>CM038677.1:492273637-492873637 GCA_021605205.1 Aegilops longissima | reverse complement strand
AAGAAAAAGGAGGGGTCTTTACCCATTTATAGTCGGTAAAAATACCAAACTTCCCTTTCTTAAGCCATAAACCTCGCCTGTTCGCGACGAGCTCTTGCGCAAGGTGCGGTTGGATTACCCAAACCATATTGATGAGAATCCCTTAATGGGCGGGCATGATCTCTGTTTTCACGAGAAGTGACAATGGAGGCTTGACCTCAAAACGCGAAACGGGAGGCTTGAAAATGGTTCGAAATGTTAAAGAGCCAAGTGTGATGCTTCGTCGAAAAAGTTGTCAGTAAAAGACATTGTTCCTATTTTGACGTCTTGCCTTCGTTGCTAAGGGTTGTATTGATTATGCAGAGCCAGACACAGTTCGCATGAAAGCTAACTTAAAGTATTCAGGAGAAGGAACCCACCTTACAATGCCGAAGATAATTCGCGTGCAGAACACATTATCATCGAAGACTGGTTCAGGGTCTACTGAGGGAGTCCTAGATTAGGGGGTCCTCGGGTGTCTGGTCTATTTGATATGGGCCAGACCGATGGGCCGTGAAGATAAAGTAGAAGGCTATCACCTGTGTCCGGGTAGGACTCCTATGTGCGTAGAAAGGCAGGTTTGGTGTCCGGGTGTAATGTTTCCTTCTTCTACAAGCTGACTCTATACAACCCTAGGCCCCTCCGGTGTGTATATAAATTGGAGGGGTTTGTCGGATCACGGGTTCTGGCAAAACCCTTAAGGTTCGAACATTGGGGTGCGCGCGAAGATTTCCTCCCTACCCGATCCACGCCCTAGCTCACTAAGATCTCGCGGACGAACTCGGCAAACTCGCAACACAAAGACACAATATTTATACTGGTTCGGGCCACCGTTGTAGTGTAATACCCTACTCCAGTGTGGTGGTGCTGGATTGCCTCTTGGGCTGATGAAGAACAGTACAAGTGGAAGAACATCCACCTGAGGTTGAGGTGTTCTTGTGCTTGGTGTGTGGCTAAAGGCTGGCTCTAGATCAGGTTAGCTTATCCTCTACCGTGGCGGCTAGTTGTACTTATATAGGTCCTGCTCCTCTCCCCAAATGTTGCGCGGGAAGGGAGCCAATAACGACCAATTTGAAAGGGGATAGCTAGTATAGCTTATCCTAAAAAAAGTATTCTTCGCCTGCAAAAGGCTCTGGTGGTGACGCCGCCTTGGGCTCCATGGTGACCTCCGTCTTGCCGTCCTTCGGGTCCTGGTCTCATTGCACCAATGTGGAAACCTTTCCTTGATGCCTCGATACTCCGTGCCTGTGCCTGCCTCCTTAGCACCAAAGAGGAAACAAGGACGCTGCACGCGCTGGCGCCCGCTTCGTGTCGATCGTCATGGCCCACGTCACGAGAGCCTCGCGAGGTTTGCCTTGCCTTGATCTCTCCGCCCCTCATGAGCCTGCCGGGCGAGGCCGCTCCTGAGGAGGTCTTGCATCGTCCTCCTCGCGAGGCTTGGCCCTCGCGAGGGTCTTGAATGCCTTTTTGATGAAGATGGGTCGTACAGGCCTGCTAGCAGAGCCACGCCATGGGCCGCAGGAAGGCAAGTCTAGGGACCCCCGTTCCCAGAACGCCGACAGTAGCCCCGGGGCCCAAGGCGCGCTCGGGCTTGGCTTCGAGGCGAAGCCAAAGGTCAAGCACGCAGGCGCCCTGGCCCCAAAGCCCTCGGACCTCGGTTGACGCGTGGCGGTTGATTGGACGTGGGCGTCTCCGCTTCCCCACGCTTCCTCGGCAACTGCTCTACTTGACAAGTCCCTACGACATGCAAGGAAAACCATCATTACCTGTGATCATGGGGGGCGCTCGTTGGCCTTCTCCTGCTAAAAATGAGGAGGGGGGCAGAGACTCCATCACTCATTTCTTCCCGCTCCGTCTGCTTCTTCTTCCTCTACTCCACTGCTAGTCGCAACTTCAATGGCGCCGATCCGAAGATTCTCCGCTGAGGAGAAGGGAAAGATTCCCATCGACACACCGACACTGCTCCTGCCGAAGAAGAGGTCGGCTCACCGCCGCGACGTAGCGGCAATGCAGGTGGTGACGAGGCCTTGGTGCGACCGGCCTCCTCCTGGGTCTCCGCTGCCCTTGTACACCCAAGTCGGGGGCTCGGGAGGAAGGAGCAACGAGCGTCGGCGCGCGCACCGTGGCCAAGGTCGACGCGCCGCGGCGGCGATCGCCGTCGCTCCTGGAGTCCACGCCACGGACTCCTCACGCAAGTTTGTGCTCTGGGCGGCGATGCCCCGAAGCTCCTGGATCCGTTTCCCGTGCTTCTTTTCCGATGTGATGCCGCCGAGGGGACCCCTCGAGCTCTGGTTGTAGCATGCCGACTGCGATGCTCCAGCGTCCGGAGCAAAGATCGAAGCAGTCTCCACTGGCAAGATCTTCATGACCCGCGGCTAGGGCGAGGTCGCGCGGGTTTGCTGTGCGGAGGGCGCCTTCGCAATCCACTTCGAGTTCGACGGCGCCTCGACGCTGTTCTTAAAGGTCTTCGACGTGGAGGGACGCCGCTTGGAGTGCTGCCCCGAAGGGGAGCACCAGGATGAGGCGCGCCCCACTCGCGGCAACTCCAGCAGCAGCGACTCTTGGGAGTCCAGAAGTTCTCCCGAGCTCTACGAGACTCCGGAGACGAGCGACGACAGCTACGTGCCCCCGAGCTCTCGCCGCGTCCGGAGCAGGGCCGCAAAGTCCGTTCGCCGCCGCTGCTGATCTGGATGAGGTTGGCGCCGACCTCCCGCGGTCCACTGTTGATGATGGCGTCGGCCGCGGGGGTGTGTAGATAGGATTCTCCTAAGTTCTCGTCTTTTGTTCCCTGCGAGGAATCAAGAAGTGCCCCGTGGGGGCGTATAAAGGGTCTGTAATGTATTTTATTGATATTATCCTGGTTGTGGAAACCTGTGAGCACAAGTCCTATTGAGGCTCGGTCTCCCCTTTCCAACCTCCTGACAACTTGTTGCTCTACGCTGATCGGTCCCAGTCCCCAGGCAGGCTTCAGCCGTCGCTGGTATGCCAGGTCGCGTGCCATGGTCAAGGCTAGGAGGTGATCGGGCCGAGGTCCAGTAAGAGCTCCTGAGGCGCGATGCTTAGGGGGTCCCCTTTAGCGCTCAAGCAGCTGTGGTGAGATAAGAAAGGGAGGCGACGTTGCCGCAACATGGCTGCAGCGAGCGTGTCCTTTCGGTTCCAACGATTAGTTGATCTGAGCTCGTGACTTATCTTGGCGGTCCGGGGTCGATTCCTCGCGATGCGCCAGGCCTGTGCGCAAACATCCGCAGCGTAGCTAGATCAGGCCCATATGAGTCCCCCCTTCCCATGCTCTCCTTTGTGCTCTACGTCCTCAGGTCCCGACCCTGGAGCGAGCTCAGCCGCCGCTGGTATGCCAGGTCGCGTGCCGTGGTCAAGGCCAGGGGGTGACTGCTAGAGAGCCAGTAAGAGCTCCTGAGTCGTGATGCTCAGGATCCCCCTTTTAACGTGCAAGCGGATTACACGGAAGAGGTGGGAGCTCACGGTGCCGCCTGTTGTTATCCTCGTGAGATTCCTGCGAGCCAGCACAAGGAAGAACGCGATCTGCTGTTATGGTTGCCAGCCTGCCACTGGTTTCTCCGCGAGGGAGTGAAGGCACCGAGGGCCTGGTGAGGTGACATACGCGAGGCGTGCCGCGAGCCAGAGCTCAACCGCGCAGGTTTATCGACGTGGCAGGGACAGACCCGTGCACCAGCGTCGTGCCGGCGTGAGGGGAACCGCCGTGGTGGGTGGTGATCAAGCAGGTGATAATCATAGGTAGATCAAGCATGGGAAGCAGTAGGCTTAAGTAAGTGCAAGGAAGACACATGCCACTGGGTCAGGCCCGAGCAGCTTTGGGATGATGCAGCCCGAGGGGCGCTCCCAACAAGGTAATCTAAAAACATAAAAGGGATACATGCCACAGGGACGGACCCACGCGTCCTGGGAATGATGTAGCCTGAGGGGCGCTCCCAGCTAAATGAACTTGGAAAATGTCACCTGGTTCTGTTGACGAAGGAGAGTTGGGGCAGCTGAAGGTACGCGGCGAAGGGGTTGCTCCTCATGAGCCACCGGGGCCCTGAGCCTCGGGAGGCTCTGGGTGCTCTGGTGGTTCCTTGAGGACTGTCTCCATCTCTGTCTGCACGGCGTGGTGCCTGGCTTCGTGAGCCGCCAAGATGCTCCACAGGTTGCGCTGATAGGCGGTCACCATGCTCGGCAGGCCAAAAGACATGCGAACGCAACTGTGGGGTGGGCCCTCGCAGCATCCCACGCGCCAAGGCCAGAAAAGCTCCTGAGAGGCGGCCCTGTTGAGTCCTGGGACGTCTATGCAGACGCGCAGCCCGACATCCTCGCCTGGATGGGGAGCTGCGCCTGGTGAGCGGCGGTCGCCGTGCATGGCCCTTGCATCTTTTAGTTCCTGGGTGGTCTTGGTGATGAACACCTGAGCGGTGGGCGTTCCTCGCCCTGTGTCCTCCTGAGGGAAACGTGCCGCGAAGCATGCCTCCAAGTGGTGCCCAAGCGCCTCCCTCGTGATGTTGGCAAAGTCTGAGGCCCTCCAGAAGAGAGCCCCCGAGCCCTGCCCGAGGAGGGCGCCGGGTACGCCTTCCTATGCGATGGAGGGAGGCGCCCCTGGAGCGGGCGCTGATCCTAACGAGGTCCCAGCTGTGACGCCACCCTCCTGAGGTCCTGCACGACGCAGCTGCTTCTTCTTCTTGGGGATGATCTCAGGACGGCCCTCACCCTTGCTGTCGGGGTCGTCGATTGCTGCAGCTTGGAAGGCACGCTCGAGGGAGCACACCGCATCTCTTTCTTCGCACGGGACTATGATGATTCCCCCGCTTCCCGGCATCTTGAGGACATTATAGCCGTGATGGATCACCGCCATGAACTTGGCCAGGGCTGGATACCCGAGGATGGCATTGTATGGCAGACGGATGTGTGCGATATCAAAGTCAATGAGTTCGGTGCGGTAGTTCTTGCGTTCTCCGAAGGTGACAGGGAGGCGGACCTGCCCTATCGGTGTGGTGGAACCGTCGGTCACTCCTGAGAAAGGCTTGGTAGGATGAAGCTGGTCATATGGCACTTGGAGGTTGTCGAAAGTGTCGACGGACAGGACGTTGAGCCCCGCGCCACCGTCGATGAGGGTCTTGGTAACATGCACGTTGCTGATGACTGTGGAGCAAAGCATCGGGAGGGCGCCAGCGGTAGCTGCACACTTAAGCTGATCTGCCGAATTGAACGTGATAGGGCACTGGGACCATCTGAGCGGGTGTGTGGCCTCAAGCTTGGGGAGGACTGCATTCACTTCACGAGCAAACTGTTTGAAGATGCGCTGCGAGGCTGGGGCCTAGGCTCCGCCCAAGATGCAAGAGATAGCACGCGGCTCCTAGAAGCCCCCATCCCCCTCGTCTTTGTGGTGGTCCTCGTTCCTTCTTGGTGGTGGCGGTAGCGGGGGGAGCCCAGCGTTGCCTTGAGGACGATCCTCGCGAGGCTGATCCCTCCAGGCGCCCTCGCGAGGCTGATCCTACCAGCGATCCTCACGAGGCCGATCGCGCCACTCCTGGCGCGGGCCACAGTCGTCCCAGCGTCCGCCACCACGTCCTCCTCCTTGGCCGTAGCCCCGGTCGCCGTGCTTGGGGAGTCGACCAAATTGTCCTTCATGAATGGCTCTGAGCTCTTGGCAGTCGCTGGTGTTGTGGGTATTCAGGTTATGGAAGGCGCAGAACGGTCGGCTGCTCTTGGATGACTCGGGCTGGTCTCTGCCGTTCTTGGTGTCTGGTTCCGCCGTGAGCACGGCTGCTCCCTTGTGCTTCACGTCCTTGGCCTTGGCTTTCTTCTCCTCCGGGTCTGCAGCCGGGAGCTCGAGGAGGGACAGGCGCCCTTCCTCAGCTCTTGCGCACTTGGTCGCCAGGTTGAACAGCTCCAGAGATGTGCACAGCTCCTCACGGATCGCAAGCTCTTCCTTCATCTTGACGTCGCGGACGCCATCAGAAAACGCAGAGATGATGGCCTCGTCCGTCACCTTGGGGATCTTGAGGCGGACATTGTTGAAACCTTGGATGTACCGGAGGGTCTCTCTGGTTGCTTTGCTGACTTGGCGCAGTCACCCGCAATCGGGGGACGGTTGCGAGTGCCCTGGAAGTTGGCGATGAAGCGGTCGCGCATCTCGTCCCAGGAGGAGATCGAGCCCGGTGGCAAGTTCAGGATCCAGGAGCGGGCGCCATCCATGAGAGCCATGGGAACCCAGTTCGCCATGACTTTCTCGTCGTCGTTGGCTGCTTCGATGCTCAGCTCGTAGAGCTGCAGAACTCCGCGGGGTCGGGAGTGTCATCTAGCGAGGAGGCAGATCTGGCATGAACTTGCCGGGCCAGGGGACGCTACGCAGCTCGGGGGTGAAGCCGCGGCAGCCGGCGGTGGTCACCTGGGCCCGCCTGGGAGGTGGAGGTGCTCCATGAGCTACGTCGCCCGTAGCTGGCGGAGGGCGAGGCGGAGAGTGGGACGGCGCAGGGGAGCCCCCTGCGGTGTGGACGAGCTCGGTGATGCGGTCGAGCCAGTCCTCGTAGAGGTCGTCGACCGGGCGGTAACGCAGGAGCTCGTGCGCCATGAGGAGTGCAGCCCGCGCGTCCATGGGAGCGCGACGTGCATGGAACGAAGAACCGGTCGGGGTCAGTGATGGAGTGGCGGTGCGGCCGTCCCGCCGCACCGAGGGGTGCAGCGAGGATGCCTGCTGCTCATTCCCCGCCGAGCCGGTGGCGGCGTTGGCAGCAGGCGACGGGGAACGACGGGGTGGCCCGCTGACGGGAGCCGTTTGAGCGACGCGGGTGGCAAGGGCAGCCCGGCGCTCCGCACGAGCACGGTGAGCATCCGCCATGGAGACGTCGGAGCAACTGGACGCAGAGTGACGGAAAGGAAGTTCCGGCGCACCCCTCCTGGCGCGCCAAATGTCGGATCACGGGTTCCGGCAAAACCTTAAGGTTCGAACACTGGGGTGCGCACGAAGAATTCCTCCCTACCGATCCACGCCCTAGCTCGCTAAGATCTCACGGACGAACTCGACGAACTCGCAACACAAAGACACAAGATTTATACTGGTTCGGGCCACCGTTGTGGTGTAATACCCTACTCCAGTGTGGTTGTAACATCCCAAATTTTCAATTTGGAATGTTATACATAGGTCATCCATGCATATCATATTTTATTGCATCTTCATTCCGCAATCCTTGAAATCCTAAGCAACTCAAGGACCCTCGAAGAGAGTTCGGGATTTTCCGGTTTTCATATTTGATTTCTATCAAATAGCGAAAACAAGAATTTTTTATTTTAATTATTTTTCTCTCCGGAAAAATATTTCATATAAAATAAATGAGAGGAGATAATATGACTTCTCCAAAACAATTGAAATATTGGAGTAAAAATGTTAAAATCATTTGTTGGAGTTTATTTGACTTTTATTTGGATTTTATTTGCAGTAGAAAAATTGCACGTTTTCAAACAAAATTGCGTTTTAGGGCCAAGAAAATTTTCATCTCATTCTAAATATTTTATTTAGACGGTGAAAATTTGTTTTGGCATTTTTAGACTTTTATTTTATTTTATAGGATTTATTTTCTGTCGGCGGAATTATTAAAAAAAAGGTTCCCCGCGCCCGACTAGGCCTAGGGCCCAGCCGAGCCAGGCCGGCCCAGCTGCCTCCGCCGCCTCCCAGCGCCGCGCCGCCCGCCTCCGCTCGGACGAGCCGAGCGGACTCCGCCTCCGCGCGCCTTGCCCCTCCTCCAAGTCGTCGCCCCCTCTCTTAAATATCGCCGCCCGCCACACCACCACCACCACCACCACCGCCACCGCCCGAGCCCGCGCCTCCCGCCGCCGCCGCCGCCTCCGTCGCCGCTGCCGCCGCCACCCCGCCACCCCGTGCCGCACCGCCGTCGCGCTGGAACCCGCCGGAGCCGAGCCGAGGTAGCCGACCCGCCGCCTCGGTTTTCTGAGAAAAACCATTCATTTTTTTAGAAAACTCTAGTTTTTGTTTTTTTAAATAGATCGGTTTTTCTCCGGTTTATTTATTTAGCGAGCGTTCACTCATTCGTTTGTTTTAACGAACGCATTCTTCGTTTAGATCCAGATAACGAACGTTCGTTCGTTAGTCTGTTTGTCAGTTTTCTTTTTCTCGGATTTATTCCGCGATTTTTCTGATCGCGATTTCTGATCCGATCTTAGTTTCTGTTTATCTTTTCGCTCGTTAGTCGGAATCAGGCGATTCAAGCGCCCAGATCTTCGTCTCGAGACCCTCTTTCCGCTTAAACAACTTAAACAAGATTTTGATACTGAAAAATTTGACCCTAGTTCAGATTAGTAAAAGGATCTTGTTTCTTTCACCGTTTGAGTTTCGTTGCTCCGTTTGGTATGATTCTTTTAGCGAACCGGAGTTCTTAAGTTGAACTTTCTGGTCAGCCTCTTTTAGTTGAAGTTTTGATTGTGCATCTTTGCTTGTTTCTTATGTATGTTATTGTTTGCTTGCGATAGAATTCCCGAAGTGCGAAGCGTGTTACTACGAGTCTCTAGGATTCGCGGATCGTCAACAAGGCAAGTAACACTTTGATCATACTGTTTTCATACCCAGTTTTTATGCATTAGCTCAATCCTCAAACATTGCATGGTTAGTATGTCATTAACTTGTGGGTTGGGAAGTAGTGGTTGAGGTAGAACCTATCGCCCTGTTACTATCAAACCCTTGGGAGTTACTTCTACGTGTTGCTTATATTGCTATGCTATGCTCGTAGACGTGCTTTGGGTTTGAGTGAATCCATGACAGATGTGAGATTGTTAATTAATGGTTCAACTTAAGGTGGCAACTTTAATACACATCTGGGTGGATTGAGGCACCTGGGGAACCCAGTGTTGTCCATTTTATTTTTGGAAATACCGGTGTACCCGTGTGATCTTCCTATGGACCGCCACCCAGGCTCAAAGGGAACTGAGATCATTTCATGCTAGAAACTTCCGTGTGCAGCAACAAGCTATTATGGGCTCTAGCATAGTTGAGTAAGTTACGCGAAACTCTTGAAGAGGTGGATCAGCAGGTAGTGGGTTTTGTAGGTTTGGTATGGTCTACCCGGAGTAGAGAGTTAATGTTTCTGAAAGACTATGTCTCGGTCATCCGTTTCTCAAACACCATGTAGTGCGAGAAATCAACGGAGGCGATCGAGTCTTGTGGGGAAAAGTGCGCAAACCTCTGCAGAGTGTTGATGACCCACAAGTATAGGGGATCTACCGTAGTCCTTTCGATAAGTAAGAGTGTCGAACCCAACGAGGAGCAGAAGGAAATGATAAGCGGTTTTCAACAAGGTATTCTCTGCAAGTACTGAAATAAGTGGTAATGGATAGTTTTGTGATAAGATAAATTGTAACGAGCAACAAGTAACAAAAGTAAATAAAGTGCAGCAAGGTGGCCCAATCCTTTTTGTAGCAAAGGACAAGCCTGGACAAACTCTTATGATAGGAAAAGCGCTCCCGAGGACACATGGGAATATCGTCAAGCTAGTTCTCATCACGCTCATATGATTCGCGTTCGGTACTTTGATAATTTGATATGTGGGTGGACCGGTGCTTGGGTACTGCCCTTACTTGGACAAGCATCCCACTTATGATTAACCTCTATTGCAAGCATCCGCAACTACAACAAAAGTATTAAGGTAAACCTAACCATAGCATGAAACATATGGATCCAAATGAGCCCCTTACGAAGCAACGCATAAACTAGGGTTTATGCTTCTGTCACTCTAGCAACCCATCATCTACTTATTACTTCCCAATGCCTTCCTCTAGGCCCAAATAATGGTGAAGTGTTATGTAGTCGACGTTCACATAACACCACTAGAGGTTAGACAACATACATCTTATCAAAATATCGAACGAATACCAAATTCACATGACTACTAATAGCAAGACTTCTCCCTTGTCCTCAGGAACAAACGTAACTACTCACAAATCATATTCATGTTCATAATCAGAGGGGTAATAATGTGCATAAAGGATCTGAACATATAATCTTCCACCAAATAAACCAACTAGCATCAACTACAAGGAGTAATCAACACTACTAGCAACCTACTAGCACCAATCCCGGACTTGGAGACAAGAATTGGATACAAGAGATGAGCTAGGGTTTGGAGATGAGATGGTGCTGGTGAAGATTTTGATGGAGATTGCCCTCTCCCGATGAGAGGAGCGTTGGTGATGATGATGGCGATGATTTCCCCCTCCCGGAGGGAAGTGTCCCTGGCAGAACAGCTCTGCCGGAGCCCTAGATTGGTTCCGCCTCGTGGTGGCGGAGTATCGTCCTGAAAGGTTGCTTATGATTTTTTTCCCATCGAAAGAGCTCATATAGGAGAAGATGGGCGTCGGAGCGCCACCAGGGGGCCCATGAGGTAGGGGGCGCGCCCCCCACCCTCGTGAGCAGAGTGTGGGCCCCCTGGCCTTCATCTTTGGCGACGATTTTTCTTTATTTATTTTAAGACATTCCGTGGAGTTTCAGGACTTTTGGAGATGTGCAGAATAGTCCTTCAATATTTGCTCCTTTTCCAGCCCAGAATTCCAGCTGCCGGCATTCTCCCTCTTCATGTAAACCTTGTAAAATCAGAGAGAATAGCCATAAGTATTATGACATAACATGAAATAACAGCCCATAATGCAATAAATATTGTCATAAAAGCATGATGCAAAATGGACGTATCAACTCTCCCAAGCTTAGACCTCGCTTGTCCTCAAGCGAAAAGCCGATAACAATAAATATGTCCTCATGTTTAGAGGTAGAGGCGTTGATAAAAAAAATAAAATACGGACATGAAGGCATCATGATTGTTTCTATAACAGCAACATAAATAGATTTTGTCATATGATTACTCATGTTCAATTGATGATCTTTTCAAAGCCAAAGTATGAATCATAAACCTTATTGAGCACCAACAAATTATACCCTTAGTCACTGAAACAATTCCAATTTATCATAACATCAGAAAGAGTCTATGTCAGAGCTTAAAAGCAAGTCCACATACTCAACTATCACTTAGTCCTTCATAATTGCTAACACTCACGCAATACTTGTGGTTACGGAGTTTTAACCGGACACAGAGAAAGATAGGGGCTTGTAGTTTTTCCCCACAACCTTTTATCTCAAGGGTAATGTCAACAATAATAATTCATGCTCCCCCACATCCAATTAGATATATATATCATGTTCTTTCCAACATGCTAAGCTTGCCAAAGGATAAAATAAAAAGGAGAAGGTGAAGATCACCGTGACTCTTGCATAAGGTAAAGGATAAAAATAAAAGATAGGCCCTTCGCAGAGGGAAGCGGAGGTTGTCATGCGCGTTTAGGGTTGATGCACAAAATCATAATGCAAAAGAACGTCACTTTATATTGCCCCTTGTATGTGAACCTTTATTATGCAGTCGGTCGCTTTTATTGCGTCCACAACAAGTTCGTACAAACATTATTTTCTCTGCACTAATAAGTCATGCATATGTAGAGAGCAATTTTTATTGCTTGCACCGATGACAACTTACTTGAAGGATCTTACTTAATCCATAGGTAGATATGGTGGACTCTCATGGCAAAACTGGTTTAAGGGTATTTGGAAGCACAAGTAGTATTTCTACTTAGTGCTGAGAATTTGGCTAGCATGAGGGGGAAAGGCAAGCTAAACACGGTAGAGGATCCATGACAACATACTTTATCTCAGATGTAAGAAAACATAACTCATTATGTTGTCTTCCTTGTCCAACCTCAACTCTTTAGCATGTCATATTTTAATGAGTGCTCCCAATCATAAAAGATGTCAATGATAATATATCTATATGTGAAACCTCTCTTTCCTTATTACTTCCTATTAATTGCAACGATGACCAAAGCTATATTTGCCAACTCCCAACAACTTTTAATCATCATACTCTTTCTATGTGGAGTCATTACTTTCACTAAGATCAATATGAACTCTTTGATTCTTTTTATTCTTTTTTTTCTAATCACCCAAGATCATGGCAAAATACTCAAGCCCTTGACTCAACACTAATCTTTATTATATAGCTCACGGACTCGATTACAAAGAAGGATCATAAAGCAAAACTCAAAACTAGATCATGCCATGACTTTATTCTACTAAATCAAGATACTACTAATAGGATCGAACTAAGAAAAACGGTAAAGATAGGAGTTGTGATGGTGATACGATACCAGGGCACCTCCCCCAAGCTTGGCAGTTGCCAAGGGGAGTGCCCATACCCATGTGATTATGTCTCCTTTGTTGTTGGTGATGCAGGTGGAGTTGTTGCCGATGATGCAGGCTTGCCCTTCTCTTTCTCCAACTTGCGTCTGAGGGTGAAATTATCAATCCTCAACTCATCATTCTCGATCTCAAGCTTTATTATCCTTTTGCATAATGCATCTTTGCTTTCTTGCTTGAAGCGAGGGGGAACTGGTTCATCTTCATCTTCCTCATCAGGGTACCATATATATGGATAGGTATCCTTGAATATGTTTTTATCTAAAGACCGGTAAGAAACTGGGCAATCCTCCTCTGAATCTTGAGACGACATGTTAATCTAACATGCAGTAGGACAGTTTGAAACAAAAACAAAGGATATTTGCATGATACGGGAGTCAAAACCTTCGGGAGTATATATAATGAATTTTTACCGACCAAAATACGTATCGTGCAAGGAAACGGAGTCCGGAGGGCACACGAGGTGCTCACGAGGTAGGGGGCGCGCCCAGGGGGTAGGGCGCACCCTCCACCCTCGTGGAGGCCTCGTGTCCTCCGCGGACTGCTACTTATTTTTCTAAATATTCCAAAACGGAGAAATATTGCCTTAGAATTTGTTTTGGAGTCGGTTTACTTACCGTAACACATACCTATTCCTTTTGAGTGCGGAACATTCGGAAAGTGTCCTTATGTATTCCTCCGGGTTCTTGTTTCAATAATATTAGTTTCAACATTTATAGGATTACCTGAGATATAGTGTTTGATCCTTTGACCGTTTACCACCTTCGGATTTGTGCCTGCGAAGTTGTTGATTTTTATGGCACTGGAACGATAGACCTCTTTGATAACGTAGGGACCTTCCCATTTGGAGTGAAGTTTTCCTGTAAAATATCTTAAACGAGAGTTGTATAGCAATACATAATCACCTACATTAAACTCACGCTTTTGTATCCTTTTGTCATGCCATCTTTGAACTTTTTCTTTAAACAACTTGGCATTTTCATAGGCTTGGGTTCTCCATTCATCAAGTGAGCTAATATCAAATAACCTCTTCTCTCCGGCAAGTTCGAAATCATAGTTGAGCTCTTTAATAGCCCAATATGCCTTATGTTCTAGTTCGAGAGGTAAGTGACATGCTTTTCCATAAACCATTTTATACGGAGACATACCCACAGGATTCTTATATGCAGTTCTATAGGCCCATAATGCATCATCAAGTTTCTTGGACCAATTCTTCCTAGACCTATTAACAGTCTTTTGCAGAATTAATTTTAGCTCTCTATTGCTCAATTCTACTTGACCACTAGACTGCGGGTGATATGGAGATGCAATTCTATGATTAACATCATATTTAGCAAGCATTTTACGAAAAGCACCATGAATAAAGTGTGAACCACCATCAGTCATTAAATATCTAGGGACTCCAAACCTCGGAAAAATAACTTCCTTAAGCACTTTAATAGAAGTGTTATGATCAGCACTACTAGTTGGAATAGCTTCTACCCACTTAGTAACGTAATCAACAGCATCTAAAATATGTGTATATCCATTAGAGGCAGGAAAAGGTCCCATATAATCAAAGCCCCAAACATCAAATGGTTCAATAACAAGTGAATAATTCATAGGCATTTCTTGACGTCTACTAATATTACCAATTCTTTGACATTCATCACAAGACAAAACAAACTTACGGGCATCCTTGAAGAGAGTAGGCCAATAAAAACCAGATTGCAATACCTTATGTGCAGTTCTATCTCCAGCGTGGTGTACTCCATAAGCTTCGGAGTGACACTTGCGTAGGATCTGTTCCTGTTCATGCTCAGGTACACAACGTCTAATAACACCATCTACTCCTTTATAAAGATGTGGATCATCCCAAAAGTAGTGTCGCAAATCATAAAAGAACTTTTTGTTTTGTTGGTATGTGAAGCTAGGTGGTATAAATTTAGCAACAATATAATTAGCATAATCAGCAAACCAAGGAGTGCTACGAGAAGTGCTTATGACATTTAATTGTTCATCAGGAAAGCTATCATCGATAGGTAGTGGATCATCAAGAACATTCTCTAACCTAGATAAGTTATACTGCAGAACGGGTTCTCGGCTCCTTTTCTATCAACAATATGAAAATCAAATTCTTGCAGCAAGAGAACCCATCTAATAAGTCTAGGTTTAGCATCTTTCTTTTCCATAAGATATTTAATAGCAGCATGATCAGTGTGAATAGTTACTTCAGAATCAACAATATAGGGTCTGAATTTATCACAAGAAAATACAACTGCTAAAAGTACCTTTTCGGTAGTAGCATAATTTCTTTGAGCGTTGTCTAGAGTCTTACTAGCATAATGGATAACATTTAACTTCTTATCAACTCTTTGCCCTAGAACAGCACCTACAACATAATCACTAGCATCACACATAATTTCAAAGGTAAATTCAATCGGTGGCTGAACAACAGGTGCAGAGACTAATGCTTTCTTAAGTATTTCAAATGCTTCTACACAATCATCATCAAAGACAAATGGTACATCTTTTTGTAATAAATTAGTCGAGGCGAGAGATTTTGAGAAGTCCTTAATGAACCTCCTATAAAATCCGGCATGACCGAGAAACTTCCTATACCTTTGATGTCCTTGGGACATGGCATCTTTTCAATAGCATCAACCTTGGCTTTATCAACTTCAATACCTCTTTCAGAAACTTTGTGCCCCAAGACAATACCTTCGTTAACCATAAAGTGGCACTTTTCCCAATTCAAGACAAGATTAGTTTTTTCACATCTCTGCAGAACTCGATCAAGATTGCTCAAGCAATTGTCAAAAGAGGAACCATAGACGGAAAAGTCATCCATGAAAACCTCACAAATCTTTTCACAAAAATCAGAGAATATAGCCATCATGCATCTTTGAAAGGTAGCAGGTGCATTACATAAACCAAAAGGCATACGTCTATAAGCAAAAGTACCAAAAGGGCATGTAAAATTAGTCTTTGATTGATCTTTAGCCGACACAGGTATTTGAGAGAAACCAGAATAACCATCTAGAAAGCAATAATGTGTATGTTTGCATAATATTTCTAGCATTTGATCAATAAAAGGTAAGGGGTAATGATCTTTCTTAGTAACTTTATTTAATTTGCGGAAATCAATTACCATCCTATAACCTGTGATAATTCTTTGCGGAATCAATTCATCTTTATCATTAGGGACAACGATAATACCTCCTTCTTAGGGACACAATGGACAGGACTTACCCACCGACTATCGACAGCAGGATAAATTATACCTGCCTCCGAAGCTTGAGTATTTCCTTTCTTACCACTTCTTTCATTTTAGGATTCAAACGTCGTTGAGGATCACAAACTGGTTTGGCATCAGCTTCCAAATTTATTTTATGTTGACATAGAGTGGGACTGATGCCCTTAAGATCATCCAGAGTATATCCAATAGCGGCACGGTGCTTCTTCAGAGTTTTCAATAATCTTTCTTCTTCACGCTCTGAAAGGTTAGCGCTAATAATGGCATGATATATTTTCTTTTCATCAACATAAGCATATTTAAGATTATCAGACAATGATTTAAGCTCAAAAACGGGATCACCCTTGGGTGGAGGAGGATCCCCTAGGATTTCAACAGGCAAATTGTGTTGCAGAATAGGTTCCTGTTTAAAAAATACTTCATCTATTTCCCTTCTTTTATTCATGAACATATCATTTTCATGGTCTAGCAAATAATGTTCTAAAGGATAACTAGGAGGTACAACAATAGAAGCAAGACCAATAATTTCATCCTTACTAGGCAATTCTTCCTCACGATGTTGTTTACTAAATTTAGAGAAATTAAACTCATGAACCATATCATCCAAGCCAACAGTAACAACATTCTTTTTGCAGTCTATTGTAGCATTAACAGTATTCAAGAAGGGTCTACCAAATATAATGGGACAAAAGCTATCTTGTGGAGAACCAAGAACAAGAAAATCAGCGGGATATTTGGTTTTCCCACACAAGACTTCAACATCTCTAACAATCCCTACTGGCGAAATAGTATCTCTATTGGCAAGTTTAATTGTGACATCAATTTCTTCTAACTCAGCAGGTGCAATTTCGTGCATAATTTCTTTGTATAAGTCAATGGGTATTACACTAGCACTAGCACCCATATCACACAAGCCATGATAACAGTGATCTCCTATTTTAACAGAAATAACAGGCACGCCTACCACAGGTCTATGTTTATCTCTATCACAGGGTTTAGCAATTCTAGCAGTTTCACCAGAGAATTGAATGACATGCCCATCAATATTATCAGACAAGAGATCTTTAACAATAGCAATATTAGGTTCTACTTTGACTTTGTCGGGGAAGCTGATCTGACCCACGAACACCTATGGGACCGGCGGACCGAGCCCCTTTCGGTTCGGTGGGGGGCGGAGGTCGCACGAAGAAGCGATCGGCGGCTAAGCACGAGCAGTTTACCCAGCTTCGGAGCTCTCCGGAGAGATAATACTCCTACTGCTGCATGTCTGAATGTATTGTGTTCTTGCTAGGGAGCGCCAAGTGCTACTGTACACACCCGCTGTTAACGAGACCTAGCGTGGGTGTTTTCTGGCTTCGAACCGTTCGAACCCCTCTCTACGTTGCGCTTGGGCCTCCTTTTATATGCTCAAGGGGTCTCTGACAGGTGGCAACGTAGGTGAGGATAAAAATGGAAAAAGAGTGTGGTTGGCACAACTACTTGTACAGTGTATCATACCTAACCCTGACGGCAGGGGACAAAAGCATTAAATGCCCGTCTACGTCGCCTAAACAGTGCAAACAGGGACCGTCAGGGGCGCCACCGCTTGCCACAATGGCCATCTTGTCAGCGCCGCTTACCACGGCTCGCTGGCGCAAGACCTCTTGCCACGCGCGCTGAAAGGTCCCATGGCGACACGTTGGAGGATGTGCTGGAGCGGAGGAAAAGAGTGGTAGTCTGCCGCGGCAAGCGCCTTGCCACGGTTGTTGCCTTGCCGCGTCCGGAAGCTTGTCGCTCACCGGGCCTTCCCGGCAAGCTCCTCTTGCCGGGGCCTTGTCTCCTGGGCTGAAATACTTTGTTCTTGAATGGGTCCAAAGGAACCTCGGAGGACCTTGGCGGTCACCTGGCAAGCCTTGCCGTGAGGTCTGCAACTGCCGTGCACAAGTTCGGGATACTAGGGTACCCTACTCTAGTACACCGGCAGAGCCCCGGCCTGGGCCACACACAGTGCCAGCGCTGTTGGGCGAGCCCAAAAGCAGTCTGCAGGCACGCAGCGGCCTGGGTTACGCCGTAACTCACTCCGGACCCACCACGCCCTCCACGAACAGCACGCATTGAATGTGGCGTTGTGGGAGAGATCGTGGGGGGTTTCTTTATTCGGAAAAGTGGAACGTCTGCCCCCTCCCTCTTTATAAGCAGAGGGAATCAGGGGCAGTTCGCCCACCTTGCCAGTTGCTGTCCAATCTCGAAAAACCTCCGCTGGTCCCCCCTCCTCCCAAGGCTGAAGAGAGCAGTGCTCCGCCCCCATCGCCACCAGTACCACCAACGTCGTCGACCTCCCCCACCACCTCCGCCATGGCTCCGAAAGCCGACAAGGGGAAGGGCGTGAAGTCGGCCGAGGCGCAGCGGCTCGCGGCGCTGCGAAAGGAGCAGGCCATCTTCCCCCCTCAGCTCGCCGCCAAGGATCTGAGGGAGTACTACTACCTCTTCTGGTCGACGGAGACGCGAGCGCATCCGCGCACGAAGGTACTCCCAGCCGCTGCTTCGGAACTATCTCCAACTGGGTACCCTTTCTTCGCGTTGTTCTTCTACTGCGGGCTCTGCCCGCCCTTCTCTGAATTTTTCTGCGACATCATGAACACCTACGGGTTCCGCCTCCTTGATTTCACCCCCAATGTTGTCCTGACCATGGCAGTTTTCGCACATCTCTGCGAAAACTTTGTCGGAATCCATCCCAACGTAGCTCTTTTCCGCCACTTCTTCATGCCTCGAGTTGAGAGGAGAGCCTCTTGCGGAGGAATCGCTTGGATCTCAAGGATCGGCAAGAAGGAAGCCTATCTGGAAGGAGAGCTCCGCAGCAAGTGGGAGGAATGGAGGGCAGATTGGTGTTGGATTGTTGAGGAGAACCCGCAGCCCTTTATTGCTCGGCGCCAAACCCCAATAGTGTGCGGCAGCGATTGGAATGCGTGGCCCCGGAAGATGCTAGGCTGAAGATTGCAGTCACCGAATCGCCGCCTTAGACTTGCCGGGCTCATCGTAAACACCGTTGGCGCAGATTTTCTTCGCCACCGCGCCGCCCCCTGCAGGAGAGGAGGAGACCCGCTGGGAGTTTTGAGCGGCGAGATATCATGAGGCTGCGCCCAGGCCTCAACTTCAACTTCACCGTTTTGGAACTTGGCGATGCTCTTGGAGCTGTTCAAGCCCGACCACGATCATCCCGAGATGTTCAGGTTTCCTAAAGCGTCGTTCCACTATGCAACAATTCCTCGCTCGACCGCATCCGTGCAATGATGCCGTTGTGCGACTTCGCATGGAATTGTCCCCACTTGGCAAACTGCCGCAGATGGCGTCGTGCGGCAGCTCTTTGACAACTTGGAAGAAGTGCCGATCCGCCCGACGAGCGAAAAAGCCTCACCCACGACACCACCGATGATGAGATGCGCGCGCGCCATCAGCTGGAAGAAGCGGCGGCATTCTTTGCCGTGGCGGTTCAGTTCACCGTGGAGGAGGCAGAGGGCAGAGGTGGCAAGCCTTGTCGGCGGCGAAGTTGCGGCGAGGAAGAGCTTGCCGAGCACGAAGCTGGTCGGCGAGCCAGCGAGGGCGCCTCCTCCCACCCGAACAGCTTGCATGGCGGAGCCCCAGCTCCACCAAGAAGGCGTCTTCGCATGGCGGAGATGTGGCGAAGCGGCGGCAGACGGGCCAACCGCCGTCGCCCAGCGGCGCTTGATCCACCGCGGCAAGCTTTGTTGCCATGAGGAGCACCTCATGCTGCTGCGGCAAGCTGGGCGGGCCTTCCCGGACCACCGCTTACGCCCCGCCTAAGCGGCCAAGGAACCCACTCCTCCGCCTCGTCGCCTTTGAAGGCGAGCCAGTGATCTCTCGCGCTCAGCTCGACGAGGAAGAAGAAGAGTAAGTTTCCTTGCTGTATTTGTAGTTCTCCGATTTGTTGCTTTGTCTTGTATCTGATTTGCTTCACTCTGAAAACCTTTCCTTTTCAGGACGTTGGCCCAGAGAACGTGGAAGAGAGCCAAGGCCCCGGTGATTGTCATCGAGGACGAACCCACCGCAGCAGCGGGAGGCGCGTCAGAGACTTCCTTGCGGACCAGCGACTCTTCCTCGAGCAGCCCAGCGCAGCCCCAGCGTAAGTATATGGTTTACTTTCGCTGTTGGGCGTACATGGGTGCTCTTTCTTTGCTGATATCATTGTTGGTTTGTGTAGGAGCGAGCAGCCCCACCAGAGTGCCACAAGCCGCTCTGACATGCCATCTGCTTCAACTACACGCCAAGGAGGATCCCCGGCAAGGGCGTTCTCCGGCAAGGAGGCTTCTCCGGCAAGGGCAGTTCTCCGGCGAGGATAAGCGCCCGGCGACCCTCACAGTGGTTGAGACCGCGCTGCAGATCCCATCGCAGTAATCCTCTTGCTGAAAACTTCCCTTGTGTTCTTTTTCTTCTAATTTTCTCTTTGAATATCTGCTTGATTCTTCTTCATTTTCTGGTCGTCAGATCCATCTGCCACGGAGCCGATGGACACCGAGGTCGCCGGCGAGGAAGACGCGCGCGGCAATACTGACGCCGCCGCCGCCATCGAAGAAGAGGCTGGCGCTGACGAGCCCGCCGGCGAGGAGGCCGGCAAAGCTGCCTCCGCAGAAGCCGGCGAGGGTCCGCGATCTGCCCAGCAGCCACGAGGCCACAGGAGGCGTCGAGCGCTACACCGACCGCCGATCCTCCGCCGCTGCTGCAGCGTCGGGCTCGAAGAGCCCCATCCGGCGCCTATCGAAGGCGGCGATGGTGTCTTCATCAAGCTCCCAGGCGTCGAGCTCGAGGCGCCGGTCGAAGAGAGACCTTTGACGAAGAGCTGCTCGCCTCCGCCTGGCTGGGCTGGTCGGCCGCGCCAAGCAGCAGCGGCGAGTCGAGGAGGAGCAGCTATTGCGGAAGCTGTTGTCGCTCTACCGCACCGACAAGCCAAGCTGGAATCCGGGAAGCGCTTGTCGCAAGGCGGAGCGGACATCGAAAGCGCGAGAGGAGCTCCGGGGCCTCAACAAGAAGCTCTCCGGTCTTTGGCGGAGGCGGGAGGCGACTCACGAGGGCGCAAATCCTTCATCCTCGAGAAGGCTGAAGCCGAGGAGCAACAACGGCTTGCCGCCGAGAAGCTATCTGCGCAGGAAGGCGAGTTGGTGCAGCGGAAAATAAATCTTGACAGCCACGAGGAGGATCTTGCAGTGAGCAAACATTTGGCGGGGCTCTCAAGGAAGCAAAGGATCTGCCGCGATTGCGAGGCCGCCAAGAAGGAGTTGGAGGCAGAAGGTGGCGCAGCTGGAGGCCAATCTCAAGAAGAGCGGCGAGGCTTGCTGCACTCAAGCATGGCGCGAGAAGGGCGCCTACACTCTTGGTGAGCTGCGGGGTCGTCTCGCCGAGAGAGCAAGGAGCTCAGCGCCGCCAAGGACTCAAGCGGATCTCGGCTGAAGCCGACTACTTTGACTCGTGACACCTTGGAGGGCGCCGAGGCGGGAGGTGGCCTTGTTGGAGAAGATCAAGGCCGGCAGGCGCGCTGGCGAGTGCTCTGCCGCCCAGAACACCTTGAGAGAGAATGTGGAGCACTGGACGAGGGTCTCGTGAATGTTGCCGCCGCCATCGGGGAGGCTGGCGGAGCTGGGGATGGTGGATCTCGGTATTCCTCCGATGAGCACCTCCAACCCAGCGCCAAGCTTAGCTTGTTCTTCAAAGGCGTGGTGCGGCCCTCCAACGACTCCGGGAAGAGATCCCAAAGCAGCTGGCTGAGGAGTCGCGCCAGATCTGCGCGGGAGCTCTTCAGAAGATCTTGATGAAGGTGGCCTTCCGCAATCCAGCCTCAACCTCACCAACGTCCTCAAGTCCTTGCCGCGGATCTTGATGTGGAGGCACTCAAGACCCTTATCGCACCATTGTGGACAAGGTGGGCAAGATCAAGAGGGTTGATGGCGACCCGCGTAGATTAGGCCGCCCATTTTATCTTTTCCTTGTCATTCTTGCTGGTCATGTTAGGAGAACAATCTATTAGAGCTGCGACAAGCTATTTTATAATATAACTCTATTTCGGTAGTGATTGCTATGTTATCTCCTTCACTTGATTCCTTCCTTTGTATGTTTTGCCCTCGCTTTTAGGGAACTTGTCGTGCGGGCTTTTTGAGCATGGGCTGAGTCTTGGGACGTCGAAGAGCCTTTGGCGGTGCCGCAACCGACAAAACCTTATGCGCAACTAGTCGCAGCTCACTTAAGTTGTTGAGCAGACTCGAAACAAAGTAAGGGCGCAACTAGCTGCGAGTTGGTTCCTCCGCGCATAGGTTTTCCATACAAAGTACGGTCGTTCGAGGAAGATAACTTAAAAATTTAAAAGATGATTGCTCAAACTTTAGCAACTTAGCTTTTCTGTCGTTTGCTTACCGGTAAGGCGAAACTTCCTCGAGCGACACTTGGTCCACACCATTATCTTCTCCTTCCCCCTGGCAAACTTGTGGGCGAGGGAACCTTCCTTTCTTTGAGAAAGAGAAAGAAGAGAAAATAAAGATATGGAGCCTTGCGGCTCATTATTGCTTACCGGGGTAGGTGCTGCACAAGATGTCAGATAATGCATGCAAAATAATAGAGTAGAAAGCATGAACTTGACAAGATGCGCGAGGCACATGAGCTTTACTTATGCACGGGGTCTGCGCCCGGCTTTGTACAAAGGATTACATGCAACATCGGCAAGACTTGTACAAAAGGTGGTTGCCGGAACAGGTTTCGGCAACCGCGCCCTACGGGTAAAACTTACGAAGATGCTCAATGTTCGAGGAGTTGCTCACGGAATGCCATCTTCGGTCTCAAGGAGGACAGCCCGAGCCTAGTGACTCGTTTCACCCGATAAGGCCTTCCCACTTGGCGTCAACTTGTTGGAATTCTTGGCGGACTGAGCGGCGAAGAACAAGATCGCCTTCCTCGAGACTTCGGCACTAACTGCGGCTATGGTAGTGGCGCAAAGATTGCTGGTATCGAGCAGCTCGTCTGCAACTGAAGACGGTCCTCCTCAAGGGCGGTCGTCATCTTATCGCACCTGCTCTTGCTCAAACTCATCATAGCGAGCACTCGAGGTGACCCGTATCTGAGTTCCGTGGGGAGAACTGCCTCTGCTCCATAGACTAGGCGAAAGGTGTCTGGCCAGTGGCTCGATTTGGCGTCGTCCTGATCGACCAAAGAACCACCGGTAGCTCCTCAATCCAGTTTCTTCCGCACTTGTGCAGCCTGTCTAAAGTCCTGGTCTTGAGTCCGCGCAGCACTTCAGCATTTGCCCTCTCCGCTTGACCGTTACTTCTCGGATGAGCAATAGAAGCGAAGCAGACCTTGGCGCCAAGATCTTGGACGTACTGCATGAAGGTGCGGCTCGTGAATTGCGTGCCATTGTCGGTGATGATCTGTTAGGGATCGAAGCAACAAACAATCGACTGAAGAACTTGACTGCTGTTGTCTTTGTCACCTTCCTCCTCGCTTCCACTTACGGCCACTTTGTGAACTTGTCGATTACAGCGTACAAGTACTCAAAGCCCCGACAACTTCGGGAAAGTGGCCGAGGATGTCGAGCCCCAGACGAAAATGGCGGGATAAAGGGATCGTCTGGAGAGCTTGAGCTGGCTGGTGTATCTGCTTGGAATGGGCCGCACGCTTCACACTTGGTTACTTGTGCGGTTGCATCACGGAGGCTGTCGGCCAAAGAAACCTTGCCGGGCGCTTTGCGGCAAGTGCTCTTTGCGCCAATGTGGTGACCACATATGCCTCCATGTATCTCTGCCAACAGCTTTCGTCCGTCTTCCGGTGAATACACTTCAATTTCACGTCGTTGAGTCTTCTTCTGTACAGTGTGTTGTCGACAAACTGGTACATACTTGACTGCCGGGCTACTCTTTCCGCTTCTTCTTGCTCTTCGGGAAGTTCTCCTGTCTGAAGGAAATGGACAATCTGCTGCGTCCATGCTGGAGCTTGCGGCTCGACAACAAGGACTAAAGGCACATCTGCTGCTGCGGGAACATTCGCTTCTCTGGCGAGAACCTGCGGCTCAGTAGAGCTTGAGCGTTCCCGGCAAGCTTGCCGGAGCAAAATTTGTCGGGAGCGTCTGCTTCAATGAAACAAACCCTAGGGCTTGTCGGAGCAGACTGCTCCTCAGCACTCTTGGTGTTGATCTTGGGGACCTTCTTGGCGGCGGCTTCGGGGAGCTCTGCCGGAAAATAGTCACCAGAAATCAACTTCCTCTTCTTGCTCTGCCTAGTTGATGGCATTACAGACGGTTGAGTCAGCTTGAGCACAAAGATCCCTAGTTCCACAGGTAACTTAAGTGCAGCGCACTTCGACAGGCCATCAGCAATGTCGTTCTGAGCTCTTGGAACATATTCCATCTGTAGGCCGTCAAAGTGCTCTTCTAGCTTTCTCACTTCATCAACATAAGCTTCCATCAACGGACTCTGATAATCCTTGTTCACTTGACGGACGACAAGCTGTGAGTCACCCCTGACAATGAGCTTCTTGATCCCAAGGTCTACTGCGGTTCTGAGGCCGGCAAGCAAACCTTCATACTCTGCAGTATTGTTTGTTGCTTGCTCCTTGGGAAAGTGCATCTGGACTACGTACTTGAGGTGCTCTCCGGTGGGTGCGACAAGCAGCACGCCTGCACCGGCGCCTTGCAGCGAGAACGCACCATCAAAGTACATCAGCCACTCTTTGCTTGCTTCCTTGACGGGGATGCTCATTTCTGGAATTTCTTCGTCTTGTGTTGGCGTCCATTCTGCTATGAACTCTTCCAGTGCTCTGCTTTGGATAGTTGAAGTGCTCTCAAAGTTGAGGCCAAAGCTTGACAGTTCCAGTGCCCACTCGACAATCCTGCCTGTTGCTTCTGGATTTTGCAGTATCCTTTTCGGTGAAGCGAGTGGCTGTGATCTCATGTGCTTGGAAGTAATGGCGCAGCTTTCTTGAGGCCATGAGGAGGCGAAAAGCAATTTCTGCACACGAGTACCTTGACCTAGCCCCTGCGGAAGGGGCTGACAAAGTAAGCTGGCCTGCACCATTCTCTTCGCACCTTCTCGCTGCGCTGCTTGCAGATCCATCTTTATCGGGACCGAGCTTGTCGGTGAAGTGCCTTGCTTGTCGCTGGATGCATTTGCCATGGTTCTGGCTCATCATCCGCCTCCCTCTCCGCTACTAACGCAGCACTAACCACTTGATTGGTTGCCGCTATATATAGCGACAACTTCTCTTGTGGCCTAGGTGCGACAAGTATTGGAGTGGAGGACAGGTATCTCTTTAAGTCTGCAGCGCAGCCTCCGCTTCAAGTCCATTTCATTGGACCTGCCTTTTCAATATTTTGAAAAATGGTAGGAGGCGCTCAGCAGAACCTAGAGATAAACCTCTTGAGAGCAGCTACATAACCGGCAAGCTTTCGCACATCCTTGGCGCTTTGGTGCTTCAATCTGCTCAATGGCCTTGATCTTGTCGGGATTGGCTTCAATTCCCGCTGAGACACGAAGAACCGAGAAGCTTGCGGAGGGACTCCAAACACACACTTCTTGGGGTTGAGCTTGAGGTTGATCTTGCAGATTTGCAAAGGTTTCGTCTAAATCTTGAATCAGAGTTGCCTTGTCCTTGCTCTTGACCACTATGTCATCCATGTAGGCTTCCACATTTCTGTGCATTTGTGGCTCAAAATCGTCATGGACTACTCTTGCAAATGTTGAACCAGCATTCTTTAAACCGAAATGCATCCGTATGAAGCAGTATGTGCCACATGGGGTGATGAATGCGGTTTTCTCCTCAACCTCTTACGCCATGAAGATCTGATGGTACCACAGTATGCATCAAGAAATGAAAGCAAATCACATCCGGCCGTGGAGTCAACAATCTGATCGATCGTGGCAAGGAAATGGGTCTTTGGGACAAGCTTTATTAACATCGGTAAAGTCGATACAAAGCCTCCATTTTCCGTTTGCCTTCTATACGACTACAGAGATTAGCCAACCACGTGGGATGGAGCACTCCTCGACAAGGCCTGCTGCTTCCAATTTCTTGATCTCTTCTGCGATGAATTCTTGGCGCTCCACTGCACTGCTTCGACTTTACGCTTGGCGGGCGGCGTGAGGACAGGCGGCAAGATGGTGCTCAATTACTTTCACAGGAACCGGGGATGTCGGATGGTTGCCACGCAAACCGTCGGCGTTTCGCCCTGAGGAAAGCAACGAGCGCGCCTTCCTATTTAGGGTCGAGAGTGGGCGATGGTGAAGGTACCACCGGTGCCGTCCTCCTTGGCGGACACCTTCTTGGTCTTTGGTGGAGCTTCCATCGTCATCTTACACTTGCCGGTGGAGCACGATGGTGCGTCCTCGACGGTAGCGCAGCACTCCGAAGAGGTGCGCTTGCCGGAGTGGGCATCGAGCTCTTGCGGACTTGGTCTTCTTCTTCCCCGGGAGCTTGGTGACAAGTGACTTGTGATTTGTTGCGGCTGCTGCTTCCGGTAGATCTTGTCGGCGCGAGGTAAGGGAATCCTTCTTGTCGCGGGGGCGAAGATGACACTTATCGGGCTGGCATCTTGACATGTTGTATGCATAGTGAGAGGCCGCCATGAATTTGGCGAGTGCTAGGCGGCCAAGTATCCCATTATAAGGCAATGGGAAGTCACAAGCGTCAAAGTGACCCTCTCGGTCACGAAGTTCAACTTCGCTGCCAAATGTCACCGCAGCGTGATCTTTCCCTTGACTTGCTCCTTCCGGATTGATTCCTTGGAATGTGTCGGTCTCTTCGAGCTCGCCATCAGGGATCTGGAGTTTCTGGAGTACCGCGGAGGAGATCAGGTTCAAGCCGGCCCCGCCGTCAACTAGCATCTTAGTGACCTTGAGGTTGCGGATAGTTGGTGAAACCAACATCGGCAAGCACCGACCGATTATGCGGTCGGGGTGATCCTCAATATCAAAGATGATAGGCGTCTTGGACCATTTCAGAGGCTTGCGTGACTCGATGGATGGTTACGCGCATTGACTTCCGCATCCTTTGCTTGAGTTGGCGGTGCGAAGTATCTGAGAAGCACCGCCGTCAACGCTGAGGACCTCGTGGCTTTACGGAACTCCTGCTCATCGGTCTTGTCATCATCCATGTCTTCATCGTCGTCGTCATCTTCATCCTTGTTGCGGCCGCGGGGAGGTCTGTCTCCTTGCCGCTGCTTGGCCTTGCCGCGGCGTCCTCCCCGGCCGGGACGTTTCTTGCTAGCTCCTCCAGCACCTTCTTGGGCCTTCTCCTTGTCGCGTCGCTCGTACTCAGCCTTTTGCTGCTCGACAAGCTGCTCGACCTTCTTGCAGCTCTGGAGGTCATGACCCTTGGTGCGGTGGATCTTGCAGTACTGCTTGTTGGAGCCGTCCTACTTGTCGGCGACCGCCCACGGCTGGCGGTTGGTGCGGCGGCAACCTCCTTGCGGAGCTACCAACTTTGGCTTTCTTGGCGCCACCTCCGTTGCCGGACTGCTCAACAACTAGCACATCTTTGCCTTTCTTTTTCCTGTTGCTCCGCCGCCGACTTTTCTTTGCCGGGGCGGACCCCTCAATATCAGATCCTGCTGCTTCCGTATTCTCTCCGGGGAGTCTCCTCCCTTCTTTAGCACGTGCACACTTGTCGGCCAGGGCATACAACTCACTGACGTCCTTGATCTTGTACATCGCCATCTCCTCCCGCATCCTGCGGTTTCGCGCGTTCGATGCAGCGCTGATTACCACGGCAGGGTGGACATACGGGATGTTGTCTTTGTCTGTGGCTGAATCTCTGAATGTACTTGCGGGGCTCTCCTTCCTTACAGGCGGCAGATGAAGGTCGCTCTCTTAGCCATGGGGCTTGTGGCGCTTCGTGAAAGCGCCGACAAACTGATGGCACAGATCTGCCAAGAAGATATGGAGTTGTCCGGCAAGTGCATGAGCGAGATCGACATTGGGCTTGAGTACCAGGTGGAAGTAGTTGGCGAGAATCTTGTCGTCTCGCCCCGTCAGCTTGCACCGCAATGGTGTAGATCTTGAGGAACTCGGCGGATCGTCTTGCCGTCGTACTTCTCGCGCGTCGGCTTGAAATTCTTCTTCTTTGGGCCTTTGGACTTGCCGCAGCTCACGAGTGAAGCAGGGCAACCTGCAGCGTATGGCAAGTCGCTGGTTCCCCTGGCGCATGCATATCGACGGAGGGCCCAGCGCTGGTCGGATTGACGCGCGCTTCTCTTGGCGCTCGATGCGAGTTCGGCGTCTTCTTGTTGTCGTTCGTGAAGAACTTGGCGCTGATCGCGGCGAGCTCGTGGATCGATGGCGGTGGAGTCGTTGTCGAGGTGGATCCGGCGAGTCGGCGATCTTAGCCTTGAAGGTGGAGAGTGCATGGTGGTTGCACCCCCACGGTTTCGTCGCCACCGGCTCGTGCTTGGCGGTCCTGCCGTGGTAGCGATGTGCTCGGCTGCCGCGAGTGTCGCCGTTCGCAAAGCGATGAGACTACGGATGGTGGCCCTCCATTCGCCGACCTTGTCGGCTGTTGGAGGGTAATCTAGAAGCGATTGAGCTCTCGCCAAAGCCTGCTGCTGGAGTTGTGGCGGCAATGGCGAGCGGTGCGAGGCGGGATATGCTCGGACTTCTAACTATGTTAGAAGGGCGATATCCCGTCGAGCGACCGTGCCTCGCTTCGCGCCCGACATGTTGGCGCGCGCGCTGGTCTTGAGGTCCCGAGATCCACCAGCTCGATCTTGGTCCAACGGCGTATGGAATGCGTGAATACCATGGCGCTGTCGGTCCCGTGCCTCTGAGATGGGCGCGGTGCATGTCTGAGACGCCGAGTCTGCGCAGCCTTGTCCTTGGACTTGGCAGCGTCGTGGGCTCCCTACGTCGGCGCCCGTTCTCCCGCCGGCGTCTACCCCACCATCCATTGCTCTCGGTGGTGGTGGGATCGGCGTGGGCGGCTCGCTGCCGCCAAGCTTTCTTCTTCGGTGGCATGTCGATGAAAACGATGAAGATCTTGCTCGTGTGAGCGCGGATCAGGTTCACACAGCCTCGCGCCCTACTGGCGCGCCAAAGATGTCGGGAAGCTGATCGACCCACGAACACCTATGGGACGGCGGACCGAGCCCTTCGGTTCGGTGGGGGCGGAGGTCGCCGAAGAAGCAGATCGGCGAAGCACGAGCAGTTTACCCAGCGGAGCTCTCGGAGATAATACTCCTACTCTGCATATGCGAATGTATTGTGTTCTTGCTAGGGGCGACAAGTGCTCTTGTACACACCCGCTGTTAGCGATACCTAAGCGTGGGTGTTTTCGGCTTCGAACCGTTGAACCCCTCTCTCGTTCGCATGGGCCTCCTTTTATATGCTCAAGGGGTCTCCGACAGGTGGCAGCGTAGGTGAGGTAAAAATGGAAAAAAGTGTGGTTGGCACAGCTACTTATGCGATGTATCATACCTAACCACGGCGGGGGGACAAAAGCATTAAATGCCGTCTCGTCGCCTAAGCGGTGCAAGCAGGGAATGTCGGGCGCCACCGCTTGCCACGATGGCCATCTTGTCGGCGCCGCTTACCACCGCGCTCGCTGGCGCAGACCTCTTGCCATGCGGCGCTGGAAAGGTCCCATAGCGACACGTTGGTGGATGTCTTTGGAAGCGGAGGAAAAGAGTGGTAGTCTGCATGACAAGCGCCTTGCAGCGGTTGTTGCCTTATCGCGTTCGGAGCTTGTCGCTCACCGGGCCTTCCCGGCAAGCTCCTCTTGCCGGGGCCTGGTCTCCTGGGCTGAAATACTTTGTTCTTGAATGGCTCCAAAGGAACCTCGGAGGACCTTGGCGGTCACCTGGCAAGCCTTGCCGCGGGGTGCTGCAACTGCCCGTGCACAAGTTCGGGATACTAGGGTACCCCTACTCTAGTACACCGACAGACTTGCTCAGGAGGTGTATAAGTTCTAGTATTGCTTTTACGAACAACAGTTGAAGCTTTAGCATGATCCTTCATTCTAACAGGGAAAGGTGGTTTCTCAACATAAGAAGTAGGAACAATAGGATCATTGTAAGTGACAGTCTTTTCTTCAACTTTAATAGGTGCAGCTACTTTTACTTCTATGGGAGGATGATATTTAAACCACTTCTCCTTGGGAGATCAACATAAGTAGCAAAAGATTCACGAGAAAGAAGCTACTATCTCGAGTCAAGTCCATATTTAGTGCTAAACTTACGGAAAATATCGATATCCATAAAAGATTTAACACAATCAAACTTAGGTGTCATACCTGACTCCTTACCTTCGTCGAGGTCCCAATCTTTAGAGTTGCGTTTAATTCTATCCAATAAATTCCATCTAAATTCAATAGTCTTCATCATAAAAGAGCCAGCACAAGAAGTATCGAGCATGGTGTGATTGTTATCAGAAAGCCGAGCATAAAAATTCTGAAGAATTGTCACTTTTGAGAGCTCATGATTGGGGCATGAATATAACATTGATTTAAGCCTCCCCCAAGCTTGAGCGATGCTTTCTCCTTCGCGAGGCCAAAAAATATATATATATATATAATTGTGATCACGATGAACAAGATGCATAGGGTAATACTTTTGATGAAATTCCAATTTCAATCTTTTATAGTTCCATGATCTCATATCATCACATAGGCTATACCATGTCAATGCGTCTCCCTCCAAAGATAAAGAGAAAGCCTTCTTCTTAACAACATCATCGGGTATACCTGCAAGCTTAAATAGTCCACAAATATCATCCACATAGCGTAGATGCTCGTCAGGATGCTTTGTTCCATCTCCTGCAAAAGTGTTAGCTAGCAGTTTTTTCTTCATACCCGAAGGAAATTCAAAAGGAGTTTCATTTTCAATAGGTTCAGAAGGTTGAGGAGCAACTCTTTGCTCTATTGGACCAGGTGAAGATACCCCGAACAAGCCCCTCGGAGAATTACTTTCCATAGTAACAAGTGATAGGAAATTTCAGCACACTATATAATTTTTTCCTTACCAAAGGCGCTACACTCCCCGGCAACGGCGCCAGAAAAGAGTCTTGATGACCCACAAGTATAGGGGATCTATCATAGTCCTTTCGATAAGTAAGAGTGTCGAACCCAACAAGGAGCAGAAGGGAATGATAAGCGGTTTTCGGCATTGTATTCTCTGCAAGTACTGAAATAAGTGGTAACAGATAGTTTTGTCATAAGATAAATTGTAACGAGCAACAAGTAACAAAAGTAAATAAAGTGCAACAAGGTGGCCCAATCGTTTTTGTAGCAAAGGACAAGCCTGGACAAACTCTTATGATAGGAAAAGCGCTCCCGAGGACACATGGGAATATCGTCAAGCTAGTTTTCATCACGCTCATATGATTCGCGTTCGATACTTTGATAATTTGATATGTGGTTGGACCGGTTGGCAGGTACTGCCCTTACTTGGACAAGCATCCCACTTATGATTAACCTCTATTGCAAGCATCATAACTACAACAAAAGTACTAAGGTAAACCTAACCATAGCATGAAACATATGGATCCAAATCAGCCCCTTACGAAACAGCGCATAAACTAGGGTTTAAGCTACATCACTCTAGCAACCCATCATCTACTTATTACTTCCCAATGCCTTCCTCTAGGCCCAAATAATGGTGAAGTGTTATGTAGTCGGCGTTCACATAACACCACTAGAGGTTGAACAACATACATCTTATCAAAATATCAAGCGAATACCAAATTCACATGACTACTAATAGCAAGACTTATCCCTTGTCCTCGGGAACAAGCGTAACTACTCACAAAGCATATTAATGTTCATAATCAGAGGGTAATAATGTGCATAAAGGATCTGAACATATAATCTTCCACCAAATAAACCAACTAGCATCAACTACAAGGAGTAATCAACACTACTAGCAACCTACTAGCACCAATCCCGGACTTGGAGACAAGAATTGGATACAAGAGATGAACTAGGGTTTGGAGATGAGATGGTGCTGGTGAAGATGTTGATGGAATTTCCCTCTCCCGATAAGAGGCGTTGGTGATGATGATGGCGACGATTTCCTCCTCCCGGAGAAAGTGTCCCCGGCGAACTGACTCTGCGGAGCCCTAGATTAGTTCCGTCAAGGTTCCGCCTCGTGGCGCGGAGTATCGTCGAAAGGTTGCTTATGATTTTTCCCATCGAAAGAGCTCATATAGGAGAAGATGGGCGTCGGAGAGCCACCGGGGGCCCACAGGTGAGGCGCCTAGAAGTCGCCCCCACCCTCGTGAGCAGGGTGTGGGCCCCCTGGCCTTCTTCTTTGGCGACGATTTCTTTATTTATTTTAAGAGATTCCGTGGACTTTCAGGACTTTTGGAGTTGCGCAGAATAGTCCTTCAATATTTGCTCCTTTTCCAGCCCAGAATTCCAGCTGCCGGCATTCTCCCTCTTCATGTAAACCTTGTAAAATCAGAGAGAATAGCCATAAGTATTATGACATAACGTGAAATAACAACCCATAATGCAATAAATATTTTCATAAAAACATGATGCAAAATGTACGTATCAAGTGTACAATCTAATCATGGTTAGCCGTGTCCCCGGTTATGGACAAATTTTGAGTATCTAGTACTTGAGTTATCACATGTATCTCATCACTCTTAAATAATATTGTTGGGTTGTTAACTTCTTTAATTGTGATTGAGTTGGGGTTATACCTTCTCAACGTTTCAACCACCATGATAGTTAAATAAAAATATATTCCTTTGCTTGTAGGGAAAAATTGGCTTTTCGCAAAACTATAACCATAAAGCTTTCCACCAGCCAAATATGCATGTAGTGATAGCATTATTCTGTTCCTGCTCTATTGTGTTATATTGCCAGCATATTCCATGTGCTGGCCCGTTCTCGTGCTGCAACGTATTATGTTGCAGAATTTTCAGAAGAGGAGTAAGGTTTGTTAGGTCGTTGCCGTGCAGCTCAGCTATGCCGTTGGAGTTGATGGACTCACTTTATCTTCCAAGCCTTCCGCTGTTATCGCATTAGATGGCCTTAAGCCATATTATTGTAATAAGTTCTCTTTTGGAGACATTCGATGTAATAAGTGTGTGATTGCTACTCTGTTATAAATCCTTGAGTCTTGTGTGTATCGGCATTCTTGATCCGAGGATGACACGGAACACGAGACTTGACCATCGAGGTCGAATTCGCTACAAGATGGTATCGAGCACCACGCTGAGTGTAGGACACGACCACTAAGATAAACCATAGGTCACTCTTCTCTACTCATTTCGACTCCTCTCCATTTTCCACTCTTTAGGATGCGGAGATGAAGAACAAGTTTGCACAACCGGATGAAGACACACCTTTTGGACGCCACTTGAAGGAAGTCACTAGGTACTTGACTATTGGAATACCAAGCTTCACCAGGACGTATAACACCACCTTACCAGAAGAGGAGCTCTGGATGATTCAAGTACAAGTTCCAGGAAGGACGTTCTCACCAACTTCTAAACCCGTAGAATTTTCTTTCGAAGCACCCACTTGGAGCCTAGGTAAGAGCATGGCAGCCCACATTACCATGGGACGCATTGGAGAAGTCTACAACAGGGAGCTTAAGGACACCATCTATCAAATATGTGGGTGCCGAGACGAGCAATGGGAAGTAATCAGCACCAAGAAGGATAGATCCGTTGCAACTTTCATCCAGGAGCTAAACCAGCACATTCGGCGTCGGGGAGAACCGGATGTCTTGTGAGACATGATGGAGTTGAAGAAGGCGAAGACCAGGATCATCGAGCTGGAGGAAGAACTCAAGTTTACACACGACATATATGAGGAGGAAATCAAGACACTACTGGAGAAGAACGACGACCTAGTTAAGAAGATCGGAGTATTCATGGGAGGACCAGCACCGGAAGAAGACAATGACCCCACTTGCCTAGATAACTACATCATCATCGACGACACCGATTCTGATCCAAGTGATGATGACTACGAAGACGAAGCTGGAGCAGACATCATGGAGTCTTCCACCGATCAAAATTTCTAGACGACCACCATATATTAGTAGTATTTTCCCCCATGTATCTAATAGTAGTTGAGCACTTTTGCGATAGTCCTAGACCGTTTGTATGCCCTTGCTTGATTGATTGAGTGAAATGATTGTGTTTGCCTCATATGCATATGGGTAGTGTTTTCTCATTAGACCTTTTTCTATTCTAATCTCTTCCATCTAAACCCATCAGATGCCTCCGAGACGTGACGCCGGTGTTGCTTTTCCACCGGAGCTCACCCAGTTGATCCATCAGCAGAATACTTTGATGCAATTGCTAGTTCAGAACCAGGGCAACAACAACAACAATAACCCGTCGCCAGTGGACAACTTAGCCCGTTTCCTAAGGTTACAGCCGCCGGTGTTTTCCAGTAGCACCGAGCCAATAGTTGCTGATGATTGGCTACGCCGTATCGGAAGGGAGTTAACCACCGCCGGATGCACAGATCTTTGAGAAGGTGCGCTTTGCCGCACATCAATTGGATGGACCAGCTGCCGCATGGTGGGAGAATTACGACTACTTTTCCTATAGCCAATGTCACTTGGGACCAGTTTCAGCAAGCTTTTCATACGACCCATGTCTCAAGCTGGAGCCATGAAGATGAAGAAAGCGAGTTTCGCAACTTACGCCGAGGGAACCGTCTTGTAGCTCGATACATGGATGATTTAGCAAGTTATCACGCTATGCCCACGATGATGTGGCCCACAGATGCATGAGCGGGAGAAGTTTATGGAAGGGCTAAATGATGAGATGAGCATGCAGTTGATGGTGGAAACTTTCAACAACTACCGGGAGTTGGTAGACAAGGCCCTTATGATTGATTGAAAGCAGCGACAAATTGAGAGCCGTAAGAGGAAGTATGGACACGGGAAGTATAATTCAGGAGCTCAACGAAGCCCGCTTAACCCCGAACTTCGGGAGGACTTGTTCATAATCATGGAGGTCACAACCACACTGGAGGAGGATCGCATAACCACAATGGTGCTAAGAATGGAAATGGGAACAGAGTTAATAACAATCAGAACCGCTCCAACCCAGCTACACCCGCCAAAAAGGAACTAAGTCAAGTTACTTGCTTTAAGTGCGGGAAGACATGGCACTATGCCAATGATTGCCCTGAAGGAAGGAATGGAACGGAAATGGGAGCGTTGGGAAGAAGCCCAATCCATTCAACAAAGGACAAGTGAACCACGTTAACGTGGAGGAAGTTGAAGAGCAGCCGGACGCGGTAATAGGTAAGTTTTTGGTTAAGTCATTTACCGCTCTTGTTCTTTTCGATACTGGTGCCTCGCATTCATACATATCAAGGGGATTTGTGGATAAGTTTAAGCTACCAACCCAAACCCTTAGGACCCCTCTTTTAGTGAGCTACTTTGGAGCGAGTACATGGCTAGCCGATGGTGCAACAGATACCCTAACCATTGGCACACATGTTTTCCGTCGACCTAATTATCTTGGAGTCGCAAGGATTGGATGTGATATTAGGTATGGACTGGATGTCAAAGTATGGAGGAAGCATTGGTGTGCTAGCAAATCAATTTATCTTACCACCCGGAGAAAAAGGATTAAGTATGTATCTAGGCATGTGCCTAGGAGGAGCCAAGTGAATGCCCTCACTTTGGAGTTGTTCGGGAGGAAGTGCACTGTAGTAAAGGATTACGGGATGTTTTCCCGGAAGAGTTACCGGGCATGCCACGGATAGAGACATCGAGTTCTGATAGAGCTATTTCAGTGTGCAGGGCCAATATCCAAGAGACCCTATCAGATGCCCGCAAATGATCTGGAGGAAATTAAGAAACAGATCAAGGACTTATTGGAGAAAGGATACATTCGAAGGAGTTCATCGCGTTGGGGAGCTCCAGTGCTTTTAGTGGAGAAGAAGGATAAATCCCTAAGGATGGTTGTTGATTATCGAGCCTTGAATGAAGTAACGATTAAGAATAAGTACCCGCTGCCAATGATCAATGATCTGTTTGATCAGCTGCAAGGAGCTAAGGTGTTTTTGAAGATCGATCTACGATCGGGGTACCATCAGTTCAAGATTCGAGAGAAGGATATACCAAAGACAACGTTCACCACGCGGTATGGATTATACGAGTATATGGTCATGTCGTTTGGACTGACTAACGCCCCTGCCTATTTCATGAGTATGATGAACAAGGTGTTCATGGAATATTTGGAAAAGTTTGTTGTGGTGTTTATTGATGATATTATGGTATACTCGAAGAACGAAGAGGAGCACAAGGAGCATTTGCGTTTAGTTCTCGAAACTTCGGGAACACCGGTTATCGCCAAATTCAGCAAGTGCGAGTTTTGGTTGAAGGAAGTTGGATTTCTTGGACATGTTATATCGGGAGAGGTATAGCGGTAGATCGATGAGTTCGATCGATCCTTGAATGGTTGGCACCCACTTGAGTTGGCGAGATCCATGATTTCCTTGGACTCGCGAGGATATTATCGGAGATTCATTGAGAATTTCTCCAAGATTGCAAAGCCGATGACTGAATTACTGAAGAAGGATACTAAGTTTAAATGGACAGAAGATTGCGAGGCAAGTTTCCAGGAGTTGAAGAAACGTTTGACTACAGCCCCAGTGCTAACATTGCCAGATATACATAAGGAGTTTCAAGTGTATTGTGACGTCTCACGCTTGGGACTTGGATGTGTGCTTATGCAGGATGGAAAGGTTGTTTCGTATGCCTCACGACAACTGAAGCCCCATGAGTTGAACTATGCCACGCATGATTTGGAGCTAGCAGCCGTAGTGCATGCATTGAAGACTTGGAGACATTATCTTATTGGAAACCGTTGTGATGTGTACACAGATCATAAGAGTTTGAAGTACATTTTCACACAGAAGGAGTTGAACCTTAGACAGAGGAGATGGTTGGGACTTATAAAGGATTACGATATGAAGCTACACTATCATCCAGGAAAGGCCAATGTCACAGCAGACGCTTTGAGCGAGAAGAGTTACGCTAATATCCTTCAAAGTAAGGGATTGCCGAAGGAGTTAGCTGAAGATATCATGGAACTTCGGTTGGAGATTGTTCCAAGAGGATTCATTGCAACAATGGAAGTTCAGTCTACATTGTTGGACAAGATTCGAGAAGCTCAGAAGGAAGACAAAGAGATTGCTGAGATAAAGGAGAATATGAGCAAAGGAAAGGCCAAAGGTTTTTGCCAGGATGAGCATGATACCTTATGGTTTGAGGATCGAGTTTATGTGCCTAATAACCCAGAGATCAGGAAGTTAATACTTCAGGAGGCTCATGACTCACCATACTCGATACACCCCGGAAACACCAAGATGTATTTGGATTTGAAAGAACGTTTACGGTGGTGGTATGAAGAAGGATATTGCGAGTATGTAGCTGTATGTGATATATGTCAAAGAGTGAAAGCGAGCATCGAAGCCAGCAGGACTATTACAGCCTATGCCGATACCGAATGGAAGTGGGATAAACTTGGCATGGACTTTATCACGGATTGCCCGGGATCAAAGCAGGATATGACTCAATATGGGTAGTAGTGGATCGCTTGACCAAAGTGGCTCACTTCATCCCGGTGAAAATAACTTATACAAGTGCAAAGTTGGCCAAGATATATATGTCGAGGATCGTATGTTTGCATGGAGTTCGAGGACCATCGTATCGAGATAGAGGAACACAGTTTACTTCAAAGTTTTGGCATCAGTTACACGAACACTGGGTGCAGATTGGAGTTGATACAACATTTCACTGAGACGGATGGGATGAGACGAGAGAGAGTCAACCAGATTACGGAGGACATGTTGAGAACCTATGCGCTAGATTATGGATCTAGTTGGGATGACAATTTGCCTTACGCAGAGTTCTCATACAACAATAGCTACCAGGCCAGTTTGAAGATGGCACCGTTCGAAGCTCTCTATGGACGCAGATGTAGAAGACCCCTGATGTGGGATGAGGTAGGAGACCGTCAGTTGTTTGGACCAGATTTGATCAAAGAGTCGGAGGAGAAGGTTAAACTGATCCGTGACAGATTGAAGATTGCTCAGTCCAGGTAGAAGAGTTATGCAGACACAAAACACAAGGAGGTAACCTATGAAATTTGGAGACAGAGCATATCTGTGAGTATCACCCTTGCGAGGAGTGAAACGTTTTGGAGTTAAGGGAAAATTAGCTCCGAGATTGGTAGGACCGTCTTGTGTTTTGGAGCGGATGGGAGAAGTTGCCTACAAGCTGGAGTTACGAAGGATTGTCGGGAGTTCACGATGTGTTCCACGTCTCACAGTTGAAGAAGTGTCATCTTTGAGATGGCGATATACCATTAAGAATCTGATACCCACAGGAGGCGATTCAGTTGGACGATAATTTGACTTATGAGGAGAAGCGGTAAAGATTCTTGACTTTGCCGGCCGAGTCACTCATGACAAGGTTATCAAGTTTTGCAAAGTTCGATTGGAGCCACCATACCGAGGAGGAAGTCACACAGGAGCGAGAGGATGATATTCGCAAGGACCACCGCACCTATTTTCTAGCCAACCCGAATCTAGGGGCGAGATTCATCTTAAGGGGTTAGGTTTGTAACATCCCAAATTCTCAATTTGGAATGTTATACATAGGTCATCCATGCATATCATATTTTATTGCATCTTCATTCCGCAATCCTCGAAATCCTAAGCAACTCAAGGACCCTCGGAGAGAGTTGGGGATTTTCCGGTTTTCATATTTGATTTTTATCAAATAGCGAAAACGAGGATTTTATATTTTAATTATTTTTCTCTCCGGAAAAATATTTCATATAAAATAAATGAGAGGAGATAATATGACTTCTCCAAAACAATTGAAATATTGGAGGAAAAATGTTAAAATAATTTGTTGGGGTTTATTTGATTTTTATTTGGATTTTATTTGCGGTAGAAAAATTGCACGTTTTCAAAAAAATTGCATTTACGGCCAAGAAAATTTTCATCTCGTTCTAAATATTTTATTTAGACGGTGAAAATTTGTTTTGGCATTTTTAGATTTTTATTTTATTTTATAGGATTTATTTTCTGTCGGTGAATTATTTAAAAAAAAGTTCCCCATGGTTGGGCCTAGGGCCCATCCAGAGCAGAACCAGGCCCAGTGACCTCGCCGCCTCCCAGCGCGCCCGCCCGCCGCCCGCTCGGACGGAGTCCGAGCGGACTCGCCTCCGCCGCGCCTTGCCCTCTCCTCCAAGTCGTCACCCCCTCTCTCAAATACCGTCGCCCGTCGCCACACCACCACCACCACCACCCACCGCCCCCAGGCCGAGCCGCCGCCCGAGCCAGCGCCTCCAGTGCCGCCGCCAGGCCGCCGCCGCCACCCGCCACCCCCACGCCGCCCGCCGTCGCCGGAACCCTTGAGCCCGCCGAGCCAGGCCGAGGTAGCCGCCCCGCCGCCCCGGTTTTCTGAGAAAAACCGTTCGTTTTTTAGAAAAGCCTAGTTTTCGTTTTTTAAATAGATCGGTTTTTCTCTGGTTTATTTATTTAGCGAGCGTTCGCTCGTTCGTTTGTTTTAACGAATGCGTTCTTCGTTTAGATCCAGATAACGAACGTTCGTTCGTTAGTCTGTTCGTCAGTTTTCTTTTTCTCGGATTTATTCCGTGATTTTTCTGATCGTGATTTCTGATCCGATCTTAGTTTCTGTTTATCTTTTCGCTCGCTAGTCGGAATCAGGCGATTCAAGCGCCCAGATCTTCGTCTCGAGACCCTCTTTCCGCTTAAACTACTTAAACAAGATTTTGATACTAAAAAATTTAACCCTAGTACAGATTAGTAAATGGATCTTGTTTCTTTCGCCGTTTGAGTTTCGTTGCTCCGTTTGGTTTGATTCTTTTTGCGAACCGGAGTTCTTAAGTTGAACTTTCTGGTCAGCCTCTTTTAGTTGAATTTTTGCTTGTGCATCTTTTCTTGTTTCTTATGTATGTTATTGTTTGCTTGCGATAGAATTCCCGGAGTGCGAAGCGTGTTACCACGAGTCTCTAGGATTCGCGGATTGTCAGCAAGGCAAGTAACACTTTGATCATACTCTTTTCATACCCAGTTTTTATGCATTAGCTCAATACTCAAACATTGATGGTTAGTATGTCATTAACTTGTGGGTTGGGAAGTAGTAGTTGAGGTAGAACCTATTTCCCTGTTACTATCAAACCCTTGGGAGTTACTTCTATGTGTTGCTTATATTGCTATGCTATGCTCGTAGACGTGGTTTGGGTTTGAGTGAATCCATGACAGATGTGAGATTGTTAATTAATGGTTCAACTTAAGGTGGCAACTTTAATACACATCTGGGTGGATTGAGGCACCTGGGGAACCCAATGTTGTCTGTTTTATTTTTGGAAATCCCGGGGTACCCGTGTGATCTTCCTATGGACCGCCACCCAGGCTCAAAGGGAACTGAGATCATTTCATGCTAGAAACTTCCGTGGGCAGCCACAAGCTATTATGGGCTCTAGCATAGTTGAGTAAGTTACGTGAAACTCTTGAAGAGGTGGATCAGCAGGTAGTGGGTTTTGTAGGTTTGGTATGGTCTACACGGAGTAGAGAGTTAATGTTTCTGAAAGACTATGTCTCAGTCATCCGTTTCTCAAACACCATGTAGTGCGAGAAATCAACGGAGGCGATCGAGTCTTGTGGGGAAAAGTGCGCAAACCTCTGCAGAGTGTTCAATCTAATCATGGTTAGACGTGTCCCCGGTTATGGACAATCTTGAGTATCTAGTACTTGAGTTATCACATGTATCTCATCACTCTTAAATAATATTGTTGGGTTGTTACCTACTTTAATTGGGATTGAGTTGGGGTTATACCTTCTCAATGTTTCAACCACCATGATAGTTAAATAAAAATATATTCCTTTGTTGTAGGGAAAAATTGGCTTTTCGCAAAACTATAACCATAGAGCTTTCCACCAGCCAAATATGCATGTAGTGATAGCATTATTCTGTTCCTGCTCTATTGTGTTATATTGCCGGCATATTCCATGTCTTGACCCGTTCTCGGGCTGCAAGCGTATTATGTTGCAGACTTTTTTGACGAGGAGTAAGGTTCGTTAGGTCGTTGCCGTGCAGCTCAGCTATGCCGTTGGAGTTGGTGGACTCACTTTATCTTCCAAGCCTTCATTGTTATCGCATTAGATGGCCTTAAGCCATATTATTGTAATAAGTTCTCTTTTGGAGACATTCGATGTAATAAGTGTGTGATTGCTACTCTATTATAAATCCTTGAGTCTTGTGTGTCAAGTATCGGCATTCTGATCCGGGGATGACCTTTGGAACACAGAGACTTGACCATCTGAGGTCGGGTCGCTACAATGGTGGTGGTGGATTACCTCTTGGGCTGATGAAGAATAATACAAGTGGAAGAACAGCCACCTAAGGTTGAGGTGTTCTTGTGCTTGGTGTGTGGCTAAGGGCTGGCTCTAGATCAGGTTAGCTTGTCCTCTACTGTGGCGGCTAGTTCTACTTATATAGGCCCTTGTCCTCTCCCCAAATATTGAGCGGGAAGGGAGCCAACAACGACCAATTTTAAAGCGGACAGCTAGTACAGCTTATCCTGACAAAAGTAGTCTTCGCCTGCAAAAGGCTCTGGTGGTGACGCTGCCTTGGGCTCCATGGTGACCTCCGTCTTGCCGTCCTTTGGGTCCTGGTCTTGTTGCACCAATGTGGAAACCTTTGCTTGATGCCTCGGTACTCCGCGCCTGCGCCTGCCTCCTTAGCACCAAAGAGGAAACAAGGACGCTGCGCGCGCTGGCGCCTGTCTGGCGCCCGCCTGGTGTCGATCGTCATGGCTCACGTCACGAGAGCCTTGCGAGGTTTGCCTTGCCTTGATCTCTCTACCCCTCGTGAACCTACCGGGCGAGGCCGCTCCTGAGGAGGTCTTGCGTCGTCCGCCTCGCGAGTCTTGGCCCCTCGCGAGGGTCTTGAATGCCTTGTTGATGAAGATGGGTCGTACATGCCTGCTAGCAGAGCCACGCCATGGGCCGCAGGCAGGCAAGCCTGGGGACCCCCGTTCCCAGAACACCGACAGGGTTTAGTCCGCAAAGGCCATCAGAAGAATCATAGGCTAGACAACTAGGGTTTAGCCATTACGGTCTCGAGGTAGATCAACTCTTGTAACCCTTATACACACCGAATACAATCAAGCAGGACATTGGGTTTTACCTCCTTTAAGAGGGCCCGAACCTAGGTAAACATCATGTCCCCATTGTCCCCTATTACCATCGATGCTTAGACACACAGCTTGGGACCCCCTACCTAAGATCTGCCGATTTTGAAACCGACAACACCATAGACTCACGGGGACGAAATTTAAATCCTTTGACAAACTATTCAGTGAGAGTGGGGTGTTGATTGCACTTATCTGAAATGTAGGGACCGAGTCCGACATTGTGAACATATTTCTCAAATTCCTCCTTAATGCCCACACTCACCATATAATCATCGCAAGGCCATAAGCATGTTTTGGTGGCGGCATCCCGTATGGAACTTTCACTCGGTTCAACATAAGACCGACGAACGGAGCTGTCACTAGAAGATGCATCCGAGTATCTCCTCTTCGAAGACCTCCTTACAAAGAGGTTCATTATATTCATGTACAATTTTCAAGCAACAATCCCCCAAAATAGTTTCGGAAATGGAGCTTCGAGCAAAGAGATCGAAATCCACGGGTTTGAGACCAAGAAGACGAGAGAGGGCGAGCAATGGTGATTTTTTTCTGGAGGTAGGTGGTGATGTGGGATGAAGAGATAAGTGAGAGGGCCCACATGGGAACCATAACCCACCAGGGCGCGCCTAGGGGTCCTGGCGGCCAGATGGGTTGTGCCCACCTGGTGCACCTCCCTCTGATGTTATTTCCACCAAAAATTCTTAAATATTCAAAGCATTCTTAGAACTTTTATTTTTGACTCATTTTTTATTGCACGGGTGAAAGTGCAATCTTGCTCTTAAAGAATATTTTTGATATTGATGACAAATTTACATATAGGGGACTGACCGTGTTTGCTAAGTATATACACAGGTCGTTAGTTCTCTGGTTTTTCAAATGTGCATCATGATCACATCATATGAGATATTACTCAAGCAAATTATCAATGAGGAAAGGAGCAAACAAAGATGCAGCATCGTGCTCTTTTATATTTCTTGAGTAATAGGAATCCCACACTATTAAGAGGGGATCCGAGGTATAGGTTCAAGGCTTGCTCATATTTTGTCTCACAAGAACTTTTCACAAAGGACCAAAATCCCTAGAAAAACCCCTTAGCCAAAACCTACTACTCCTCTTTCTCTACACAAACTCCTTGCCTGATCATCCGAGCGGTGCCCCAGATCATCCGGGCTAAGCCCGGATAGTCCGGACCTTGCTCCGGATCATCCAGGTAATGTGCGCCCTCCATCACAGAACACTGATGGTTGAAGCCGGATCATCCAGACAGTGCCCCGAATCATCCGGGCTGTGCCCGGATCGTCCACCAAGGTTCTGCAAAAATAGGGCCAAGACTACCCGGATGATCCAGGACAGGATCCGGACGATCCGGGCACCGTCCGGATGATCCGCTTCAACCATCGATGTTACGTGATGGGGCGCGTGCGGATGATCGGAGCAAGGTCAGACGATCCGGAGCAAGGTCCGGATGATCTTGGGCACCATCCGGATGATCGGGAAGGAGTTTATGTAGAGAAACAGAGTAGTAAGCTAAGGGTTTTGCTAGGATTTTGGTCCTTGTGAGTTCTTGGATATCCTTGAACCTATACCCGGATCCCCTCATTTGAATTCCTATTACTCAAGAAATATAAAAGAAATGCTTCATCTTTGTTTGCTCCTTTCCTCATTGATAATTTGAGTAATATCTCATATGATGTGATCATGATGCACATTTGAAAAACCAAAGAACTAACGACATGTGTATATACTTAGCAAACACGGTTAGTCCCCTATGTGTAAATTTGTCATCAATATCAAAAATATTCTTTAAGAGCAAGATTGCACTTTCAGTCTCCCCCTTTTTTGGTAGTTGATGACAAACTACATATAGCACTCAACAAGTGAAATGTGATGCGAATAATTTTAGGAGAGTAGTCCGGTATGTGTTTTAGGAAGAGCTCCCCCTTAATATATGCAAGGATGTGTTTTAGATAGAGCTCCCCCTTAAAGTATGCATAGGAACGAAGTGATAAAATACAAAATCATGAACATATGGAGTGGATACCCTCATTCAAATATGATGTTGTAACAGTAGTGTAGGCATACACCATTCAAATTAACATAGGCAATGATAGCAACGAATGAAGATAGAATACTTAAGTTCTTACATACTAGCATAGACTCATACTCCCTCCGTTCCGAAATAATTGTCTTTCTAGCCATCTCAAATGGACTACAACATACGGATGTATGTAGACATGTTTTAGAGTGTAGATTCACTCATTTTGCTCCGTATGTAGTCACTTGTTGAAATCTCTAGAAAGACAATTATTTCGGAACGGAGGGAGTACAAGGTAGCATAACACATGCATAACACTTGACCAAGGTCCATTACAATAATAATACAAAGTCTAATAACTAGTGCTCGATAAACATAGCAAACTCACACATATACTCCTAAGAATTACATCTCCCCCTTGGCAGCAAGTACCGAAAAGGGGAAAGACGTCCGAGTAAATAGGAGGATCACTCAGCATCCTCATCATCAACATCACCATCACTCAGATCAGCAGGTGTAAGGAAGAACTCTGGAAAATCAGCGGCAGAAGGAAAGCCGACCTCCGGAAGAGGAAGCCGATCAGGAATGGGCTCATCAGGCTCAATAGGGCTGCCAGGGCGTGCACGGAGACGAGCCCTAAGTGCATTTGCCTCCGAGATACGGCGAACCTCGTCGGTAGCAATGTGAGTAGCGGTGTAGCGGCAGGTATCAAAGATAGCCTTATGGGACTTCCCAATAAAGTGAGCAAGGCGGTCAAAAGGCTTCACAAAAGGTTTAGTGTGGCGAGAAGAGCTCTCACCACACGTAGAAGCAGGAGCCTTGCCCCTAGAAGACTCGTCCACATGGAGTGAATGGTGGTCTTGTTGATGGGCCAAGGGTAGACAGAGTCAATGACAGCCTGAATGAAAGGGGCATGTGGAAGAGTACGACCCTTCAGACCACTCGCCATGCGAATCTCATGCCAAAGGAAATCTGCCATGTCAATGGGACGGTCAGGAGCCTTCCATGAGTAATACATCAAATCAATGATGTAGGCCCGAACCATCCCACGATCCCCTTTCTTGGGAGCAATGGAATTTAGGATACACTAAAAAAGCCACCGGTATTTGAGACGAAAGATGGAGATATCATTAAGCTCCTTGCTTTGCTGCACTGAGGATAGTTGAGAGGTGGGCATGGCGAGGCAAGCACATGCACTGATGGGCATAGCCTCAAACTTGGGTTTCACCTCATGGATCCGAAACAGAGAGGCCTCAGGTCCAGGCATGCCCAAGGCAAGAGCAAACTCCTCAAAAGAGACGGTGAACTGAGAATGGTGAGTCATCAAGTGATAGAATGATCCGGATGGAAGAAACACGTGGCATAGAATTGCCGAATGGCAGTCTCATTCCAATCACAGTGAAGAGACATAGCACGCCGCAGCCCCATGCCAACTATCTTCTCCATCACACCTTCGAACTTGGTAGGATTTTTCTCAATGTAATCCAGATTCACGTAATGCTGAGGAGAGAAGCCAAGATGGGAGATGACGGATTGATAGATGTCTTGTTGAACCAATGTGCGAAAACGAGGATCGGTTGCATTTGCGGGAGCAGCAAATTGATTGATATCACTCCGTAGAGCAGTATACTCAGAGGGGTCCATTGTCAGATAGTCGACAATATGACGGCCATGGTTGGTGGGTTTTGCCATGGACAAGATAAGACCAGAAGGAGTGGCAGACTAAGAGCTGGAGCCAGATACCGATTTCTTCTTCTTTGCTTTGGTTGTGGAGCGAACCAGCACAAGCTCTTCCGCCTGGAGACCTTCTTGAGTGGACGAGCGGCATAGGACGGACGTGCACGACTCGGTGCCTTCTTGAGTGGACGAGCGGCTTCCTCGGAGTCCGTTGATGCATGGCGACGTCCGGCTGCGAACACGCATAGGAGAACAGAGCCGACTCAATGTATGACCGAACCTTGATAGGTAAACGGAGAAAGAAGGAACATGAGCAAATGGAGTACCACGAGAGGGACCCGTGGTCGTCCTCTTGAAGCGCAGGCCGCTGCCTCCACGTTCGACCACCATGGCGGAGTTGGGGCCGAAAATATGCGAGATTGAAGATAAAGCACTCCGCCTCGGGAGAAATGGCGCGCAGAAGGAGTAGATCGGGGCGAGGGCAGCGCGAAGCAGCAAGATCCGACCAGTTAGCCGGCGGCGGCGACAGAGAGGTTGGGGATGAGGGGGAGAGAACAGAGGAATAACCCCCTGCTCCCACTTGGCCCGATACTTTTAGGGCGTGGACACACCCGGATGAACCGGAAGTGAACCCAGACGATCCGGATATGTCCGGATGACCGGATATAGGTCTGGATATCCGGGATAGAGAGAGACCCGGACGTCCGGGGGGACAGCCGGATGATCCGACCAGCCAGAGGGCATATAACCAAGACTGACGTTTTGTAGAGGATGATGATGTGATGATGTGAATATATATATATATATATATATATATATATATATATATATATATATATATATATATATATATATATATATATATATATATATATATATATATATATATACAGAGCACAAAGCCTAATCAACATGGAATTTAACACAGAGCACAAACCCATATAAACAAACTGAGAAAAGTTTTAGCCTAAGCCACCATGTTTGAGTATACATAACTTGGGATACCAAAGAGTTGAACTTTGGACTCAAGATTACTACTCCATCATGTTAAAGTACTATGGACACAAAATAAGTGTGATAGTGACTTTGAGAGTGTTGGTTTTATTTATGCATTATATAGGGAAGAGGGGATTCATGAATCGAAGTTCTCCCCCTAACTATATGCCTACATCAAGACAAGACAGGATGTTCATGCATGAATGAGTACTAGATTTCACATAATGTTGTCAAGCTCCAAGATACCAAGTTCACGCCTAAGTTGACAGAACCTTGCTTCATCCAATGGCTTGGTCAAAATGTCTGCAAGTTGCATATCTGTGCCAACATGAGCAATGTCAATATCACCCTTCTCCACATGATCTCTCAAGAAGTGATACCTTATATCAATGTTCTTGGTGCGAGTATAATCTTTGGGGTTCTCAGCAATATTGATGGCACTTTCATTATCACATAGAAGAGGCACATGTCTGTAGGTGATACCGTAATCCTTCAAAGTTTGCCTCATCCATAGTAATTGAGTTGTACAACTGGCGGTTGCAATGTATTCAACTTCTGCGGTGGAGAGAGCAACACAATTTTGTTTCTTCGAGGACCAACTTACCAAGGAGCGACTAAGAAACTGACATGCGCCGGAGGTGGACTTACGATCCACTTTGTCTCCAGCCCAATCCTCATCTGTGTACCTAATGAGATCAAACTTAGCATCCTTGGGGTACCATAGACCCAACTTTGGGGTGTGAAACAAGGTATCTAAGAATATGCTTAACTACCTTATGATGACTTTCCCTAGGGAAAGCTTGAAATCTAGCACACATGCATACACTAAACATGATGTCTGGCCTAGATGCACAAAGATAAAGCAATGAACCAATCATAGAACAGTAAATAGATGGGTCGAACGGAATACCATTTGTGTCTTTAGTGAGTGCAATTTTGGTTGGCATAGGTGTCTTACATGGACTAGCATCAGACATGCCAAACTTCTCTAGGATATCCTTGAGGTATTTTGCTTGGGACAAGAAAATTCCTTCTTGTAATTGTTGAATTTGAAATCCGAGCAAGAACTTCAAATCCACATTGAGTGACATTTCAAAATTCTTGGTCATTGATGCCGCAAACTTCTTGCACAAATGAATGTTAGGAGAAACAAAAATGATATCATCTACATAGATTTGGCATAAGATCAAATCACCCTTGTCCCTCTTAGTAAAAATAGTGGGATCGATCACCCCTCTCACAAAACCATCATCGAGTAAAAGCTTCTTAAGATGATCATACCAAGCACGAGGGGCTTGTTTGAGGCCATACAAAGCCTTATGAAGTTTATACACATAGTATTTGTGATCGGGATCAACGAACCCAGGTGGTTGTGATACATATACTTCTTGTAGAGGACCGCTGTAGCGACCCGACCCGAATGGATCAAGTCTCTGTGCTCAGGTGTCATCCCTGGATCAGTAATGCTGACACCACACAGTACTTTGAAGGATTTATAACGGAGTAGCAATCACACACTTATTACATCGTTTGTCCAGAAGAGGACTTATTACAATAAATATGGCTTAAGGCCATCTAATAACGATAACAATGGAAGACTTGGAAGATAAGTGAGTCCATCAACTCCAGCGGCATCACTGAGTATAGAACCACGACCTAAGCACCTTACTCGTCGTCTGAAAAGTCTGCAACATGAAAGTTGCAGCTCGAAAACGGGTCAGCACATGGAATATGCTGGCAATGTAACACATAGAGAATAATGGATGATAAGCCTGTACTACATGCATATGTGGCTGGTGGTAAAGCTCTCTGATTCTGAGTTTTGCATAAAGCCAGTTTTTCCTCTGCAAAGGAATAAATTTGTTTAACTATCATGGTGGTTGTTAAACATTGAGAATGGTTGACATCATCCTCAATCCCAATTAAAGGTACTCATTAAAAACCCAACAATATTAATTAGAGTAACATGTTGAGATTCACATGATATTCAAGTACTAGATACTCAACATGTCCATAACCGGGGACACGGCTAATCATGATTAGTTTGTACACTCTGCAGAGGTTTGCGCACTTTTCCTCACAAGACTCGATCGCCTCCGTTTGGTTTCTCGCACTACATGGTGTTTGAGAGACGGATGACCGAGACATAGTCTTTCAGAAGCATTTGCACCTTACGATGGGTAGACCGTACCAGCTACAACCCCTACATCAGCTAGTCTACCACTGTAAGAGTTCACACGACTTAATCAACTATGCCAGAGCCCATAATGGCTTGTGGCTACACACGGAAGTTACTAGTTTGAATAATCTTATGATCCCTTTGAGCCTGGGTGGCGGTCCGAAGAAAAACAGGCAAGTCCTGATAGAAACCAGGTGCCTCAATCCACCTAGATGTGTGTTTAAGTTGCCACCTTAAATAAACCATTAATTTAACAATCTCACATCTGTCATGGAATACACTCACCCAATCCACGTCTACTAGCATAGCATAGCATAATACGCAAATGTAGAAGTAACTCCCAAGGTTTCATAAGTAAAACAGGTAATAGGTACTACCTCATCTACTTCCCATCCCACAATTTAATTAGATCCTAATCATGCAAGTGTTTGAGGATTGATCTAATGCATAAAAACTGGGTAGTAGAAAAGGTATGATCAAGTGTTACTTGCCTTGCTGACGATCCGCGAAACCTAGAGACTCGAAGTAACAAGCGGCGCACTCCGGGTGATCTATCGCAGACAAACAACAAGCATACAATAAGTACTCATCTAATGCACAGGTAAATCTCGAATAAAAGATCTAACCAGAAAGTTCAACTTAAGAACCCTGGTTGCAAAAAGAATCGAATCAAATAAAGCAACGAAAGTCAAGCGACGAAAGAAAACAACTCGGTTCTAGCAAGTTGAAACTAAATCAAATTTTACAGTAGCAAAACTTTGTTTAAGTTGATTAGTCGAACGGCGGTTTCAAACGAAACTCCAGCGCTTGAATCACTGATTCCGATAAGCGGCGAGAAGATAGACTAGAAAGAAAATCGGATCTGAAATCGCTATCGGAAAAATAGCGGAATAAATCCGATGAGAAAGAAAACGATGAGCGGTTGAGCGAGCGGACGTTCATTAACGAAGCAAATCGGTGATCACGTTCGTTAGGACGAGCGGTCCGTAACGCTTGCTAAACAAAACGGAAAGAAAAACCGGCGAGAAAAACCGATCTAGGGTTTGGAAAGAAAACCAAACGAAAACCGATCTAGAAAACCGAACGAAACCGAACGGAAACGAAAAACCGAACCGAGGAAAAGAAAGGTGGCGTGAGGCTAGTACCTCAAGAGGCGAGGGCTCGCGCGGCGGGTTGGGTGGCGGCGGCGCGGCGGCGGCGTGAGGGCGGCGGCGGTGGTGAGGCGGCGGCGGCGGGCGGCGGCGGCGGTGTGGGGCGGAGAGGAGAGGAGAGGTGAGGAGAGGTGTTGGTTTGATGTGTTAGAGGGGGTGCTTGGGTATTTATATTGGGAGGGAGGGTTTTGCTTGGGGTAGGGGACAAGAAATAGACTAGGATTAGGAAACAAGAGGGAAAAGATCTAGAAATAAATACGGAATAAACGGAAGTAGGACAAGAGTCCTACTAGGATTTGGAAAAAGGAGCGGCGGCTCCCTCCTGGCGCCTGGCGCGCGCGGTGGAGTTGGCCTTGGCCTCCTGGCCGGCCGGTGGCTTGGCGGCTTGTGCCTTTGGCCCAAGGCGCTGAGGTTTTTTTTTTAATTGGTTTCGCGCGCAGAAAAATAAATAAAAAAATCTAAACAAACTCCAAAATTAATAAAGTAAACTTTCCCCGACTCCTAAAAATGAGTCGAACAAAATGAACTTTAACACGGGGCCAAAATGCAATTTTTGAAAACACGCATTTTTTCCTAAGGCAAATAAACTCCGAGAAAAATCCAAAATTTGATTTATTTATTAAATCTCCAATTTTCCTAAATTTTTTTGGGAAGTCATATTATTCCCTCTCTTATTTGATATTGGAAAAATATTTGAAGATGAAATAAATGAATCCAACAATCCTCTTTTCATAGTTTTGAGAGAACTCAAATACGAAAATTTCGAAATCTCCAACTCTCTCCGAGGGTCCTTGAGTTGCGTGAAATTTCTAGGATCAACAAAATGCAAGAAAATATGATATGCATGATGATCTAATGTATAACATTCCAAATTGAAAATTTGGGATGTTACAAACCTACCCCTTAAGATGAATCTAGCCCTCGAGATTCGGGTTAACTAGAAAATAGGTGAGAGTGATCCTTGAGCAAATCTTCTTCTCTTTCCGGTGGCTTCATCCTCGGTGTGGTGGCTCCACGAACCTTGCAAAACTTGATAACCTTGCTGCGAGTAACTCTGCTGGCATATTCGAGAATCGTGGTGGTTTCTCCTCATATGTTAAATCATCCTTCAACTGAATTGCTTCAAGTGGTCTTTGTATCTCTTAGCGGTACTTCCGCCATCTCGGCGTGACATTTCTTGGTGAGAAACATGGAACACGTCATGAACTCCTGACAGTCCTTCTGGCAATTCCAGCTTATAAGCAACTTCTCCCATGCGTTGCAAAATCCTATATGGTCCAACGAAACGTGGCGCCAATTTTCCTTTAACTCCAAGTCGCTTAACTCCTCGTAGTGGGGATACTCTAAGATAAACTCTGTCTCCAACTTCATATTCTATCGCCTTGCATTTTGAATCCGCATAGCTTTTTTGTCTTGACTGGGCTACCTTGAGCCTATCGCGAATCAACTTAACTTTCTGTTCAGACTCCTTAATCAAATCTGGTCCAAACAACTGACGGTCTCCAACTTCGTCCCATGATAACGGTGTCCTGCACCTCCTTCCGTACAAGGCTTCGAAAGGTGCCATCTTCAAGCTGGTTTGGTAACTGTTGTTATAATAAAACTCTGCATACGGCAAGTTATCGTCCCAACTAGATCCATAATCTAGTGCACAAGCTCTCAGCATATCCTCCAAAATCTGATTGACTCTCTCGATCATCCATCGGTCTGTGGGTGGAAAGCTGTCATGAATTCCAGCCTGGTTCCCAATGTTTCGTGCAACCGATTCCAAAATTTTGAGGTAAATTGGGTTCCTCTATCGTCGATACTCCTCGGAACTCCGTGCAAACACACAATTCTGGTCATGTATATCTTTGCCAACTTAGCACTGCTATAGGTAGTCTTATTTGGAATGAAATGCGCTACCTTCGTCAAGCGGTCGACTATAACCCAAATCGAATCATAGCCTGAACGAGTCTTTGGCAAACCCGTGATGAAATCCATGCCTAGTTTATCCCACTTCCATTCGGGTATTGGCAATGGCTGCAACAATCCTGCTGGCTTCTGATGTTCTGCCTTCACTCTCTGACATACATCGCAAACTGCTACATACTCTGCAATATCCTTCTTCATTCCGGTCCACCAAAACGTTTCCTTCAAATCTAAATACATCTTGGTATTTCCTGGGTGAATCGAATAGGGTGAACCATGTGCCTCTTGCAGAATCAACTTCCTGATCTCCGGGTCATTTGGCACGTAAATATGGTCCTCAAACCATAGGGTATCATGCTCATCCTCACGAAATCCCTTTGCTTTTCCTTCGCTCATTTTCTTCTTTATATCCGCAATCTCTTTGTCCTTTTTCTGAGCTTCCCTGATTTTATTCATCAAAGTAGACTGAATCTCCAATGCTGCTACGTAGCCTCTCGGAACTATTTCCAAACATAGCTCACGAAGATCTTCTGCTAGCTCCTTTGGTATTTCTCCCGTTAATAGCGTATTAACATGGCTCTTGCGGCTCAATGCGTCAGCTACCACATTAGCCTTTCCGGGATGATAATGCAATCTCATATCATAATCCTTGATGAGTTCCAACCATCTCCTTTGTCTAAGGTTTAACTCCTTCTGCGTGAAAATGTACTTCAAACTCTTGTGATCCGTGTATACCTCACAATGATTTCCAATGAGAAAATGTCTCCATGTCTTCAATGCATGCACTACGGCTGCTAACTCCAAATCATGTGTGGCATAATTTAATTCATGAGGTTTCAGTTGTCGTGAAGCATACGAAACAACTCTTCCTTCCTGCATAAGCACTGCTCCAAGTCCTCGGCGTGAAGCGCCATAATACACCTCATAATCCTTGGTGCAGTCAGCAAAATTAGCACTGGTGAGGTAACCAATCTTTTCTTCAACTCCTGAAAACTTGCCTCACAATCCTCAGTCCATATGAACTTGGTATCCTTCTTCAACAACTCCGTCATAGGCTTTGCAATCCTTGAGAAATTCTCAATGAATCTCCGGTAGTATCCTGCGAGTCCAAGAAAACTCCGGATCTCTCCAACTGTCGTTGGTGCTTCCCATTTGGTTACGGTCTCAACTTTTGTGGGGTCAACTGCTATCCCTTCTCCGGATATAACATGTCCAAGAAATCCAATTTCCTTTAGCCAAAACTCACATTTGCTGAACTTGGCATATAACTGATGTTCTCTTAGCTTCTCCAAAACCAATCGCAAATGTTCCTTATGTTCCTCTTCATTCTTTGAGAAAACCAAAATATCATCTATGAACACCACGACGAACTTATCCAAAACTCCATAAACACTGTTCATCGTGTTCATGAAATAGGCGGTCGTTAGTCAGTCCAAATGACATAACGGTGTACTCATACAGTCCATATCTCGTGGTGAACGTTGTCTTAGGTATGTCCTGCTCCCGAATCTTCAGCTGATGGTACCCTGATCGCAAATCGATATTGGAAAACACTTTAGCTCCTTGCAAACGATCAAACAGATCATTTATCATTGGTAGTGGGTACTTGTTCTTGATTGTTACTGCATTCAATCCACGATAATCAACAACCATCCTTAATGATCCATCCTTCTTCTCCACTAACAGTACGGGTGATCCCCAAGGCGAAGAACTTGGGCGATATAACCTTTATCCAATAGCTCCTTAATCGCTTCTTGATTTCCGCCAAATCTCGTGCGGGCATCCCGTATGGTCGCTTCGATATCGGGCCTGTTCCTGGCAACAGCTCAATCAAAACTCAATGTCTCTATCCGGTGGCATTCCTGGCAATTCCTCAGGAAATACATCAGGGAAATCCTTCACCACTGGCACTTCTTCCTGCACAACTCCTAATAAGGAATTTATTCGTGCTCTCCTCGGCTCATGCCGTGATACATACTTGATTCTCCTCCCTTCTGGGGTGGTCAGCAAAATTGACTTAGTGGCGCAATCTATGTTCCCTCCATACTTCGATAACCAATCCATGCCTAATATCACATCCAATCCTTGGGATTCCAGAACTATTAGGTCCGAGGAAAAACATAGTGTCCAATCCTTAATGGCAGTCGATCACACCATATACTAGCCATGTATTCTGCTCCGGGTGAGGTTACTAGCATGGGTGGCCTAAGGGCTTGGGTTGGTAATTTGTACTTATCCACAAATCCCCTTGATATGCATGAATGTGATGCACCAGTATCAAAAAGAACTAGTGCAGTAAATGACTTAACCAAAAACTTACCGATTACTGCATCGGGCTGATCTTCAACCTCCTCCACATCAATGTGGTTCACATCCCCTGTTGAAAGGGTTTGGCTTCTTTCGAGTTTCCATTTCCACCTTGGCCTTGGGACACTCATTTGCATAATGTCCGGTCTTGGAACACTTGTAACAGGTGACATGGCTCAAGTCTTTCTTGGCTGGGGTTGTTGGTGTGGTCCGCTTCTGGTCGTTGCTTCCTCCATTCCCATTACCATTTTTGTGGCCATTATGGTTGTGCGAACTACTTCCTCCATGGGTATGCTGAAACTAAACTCCCTGTTTAGGGGTATAACGGGGCTTCTGCTGGGCTCCAGAATTATACTTCCCCTGCCCATACTTCCTCTTGCGGTTCTCAAGTTGCTGTTGCTTTCCTTCAATCATGAGGGCGCGGTCTACCAACTCCTGGTAGTTATTGAAACTTGCTACCATCAACTGCATGCTTAATTCATCATTCAGGCCTTCCAGAAACTTCTCCTGCTTAGTTGCGTCTGTAGCAACGTCATCTGGGGCATAACGTGCTAACTTACTAAAATCGTCCACATACTGACCAACAGTCCTTCCTCCTTGGCGTAAATTGCGAAACTCACGCTTCTTCATGGCCATAGCTCCTGCTGAGAGATGGGCGGTGCGGAAAGCTTGCTGAAACTGATCCCATGTGACAGTGTCTACAGGGTAAGTGGCTGTAAAATTCTCCCACCATGCTGCTGCGGGTCCTTCAAGCTGGTGTGCAGCAAACTTCACCTTTTCTCCATCTGTACATCATGCAGTGGTCAACTCCCTCCCTACCTTACGGAGCCAATCATCTGCTACTATCGGCTCGGTGCTACTAGAATACACCGGCGGATTCAGCCTAAGGAAACGAGTCAAGTGATCAGCAGGTGGTGGTGGTGGTGGGTTGTTGTTGTTGTTGTTGTTGTTGTTGTTGCCTTGGTTCTGTACCAATGTTTGGATCAAAGTGTTCTGCTGCTGAATCAACTGGGTGATCTCTGGCAGGAAAACAAACCCGGGGTCGCGTCTCCGAGGCATCTGATGGGTTTAGAAAAGACGAGAAATTAAGAATAGAGTGAGGTCTAAGGAGAAAACACTACCCAAATGCACATGAGCAAATGCACACAAAATCACTTCATTCACTTCAAACAAAGGGCTTACAACGGTCTAACTATCGCAAAAGTGCGTGTACTATGATGTTTACATGGAGGTAATACTACTAATATGTGGGGGTCATCTACTAATTTGAACCGGTGGAAGACTCCATGATGTCCGCTCCGACCGTCTTCAAAGTCGGGTTCACTTGGATCCGAATCGGTGTCATCGATGATGATGTAGTTGCTCGGACAGCCGATGTACTTGTCTTCATTCTTGAGCGCCAATTTCTTCTTGAGTTCTTTAATCTCACACTTAAGATCGTTATTGTGTCTTGCTACAGCTACGATCTCGTCCATGTAGTCCTTACGTGTAGACTTTAGTTCTCCTTCAAGTTCGATGATCCTTCCCTTTGCATTCTTCAACTCTATCATATCATTGCACATCTGTTCTCTCTGGCGTCGAATGTGCTGGTTTAACTCCTGGATGAAAGCTGCAATGGATCGGTCCTTCTTGGTGCTGACTATCTCCCATTGTTCATTTCGGCGTCCGCAAATCTGGTAGATAGTGTCCTTGAGGTCTTCTTGATAAACTTCTCCAATGCGTCCCATGGTGATATGAGCTGCCATGCTCTTTCCCAGAGTCCAGGTTGGTGCACTGAAAACACTATTTATAGGCTTGGTGATTGGGGCGAATGTCCTTCCGGAACATGAGCTTGAATCTTCGGCGCTCCTCTTGAGCAGAGTGGCGTTGAAAGTCCTGGTGAAGCTTGGTAGTTCAATGTTCAGGTACTTGGTGACTTCCTTCAAATGAAATCCAAAAGGTGTGCCTTCATCTGGTTGGGCGTACTTGATCTTGGCGTCCTTCATCCTAAAAGAGTAGAAAAGGTGAGGAGTTAGAAAATGGGAAGAGAGTAGTGATCTATGGCTTTAACTTAGTGGTCGTGTCCTACAGTCAGCGTGTGCTCTGATACCATCTCTCAGAGCGACCCGACCGAATGGATCAAGTCTCGTGCTCGGTGTCATCCTGGATCGAGAATCTTGACACCACACAAGTGCTTGAAGGATTTATAACAGAGTAGCAATCACACACTTATTACATCGTTTGTCCAGAAGAGGGCTTATTACAATAAATATGGCTTAAGGCCATCTAATAACGATAACAGCGGAAGACTTGGAAGATAAGTGAGTCCATCAACTCCAGCGGCATCACTGAGTATAGAACCGCGACCTAAGCACCTTACTCGACGTCTGAAAAGTCTGCAACATGAAAGTTGCAGCCCGAAAACAGGTCAGCACATGGAATATGCTGGCAATGTAACACATAGAGAATAATGGATGATAAGCCTGTACTACATGCATATGTGGCTGGTGGTAAAGCTCTCTGATTCTGAGTTTTGCATAAAGCCGTTTTTCCCCCTCGCAAAGGAATAAATTTGTTTAACTATCATGGTGGTTGTTAAACATTGAGAATGGTTGACATCATCCTCAATCCCAATTAAAGGTACTCATTATAAACCCAACAATATTAATTAGAGTAACATGTTGAGATTCACATGATATTCAAGTACTAGATACTCAAGATGTCCATAACCGGGACACGGCTAATCATGATTAGTTTGTACACTCTGCAGAGGTTTGCACTTTTCCCCACAAGACTCGATCGCCTCCGTTTGGTTTCTCGCACTACATGGTGTTTGAGAGACGGATGACCGAGACATAGTCTTTCAGAAGCATTTGCACCTTACGATGGGTAGACCGTACCACCTACAACCCCTACATCAGCTAGTCTACCACTGTAAGAGTTCACATGACTTAATCAACTATGCCAGAGCCCATAATGGCTTGTGGCTGCACATGGAAGTTACTAGTTTGAATAATCTTATGATCCCTTTGAGCCTGGGTGGCGGTCCGAAGAAAAACAGGCAAGTCCTGATAGAAACCAGGTGCCTCAATCCACCCAGATGTGTGTTTAAGTTGCCACCTTAAATAAACCATTAATTTAACAATCTCACATCTGTCATGGAATACACTCACCCAATCCACGTCTACTAGCATAGCATAGCATAATACGCAAACGTAGAAGTAACTCCCAAGGTTTCATAAGTAAAACAGGTAATAGGTACTACCTCATCTACTTCCCATCCCACAATTTAATTAGATCCTAATCATGCAAGTGTTTGAGGATTGATCTAATGCATAAAAACTGGGTAGTAGAAAAGGTATGATCAAGTGTTACTTGCCTTCTTCGACGATCCATGAAACCTAGAGACTCGAAGTAACAAGCGGCGCACTCCGGGTGATCTATCGCAGACAAACAACAAGCATACAATAAGTACTCATCTAATGCACAGGTAAATCTCGAATAAAAGATCTAACCAGAAAGTTCAACTTAAGAACCCTGGTTGCAAAAAGAATCGAATCAAATAAAGCAACAAAAGTCAAACGACGAAAGAAAACAACTCGGTTCTAGCAAGTTGAAACTAAGTCAAATTTTACAGTAGCAAAACTTTGTTTAAGTTGATTAGTCGGAATGGCGGTTTCGAAACGAAACTCCAGGCGCTTGAATCACCTGATTCCGATAAACGAGCGAGAAGATAGACTAGAAAGAAAATCGGATCTGAAATCGCTATCAGAAAAATAGCGGAATAAATCCGATGAGAAAGAGAACGATGAACGGTTGAACGAACGGACGTTCATTAATCGAAGCAAATCGGTGATCACGTTCGTTAGGACGAACGGTCCGGCGAACGCTTGCTAAACAAAACCGGAAAGAAAAACCGGCGAGAAAAACCGATCTAGGGTTTCGGAAAGAAAACCGAAATGAAAAACCGATCTAGAAAACCGGAACGGAAACCGGAACGGAAACCGAAAAACCGAACCGAGGAAAAGAAAGGTGACGCGGCGCGGGGCTAGTACCTCGAAGAGGCGAGGGGCTCCGGCGGCGGCGGCGTTGGGTGGCGGCGGCGAGGGGTGGCGCTGGTGGTGAGGGGCGGCGGCGGCGTAGGGCGGCGGCGGCGGTGTGGGGCGGAGAGGAGAGGAGAGGTGAGGAGAGGTGTTGGTTTGATGTGTTAGAGGGGGGGTGCTTGGGTATTTATATTGGGGAGGGGAGGGTTTTTTCTTGGGGTAGGGGACAAGAAATAGACTAGGATTAGGAAACAAGAGGGAAAAGATCTAGAAACAAATACGGAATAAACGGAAGTAGGACAAGAGTCCTACTAGGATTTGGAAAAAGGAGCAGCGGCTCCCTCCTGGCGCCTGGCGCGCGCGGTGGAGTTGGCCTTGGCCTCCTGGCCGGCCGGTGGCTTGGCGGCTTGGGCCTTTGGCCCAAGGTGCTGAGGTTTTTTTTTTAATCGGTTTCGCGCGCAGAAAAATAAATAAAAAAAATCTAAACGAACTCCAAAATTAATAAAGTAAACTTTCCCCGACTCCTAAAAATGAGTCGAACAAAATGAACTTTAACACGGGGCCAAAATGCAATTTTTGAAAACACGCATTTTTCCCTAAGGCAAATAAACTCCGAGAAAAATCCAAAATTTGATTTATTTATTAAATCTTCAATTTTCCTAAATTTTTTTGGGAAAGCCATATTATTCCCTCTCTTATTTGATATTGGAAAAATATTTGAAGATGAAATAAATGAATCCAACGATCCTCTTTTCATAGTTTTGAGAGAACTCAAATACGAAAATTTCGAAATCTCCAACTCTCTCCGAGGGTCCTTGAGTTGCGTGAAATTTCTAGGATCAACAAAATGCAAGAAAATATGATATGCATGATGATCTAATGTATAACATTCCAAATTGAAAATTTGGGATGTTACGACCGCTAAGGAAAGCACTCTTCACATCCATTTGATGTAATGTAAAACCATTGAAAGCTGCATAAGCAAGTAAGATGCGAATGGATTCAAGACGGGCAACGGGGGAAAGGTCTCACCAAAGTCCAAACCTTCAACTTGTGAGTACCCTTGTGCCACTAACCTTGCCTTGTTGCGGATGATTACACCATTTTTATTTTGCTTGTTCTTGAAAATCCACCTTGTTCCAATGACGTTGTGTTCCGTCGTTGGCCTCTTGACTAATGACCACACGTGGTTGCGCTCAAAGCTATTCAACTCTTCTTGCATAGCAATGAGCCAATCGTTGTCCATCAATGCTTCTTGTACCTTGAGAGGCTCAACACTAGACACAAACGAGAAATGAGCACAACAGTTTTTCAATTGTTTACGAGTGACTCTACCTTTCGATATGCCGGTGAGCATTTTATCAACATCAACACGCCTGGCCATACGGGGCATGATGGAGGTTAGGGTTTCACGAGGTTCAACTTCATGTCCATCATCCACGTCCTCAGCATATGGATCATTAATGTGTGGTGGAAAATATTCTTCTTCATCTTGCATTTGTTGAGGTTCATTGTCAATGATTTTTATTTTCTTGTTCTTGCCCTTGAGTATAATCTTGTTCTTGATGATTATCATGAAGAGGAACTTGATCATCATCTTGTACTTGAAATACGGGCATTGGTTGAGTAATAGGAGCTTGTAGTGGTATGGGTGTTGAAGTAGTTTGATGATGTGTGAAGCTTCCATCTTCTTCATCATCATCATGAGGTTCTTGTTCCATTGGAAGAAGTGCACTAACACCCATGGTCAAGATATCTTGAGAAGAATCTTCTTCACCTACATCACTTAGATCAACTTGCTCCCCATGGGAGCCATTAAATTCATTAAACACCACGTCACAAGTTTCTACAACACATCCATTGGATTTGTTGTAGACTCTATAGGCGTGAGAGTTTGATCCATAGCCAACAAATATGCCCTCAATGGTTTTGGATTGAAATTTTCCTAACCGTTCTCTTTTGTTGAGGATGAAACATTTGCACCCAAATACACGGAAGTAATTGACATTTGGCTTGTTCCAGGTTAGGAGCTCATATGGATTCTTTTCCAATATAGTGCGGAGGAAGAGCCGGTTTGATGCATGTCATGCGGTGTTGACGGCTCAGCCCAAAAACTATGTGGTGACTTGTATTCATCCGACATGGACCTTACCATCTCCACAAGTGTGCGGTTCTTCCTTTCTGCTACACCATTTTGTTGGGGAGTGTATGGAGCTGAATATTGATGCTCAATCCCTTCATCACTAAGAAACTCTTCCAAGGTGTAGTTCTTGAACTCAGATCCATTATCACTTCTTATTGCCAAAATTTATTTGTCAAACTTGCATTGTGCTTGCTTGGAAAAATCAATAAAGGTGATCTTCGTCTCGTCCTTGGATTTGAGGAAGAAGACCCATGTATATCTTGAGCAATCATCCACAATGACAAGCCCATACTTTTTCCGACCAAGACTATCCCATGAAGGACGCCCAAAGAGATCCACATGAAGGAGCTCAAAGGCCTTGAAGTAGACACAATATTCTTGGGTGGGTGCTTTGATTGATGTTGCTTCCCGGTTATGCATGCACTACACGCACGATCTTTCTCAAAAGAGACATTGGTTAGTCCAAGGATGTGATTACCCTTTAAGAGATCTTGAAGATTTCTCATGCCGACATGGGCTAGCCGGCGATGCCATAGCCACCCCTTGTCGGCCTTGGCCATTAGACAAGTTGCATGGAATGTGCTCTCTTTAGAGAAATCAACCGTGTAAAGGTTGCCATCCAACTCCCCAACAAAGGCCACTTCGAGAGTATCTCTCTTAAAGACTTTCACATCCGTTAGTCCAAAAAGTGTATCATAACCAACAGAAGCCAATTGGCGAACAGAAAGCAAATGGTATTTGAGGGATTGGACAAGCATGACATTTGCAAGAGACATGTCATTTGTGATAGCCACCTTGCCCAACCCAAGTACATGTCCTTTTGATCCTCCACCAAACATAATGTTCATAAATGGTTGAATAGCTTCCATGAAATCATAGAGCAATTTGCTATCTCCGGTCATATGATTGGTACATCCACTATCAATCACCCATTTTACTCCACCGGAGAAAGGAACCTAGACACAATTACGGCTTGGTTAGAGGCACCGATTTTGCAATGGGACCTCTCAGGTTAGTCATAAGGGTCTTAGGGACCCAAATAGCATAAAACCGAAATGCATTTCGAGGACCAACAAACTTTGCATAAACTTCTCCATCCTTAGTCTTACGAAGTACATAGGATGGAGGCATGAACTCTTTTGGCTTGTTGAGATTAGGTATGCCCCTTGTGGCCTTCCCACTAACAACCTTACCTTTCTCCTTATGCCCTTCTCGTACAAAATTTTCTTTTAGAGGGGTGGTGCACTTTTGAGAAGACGTCTTCTTCTTGCTTGCGCTTGGGTCAAACCCGAGCCCCTCTTTGGCAAACACCTCATTGTGTTGCCTCAATACCTCATCAAGGTTCTTTTGACCTTGAGCACATGTCATGAGACCTTTCTCGATTTGAGCCTTGAGGAAGTGATTCTCCTCAAGAATAGATGCTAGATCACTACTAGAGTTAGCAGTACATGCATCAACATTGATAATAGGAGAAGAGTAAGCCTTGGCTAGAGTTTCAAGATAGGTAAGCTTGAGCGTCTCAAAACTCTTTTAAAGAAGGGTGAGCTCTTCTTCCTTAGTCTTGAGGGACACGGATAGGAGATCACAATCCTTAGAGAGAGAAGTATTAGACTTCACAAGCTTACTTTTATCATTCATCAACTCTTCGCAAGAGTCAATAGCCTTCTTCAAGGAGGCAATATCTTTAGTATGAACATCAATGTTTGCACCAATTTTTAAGCATAGTTCATCATGTCGTGCTTCCTCATATTGGACTTTCCACTCAAGGATTTCATATTTTTCCTTTTCCTCGGTGACGAGGGTTTCGAGTTCCTTAATGGAAATGGTGTGCTTACTCACCATCTCCATAAGCATACAAAACATAGTGAGCTTATTTCCTTTAAGGGAGCACATGAACTTATTTAGTTTAGCAAGCATAGGATCATTTATATCATCATCCTCATAACTATCCTCTGCATCAACATACTCATCACTAGGAGTAGGAGGAGTGAAAAGAGGAGGGTTTGATCGTGGGGTTACCTTGACCTTGTCAGGAGAGTGTTGGTCCTCTCCATCTTCTACCACGGCCTTTGCCATGAGGCACTTGTGAGCATTTCCCTTGTAGTCCTTCATGTAGTTGTAGGTGACAACATCACCACTCTTGTTGACTAGCCTCAATGTGTTTTGAGAATCTTGAGCAACTCTGGCAACACCACTAGCATCATCCGGATCGGATTCTTCTTGAACAACCATTGCTTTCCCATCTCTCTTCTTCATCTTGGAGTTCAAAGGATTTGGCAACTTATTCTTGGGAAATGTCTTGGGGAACCTTGGTTTATCCTCTCTCTTCTCATAAGGGCACTCGTTGGAGAAGTGGTTGGTTTCTTCACAGTTGTAGCATTTTCTTACTTTCTTCTTTTGAAATCTTCCCTTGAATTTTCCCGTGCTGAACTTCTTGACAAAGAGAGCCATGTCTTCATATGAAGGGCCCTCATCGGATTCAACCTCATCACCATCTTCATCATTATCATCATCTTCTCTTCTTCTTCACTTTGCTCATCTTCACATACATGCTTGGCCTTCAATGCAAGATTGATCATTGATGTTGGAGTACCATGCATGGCAAAGTGTTTTGTAGCATTTGCCTTCGATTCTTCAAATAGTTGGAAAGTGGATATGATGTCATTTGTAGTCATTTCCTTGAAGGCATGGTGTTTTCTTATGTCCCACACCATTTGATGGTGATATGGGGCAAGAGCATGAAGCAACTTGTCCACAAGGAACCACTTAGTCATGTTGAATCCATCTTGTGTCTTGTCACACTCACATGACTCAATGTCAGCTGTGAGAGTCATGAGACGCTCAAGGAGTTGATTGGGAGTTTCACCTTTCTCCATACAAAAGTTTTGCAATTGCCCCTTGGCAATTTCATATTGAGCACTCCGGAGGGTGGAGGTACCGGTCTTGGATCTTATAATACTTTCCCATAGTTCCTTGGCACTTGTGATGTGTATGAAAGGTCTCCTTTGCTTTTCAACCATACCTCTCCTTATACACATGGTTGTAGTGTCATTGAGATTCTTGTCATAAATTTCTCTTGGTGTAGGATTCTCTGGATCAACCACATGGTAACCATACTCCAAGATCTCCAGCATCTCATCATTTCCATATCGAAGATGATCCTGCATAGCAACTCTCCACAAGGCAAAATCAGAAGTGGCATCAAGTAAAGGATGTTTGCCTTGAGGGTTATATTTTGGTTTCTCAACTTGGGGTCTTGCATAAAGCCAAGGAACACTGGAGTGTTCATTGCTAGGAGGTTGTTGACCAAGTGACGGAGTAGGCATATTGGCCTCGAACCCGCACCACCCAAAATTGGTGCAAGCACCGTGGACAACGTGGCTATTCTCATTGTGACAAAGGCCTCAAGAGAAGAAGCATGCCCCTCTTTTTGCTTAGCAAGGGCCCGTCCCAGATCCTCAGAAGTAAAGGGCTTGACTTCTGACGAAGCGTCACCTTTATCCTTCGGATCTGCAACACGGGGAGTCCCATCGGGGTTCATCTCGCTCCAGGGCGGAGCCACAATAATAGAGAAGGAGGCTCTGATACCAATTGAAAGGATCAAGATGGACCTAGAGGGGGGTGAATAGGTACAAGTACAAATTTTAATTATGAGTTACCAATTTTAGGCAATAATGCGGAATATGAAGGTGGGCCTAACAATTGCAAGTGGTACTAACTGCTAAGCAAGTAACACAAGTATGTAAGTAAGCAAGCACAATATGATATAAATAAGTGCTAAGAGACAAGTAACCACAGGTAGAGAGTTAGGGTCAGGAATAACCGCAACTCCGGGAGACGAGGATGTATGCCGATGTTCACTTCCTTGGAGGGAAGCTACATCATCATTAGAGAGGTGGATGTTACCACGAAGGCACACCAACGCCACGAAGGCTCACCCTATTCTCCCTTTGAGACAACACCACAGAGGCTTTTCTCAACCACTAGTGGTAGACCTTGGGGTTGTCTCCAAACCCTCACAAACTTTCCCGAGGGTAATCACAAAGGTCGATTCCTCTCCGAAAGACTCCTACCGCCTAGGAGTCTCCAACCTCCAAGAGTAACAAGACCCAAGGGGAAAAGCTCAAGACTTGCTCAACTCACGATTTGCTTCGGTCACAAGAAGGAGAGGGAGAAGATCTTTCTTTTGATTGGAACAACTCTTCGAAACGCACAAGAATCAAACCGGGATCTAGGATTTAGTGTGTGAGCAAGGGAGAGGGAGCACTGGTGTTCTTGAGGTGTGTTTTAGTGAAGTGTTCAGCCTTATCTCGAAGAGGTAAGGGACTATTTATACCACAAGCAAATTAGAGTTGTTTAGACAGAGATTGACCTGCCCGGATGATCTGGCTGAAGGCCCGGATGCAAGTGGAAGTAGCAGAGCTGTGAGGAGAACGGATGATCCGGATGACAGGCCGGATGAAATTCATAAAACAGACAAAACACATCATTTTATTTTATTTAACTAATTAAAACAGAAAACAAAAGGTAGGGACAGAAGGTAGTGCTTACTAAATTCATCAACTTCATACCTCTAAAAAATGATCCATTAATAAGGTTGATCAAGTCTTATTAACCACCACTTTCGATTAGCATGAAATCAAAGAACTTTCGTAAATCACTAAGTTACCTCAACGGGGATATGAATGTCCCCAACAATAAGCATTTCATACTTCTTTTCAACAATAGGTAGAGGTAGTTGAAAACTTCCAATAGTGATCATCGGAGATTTCTCAATAACATTAATACCATTCACTTGGACTTGTTTCTTCGGAAAGTGCACCGTATGCTCATTACCATTGATATGAAAAGTGACCTTGATTTTTATTGCAATTGATAACAGCCCCTGCAATATTCAAGAAGGGTCTACCAAGGATAATCGACATGTTGTCGTGCTCGGGCATCTCAAGTATAACAAAGTCAGTCAAAATAGTAACATTAGCAACAACAACGGGCACATCCTCACAAATAACGATAGGTATGGCAGTTGATTTGTCAGCCATTTGCAAATATATTTCAGTAGGTGTGAGTTTATTCAAATCAAGTCTTTTATATAAAGAGAAAGGTATAACACTAACACCAGCTCCCAGATCACATAAAGCAGTTTTCACATAGTTTCTTTTGATGGAGCAAGATATAGTTGGTATTCTCGGATCTCCAAAAGTTTTAGGTACTCCATCTTTAAAAGTATAATTAGCAAGCTTGGTGGAGATTTCAGCTTCCAATATTTTTCTCTTATTGGTGATGATGTCTTTCATGTACTTTGCATAAGGAGGTATTCTAAGGATATCATCTGTTTAGCACGCAAAAAGATCGGCCTCGAGATTTCAAAGAAAGCGTTCAAATTCTTCATCATCTTTATTTTTAGTTGACTTAGGTGGAAAGGGCATAGGTTTTTGAACCCACGATTCTCTTTATTTACCGTGTTTTCTAGCAACAAAGTATCCTTTATCATATCTTTTATTCTTGGGTTGTGGGTTATCAAGATCAACTGCAAGTTCTATCTCAACATCATTGTCTGGTTCTTTATTATTTGTTTGTGTGTCTTCATGAACCTCATCATTATCTTTTTCATTGTCAGAAGGTGAGTGTTCACTACCAGATTGAGTTTCAGCGTCAGAGATAGAAACTTCATTATCATTATCAGGAGGTTTTTCTACTTCAGGTTCACTAGAGGCATGCAAAGTCCTATCATTTTTGTTTTTCTTTTTCTATTTAGAAGGACTACGTGCATGAGTGTTAACTCTTTGAGAATCTTGTTCAATTCTTTTTGGTGTCCCTCAGGATAGAGTGGTTCCTGAGTCATTCTACCTCCTCTAGTCATTACTCTAACAGCCTGATCATTGATATTATTATTCATTTCATCTACCAACTCTCTTTGAGATTTAGCAACTTGTTCTAACTGGGTTTGAACCATAGAAGCATGCTTTCCCACACCTCTAACATCATTTGAGATTCTAAATAACAAGTCAGTCAAGCAAGCAATCATATAAGAATCGTATTTCAATTGTTTCATAACATTTGCATTGAAGTGATCTTGTTTTCTAATGTAATTTTCAAACTCATAAAGGCATTGGCTAGGGTGCATATTGTGAGGATTGTCATTTTCATTGAATTTCATTAGAGAATTTACCTCTACCACCTTAGGTGGTGGTGGTGTATTAAGCCCATGTATTTCTTCAATAGGAGGTAAAATTTTGACATCGTCAGCTTTAATACCTTTTTCCTTCATAGATTTCTTTGCCTCTTGCATATCTTCAGGACTGAGATATAAGATACCCCTCTTCTTCGAAGTGGGTTTAAGTGGTGGTTCAGGAAGAGTCCAATCATCATAATTTTTCAATATGTTATTCAATAATGCTTCAACTTGCCCAATAGTTCGTTCCCTGAAAACACAACCAGCACAACTATATAGGAAATCCCTAGAAGCATCGGTTAGTCCATTGTAGAATATATCAAGTATTTCATTTTTCTTAAGAGGATGATCAGGCGAAGCATTAAGCAATTGGAGAAGCCTCCCCCAAGCTTGTGGGAGACTCTTTTCTTCAATTTGCACAAATTTAAATATTCCCTCGAATGCAGCTTCTTTCTTATGAGTAGGGAAATATTTTTCAAAGAAGTAATCAATCATATCCTCGGGACTACGCACACAACCAGGAGCAAGAGTATTGTTCCAAGCTTTAGCATCACCCTTTAATGAGAACGGGAATAATGTGAGAATATGGGTAATAGCGAGTTTTCTCATCATGAGCAAAAAGAGTGGCTATGTCATTCAACTTAGTAAGATCTGCCACAACAGTTTCTATTTCATAACCATGGAAAGGATCAGATTCAACCAAAGTAATTAACTCTGGGTCGACAGAGAATGCATAATCCTTATCATCAATAAAGATAGGTGAAGTAGCAAACTTAGGATCACATTGCATTCTAGCATTCAAGGATTTTTCTTTATACTTGCATAATAATTTCTCTAGATCATCTCTATCCTTACAAGCAAGAATATGTCTAGTTGTCTCCTTATTCATAACATAACCTTCCGGTACCTTAGGCAATTCATATCTAGGAGGGCTCGTTCTAGTAGGTGTTTCAAGATTTCCAGTTTCAAGTTCATCATCAGTTTCAACAATATCATGATGTCTTACTCTAGCAAATTGTTCATCAAGAAAGTCACCTAGTGGCACATCATCATCATCATCAAGCAAGGTACTAGCATCATCATAAGTATCATTCATAGTAGAGGTAGCATCATCAACAACTTGCGACATATCATGATTAATAGCATGTGGCGGTGTTGCAAGTTTACTTATAACAGAAGGTAAATCTGAAGCAGAGCTAGATGGCAATTCCTTACCTCCCCTCTTCTTAGAGGGAAAAATCTTAGTCTTAGCATCCTTCAGATTCTTCATAGTGATAAATTGATAATAATCCCAAGTGACTCAACAAATATAGCTATGTTCCCCAGCAACGGCGCCAGAAAAAGGCCTTGATAACCCACAAGTATATGGGATCGCAACAGTTTTTGAGGGTAGTGTATTCGACCCAAATTTATAGATTGGACACAAGGGGAGCCAAAGAATACTTGCAAGTATTAGAAGCTGAGTTGTCAATTCAACCACACCTGGAGATTAATTATTTGCAGCAACGTGATCAGTAGCAAAGTAATATAATTGGTTTGATAGTAGTACCAACAACAATAGTAACGGTAACAATGATAACAGTAGTTTTATAGCAAGTGCAACAGTAACGATAGTAGTAGTAACTTAGCAAGAACAATATAAGAGAGATGCCTAGGCATTGGATCGGTAATTTTTTGGATGATTCATCATGTGTCAGTCATAACTTAGGGCGATACAACACTTGCTCCAGTTCATAAATATAATGTAGGCATGTATTCCGTAAATAGTCATACATGCTTATGGAAAGAACTTGCATGACATCTTTCGTCTGTAACATCCCAAATTTTCAATTTGGAATATTATACATTAGATCATCAATGCATATCATATTTTATTTGCTTTGGGTTTTGATCCAAGAAATTCTACGCAACTCAAGGACCCACGGAGAGAGTTGGGGATTTCGTTATTTTCTTATTTGAGTTTTTCTCAAATTTTGAGAATAGGATCATTTGATTTTAATTATTTTATCATCAATTATTTCTATTACAAAAATATGAGAAAGGGAATAAAATGACTTTCCCAAAATAAAGAAATATTGAGGATTTAATAATAAAATCAAATAAGTTTTTATTTTGGAGTTTTTCGTCGTTTTATTTGAATTTAGGAAAAATGTGCGTTTTTCAAAATCGCATTTAGGCCCCAAATAAATGTTCATCTAGTCCGGCTTGATTTTAAAAGCCGAGGAAAATTTATTTCAGGATTTTTGGAGTTCGTTTAGTATTTCTTTCGTTTGTTTTTCTGCGTGGAATTAATTTTAAAAAAAATGCAACCGACCTACGGGCCGTGTTAGGCCCGGACTCCTCCGGGCGAGGCTTTATATAGCGTCGCCCGAGCGCCTCAAATTTCACTCCCTCGTCGCCATTGACCCGCCGCCGCTTAAACCCTACCGCCGCCGCCGCCGCCGCCATTGAGTCGCCGACCCGCCGCCCAAGGTGCCTCGAAATCCGCGCCGCCGGTTTTTCTCGAAAACCGTTCGGTTTTCCGTCTGTTTTTTTTTCGGTTTTTTTTTCTGTTTTTTTATTAGATCAATTTTTTTCCGGTTAGGTTAATTAGCGAGCGTTCGCTCGTTCGTTCGTTTTAACGAACGTGTTCATCGTTTAGATCTAGTTAACGAACATTCGTTCGTAAACCTGTTCGTCGCTTTTCTTTTTCTCGGATTTAATCTGCGATTTTTCTGATCGCGATTTCTGATCAGATTTTCGTTTTAGTATAACTTTTCGCTCGTTTATCGGAATCAGGCGATTCAAGCGCTGGAGTTTAAATCTCGAAACCCTCTTCCGAATAACCAACTTAAACAAGTTTTTGCTTCTGTAAAATTTGACTTAGATCCAGATTAGTAAAACGAAGCTGTTTTTTTCGCCGTTTGACTTCCGCTGTTTCGCTTGATTTGATTCTTTTGCAAACCGGAGTTCTTAAGTTGAACTTTCTGGTTAGATCTTTTATTTGAGTTTTACCCATGCATTAGATGAGTACTTATTGTATGCTTGTTTGTTTGTCTACAATAGAATACCCGGAGTGCGCCGCCTGTTTCTTCGAGTCTCTAGGTTTCGCGGATCATCAGCAAGGCAAGTAACACTTTGATCATACCTTTTCTACTACCCAGTTTTATTGCATTAGATCACTCCTCAAACATTGCATGATTAGGATCTAATTAAATTGTGGGATAGGAAGTAGTTGAGGTAGTACCTATTACCTGTTTCATTATCAAACCCTTGGGAGTTACTTCTACGTTTGCTTATTTATGCCATGCTATGCTAGTAGACGTGGATTGGGTGAGTGTATTCATGACATATGTGAGTTTGGTAATTAAGGGATTATCTAAGGTGGCAACTTAAACACACATCTGGGTGGATTGAGGTACCTGGGTATTCCAGGATTGTCTGTTGTTTTTCTTTATGGACCGCCACCCAGGCCCAAAGGGATCATGAGATTATTCATACTAGAAACTTCCGTGTGCAGCCACAAGCCATTATGGGCTCTGGTATAGTTGACTAAGTTGTGCGAACTCTTACGGGTAGACTAGCAGATGTAGGGGAAAGTAGGTGTACCGGTCTACCCATCGTAAGGTGCTAGCGCTTCTGAAAGGCTATGTCTCGGTCATCCGTTTCTCAAACATCATGTAGTGCGAGAAATCCAACGGAGGCGATCGAGTCTTGTGGGGAAAAGTGCGCAAACCTCTGCAGAGTGTATAAACTAATCATGGTTAGCCGTGTCCCCGGTTATGGACGTTTTGAGTATCTAGTACTTGGATATCATGTGAATCTCATCATGTTACTTTTAAATTAATATTGTTGGGTTTAATGATGATTATTTTAATTGGGATTGAGGATGCTGTCAACCATTCTCAATGTTTAACAACCACCATGATAGTTAAATAAAATATATTTCTTTGCAGCAGGGAAAAATTAGCTTTACGCAAAACTGTAACCATAGAGCTTTCCACCAGCCATATATGCATGTAGTATCGCTTATTCCATCATTACTCTCTATGTGTTACCTTGTCAGCATATTCCATTTGCTGGCCCGTTTTCGGGCTGCAACGTTTCATGTTGCAGATTTTTCAGACGACGAGTAAGGTGCTTTTAGGTCGTGGTTCTATACTTAGCGATGCCGTTGGAGTTGATGGACTCGCTTATCTTCCAAGTCTTCCACTGTTATTGTTATTAGATGGCCTTAAGCCATATTTATATTAATAAATTCTCTTTTGAGACATTCGATGTAATAAGTGTGTGATTGCTACTCTGTTATAAATCCTTCGAGTACTGTGTGGTGTCAGCATTACTGATCCAGGGATGACACCTGAGCGCAGAGATCAGACTGTTTGAGGCCTGGTCGCTACATCGTCCTACCCTCCCATGGCAGCGGGGTCCTATTGGAAACTAAGGAATATTAAGGCCTGCTTTTAATAGAGAACGGAACAAAGCATTAACACTCGATGAATACATGAACTCCTCAAACTACGGTCATCACCGGGAGTGGTCCCGACTATTGTCACTCCGGGGTTGCCGGATCATAACACGTAGTAGGTGACTATAACTTGCAAGATCGGATCTAGAACATGGATATAATTGTGATAACATAAATGGTTCAGATCTGAAATCATGGCATCCGGGCCCAAAGTGACAAGCATTAAGCATGTCAAAGTCATAGCAACATCAATCTCAGAACATAATGAATACTAGGGATCATGCCCTAACAAAACTAACTCGATTACATGATGAATCTCATCCAACTCCTCACCGACCAGTGAGCCTATGAAGGAATTACTCTCTCCCGGTGGGGAAGATCATGGAATTGGCAATGGAGAAGGGTTGGCGATGACAAAGATCGAAGATCCCCCTCTCTGGAGCCCCAAACGGACACCAGATCTAGCCTCCCGATGAAGAACAAGAGGTGACGGCGGCTCTGTCTCGTGGAACGCGATAATTCTTTCTCCCTGATTTTTTTGGAAAAATGTGATTTTATAGGGTAGGTTTCAGCGTCTGCGGGGCCACCATGTGGGGACAACCTACCTGGGCGCACCTGGAGGGGGGGCGCCCTGGTGGGTTGTGCCCACCCAGGTGCGTCCCTCCGGTGGTTTTTGGCTCCAGAAATTCTCTTTTATTGTATAAAAAATCCTCGCAAAGTTTTGTTCTGTTCCGAGAACTTTTATTTTTGCATAAAAAACAACACAATGGTAGTCCAAAATAATAGGAAAAGCGTTAGGAAAAGTAGATGCGTTGGAGACGTATCAGGGTCACAGGCACGCACTGTCCCACGATGGAGGTGGCGCATAGAGGAAGAAGAAGGACGGGCAGAGGGTTCAGAGCGAGTGTGTGGCCTCTGCGGAGCTGCTGGACATGCTCCGGTGGCGTGAGCTCGACGAATGGACGGTGGTCAAGGGCCCCAACTTCCAGAGTGCATCATATGGCATGCCAGCCGCATTTTCACCGCGTGACCATGGTGTTGCATTCTAGATGGCCCAAGCATGTCTAGCTGGTTCTCCCCCAATAGCTGCTAGGTACAAGGAGACAACAGGAAGAGCTCAAGATGAGACTGAACAAAGCTCAAACCCTAATCAATAGCAAGGTGTTCGGTTAGTGGTGGGTGAAGGAAATATGCCATAGAGGCAACAATAAAGTTGTTATTTATATTTCCTTATATCATGATAGATGTTTATTATTCATGGTAGAATTGTATTAACCGGAAACTTAGTACATGTGTGAATATATAGACAAACTAAGTGTCACTAGTATGCCTCTACTTGACTAGCTCGTTGAATCAAAGATGGTTAACTTTCCTAACCATAGACATGATTTGTCATTTGATTAACGGGATCACATCATTAGAGAATGATGTGATTGACTTGACCCATTCCGTTAACTTAGCATTTGATCGTTTAGTATATTGCTATTGCTTTCTTCATGACTTATACATGTTCCTATGACTATGAGATTATGCAACTCCCGAATACCGTAGGAACACTTTGTGTTCTACCAAACGTCACAACATAACTGGGTGATTATAAAGGTGCTCTACAGGTGTCTCCGAAGGTACTTGTTAGGTTGGCATAGATCGAGATTAGGATTTGTCACTCCGATTGTCGGAGAGGTATCTCTGGGCCCTCTCGGTAATACACATCACTATAAACCTTGCAAGCAATGCAACTAATGAGTTAGTCGCGGGATGATATATTACGGAACGAGTAAAGAGACTTGCCGGTAACGAGATTGGACTAGGTATTGAGATACCGATTCTCGAATCTCGGGCAAGTAACATACCGATGACAAAGGGAACAACGTATGTTGTTATGCGGTTTGATCGATAAAGATCTTCGTAGAATATGTAGGAGCCAATATGAACATTCAAGTTCCGCTATTGGTTATTGACAGGAGACGTGTCTCGGTCATGTCTACATAGTTCTCGAACCCGTAGGGTTCGCACGCTTAACGTTCGGTGACGATCGGTATTATGTGTTTTTGTGTTTTGATGTACCTAAGGTAGTTCGGAGTCCTGGATATGATCACGGACATGACGAGGTGTCTCGAAATGGTCGAGACGTAAAGATTGATATATTGGACGACTATGTTCGGACACCGAAAGTGTTTCGGGATGTTTCGAACATATATCGAAGTACTGGGGGGTTACCGGAACCCCCAGGGGAGTATATTGGGCCTAATGGGCCTTAGTGGGAGAAGAGGAGGGGCGGCCAGCGTAGGCGCGCGCCCCTCCCCCTCTAGTCCGAATTGGACAAGGAGGGGGGCGGCACCCCCCTTTCCTTCTCTCCCTCTCTCCCTTCCTTCCCCTCTCCTACTCCTACTTGGAAGGGGGGAGTCCTACTCCCGGTGGGAGTAGGACTCCTCATAGGGCGCGCCATAGGGAGGCCAGCTCCCTCCCCCTCCTCCACTCCTTTATATACAGGTAGGGGGCACCCCTTGGAGACACAACAATTGATCATTGATCTTTTAGCCATGTGCGGTGCCCTCCTCCACCATAATCCACCTCGGTCATATCGTACGGTGCTTAGGCGAAGCCCTGCATCGGTAGCATCATCATCACCGTCATCACGCCGTCGTGCTGACGGAACTCTCCCTCGAAGCTCTGCTGGATCGGAGTTTGTGGGACGTCACCGAGCTGAACGTGTGCTGAACTCGGAGGTGTCGTGCTTTCGGTACTTGGATCGGTCGGATCGTGAAGACGTACGACTACATCAACCGCATTGCCATCACGCTTCCGCTTACGGTCTACGAGGGTACGTGGACGACACTCTTCCCTCTCGTTGCTATGCATCACCATGATCTTGCGTGTGCGTAGGAATTTTTTTGAAATTACTACGTTCCCCAACAGTGGCATCCGAGCCAGGTTTATGCGTAGATGTTATATGCACGAGCAGAACACAAATGAGTTGTGGGCAGTACAAGTCATACTTTGATTCGGCTGTATTGTTTGATGAAGCGGCCCGGACAGACATTACGCGTACGCTTACGCGAGACTGGTTCTGCCGACGTGCTTTGCACACAGGTGGCTGGCGGGTGTCAGCTTCTCCAACTTTAGTTGAATCGAGTGTGGCTACGCCCGGTCCTTGTGAAGGTTAAAACAACACATACTTGATGAAATATCGTTGTGGTTTTGATGCGTAGGTAAGAACGGTTCTTGCTCAGCCCTTAGCAACCACGTAAAACTTGCAACGACAAAGTAGAGGACGTCTAACTTGTTTTTGCAGGGCATGTTGTGATGTGATATGGTCAAGACATGATGCTAAATTTTATTGTATGAGATGATCATGTTTTGTAACAGAGTTATCGGCAACTGGCAGGAGCCATATGGTTGTCGCTTTATTGTATGAAATGCAAACGCCATGTAATTGTTTTACTTTATCACTAAGCGGTAGCGATAGTCGTAGAAGCAATAGTTGGCGAGACGACAACGATGCTATGATGGAGATCAAGGTGTCGCGCCTGTGACGATGGTGATCATGACGGTGCTTTGGAGATGGAGATCAAATGCACAAGATGATGATGGCCATATCATATCACTTATATTGATTGCATGTGATGTCTATCTTTTATGCATCTTATTTTGCTTGGATCGACGGTAGCATTATAAGATGATCTCTCACTAAATTTCAAGGTATAAGTGTTCTCCCTGAGTATGCACCATTGCGAAAGTTCGTCGTGCCGAGATAGCACGTGATGATCGGGTGTGATAAGCTCTACGTTCACATACAACGGGTGCAAGCCAGTTTTGCACACGCCGAATACTCGGGTTAAACTTGACGAGCCTAGCATATGCAGATGGCCTCAGAACATCGAGACCGAAAGGTCGAGCGTGAATCATATAGTAGATATGATCAACATAGTGATGTTCACCATTGAAAACTACTCCATCTCACGTGATGATCGGACATGGTTTAGTTAATATGGATCACGTGATCACTTAGATGATTAGAGGGATGTCTATCTAAGTGGGAGTTCTTAAGTAATATGATTAATTGAACTTTAATTTATCATGAACTTAGTACCTGATAGTATTTTGCATGTCTATGTTGTTGTAGATAGATGGCCCGTGTTGTTGTTCCGTTGAATTTTAATGCGTTCCTTGAGAAAGCAAAGTTGAAAGATGATGGTAGTAATTAGACGGACTGGGTCCGTAACTTGAGGATTATCCTCATTACTGCATAGAAGAATTACGTCCTGGAAGCACCGCTAGGTGCCAAACCCGCTGCAGGAGCAACGCCAGATGTTATGAACGTCTGGCAGAGCAAAGCTGATGACTACTCGATAGTTCAGCGTGCCATGCTTTACGGCTTAGAACTGAGACTTCAACGACGTTTTGAACGTCATGGAGCATATGAGATGTTCCAGGAGTTGAAGTTAATATCTCAAGCAAATGCCCGGATTGAGAGATATGGACTCTCCAATAAGTTCTATAGCTGCAAGATGGAGGAGAATAGTTCTGTCAGTGAGCATATACTCAAAATGTCTGGGTATAGCAGTCACTTGATTGAACTGGGAGCTAATCTTCAGGATGATAGTGTCATTGACAGAATTCTTAAATCACTGCCACCAAGCTACAAGAGCTTCGTGATGAACTATAATATGCAAGGGATGGATAAGACAATTCCCGAGCTCTTTGCGATGCTAAAGGCTGCAGAGGTAGAAATCAAGAAGGAGCATCAAGTGTTGATGGTCAACAAGACCACCAGATTCAAGAAAAAAGGTAAACGGAAGAAGGGGAACTTAAAGAAGAACGGCAAGGAAGTTGCTGCTCAAGTGAAGAAGCCCAAGTCTGGACCTAATGTCAGGACCGGATTTTCGGGATATTAATTTCCCAGAAAATGGTTCTTGTGCTCACCAGCCCCAGGATTACTGTTAGCTGATGAGGCACCAACTTGATACAGACATTCCAAGCAAAATACAAAATATGTAGTACAAGACCATTTTGGCCTATGAGTACAACAAATGGTTTCTAGAGGCTGATGGCGGAAGCGGTGTGTGGTCTTTCAGCGTCTATGGGACTCCATTTCCCACAGGAACAGCTGACCGGGATAACTCCTATCTTCGCAAGGCTTCTATAACCATTGCTTAGGTTTCGAGGCTGTCATCGCAACGCTCCTCTCCATGCAAGAAATCTGGCCAAGACAATAGCCAGGGACAAGCCAGTGAGTACTTTGAATGTACTCGCAAACATTATGAACACGGGTATAATATAACAAATGATATTCATGCTCTGAAATATTCTATGATCACAACGTCAGTCATGAAATAAAAATCCATGATGCGCGCAAGCAGGTTGTTCATATAAAACATGAATATGCAATCAGAGAATAAAAATAGAGTGCACCGATCGGGTGTCTGAAGCGACGCCTCGAAAGGACATTAATACAAATCATGCCTCAGTCGGGCGTCTGAGCGACACCACATAAAGGGCTTATAGGTGAAATAAGTAACAAACGTGCCACAGTCGGGCATCTGTGCGACACCACATAAAGGGTTTATAAAGTAAACAAATAAGAAGCATGCCAAAGTCGGGCGTCTGAGCGACACCACATAAAGGGCTTGTAAAAATAACAAGCAGGCCACAGTCGGGCGTCTGTGCGACACCACATAAAGGGCTTATAAGAAAGTAATCACAATGAATATCCAGGAGGTAGAACCGTCCCAGGGATACTCAACAATTCAAATAATATAAAGGGTTAGTCCGTAATAATAATAATCACAATCATTAGAAGTCACAAGTCATGATCCATGCTCTAGTTTAGTAGTTTCTCCTCCGAAGACCGACAATAAGACCGACACTTGACCCATCCCAGACTGTAGTCCTTAACAATGGACACGGCTATTCGAATAGATATAATCTCTGCAGAGGGTGTACTCTTTACCCACGAGTAACGGATTCCTTTAGTCCATCGGGACTAATTCCGTCTACGGTCTTTTAATTGAAAACACACCGACCAAGACACACCAGCTTAACTTAACGGTGTCTGGAATCACCCACGACACCTGTCAAGCAAAACTCTAAGTGGGGAGGCTACAACCTCGATTAGCATGGGATCAAAATTTATACCGCGCGCTACTAAGGGGTGCCCCCCTCTCGGTCCCAACCGGAAACACCCATGCCCCCGGACCAGGTGGCATGCCTACCGGATGCATCCGGTATCTTCCACCATGGCCTCTCTGTACGGTGTGTGCTAGGAAGGGGTTGACAACTTACTGAACCGTACCCTACCTGCGGCAGGGACAAGTGGTAGTACGAAACAAGTATTTGGGTTACTGGAACAAGACTCGATCTACGGCCGACTCAGGAGGTTTAAGTATTCCCTGCATGATTAGCGTAACAAATATATTTCAATCAACAGACAGAATCACCACTCATCATACCTCATCATGCCATGCCAGACACACTCGTCTCGACGAGGAACTAGAGACAAGCTCGTGTCTACCCAAGACAGAGAGTTTCCCGGCTTCCGTCCGGTAGTCATGAAAGGCATACGAGGGTGATTACTATTACAAGCATATCCATTTCCAACAGCAAAGAATCTTCCATATGCACTCATGCGTATGATCGTATCACCTCATAAAATAACGAGTTCTCCGTATCAAGGTGGTGTTGTAACCTATCGAACAACACACAAAAATATTATGCCAGGGTTCAGAATGCTTGCCTTCAGGTTGTGGAGAGGCAGGGTGCATTCCCAAAACTTTTGAAAGTTTTCTTCTTCTTCAAAATCCTATTTTTGAAAATATTCAAATTAACACATAGTTTCAAAACAGTGCAAAAAGGTTGTTTGAAATTTTTTCGAATAAACATTAAAATAAACTAGACAAAATTTGAGAAAGGTAGGAAAAAGAATCAACTCATTTGGAGTTATATTTAAAAAGTTATAGCCAGTCAAAGTTTAGTCAAATTTCTGTTTAAAAAATAATAATTAAAGAAATGAAAAAGAAAACGGTTCGGGGGGCGACTCTGGGCTTTACGTCTCCACTAATGCCAGCGTGGACCGGCTCGGGGTCACTGACAGTGGGTCCCTTGGGCCCACTGGTCAGGTTTGACCGGTCGCCCCCGCCTCCTTCCTCCTCTGGCCGAACAGAGGCGGGGCTCCGGCGATCGACGCTGGCGATTGGCGGCTCTCTCTGGGTTTCGAGGCGGGATGGATCCGCCAGTCCAGGGCGGTCCTCCCGGTGGTCGCTAGGTTGGCGGGGGTGGAGGGAGTCGCCGGCGGCGAGCTCTGCGACGGACGCGGCCTCGGGAGAATTGGGGCTTTGGGCTACGGTGGTTCCCGAGCGATTTTGAGGGGTTGGGTGGCTCCACACGATCAAGGGGAGTCGGGTGGTGGTGTTGGATGGACGGGGGCGGGCCTGCTCGCGATGAACGTGACCGGAGTGCGGCGGCGACCAAACTGATCGGAGGCGAGGAAGAAGGCGTCCTGTCGTAGCTTGCTGGCCGTGGGGGCTTTGGAGGAGTGGCTTGAGGTCGCCCGAGGGTCCGGACGAGCTCGGGGCTCCTTTTATAGGCGGCCGTGGTCGGTTCCGCGGCGGCCGTGGATAAGCTCGACGGCGAACCGCCGTTCTGTAGCTGCAGGGCGATGTAGCGATGGCTGACGGGGTCATGCAGGGCGAGGGGATGAGCTCGAGCTGTTCAGGGTAAGCTGGCGCGCGGCTGTGGCTCGGGCGGCGCCGTCCAGGGTAGGGGCCTGCTATGGCCGGCCGCTAACTGCCATGGCCGACCTGACGGCGGCGCTGTGGGGCTCCAGGGGCGGCTCTGCGGCGAGGGAGGGGGTGGGCGTGTTGGCTGTGAGTGGGGAAGGGCCAGAACGAGCGCGAGGGGGGGCAGTGAGACGCGGCGTCTCGGTGCGCGCGCGTGCAAAACGTGCGCTCTGGGCGCGCCCAATGCACGCACGCCAGGCATTCGGCAAAATGCCAAGGCATGCCAGGAGGCTTGGGTGGGGCTGGGGATTAACAGGTCTAGGTTAGGGTCATCTAGGAGCTAAGTGGACAAGCTTGTTGGTTCAGAAGATCAAGTTTACAATGCAAACTAAAGATCATGCCAAAACTGTTCATGCACTCAAGGTGTTTGACAGAATGCCACAGGCCTCTAGGCATCTCTTGGGGTGTCCAAAAACTCCAGACCAGTGTCTCTTTAGGTGTAGGTGATGGTGGCAAGGTTAGTTGGTCAAGACTAGAAACTTGATAGTGCAAGCTTTTGAGAAATCCAAATCTGGACAGAAAGAAAAGGGCATCATTGCATGGACCAAAATACTCCAATGGGTCCTCTCTACTGGACTTAAGGGTTAGTAGGGTGGTTAATAAGTAGGAGAAAGAATCATGGGCAACAGAGCAAACTAAAAGGGGGTTGCAGTAGAAAATGCCAAACTGGACCAGAGAGCAAAAGAGGATGATTTGCTCAAATCTTTCAAAGAACATCAGTGGGTTTTTGCACAAAGTTGAATTATATACTCCTACTGACATCCCCTAATTTTGGTGGAAGTTCTAAAAGAATATTTAAATAGGTTGTAGTGCAATAGTGCAATCTGGACCAGATTTGAAAACTTGGTGTAGAGCTCAAAATCTCCAAATGCTAAAAGATCTTTTTGCATAAAAGTGATTTAGGGACATCATATGTCATCCCCAAATTTTGGTGGGATTTTTAAATAAATTTATCAAAGGGTTGTAGTGCAAAAGAGGTCCTAAAGCTTATAAAAATCATTTTTAAAAGAATAGAGCTCAGGAAAAACAATTATGCAAATAAATCCACTGATAAAAGAAGTGTTTTCTTGAGAGGGTATACAAGTCCTATAATATTTTGAAAAGTTTCCACTTGGGGTGAAAACTCCACAATATTAAAGAAAAGAGGGGTTCTGAAATCAAAAGAAAATCCAGAAAGTGAAAATTTTAATCTCCTGGCAAAATTTTAATAAACAAAACATGGTTAAATTTTTGGGGTGTTACAACACTACCCCCTTAAGAAAAAATCTCGTCCTCGAGATTTTCTAAAAGTTGTTTTGAAAAATATTACTCCTACCATTAGCTGAAACCAAAAAGTTTACTCGTAGCACAAACTTTGTGTCGTCGGGGTTGGTTTCTGGTAGCTACGCCCGGAAAAAAAAATGCAATCGTACACCAACATACTTATGCATGGCTACTATTAAAATAGGGGCGCACAAGCAAACAACATTTAATCATGGTGATACAGGATCACACAATTGCAGGGCGTGGACATACTAATACTCGGTACTACTCGAGTGACTTAGTCTACCTCGTTAATATCTAAGTGGGCATGCCTAGTGGACGTCGAGGCTTCTCCATGGGTTTCACCATCGGGGTTAGCTGGAGGGGGCTGACGGGCTACAGGTCGGGGTAGCGATGATGACCCTTGCGGGGGTTGTTGGCCACAATCCCGTTGGAGCGTGTTCCCAAAAGGCGACGAAGCACTTCTGGGGACATCAAAGTATTTTGGTCGATGACTGGGGCAGACCTCAAGGACTCGATCGATTGTCCGAACAGCACGACTGGGTTGTCGGCGTCGGGGTCATCTTCTCCTCTTGCCAGGGCTCGGCGTATCAGTTCTCCACGAGCTGCAATCAGATCAAGGGTGATTTGGTCGAACAGTCCCTCTAGTGCACTTACATAGCACACCAGATGCAACAATGCAGGATATGTCTCGTGATCTCCGTTGGCAACCTGGGGTGGCCTACCCTACCCGTCACGGCTGGGGTAGTAGTAGAACGAGCGACAGTTAACTCTGGGCGACAAGTGCCGGAGTTGAACTATAGCCTCTCGAGCAGCTAGTTGGATGGCTTGTGGCTCAAAGGAAGTTGTCCTTCGGTGAACACAGTAAGGCGTTCGCGATAGACCCCTACCATAGATGTGTACTGATGGCCTGAATTGACGGCTCTCACCGCTCATGGGTCCTTGATACACAACATATTCTGGGGGCTCTTCTAATGCATAGGCACGGCGGGTGAGGTTTGCTAGCACGGTCACAAACCCTCCAAGGTTGGTTGCTGTGGTCTCATTGTGAACAATGGGGCCAGGCATTATGTCTTCGTTTGGGGAAGAGGCTGTGCTGTGCTGAGTTGAGGCTAGCGTGCCCTTTTTATAGAAAAAAGGGATGGAGTCTTCCTTCGCACGCTTGCGAAAGAGACTATTTAGGTGTCGGTCACTGACGCGTGATCGACAGGCTAGGCTGATAGGTTAGGCACCGACTGCCAAAAGGTGCCGGTTCACTGTGTGGCTATCTTACCTGAGAAGCTTGGCTGGGGTTAGGTTAAGGTCTGGTGGGTTGGTTAACCTAGGTTTATCGACCTGGCTAAGATAGGATTAGCCAATTGTCGGTGTCGGTGTCAAAACCGGCGGATCTCGGGTAGGGGGTCCCGAACTGTGCGTCTAGGCGGATGGTAACAGGAGACAAGGGACACGATGTTTTTACCTAGGTTCGGGCCCTCTTGATGGAGGTAAAACCCTACGTCCTGCTTGATTGATATTGATATTGTGGATGTTTACAAGAGTGGATCTACCACGAGATCAAGGAGGCTAAACCCTAGAAGCTAGCCTATGGTATGATTGTAAGGGTTGTTGTTCTTGAGTCCCACGGACTAGAGCCATCCGGTTTATATAGACACCGGAGAGGGCTAGGGTTACATAGAGTCGGTTACAATGGTAGGAGATCTACATATCCAGATCGCCAAGCTTGCCTTCCACGCCAAGGAAAGTCCCATCCGGACACGGGCGAAGTCTTCAATCTTGTATCTTCATAGTCTTGGAGTCCGGTCGATGATGATAGTCCGGTGATGATAGTTCGGTTGATGATGGTAGTCCGCTATCCGGACACCCCTAATCCAGACTCCTCAAGAGCTCCCTGAACCAGGCTTCAATGACGATAAGTGCGGCGCAGATATTGCTTGGCATTGCAAGGCGGGTTCCTCCTCCGAATGATAGAAGATTGTGAGCACCAGGATAGTGTCCGCTCGCAAAATAAATTCCACATTCCACCGTAGAGAGAATAATATATACACAAGTTCAATATGTCGACGTTTTTGTGGCATGACGTCACACCACTACCAAGCCATTACTTGAATTGTTTTTACTTTACCACCTCGGCAAGATTTAGCGAAGCGGTTTCCTTGGCACGCCTTGTCGAGCGAGATCGTGTTTCCCTTAATCCGGGATTCTCATTAATACGGACGTGGGTAACCCAACGCGCCCGTTCGCTACGCCTCTATCGGCGAGTCCCAAACGGTCACGGAGACGGCTCTTGGTATCCTCCTCTTTATAACGGGACCAAGGCTCGCTTTTCTTCAATACTCCATCGAATCCTCTCCCGCTCCAAGTTCCAAAGACCTAGAGCTCCAGATTCGAGCGTTTGGACTTTCAACGATGTCGGTTCAGACCTCGGGGCGGTGGATACGGAGGAGGACGTGCTAAAGCTGCGGAGGCCAAGTACCGGCTTATGAGATTTCGACAGGTTGCTGCCAAGGGCAGGCCATCCCCACCCCGAGCCCGGCGAGTATGTCGCCAGATCCCACCTCCATCGGGTTTAGGCTTCCGATGGATCCTTTTGTGAGAGGGCTCATGTTTTACTATGGGTTGGAATTCCACGATTTGGCTCCGAGTCCATCCTCCATATCTCCGCATTTATTGTCGTCTGAAGCCTTCCTCCGCGTCACCCTCACTTCGCCTGTGGTGAAGACCTTCAATGTGGCGCCAAGATGATCGGGGCGTCAAGCGGAGTGTGGCGGGCGGCCATAAGTAAGAGGGCCGATGCCCCGTGGCCCGCTGGCTCCTTCCAAGAGGAGCTCGGCCCGTGGCAGCAAGAGTGGTTCTATATTACCGTTCCGAGGGGCCGCAGGGGAAAGCAGGAAAGCTACTGCCTCGCCTAAGGAGGCTCTTGAAAGAGGGGGGATCGAGAATCCCTCCCTCCAAGGGGAGAAGAGGACTGCCTCCGAGGACCCGGGGGAAAAGCCCCTAAACAGGGGAAGAAATCTTCGCCAGAGGGTCCTGCGTCCGGGGAGGCCCCGGCCGCACAATCTCCATTAATGAGTCAGCCCTCCAACGAGTCGTAAGTAGAAAAAAAGGAGTTTTATAATAAGGGACATCCCTACTGGTGCTTCTGAGGATAACTAAAGTTTTTACCTTGTAGTTCGGATCTCCGTCCTTCGCAAATGAGCTCGTCTTCGGGGGACCTTCGTCCGGAGATGATAGAGAGCGAGATGCCTCCGTCCGGGGCACCGTCAGATAGGGCGGACGAGCCTGAAGTGTCGTCACGGAGGGAGCCCCCGGGTTTAGCAAGGCCGGATAGTTCGACGCCAACTGGTACGGCTGAAGGATCTGCTTGAGAAGGCGTCTATCTCAGAAGATCAGCACGCATTGATGAGCATGGTGATTGAAAGGATTTCGTCCGCCGAAGGCGGGTTGCACGATGCCGCCAGGAGTTTGTTGGCGGGGTTTGAGGTACGTAAAATGACACACCTTTTAACAGCTTTTGCATATAGATTGCGCTCAGTATAGATAGTAGCCCCGAGATTCGGTAGGTTGTCGAAATCGACAGCGTGCCGAGGATCAAAATCGCAGGTTTTAAATTCCCGTCGTGCCGATGCAGGTGGCGGGTCATCCGGGGGCCAGCCGGACTGATGGAGTTGCTGAACTAAAGCGGCAACTCGATGCTGCGGATGCGGACATCACGCTGGTCAACAGGCGACTTGATGAGTCGCAAGGTAAGTGTTACTGCGCTGTCACTTGGTAAGGGAGCCGAAGCCATCTCCTTACAACATGTGCGTGAAATGCAGATAGTGCCGCTGCCGTGGAGAGCCTTCGGGCCGAACTTGCTCGAGCCAAGGAGCAGGCCAGAAGGAGTAATGCGGCAGCCTCGAGGGCGGCCGAGGAGTTAGCGGCCGAAAGGGCCGCACACTGCCGGAGCAGGGAAGAGATGGCCGAAATGGCCAGGAAGTTAAAAGATGCTACCGACCGCAATGAGGCTCTTGGGAAGGAGCGCCTAGCGGGGCAAGAAGACCTGCGGAAGGCCACCGCCGGTTAAGGATGCCCGCCCGCAATGCGGGCTATAAAGGAAGAGCTGCGCCAGGCCGGAGATATTGTAGTTGGCAAGCCTTTTCTGCTGCGCCGAAGGTTTACGGATCCAAAATATGCTCAGCTTGGCCAACTGTGGGGTTCAGAGGACCCTTATATGGACTTAGCAGCGAAAAGCGGCGGATGCCGCAGTGCATTTCGAAGCCGAAGGATCACAAGATGGAAGAGCTGTTTTGGTCTCAATTCCATAGTCCGGAGCGTTCACTTCGCTGACCGACCGTTTGGCCGAGTGGGCTGAGCTAAATAGGTTCTCCGGCTTGCTATGACGGATATAGTGACCCATATCCGCCGGATAGGCCCCACCAAGAGTTACTTTGGTTTATTGCAGCAATTTCTTGGGGCGGTGCCGCATATCAAGGCGATGAAGCGGTCGGCCTGCATAGAGGGTGCGCGGATGGCGCCGCCGTGTGAAGACACATTGGACAGAGATGGATGCCACCGCTGTTGCGACCCGGTTCGGATGATAACCGTTACCCGCCGAGCACTATTTTGGCGAAGTGCTGCGTGGTGCTCGTGTAATAGAGTCGCATGTTCAAAAAATGTTACGCTCGAATGAACGCTTATATGATGTAAAATGATATTTAGGATGTAAGCGCCTTTTATACTTATGCGCTCAAGTAATAGAATATCTCCTATGCGGCCGCTCATGTATACGTGTGTATAACCCGAAAGATGGCGATCGTCGGTTTCAGCCCCCACGCACAAGGTGCGGGGTGTTCGCAAAAATAGCGCTTTCACACTTAATCCGACGCCTCGGTCCTGTAAAGGAGGTGGTAGCGAGCAAACGAGGCAACCGGACTATAATGCTTTATCACTTTCACTTAGCCATGGAGTTCGAGGGTGGGGCTACGACATAGCCCCGGGGCACCGCGCCTCGAATTTGGGGCACGATGTGCTGGCCGAAACGGCCCTTCACAAAGCGGAGGAATCCTAAACATTCCCATGGTCGATCGAGTGGTTGACCAGTCTCGCTGTATCATGACGATCGGTTTTCGCTTTCATCTTGAGGTGCTCGCCCAAATTAATCGGGGCACAATCGCAATAGTTCTCCCGAGCGCGTTAGCCGATGATACGGAACGAAGGCAGCAAAACAGGAGCCGGGCAAACCCAACATTTGACCAAAGACATGATTCGAGCTGATGCATATAAGGCCTAACTCGAGACGCCGAACACTCCCGAAGGTGTTCGGTCTTTATAATAGCAGCAAAACAAAGCCCTAAGCCCCTTGTGTCCGTGCACGCAGGTTCTTCAGCGCGCGCCGATGCCAAAACGCCGATCTCCACTCTGGTCATAATGACAAACCAGGGATTATAGCAACAAGAGACAGAAGAAAGGTTTACGAGGGTCTTAGTCTAAAAGAGTCCTTGCAACGGGTCCCTATCGCACGCCTGCACTGTGTCTCCGCAGCCGATCCTGGATGGGTGTGCATGTTGTTCATCCGAAAAGAGAGGAACTTAGTTGGAAAAGAAATCGTGCGAGAAAGTGCATAAAAATTGAAATATAGATTAAGAAAGCTGAGCCTATGCTAGCTCATTATGGCTTATATGTGCAAACCCTTGTGAAGGGATGTGCGGCTAGGTAGCCCCTAGTTTATTTATTCCGACTCGCCCAGCCGTGTCCGGGTCTCAAAGCACCTTTTAATGAAATGATGCCACGTGGACGGGCATTTTAAGCGTAAGAGACGCGTAATGTGGTATTGCATTGAGCGGACGAAAGCTTCCCGTCCCAATGATGCTTGATAGCTACTTTTAAATGGGGCGACATGAAAGGTTAGCTTTTTCGCCGGTTGTCGTGACCAACACAACTTCTAGTAATAATGAAACTGCACTGGCGTAAGGGCTGGCGCCACTCCTTTGAAGGAAGTGCGGCTATGCCAATTGCAGTATGGTCTATCCCAACTTGCGGATTGTGTCCGGATGTAGCAGGTTTAAGTCACCGCCGCCGTCCACCAAAACCTGCGTGAAATGCAGTCCGTCTATTACGGGATCCAATATCAGGGCAGTCTATCCTGCGTTCCGGATACTTCTGGACTAATCCAGATGGTCGGAATGGATTGGTTTTGATATCCAATCTCGGTGTTCCACTGAGGTGGACCGTGCGACACTTGTCTTAGCGAGTGCCGTGTTGGTTTTCCGTACTATCACGTGAAGCTAGTTTACTGTTTTGACTTCTTGTGGGAAAGTCTTTTGACTTCGGTGCTCTGCTGGTGGGGTTCACATCGTCCTCGCATGATCGAGCCCCTTGTGTCCGTGTTGAGTCTGCCGGACTGTTTAAAACCCAACAATTTCGGTTGGTATGGTTTGCGTGCCTTCCCGAGGTATCGTGGATTTGACATATCCGATCTAAAATTTTGTTTAAATTTGATAGCTCGTCTCTGTTGTCCTTAAGAGGCCGTGTTTTATTGTGTGGCCGCGAGATTTTGAATCCGGCGTTGACCGCCGTGCTCTTTGGGCTTTTTTCTTTATTCCGGCGCTGATCTTTCCTGCGTCGTGACTTTCCGCTTCCATCTCGATCTCAGATGTACTGGTCGCTGGTGCTGCATCTTGCTAGCCAGTTGTCTTCTCCGCGCAAAAGCGCCATGAGGCTTGTTTAAGCGGCCATTGTTCTTGGCTTCTCTTGGCCAAGGTGTCATGAGCCATTCGCCCTCGGACGTTGTGTTTAAAAGCTGCTAAGGCTTCTGCGTCCGGACAATGACTATTTGGTTCTTTTGGTAAGGAACCTGTTCCGAATTCTGCTGCCGACTCTCCGGGCTATTGGGTTATATGACCCAGGTCGCTCAGATCCGGAGGGCGGACATAAGTCCCTTGAAAATTTGTTTAACGCGCCCTCAAGCTCTTCCCAACTTCCAACAAGATTTTCTGGAGGCCTTTGAGCCAAGTGCCGAGCTGGCCCTTTGAGCTTGAGGGGTAGGTATTTTATGGCGTGGAGATCATCTCCTCTAGCCATGTGTATGTGTAGTATGTAATCTTCTATCCAGTCTCCGGGTCATTGTGCCGTCAGATGCCTCTATGTTTATGGGTTTGAACCCCGCTGGAAATTCATGATCCAGCACCTCGTCGGTAAAACATAGCAGGTGTGCGGCGCCCAGATTTGGGTGTGCCGCTGTCTTCAACACTTGTTGTGTTGTGTTACTTCTGGGGCCCTCTTTTTGGCCCGTAGATGGACCTAGTTGGGCCGTCCGCTTTCCTGTGATTATAATTCGCTTGTGTGCGCCCCGCTTGTCGCTGGGCTGTCATCTGCCGTCTATCCGCCGGGTGGCCTCTTTATTTTTGACCGTGAAGGCTCTATGGCTTCCTCGTCAAATTCTGGCAGCAACTTGCGCTCGGTAGTTCTTTGTTTGATGGCCATTGCCATATTTGTCTCCGCAGTCTGGAATACTTTGCTCCACTTCATTCTCGAGCGTGTCTTCGCTGTTTTGAGCTTCGTTTCGCCTTCTTCAAACTTCTTGCGATGGCGACGAGTTTTTGTGTATGTTCTTATCTCCGTGTTGTGTCCGGACTGTTGATTGCTTCGTGAAGGGGTTGATTATCCGCTCGCCCTGTTCGCTGCTCACTTGGTTTGCCTGCTCTATCGCTGGGTCGCTAGGAAGGCAGCTTTGATCGAGGCGGACTTAGGGCGGCGTCACGCCGCCGCTTTTGGTTGTTTATCGGCGGATTATCCTCGCCGCCCCGTTATTCCTCGTTATTGCTTCCCTTTGGGGTGTCCACCATGCATATGTCGATGACGAGGTGGTCTTCCAAAGGTCCTCTGTGCATCGGTTCTTGGTAGTCTCCGCATCGCCGCCCATACCGCCGATGTCTTCGGAGTCGTAGTCGAGTACGCCGGTTAAATCGCCGACGGTGGCTACGGCGGGTGGTGGGTGGGCTCAATTTCTTCGTCTGCGTCCCAACCGCCCCGGCCGTAGTTCGCCAGGCTCTCCAGATAGCGAGAGATGCTTCAGTGAATTTATGATATCGCTGAAGGGTGAGTGCTGAAAGATGTCCGTAGCGGTGAATATCATGATCGGCGCCCAATCGGATTCGACTGGTAGAGGCGCAGGAGGTTCGGAGTCTGGCAGAGGGTCCGGCACCTCGGAGTCATGAGCTTGATGCGGGACAAGGTAAGTGTTCGGCTCCATCGCCGTAAAAGTTGCAGCTCCCGAGGCGGTGTCCAGCCATCCATCCTCGATCCGAGCGATCGGCTCCGGACTATGGGTCGGAGCGGATTCGTGTGCGGCCTCCAAGTTGCTGTCCGGCGGCAGAGTTAGGTCATGCCCATCGTGACAGCGCGGCACGCTTGGCTGCAGCTCAGATCCATCGAAGATCGAGTCCCCGCGGATATCGGCTGTGAAGTTTAGGCTTCCAAACCTGACCTGACGGGCAGGGGCGTAGCTTTCGATCTGCTCCAGATGGCCAAGTGAGTTGGCCCGCAGTACGAAGCCGCCGAATATGAAGATCTGTTTGGGGAGAAAAGTCTCACCCAGGACAGCGTCGTTGTCGATTGAAGAGGCCATCACGCCTATCGGTGACGACACAGAGGAACTCTCAATGAAAGCACCAATGTCGGTGTCAAACCGCGGATCTCGGTAGGGGGTCCCGAATCTGTGCGCCTAGGCGGATGGTAACAGGAGACAAGGGACACGATGTTTCTACCTGTGTTCGGCCCTCTTGATGGAGGTAAAACCCACGCCCCGCTTGATTGATATTGATATTGTGGATGTTTACAAGAGTGGATCTACCACGAGATCTAGGAGGCTAAACCCTAGAAGCTAGCCTATTGTATGATTGTAAGGGTTGTTGTTCTTCGAGTCCTACGGACTAGAGCCATCCGGTTTATATAGACACCGGAGAGGGCTAGGGTTACATAGAGTCGGTTACAATGGTAGGAGTTCTACATATCCAGATCGCCAAGCTTGCCTTCCACGCCAAGGAAAGTCCCATCCGGACACGGGGCGAAGTCTTCAATCTTGTATCTTCATAGTCTTGGAGTCCGGTTGATGATGATAGTCCGGCTGATGATGGTAGTCCGGCTATCCGAACACCCCCTAATCCAGGACTCCCTAAGTCAGCCTGGCTCTGATAACAAGTTTGTGAGGACCGGCTTTTCGGGATATTAATTTCCCAGAAAATGGTCCTTGTGCTCACCAGCCCCAGGATTACTGTTAGATGATGAGGCACCAACTTGATACAGACATTCCAAGCAAAATACAAAATATGTAGTACAAGACCATTCTGGCCTATGAGTACAACAAATGGTTTCTAGAGGCTGATGGCGGAAGCGGTGTGTGGTCTTTCAGCGTCTATGGGACTCCATTTCCCACAGGAACAGTTGACCTGGATAACTCCTATCTTCGCGAGGCTGCTATCACCATTGTTTAGGTTCCGGGGCTGTTATCGCAACGCTCCTCTCCATGCAAGAAATCTGGCCAAGACAATAGCCAGGGACAAGCCAGTGAGTACTTTGAATGTACTCGCAAACATTATGAACACGGGTATAATATACAAATGATATTCATGCTCTGAAATATTCTATGATCACAACGTCAGTCATGAAATAAAAATCCATGATGCACGCAAGCAGGTTGTTCATATAAAACATGAATATGCAATCGAGAATAAAAATAGAGTGCACCGATCGGTGTCCAAGCGACGCCCGAAGGACATTAATATAAATCATGCTCGATCCAAGGCCCGAGCGACACCACATAAAGGGCTTATAGGTGAAATAAGTAACAAACGTGCCACGGTCGGGCGTCTCTGCGACACCACGTAAAGGGTTTATAAAGTAAACAAATAAGAAGCATGCCACAGTCAGGCGTCTGAGCGACACCACATAAAGGGCTTATAAAAATAACAAGCAGGCCACAGTCGGGCGTCTGTGCGACACCACATAAAGGGCTTATAAGAAAGTAATCACAATGAATATCCAGGAGGTAGAACCGTCCCAGGGATACTCAATAATTCAAATAATATAAAGGGTTAGTCCGTAATAATAATAATCATAATCATTAGAAGTCACAAGTCATGATCCATGTTCTAGTTTAGTAGTTTCTCCTCCGAAGACCGACAATAAGACCGACACTTGACCCATCCCAGACTGTAGTCCTTAACAATGGACACGGCCATTCGAATAGATATAATCTCTGCAGAGGGTGTACTCTTTACTCACGAGTAACGGATTCCTTTAGTCCATCGGGACTAATTCCGTCACGGTCTTTAATTGAAAACACACGACCAAGACACACCAGCTTAACTTAACGGTGTCTCGAATCACCCACGACACTGTCAAGCAAAACTCTAAGTGGGAGGCTACAACCTCGATTAGCATGGGATCAAAATTTATACCATGGCTACTAAGGGTGCCCCCTCTCGTCCCAACCGAAACACCCATGCCCCGGACCAGGTGGTATGCCTACCGGATGCATCCGTATCTTCCACCATGGCCTCTACAGACGGTGTGTGCTAGGAAGGGTTGACAACTTATCGATCCGCACCTACTGCCGCGCAGGACAAGTGGTAGTCTGAAACAAGTATTTGGGTTATCGAACAAGACTCGATCTACGGCCGACTCAGGAGGTTTAAGTATTCCCTGCATGATTAGTGTAACAAATATATTTCAATCAACAGACAGAATCACCACTCATCATACCTCATCATGTCATGCGGACACACTCTGCCTCGACGAGGAACTAGAGACAAGCTCGTGTCTACCCAAGATGCAGAGACTTTCCGGCTTCCTTCCGTAGTCATGAAAGGCATACGAGGGTGATTACTATCACAAGCATATCCATTTCCAACAGCAAAGAATCTTCCATATGCACTCATGCGTATGATCGTATCACCTCATAAAATAACGAGTTCTCCGTATCAAGGTGGTGTTGTAACCGTAATGAACAACACTCAAAAATATTATGCCAGGGTTCAGAATGCTTGCCTTCAGGTTGTGGAGAGGTAGGGTGCATTCCCAAAACTTTTGAAATTTTTCTTCTTCTTCAAAATCCTATTTTTGAAAATATTCAAATTAACACATAGTTTCAAAACAGTGCAAAAAAAGTTGTTTGAAATTTTTTCAAATAAATATGAAAATAAGCTAGACAAAATTTGAGAAAGGTAGGAAAAAGAATCAACTCATTTGGAGTTATATTTAAAAAGTTATAGCCAGTCAAAGTTCAGTCAAATTTCTGTTTAAAAAATAATAATAAAAGAACAGAAAAAGAAAAACGGTTCAGGGGGAAAGCGTACTCTGGGCTTTACGTCTCCACTAATGCCAGGACGGACCAGCTCGGGGTCACTGATAGTGGGTCCCTTGGGCCCACTGGTCAGGTTTGACCGGTCGCCCCCGCCTCCTTCCTCCTCTGGTCGAACAGAGGCGGGGCTCCGGCGATCGACGCCGGTGATTGGCAGCTCCTCGCGGGGTTTTGAGGGCGGGGATGGATCCGCCAGTCCAGGGCGGTGCTCCCGGTGGTCGCTAGGTTGGCGGGGGTGGAGGGAGTCGCCGCAGCGAGCTCTGCGGCAGACGGCGGCCTCAGGAGAATTGGGGCTTTGGGCTACGGTGGTTCCCGAGCGATTTTGAGGGGTTGGGTGGCTCTGCACGATCAAGGGGAGTCGGGTGTTGGTGCTAGATGGACGGGGGAGGGCCTGCTCGCGACAAACGTGACCGGAGTGCGGCGGGCAGCCGAACTGATCGGAGGCGGGGAAGAAGGCTTCCCGCCATAGCTTGCTAGCCGTCGGGGCTTTGGAGGAGTGGCTTGAGGTCGCCTGAGGGTCCGGACGAGCTCGGGGCTCCTTTTATAGGCTGCCGAGGTCGGTTCCGCGGCGGCCGTGGATATGCTCGACGGCGAACCGCCGTTCTGTAGCTGCAGGGCGACGTGGCGATGGCTTGCGGGGTCTGGCAGGGCGAGGGGATGAGCTCGAGCTGTTCAGGGTGAGCTGGCGCGCGGCTGTGGCTCGGGCGGCGCCTCTAGGGCAGGGGCCTGCTGTGGCCGGCCGCTAGCTGCCATGGCCGACCTGACGGCGGCGCTTAGTGCAAAACGTGCGCTCTGGGCGCGCCCAGTGCATGCACGCTAGGCGTTCGGCAAATGCCAAGGCATGCCAGGAGGCTTGGGTGGGGCTGGGGATTAACAGGTCTAGGTTAGGGTCATTTAGGAGCTTAGTGGACAAGCTTGTTGGGTCAGAAGATCAAGTTTACAATGCAAACTAAAGATCATGCCAAAACTGTTCATGTACTCAAGGTGTTTGACAGAATGCCACAGGCCTCTAGGCATCTCTTGGGGTGTCCAAAAACTCCAGACCAGTGTCTCTTTAGGTGTAGGTGATGGTGGCAAGGTTAGTTGGTCAAGACTAGAAACTTGATAGTGCAAGCTTTTGAGAAATCCAAATATGGACAGAAAGAAAAGGGCATCATTGCATGGACCAAAATACACCAATGGGCCCTCTCTACTGGACTTAAGGGTTTTGTAGGCTGGTTAATAAGTAGGGGAAAGAATCATGGGCAACAGAGCAAACTAAAAGGGGGTTGCGGTAGAAAATGCCAAACTGGACCAGAGAGCAAAAGAGGATGATTTGCTCAAATCTTTCAAAGAACATGAGTGGGTTTTGCACAAAGTTGAATTATATACTCCTACTGACATCCCCTAATTTTGGTGGAAGTTTTAAAAGAATATTTAAATAGGTTGTAGTGCAAAAGTGCAATCTGGACCAGATTTGAAAACTTGGTGTAGAGCTCAAAATCTCCAAATACTAAAAGATCTTTTTGCATAAAAGTGATTTAGGGACATCATATGTCATCCCCAAATTTTGGTGGGATCTTTAAATAAATTTATCAAAGGGTTGTAGTGCAAAAGAGGTCCTAAAGCTTATAAAAATCATTTTTAAAAGAATAGAGCTCAGGAAAAACAATTATGCAAATAAATCCACTGATAAAAGAAGTGTTTTCTTGAGAGGGTATACAAGTCCTATAATATTTTGAAAAGTTTCCACTTGGGGTGAAAACTCCACAATATTAAAGAAAAGAGGGGTTCTGAAATCAAAAGAAAATCCAGAAAGTGAAAATATCAATCTCTTGGCAAAATTTTAATAAACAAAACATGGTTAAATTTTTGGGGTGTTACACCTAAGCCTGAGACTGAGTGCTTCTACTGCAAAGGGACTGGTCACTGGAAGCGGAACTGCCCCATGTATTTGGCGGATCAGAAGGATGGCAAGGTTAACAAATGTATATGTGATATACATGTTATTGATGTGTACCTTACTAGTGCTCGCAGTAGCACCTAGGTATTTGATACTGGCTCTGTTGCTAATATTTGCAACTCGAAACAGGGACTACGAATTAAGCGAAGATTGGCTAAGGACGAGGTGACGATGCGCGTGGGAAATGGTTCCAAAGTCGATGTGATTGCGGTCGGCACGCTACCTCTATATCTACCTTCGGGATTAGTTTTAGACCTGAATAATTGTTATTTGGTGCCAGCGTTGAGCATGAACATTATATCTAGATCTTGTTTGATGCAAGATGGTTATTCATTTATATCTGAGAATAATGGTTGTTCTATTTATATGAGTAATATCTTTTATGGTCATGCACCCTTGAAAAGTGGTCTATTTTTTATGAATCTCGATAGTAGTGATACACATATTCATAAAATTGAAGCTAAAAGATGCAGAGTTGATAATGATAGTGCAACTTATTTGTGGCACTGCCGTTTAGGTCATATTGGTGTAAAGCGCATGAAGAAACTCCATTCTGATGGACTTTTGGAATCACTTGATTATGAATCAGTTGGTAATTGCAAACCATGCCTCATGGGCAAGATGACTAAAACGCCGTTCTCCGGAACTATGGAGCGAGCAACAGATTTGTTGGAAATCATACATACTGATGTTTGTGGTCCGATGAATGTTGAGGCTCGCGGAGAGTATCGTTATTTTCTCACCTTCACAGATGATTTGAGTAGATATGGGTATATCTACTTGATGAAACATAAGTCTAAAACATTTGAAAAGTTCATAGAATTTCAGAGTGAAGTGGAAAATCATCATAACAAGAAAATAAAGTTTCTGCGATCTGATCGTGGAGGAGAATATTTGAGTTACGAGTTTGGTATTCATTTGAAATAATGCGGAATAGTTTCGCAACTCACGCCACCCGGAACACCACAGCGTAATGGTGTGTCCGAACGTCGTAATCGTACTTTACTAGATATGGTGCGATCTATGATGTCTCTTACTGATTTACCGCTATCGTTTTAGGGTTATGCTTTAGATACGGCTGCGTTCACATTAAATAGGGCACCATCTAAATCCGTTGAGACGACGCCTTATGACCTGTGGTCTGGCAAGAAACCAAAGTTGTCGTTTCTTAAAGTTTGGGGTTGCGATGCTTATGTGAAAAAGCTTCAACCTGATAAGCTCGAACCCAAATCAAAGAAATATGTCTTCATAGGATACCCAAAGGAGATTATTGGGTACACCTTCTATCACAGATCCGAAGGCAAGACATTCGTTGCTAAGAATGGATCCTTTCTAGAGAAGGAGTTTCTCTCGAAAGAAGTGAGTGGGAGGAAAGTAGAACCTGATGAGGTAACTATACCTGCTCCCTTATTGGAAAGTAGTTCATCACAGAAATCTGTTCCTGCTTCTACACCAATTGGTGAGGAAGGTAATGATGATGATCATGTAACTTCAGGTCAAGTCACTACTGAACCTCGTAGGTCAATCAGAGTAAGATCCGTACCAGAGTGGTACGGTAATCTGGTTCTGGAGGTCATGTTACTAGACCATGACAAACCTACGAACTATGAGGAAGCGATGATGAGCCTAGATTCCGCAAAATGGCTTGAGGCCATGAAATCTGAGATAGGATCCATGTATGAGAACAAAGTGTGGACTTTGGTTGACTTGCCCGATGATCAGCAAGTCGTAGAGAATAAATGTATCTTCAAGAAGAAGACTGGCGCTGATGGTAATGTTACTGTCTACAAAGCTCGACATGTTGCGAAAGGTTTTCGACAAGTTCAAGGAGTTGACTACGATGAGACTTTCTCACCCGTAGCGATGCTTAAGTCCATCCGAATCATGTTAGCTATTGTCGCATTTTATGATTATGAAATTTGGCAAATGGATGTATAGACGGCATTCCTGAACGGATTTCTGGAAAAAGAGTTGTATATGATGCAACCTGAAGGTTTTATTGATCCAAAGGATGCTAACAAAGTGTGCAAGCTGCAGCGATCCATCTATGGACTGGTGCAAGCATCTCGGAGTTGGAATAAACGTTTTGATAGTGTGATCAAGGCATATGGTTTTATACAGACTTTTGGAGAAGCCTGTATTTACAAGAAAGTGAGTGGGAGCTCTGTAGAATTTCTAATATTATATGTGGAAGACATATTGTTGATTGGAAATGATATATAATTGCTGGATAGCATACAAGGATACTTGAATAAGAGTTTTTCAATGAAAGACCTCGGTGAAGCTGCTTATATATTGGTCATTAAGATCAATGGAGATAGATCAAGACGCCTAATTGGACGTTCACAAAGCACATGCCTTGATAAAGTTTTGAAGAAGTTCAAAATGGATCAAGCAAAGAAAGGGTTCTTGCCTATGTTACAAGGTGTGAAGTTGAGTCAAACTCAATGCCCGAACACTACAGAAGATAGAGAGAAAATGAAAGTCATTCCCTATGCTTCAGCCATAGGTTCTATCATGTATGCAATGCTGTGTACCAGACCTGATGTGTGCCTTGCTATTAGTTTAGCAAGGAGGTACCAAAGTAATCCAGGAGTGGATCACTGGACAGCGGTCAAGAATATCCTGAAATACCTGAAAAGGACTAAGGATATGTTTCTCGTTTATGGAGGTGATAAAGAGCTCGTCCTAAATGGTTACGTCGATGCAAGCTTTGACACTGATCCGGATGACTCTAAATCACAAACCGGATACGTATTTACATTGAATGGAGGAGCTGTAAGTTGGTGCAATTCCAAGTAGAGCGTCGTGGCGGGGTCTACATGTCAAGAGGAGTACATAGCTGCTTCGGAAGCAGCAAATGAAGGAGTCTGGATGAAGGAGTTCATATCCGATCTAGCTGTCATACTAGTGCATCGGGTCCAATGAAAATCTTTTGTGACAATACTCATGAAATTGCCTTGGCAAAGGAATCCAAATTTTACAAGAGAACCAAGCACATCAAGAGACGCTTCAATTCCATCCGCGACCAAGTCAAGGAGGGAGACATAGAGATTTGCAAGATACATACGAATCTGAATGTTGCAGACCCGTTGACTAAGCCTCTCTCATGAGAAAAACATGATCAACACCAAGACTCCATGGGTGTTCGAATCATTACTGTGTAATCTAGATTATTGACTCTAGTGCAAGTGGGAGACTGAAGGAAATATGCCCTAGAGGCAATAATAAAGTTGTTATTTAAATTTCCTTATATCATGATAAATGCTTATTATTAATGCTAGAATTGTATTAACTGGAAACTTAGTACATGTGTGAATATATAGACAAACAAAGTGTCACTAGTATGCCTCTACTTGACTAGCTCGTTGAATCAAAGATGGTTAAGTTTCCTAACCATAGACATGAGTTGTCATTTGATTAACAGGATCACATCATTAGAGAATGATGTGATTGACTTGACCCATTCCGTTAGCTTAGCATTTGATCGTTTAGTATATTGCTATTGCTTTCTTCATGACTTATACATGTTCCTATGGCTATGAGATTATGCAACTCCCGAATACGGAGGAACACTCTGTGTGCTACCAAACGTCACAACGTAACTGGGTGATTATAAAGGTGCTCTACAGGTGTTTCCGAAGGTACTTGTTGGGTTGGCATAAATCGAGATTAGGATTTGTCACTCCGATTGTCGGAGAGGTATCTCTGGGCCCTCTCGGTAATACACATCACTATAAGCCTTGAAAGCAATGCAACTAATGAGTTACTTGCGGGATGATATATTATGGAACGAGTAAAGAGACTTGCCGGTAACGAGATTGAACTAGGTATTGAGATACCGACGATCGAATCTCGGGCAAGTAACATACCGATGACAAAGGGAACAACGTATGATGTTATGCGGTTTGACCGATAAAGATCTTCGTAGAATATGTAGGAGCCAATATGAACATCCAGGTTCCGCTATTGGTTATTGACCGGAGACGTGTCTCGGTCATGTCTACATAGTTCTCGAACCCGTAGGGTCCGCACGCTTAACGTTCGGTGATCATCGGTATCATGAGTTTTTGTGTTTTGATGTACCGAAGGTAGTTAGGAGTCCTGGATATGATCACGGACACGACGAGGAGTCTCGAAATGGTCGAGACGTAAAGATCGATATATTGGACGACTATGTCCGGACACCAGAAGTGTTTCGGGAGGTTTCGGACATATACCGGAGTACCAGGGGGTTACCGGAACCCCCCGAGGAGTATATTGGGCCTAATGGGCCTTAGTGGTAGAAGAGGAGGGGCGGCCAGGGCCGCCGCGCGCCCCCTCCCCCTCTAGTCCGAATTGGACAAGGAGGGGGGCGACGCCCCCCTTTCCTTCTCTCCGTCTCTCCCTTCCTTCCCCTCTCCTACTCCTATTTGGAAGGGGGGAGTCCTACTCCCGGTGGGAGTAGGACTCCTCATGGGGCGCGCCATAGGAGGCCGGCCCCCTCCCCTCCTCCACTCCTTTATATACGGGGAGGGGGGCACGCCTTGGAGACACAACAATTGATCATTGATCTTTTAGCCGTGTGCGGTGCCCCCCTCCACCATAATCCACCTCGGTCATATCGTAGTGGTGCTTAGGCGAAGCCCTGCGTCGGTAGCATCATCATCATTGTCATCACGCTATCATGCTGACGGAACTCTCCCTCAAAGCTCTGCTGGATCGGAGTTCGTGGGACGTCACCGAGCTGAACGTGTGCTAAAATCGGAGGTGCCGTGCGTTTGGTACTTGGATCGGTCGGATCGTGAAGACGTACGACTACATCAACCGCGTTGTCATAATGCTGCCGCTTATGGTATACAAGGGTACGTGGACGACACTCTCCCCTCTTGTTGCTATGCACCACCATGATCTTGCATGTGCGTAGGAATTTTTTTGAAATTACTATGTTCCCCAACAGTGGGGGCAATGCACAAGTCCATTTGGCCTGATTTTTGTCCGAGGATGATCATCCACTCACTGTGGCATGGATTTAGCTCAATTGGGGGGTGTATAGCTAGCACTTGCTTTGCAAAAGTGCCAATCTGGCCAGAAATTGGAAATGGAAGTTGTGCTCACATAGATGATTCGATAAAGTTGAAATCTGGTGGAGGATGATGATTTGGGCATATGAAGGCATTCTAAAAAAATTATACCATTTGGACAAACAAAAATGGTACTTCCTTCACAATGCTTCCCATAGGACAGAAACTTGGGAAACTTCTTGTGAATTATTGGCTAGATAAATTTATCTCAAATTTGGTTGAGTGAAGTTATATAGGTAGGATCATGTCCTGGTAATTTTTTAGCAATTATGGAGCAATATCAAATATAGTCGCTTCACAAACTGAAAATATGACCAGAATCAAAGATTGGATGGTGTTCTCACATGGATTGTTGGATGGAGCTCAAATTTTGTAGAGAGTGATGATTTGAGAATATGGAAGATATGTCAAAATTTTGACTCATTTGGATAAGCCTAGCTAGTGCTTCCTTCACAAAGCTTCTCTCTAGACAGAAACTTCGGAAATTTGTTGAGGAAGATTGACTAGGCAAGTGGAGCTGAATTTTCTCATGTGGAAATGATTTTGATATGAAATAGTTCTCAAAAACGTTTGAGGGAAATCAAGAAAATATAAATAGCACTTCCTTAACAAAGTGCTATTCTAGACATAATAGGAAGATGAATATGAAGAAATATGCCCTAGAGGCAACAATAAAGTTGTTATTTATATTTCCTTATATCATGATAAATGTTTATTATTCATGCTAGAATTGTATTAACCAGAAACTTGGTACATGTGTGAATACATAGACAAACAGAGTGTCACTAGTATGCCTCTACTTGACTAGCTCGTTAATCAAAGATGGTTAAGTTTCCTAACAATAGACATGAGTTGTCATTTGATGAACAGGACCACATCATTAGAGAATGATGTGATTGACAAGACCCATCCATTATCTTAGCACGATGATCGTTCAGTTTGTTGCTATTGCTTTCTTCATGACTTATACATGTTCCTATGACTATGAGATTATGCAACTCCCGAATACCGGAGGAACACTTAGTGTGCTATCAAATGTCACAACGTAACTGGGTGATTATAAAGATGCTCTACAGGTGTCTCCAATGGTGTTTGTTGAGTTGGCATAGATCGAGATTAGGATTTGTCACTCCGATTGTCGGAGAGGTATCTCTGGGCCCTCTCGGTAATGCACATCACTATAAGCCTCGCAAGCAATGTGACTACTGAATTAGTTACGGGATGATGCATTATGGAACGAGTAAAGAGACTTGCTGGTGACGAGATTGAACTAGGTATGATGATACCGACGATCGAATCTCGGGCAAGTAACATACCGATGACAAAGGGAAGAATGTATGTTGTTATGCGGTTTGACCGATAAAGATCTTCGTAGAATATGTGGGAGACAATATGAGCATCCAGGTTCCGCTATTGGTTATTGACCGGAGATGAGTCTCGGTCATGTCTACATAGTTCTCAAACCCGTAGGGTCCGCACGCTTAACGTTCGATGACGATCGGTATTATGAGTTTATTTGTTCTGATGTACCGAAGGATTTTCGGAGTCCCGGATGTGATCACGGACATGACGAGGAGTCTTGAAATGGTCGAGACATGAAGATTGATATATTGGAAGGCTATGTTTGGACACCGGAAAGGTTCCAGTTGAGTTCAGGCATTTTCCGGAGTACTGGGGGGTTACCGGAACGCCCCGGGGGCTTAATGGGCCTACATGGGCTTTAGTGGAAGAGAGAGGAGGCGGTCAAGAGGGGGGCGCCCCCCCCCAACCCAATCCAAATTGGGAAGGGGGTCGGCACCCTTTCCTTCTTCTCCTCTTCCCCTTCCGTCCCCCTCCTATTAGGACTAGGAAAGGGGGGAACCTACTCCTAGTAGGAGTAGGATTCCCCGCCCTTGGGGGCGCACCATGAGGCCGGCCGCCCCGCTCCTCCCCTCCTTTATATACGGAGGAGGGGGCACCCCATAGACTCACAAGTTGATTGTTTAGCCGTGTGTGGTGCCCCCCTCCACAGATTTCCACCTCAGTCATATCGTTGTAGTGCTTAGGCGAAGCCCTGCGTTCATAACTTCATCATCACCGTCATCACGCCATCGTGCTGACGAAACTCTCCCTCGGCCTCAGCTGGATCAAGAGTTCGAGGGACGTCACCGAGCTGAACGTGTGCAGATCGCGGAAGTGTCGTGCATTCGGTACTTGATCGGTTGGATCGCGAAGACGTTCGACTACATCAACCGCGTTACTTAAATCTTCCGCTTTCAGTCTATGAGGGTACGTGGACACACTCTCCCTGCACGTTGCTATGCATCTCCTAGATAGATCTTGCGTGATCGTAGATTTTTATTTTGAAATACTGCATTACCCAACAATGGTATCAGAGCCAGGTTTATGTGTAGATGTTAAATGCGCGAGTAGAACACAAAGAGTTGTGCGCAATAATAATCATACTGCTTACCAGCATGTCATACTTTGATTCGGCGGTATTGTTGGATGAAGCGGCTCAGACCGACATTACGCATACGCTTACGCGAGACTGGTTCTACCGACGTGCTTCACACACAGGTAGCTAGTGGGTGTCTGTTTCTCCAACTTTAGTTGAATCAAATGTGACTACGCCCGGTCGTTGTTGAAGGTTAAAACAGCACACTTGACGAAAAATCTTTGTGGTTTTGATGCGTAGGTAAGAACGGTTCTTGCTAAGCCCGTAGCAACCACGTAAAACTTGCAACAACAAAGTAGAGGACGCCTAACTTGTTTTTGCAGGGCATGTTGTGATGTGATATGGTCAAGACGTGATGATATAAATTGTTGTATGAGATGATCATGTTTTGTAACAGAGTTATCGGCAACTGGTAGGAGCCATATGGTTGTCGCTTTATTGTATGCAATGCAATCGCCATGTAATTGCTTTACTTTATCACTAAGCGGTAGCGATAGTCATGGTAGCAATAGTTAGCGAGACAACAACGATGCTTCGATGGAGATCAAGGTGTCAAGCCGTCAACGATGGTGATCTTGACGGTGCTTTGGAGATGGAGATCAATGGCACAAGATGATGATGGCCATATCATATCACTTATATTGATTGCATGTGATGTTTATCCTTTATGCATCTTATTTTGCTTAGTTCGGCGGTAGCACTGTAAGATGATCTCTCACTAAATTTCAAGGTATAAGTGTTCTCCCTGAGTATGCACCGTTGCAACAGTTCGTCGTGCTGAGACACCACGTGATGATCAGGTGTGATAAGCTCTACGTTCACATACAACGGGTGCAAGCCAGTTTTGCACACGCAGAATACTCAAGTTAAACTTGACGAGCCTAGCATATGCAGATATGGCCTCGGAACACTGAGACCGAAAGGTCGAGCATGAATCATATAGTAGATATGATCAACATAGTAGTGTTCACCATTGAAAACTACTCCATCTCACGTGATGATCGGACATGGTTTAGTTGATTTGGATCACAAAATCACTTAGATGATTAGAGGGATGTCTATCTAAGTGGGAGTTCTTAAGTAATATGATTAATTGAACTTTAATTTATCATGAGCTTAGTACCTGATAGTATTTTGCATGTCTATGTTGTTGTAGATCAATGGCTCGTGCTACTGTTCTTTTAATCTTAATGCGTTCCTAGATAAAGCTAAGTTGAAAGATGATGGTAGCAACTACACAGACTGGGTCCGTAACTTGAGGATTATCCTCATTGCTGCACAGAAGAATTGCGTCCTAGAAGCACCGCTAGGTGCAAGACCCACTGCAGGAGCAACGCCGGACGTTGTGAACACCTGGTAGAGCAAAGCTGATGATTACTCGATAGTTCAGTGTGCCATGCTTTACGGCTTAGGACCGGGACTTCAACGACGTTTTGAACATCATGGAGCATATGAGATGTTCCAGGAGTTGAAGTTAATATTTCAAGCAAATGCCCGGATTGAGAGATATGAAGTCTCCAATAAGTTCTACAGTTGTAAAATGAAGGAGAATAGTTCTGTCAGTGAACATATACTCAAAATGTCTGGGTATCATAATCACTTGACTCAGTTGGGAGTTAATCTTCCGATTGATAGTGTCATTGACAGAGTTCTTCAATCACTGCCACCAAACTACAAAAGCTTCCTGATGAACTATAATATGCAAGGGATGGATAAGACAATTCCCGAGCTCTTCACGGTGCTAAAGGCTGCAGAGGTAGAAATCAAGAAGGAGCATCAAGTGTTGATGCTCAACAAGACCACCAGTTTCAAGAAAAAAGGTAAAGGGAAGAAGGGGAACTTCAAGAAGAATGGCAAGCAAGTTTCTACTCAAGTGAAGAAGCCCAAGTCTGGACCTAAGCCTGAGACTGAGTGCTTCTACTTCAAAGGGACTGGTCACTGGAAGCGGAACTGCCCCAAGTATTTGGCGGATAAGAAGGATGGCAAAGTGAACAAAGGTATATGTGATATATGTTATCGATGTGTACCTTACTAATGCTCGCAGTAGTACCTGGGTATTTGATACTAGTTCTGTTGCTAATATTTGCAACTCGAAACAGGAACTACAGATTAGAGAAGATTGGCTAAGGACGAGGTGACGATGCGCGTGGGAAATGGTTCCAAAGTCGATGTGATCGCCGTCGGCACGCTACCTCTACATCTACCTTCGGGATTAGTTTTAGACCTGAATAATTGTTATTTGGTGCCAGCATTAACCATGAACATTATATATGGATCTTGTTTGATGCGAGACAGTTATTCATTTAAGTATGAGAATAATGGTTGTTCTATTTATATGAATACTATCTTTTATGGTCATGCACACTTGAAGAGTGGTCTATTTTTGTTGAATCTCGATAGTAGTGATACACATATTCATAATACTGAAGCCAAAAGATGCAAAGTTGATAATAATAGTGCAACTTATTTGTGGCACTGCCGTTTGGGTCATATTGGTGTAAAGCGCATGAAGAAACTCCATACTGATGGACTTTTGGAATCACTTGATTATGAATCACTTGGTACTTGCGAACCATGCCTCATTAGCAAGATGACTAATTCTTCGGAACAATGGAGCGGGCAACAGATTTATAGGAAATAATACATACTTATGTATGCGGTCCAATGAATGTTAAGGCTCGCTGCGGGTATCGTTATTTTCTGACCTTCACAGATGATTTGAGCAGATATGGGTATATCTACTTGATGAAACATAAGTCTGAAACATTTGAAAAGTTCAAGGAATTTCATAGTGAAGTGGAAAATCATCGTAACAAGAAAATAAAGTTTCTGTGATCTGATCGTGGAGGAGAATATTGGAGTTACGAGTTTGGTCTTCATTTGAAACAATGCGGAATAGTTTCGCAACTCACGCCACCTGGAACACCACAGCGTAATGGTGTGTCCGAACATCGTAACCGCACTTTATTGGATATGGTGCGATCTATGATGTCTCTTACTGATTTACCGCTATCGTTTTGGTGTTATGCTTTAGAGACGGCTGCATTCACGTTAAATAGGGCACCATCTAAATCCGTTCAGATGATACCTTATGAACTGTGGTTTGGCAAGAAACCCAAGTTGTCGTTTCTTAAAGTTTGGGGCTGCGATGCTTATGTGAAAAAGCTTCAACCTGATAAGCTCGAACCCAAATCGGAGAAATGTGTCTTCATAGGATACCCAAAGGAGACTGTTGGGTACACCTTCTATCACAGATCTGAAGGCAAGATATTCGTTGCTAAGAATGGATCCTTTCTAGAGAAGGAGTTTCTCTCGAAAGAAGTGAGTGGGAGGAAACTAGAACTTGATGAGGTAAATGTACCTGCTCCCTTATTGGAAAGTAATTCATCACAGAAATCAGTTCATGTGATGCCTACACCAATTAGTGAGGAAGCTAATAATGATTATCATGTAACTTCAGATCAAGTGACACCCGAACCTCGTAGGTCAACTAGAGTAAGATCCGCACCAGCGTGGTACGGTAATCCTGTTCTGGAGGTCATGTTACTTGACCATGACGAACCTACGAACTATGAGGAAGCGATGATGATCCCAGATTCCATGAAATGGCTTGAGGCCATGAAATCTGAGATGGGATCCATGTATGAGAACAAAGTGTGGACTTTGGTTGACTTGCCCGATGATCGGCAAGCCATAGAGAATAAATGGATCTTCAAGAAGAAGACTGACGCTGATGGTAATGTTACTGTCTACAAAACTCGACTTGTTGCAAAAGGTTTTCGACAAGTTCAAGGAGTTGACTACGATGAGACCTTCTCACCCATAGCGATGCTTAAGTCTGTCTGAATCATGTTAGCAATTGCTGCATTTTATGATTATGAAATTTGGCAAATGGATGTACTGCATTCCTGAATGGATTTCTGGAAGAAGAGTTGTATATGATGCAACCAGAAGGTTTTATCAATCCAAAGGATGCTAACAAAGTGTGCAAGATCCAGCGATCCATTTATGGACTGGTGCAAGCATCTCGGAGTTGGAATAAACGTTTTATAGTGTGATCAAGGCATATGGTTTTATACAGACTTTTGGAGAAGGCTGTATTTACAAGAAAGTGAGTGGGAGCTATGTAGCATTTCTAATATTATATGTGGATGACATATTATTGATTGTAAATGATATAGAATTTCTGGATAGCATAAAAGGATACTTGAACAAGAGTTTTTCAATGAAAGACCTCGGTGAAGCTGCTTATATATTGGGCATCAATATCTAAAGAGATAGATCAAGACGCTTAATTGGACTTTCACAAAGCACATAGCTTGATAAAGTTTTGAAGAAGTTCAAAATGGATCAAGCAAAGAAGGGTTCTTGCCTGTGTTACAAGGTGTGAAGTTGAGTCAGACTCAATGCCCGACCACTGCAGAAGATAGAGAGAAAGTGAAAGTCATTCCCTATGCTTCAGCCATAGGTTCTATCATGTATGCAATGTTGTGTACCCGACCTGATGTGTGCCTTGCTCCAGTTTAGCAGGGAGGTACCAAAGTAATCCAGGAGTGGATCACATGACAGCGGTCAAGAACATCCTGAAATACCTGAAAAGGACTAAGGATATGTTTCTCATTTGTGGAGGTGACAAAGAGCTCGTCGTAAATGGTTACGTCGATGCAAGCTTTGACACTGATCCGGATGACTCTAAGTCGCAAACCAGATACGTGTTTATATTGAACGATGGAGCTGTCAGTTGGTGCAGTTCTAAGCAAAGTGTCGTGGCAGGATCTACGTGTGAAGCAGAGTGCATAGCTGCTTCGGAAGCAGCAAATGAAGGAGTCTGGATGAAGGAGTTCATATCCGATATAGGTGTAATACCTAGTGCATCGAGTCCAATGAAAATATTTTGCGACAATACTGGTGCAATTGCCTTTGCAAAGGAATCCAGATTTCACAAGAGAACCAAGCACATCAAGAGATGCTTCAATTCCATCCGTGATCAAGTCAAGGAGGAGACATAGAGATTTGCAAGATACATACGGATCTGAATGTTGCAGACCCATTGACTAAGCCTCTCTCACGAGCAAAACATGATCAGCACCAAGACTCCATGGGTGTTAGAATCATTGCTGTGTAATCTAAATTATTGACTCTAGTGCAAGTGGGAGACTGAAGGAAATATGTCCTAGAGGCAATAATAAAGTTGTTATTTATATTTCCTCATATCATGATAAATGTTTATTATTCATGCTAGAATTGTATTCACCGGAAACTTAGTACATGTGTGAATACATAGACAAATAGAGTGTGACTAGTATGCCTCTACTTGACTAGCTCGTTAATCAAAGATGGTTAAGTTTCCTAACCATAGACATGAGTTGTCATTTGATGAACGGGATCACATCATTAGAGAATGATGTGATGACAAGACCCATTCGTTAGCTTAGCACGATGATCGTTTAGTTTGTTGCTATTGCTTTCTTCATGAATTATACATGTTCCTATGACTATGAGATTATGCAACTCCCGAATGCCAGAGGAACACTTAGTGTGCTATCAAACATCACAACGTAACTGGGTGATTATAAAGATGATCTACAGGTCTCTCTGATGGTGTTTGTTGAGTTGGCAAAGATCGAGATTAGGATTTATCACTCCGATTGTCAAAGAGGTATCTCTAGGCCCTCTCGGTAATGCACATCACTATAAGCCTTCCAAGCAATGTGAATAATGAGTTAGTTACGGGATGATGCATTACGGAACAAGTAAAGAGACTTGCTGGTGACGATATTGAACTAGGTATGATGATACCGACGATTGAATCTCGGGCAAGTAACATACCGATGACAAAGGGAACAACGTATGTTGTTATGCAGTTTGACCGATAAAGATCTTTGTAGAATATGTGGGAGCCAATATGAGCATCCAGGTTCCGCTATTGGTTATTGACCGGAGATGAGTCTCGGTCATGTCTACATAGTTCTCGAACCCATAGGGTCCGCACGCTTAACGTTCGATGACGATCGATATTATGAGTTTATGTGTTTTGATGTACCGAAGGTTGTTCAGAGTCCCGGATGTGATCACGGACATGACGAGGAGTCTCGAAATGGCCGAAACATGAAGATTGATATATTGGAAGGCTATGTTTGGACACCAGAAAGGTTTCGGATGAGTTCGGGCATTTTCCGGAGTACCGAGGGGTTACCGGAACCCCCCGTGGCTTAATGGGCCTACATGGGCTTTAGTGGAAGAGAGGGGAGGCGGCCAAGAGGTGGGGCGCGCCCCCCAAGCCCAATCCGAATTGGGAAGGGGGCCGGCCCCCCTTTCCTTCTTCTCCTCTTCCCCTTCCTTCCTCCTCCTATTAGGATTAGGAAAGGGGGGAACCTACTCCTAGTAGGAGTAGAATTCCCCGCCCTTGGGGGCGCACCATGAGGCTGGCCGGCCCCCTCCTCCCCTCCTTTATATCACGGGGAGGGGCACCCCATAGACTCACAAGTTGATTGTTTAGCCGCAGCGGTGCCCCCTCCACAGATTTCCACCTCACCATATCGTTGTAGTGCTTAGGCGAAGCCTGCGTTGGTAACTTCATCATCACCGTCATCACGCCATCGTGCTGACGAAACTCTCCCTCGGCCTCAGCTGGATCAAGAGTTCGAGGGACTTCACCGAGCTGAACGTGTGCAGATCGCGAAGGTGTCGTGCATTCGGTACTTGATCGGTTGGATCGTGAAGACGTTCGACTATATCAACCGCGTTACTTAACTCTTTCGCTTTCAGTCTATGAGGGTACGTGGACACACTCTCCTTGCACGTTGCTATGCATCTCCTACATAGATCTTGCGTGATCGTAGATTTTTTTTTTGAAATACTGCATTCCCCAACAATGGTATCAGAGCCAGGTTTATGTGTAGATGTTAAATGCGCAAGTAGAACACAAAGAGTTGTGCGCAATAATAATCATACTGCTTACCAGCATGTCATACTTTGATTCGGCGGTATTGTTGGATGAAGCGGCTCAGACCGACATTACGCATACGCTTACGCGAGACTGGTTCTACCGACGTGCTTCACACACAGGTAGCTAGTGGGTGTCTGTTTCTCCAACTTTAGTTGAATCAAATGTGACTACGCCCGGTCGTTGTTGAAGGTTAAAACAGCACACTTGACGAAAAATCGCTGTGGTTTTGATGCGAGGTAAGAACGGTTCTTGCTAAGCCCGTAGCAACCACGTAAAACTTGCAACAACAAAGTAGAGGACGCCTAACTTGTTTTTGCAGGGCATGTTGTGATGTGATATGGTCAAGACGTGATGATATAAATTGTTGTATGAGATGATCATGTTTTGTATGAGTTATCGGCAAGCTGGTAGGAGCCATATGGTTGTCGCTTTATTGTATGCAATGCAATCGCCATGTAATTGCTTTACTTTATCACTAAGCGGTAGCGATGGTCATGATAGCAATAGTTGGCGAGACAACAACGATGCTTCGATGGAGATCAAGGTGTCAAGCCGGCGATGATGGTGATCTTGACGGTGCTTTGGAGATGGAGATCATTGGCACAAGATGATGATGGCCATATCATATCACTTATATTGATTGCATGTGATGTTTATCCTTTATGCATCTTATTTTGCTTAGTTCGGCGGTAGCATTGTAAGATGATCTCTCACTAAATTTCAAGGTATAAGTGTTCTCCCTGAGTATGCACCATTGCAACAGTTCGTCGTGCTGAGACACCACGTGATGATCAGGTGTGATAAGCTCTACGTTCACATACAACGGGTGCAAGCCAGTTTTGCACATGCAGAATACTCAAGTTAAACTTGACGAGCCTAGCATATGCAGATATGGCCTCGGAACACTGAGACCGAAAGGTCGAGCGTGAATCATATAGTAGATATGATCAACATGGTGATGTTCACCATTGAAAACTACTCCATCTCACGTGATGATCGGACATGGTTTAGTTGATTTGGATCACATGATTACTTAGATGATTAGAGGGATGTCTATCTAAGTGGGAGTTCTTAAGTAATATGATTAATTGAACTTTAATTTATCATGAGCTTAGTACCAGATAGTATTTTGCATGTCTATGTTGTTGTAGATCAATGGCCCGTGCTATTGTTCTTTTAATTTTAATGCGTTCCTAGAGAAAGCTAAGTTGAAAGATGATGGTAGCAACTACACAGACTGGGTCCGTAACTTGAGGATTATCCTCATTGCTGCACAGAAGAATTGCGTCCTAGAAGCACCGCTAGGTGTAAGACCCGCTGCAGGAGCAACGCCGGACGTCGTGAACACCTGGTAGAGCAAAGCTGATGACTACTCGGTAGTTCAGTGTGCCATGCTTTACGGCTTAGGACCGGGACTTCAACGACGTTTTGAACATCATGGAGCATATGAGATGTTCCAGGAGTTGAAGTTAATATTTCAAGCAAATGCCCGGATTGAGAGTTATGAAGTCTCTAATAAGTTCTACAGTTGTAAAATGAAGGAGAATAGTTCTGTCAGTGAACATATACTCAAAATGTCTGGGTATCATAATCACTTGACTCAGTTGGGAGTTAATCTTCCGGTTGATAGTGTCATTGACAGAGTTCTTCAATCACTGCCACCAAGCTACAAAAGCTTCATGATGAACTATAATATGCAAGGGATGGATAAGACAATTCCCGAGCTCTTCACAGTGCTAAAGGCTGCGGAGGTAGAAATCAAGAAGGAGCATCAAGTGTTGATGCTCAACAAGACCACCAGTTTCAAGAAAAAAGGTAAAGGGAAGAAGGGGAACTTCAAGAAGAATGGCAAGCAAGTTTCTACTCAAGTGAAGAAGCCCAAGTCTGGACCTAAGCCTGAGACTGAGTGCTTCTACTTCAAAGGGACTGGTCACTGGAAGCGGAACTGCCCCAAGTATTTGGCGGATAAGAAGGATGGCAAAGTGAACAAAGGTATATGTGATATATGTTATCGATGTGTAGCTTACTAATGCTCGCAGTAGTACCTGGGTATTTGATACTAGTTCTGTTGCTAATATTTGCAACTCGAAACAGGAACTACATATTAGAGAAGATTGGCTAAGTACGAGGTGACGATGCGCGTGGGAAATGGTTCCAAAGTCGATGTGATCGCCGTCGGCACGCTACCTCTACATCTACCTTCGGGATTAGTTTTAGACCTGAATAATTGTTATTTGGTGCCAGCGTTAAGCATGAACATTATATATGGATCTTGTTTGATGCGAGACAGTTATTTATTTAAGTATGAGAATAATGGTTGTTCTATTTATATGAATACTATCTTTTATGGTCATGCACACTTGAAGAGTGGTCTATTTTTGTTGAATCTCGATAGTAGTGATACACATATTCATAATACTGAAGCCAAAAGATGCAAAGTTGATAATAATAGTGCAACTTATTTGTGGCACTGCCGTTTGGGTCATATTGGTGTAAAGCGCATGAAGAAACTCCATACTGATGGACTTTTGGAATCACTTGATTATGAATCACTTGGTACTTGCGAACCATGCCTCATTGGCAAGATGACTAATTCTTCAGAACAATGGAGCGGGCAACAGATTTATAGGAAATAATACATACTTATGTATGCGGTCCAATGAATGTTAAGGCTCGTGGCGGGTATCGTTATTTTCTGACCTTCATAGATGATTTGAGCCGATATGGGTATATCTACTTGATGAAACATAAGTCTGAAACATTTGAAAAGTTCAAGGAATTTCAGAGTGAAGTGGAAAATCATCGTAACAAGAAAATAAAGTTTGTGTGATCTGATCGTGGAGGAGAATATTGGAGTTACGAGTTTGGTCTTCATTTGAAACAATGCGGAATAGTTTCACAACTCACGCCACCTGGAACACCACAGCGTAATGGTGTGTCCGGACATCATAACCGCACTTTATTGGATATGGTGCGATCTATGACGTATCTTACTGATTTACCGCTATCTTTTTGGGGTTATGCTTTAGAGACGGCTGCATTCACGTTAAATAGGGCACCATCTAAATCCGTTCAGACGTACCTTATGAACTGTGGTTTGGCAAGAAACCCAAGTTGTCGTTTCTTAAAGTTTGGGGCTGCGATGCTTATGTGAAAAAGCTTCAACCTGATAAGCTCGAACCCAAATCGGAGAAATGTGTCTTCATAGGATACCCAAAGGAGACTGTTGGGTACACCTTCTATCACAGATCTGAAGGCAAGATATTCGTTGCTAAGAATGGATCCTTTCTAGAGAAGGAGTTTCTCTCGAAAGAAGTGAGTGGGAGGAAACTAGAACTTGATGAGGTAAATGTACCTGCTTCCTTATTGGAAAGTAGTTCATCACAGAAATCAGTTCCTGTGATTCCTACACCAATTAGTGAGGAAGCTAATAATGATTATCATGTAACTTCAGGTCAAGTGACACCCGAACCTCGTAGGTCAGCCAGAGTAAGATCCGCACCAGCGTGGTACGGTAATCCTGTTCTGGAGGTCATGTTACTTGACCATGACGAACCTACGAACTATGAGGAAGCGATGATGAGCCCAGATTCCATGAAATGGCTTGAGACCATGAAATCTAAGATGGGATCCATGTATGAGAACAAAGTGTGGACTTTGGTTGACTTGCCCGATGATCGGCAAGCCATAGAGAATAAATGGATCTTCAAGAAGAAGACTGACGCTGATGGTAATGTAACTGTCTACAAAACTCGACTTGTTGCAAAAGGTTATCGACAAGTTCAAGGAGTTGACTACGATGAGACCTTCTCACCCGTAGCGATGCTTAAGTCTGTCTGAATCATGTTAGCAATTGCTGCATTTTATGATTATGAAATTTGGCAAATGGATGTACAAACTGCATTCCTGAATGGATTTCTGGAAGAAGAGTTGTATATGATGCAACCAGAAGGTTTTATCAATCCAAAGGATGCTAACAAAGTGTGCAAGATCCAGCGATCCATTTATGGACTGGTGCAAGCATCTCGGAGTTGGAATAAACGTTTTGATAGTGTGATCAAGGCATATGGTTTTATATAGACTTTTGGAGAAGCCTGTATTTACAAGAAAGTGAGTGGGAGCTATGTAGCATTTCTAATATTATATGTGGATGACATATTATTGATTGGAAATGATATAGAATTTCTGGATAGCATAAAAGGATACTTGAACAAGAGTTTTTCAATGAAAGACCTCGGTGAAGCTGCTTATATATTGGGCATCAATATCTATAGAGATAGATCAAGACGCTTAATTGGACTTTCACAAAACACATAGCTTGATAAAGTTTTGAAGAAGTTCAAAATGGATTAAGCAAAGAAGGGTTCTTGCCTATGTTACAAGGTGTGAAGTTGAGTCAGACTCAATGCCCGACCACTGCAGAAGATAGAGAGAAAGTGAAAGTCATTCCCTATGCTTCAGCCATAGGTTCTATCATGTATGCAATGTTGTGTACCCGACCTGATGTGTGCCTTGCTCCAGTTTAGCAGGGAGGTACCAAAGTAATCCAGGAGTGGATCACATGACAGCGGTCAAGAACATCCTGAAATACCTGAAAAGGACTAAGGATATGTTTCTCATTTGTGGAGGTGACAAAGAGCTCGTCGTAAATGGTTACGTCGATGCAAGCTTTGACACTGATCCGGATGACTCTAAGTCGCAAACCAGATACGTGTTTATATTGAACGATGGAGCTGTCAGTTGGTGCAGTTCTAAGCAAAGTGTCGTGGCGGGATCTACGTGTGAAGCAGAGTACATAGCTGCTTCGGAAGCAGCAAATGAAGGAGTCTGGATGAAGGAGTTCATATCCGATATAGGTGTAATACCTAGTGCATCGAGTCCAATGAAAATATTTTGCGACAATACTGGTGCAATTGCCTTTGCAAAGGAATCCAGATTTCACAAGAGAACCAAGCACATCAAGAGATGCTTCAATTCCATCCGTGATCAAGTCAAGGAGGAGACATAGAGATTTGCAAGATACATACGGATCTGAATGTTGCAGACCCATTGACTAAGCCTCTCTCACGAGCAAAACATGATCAGCACCAAGACTCCATGGGTGTTAGAATCATTGCTGTGTAATCTAAATTATTGACTCTAGTGCAAGTGGGAGAGTGAAGGAAATATGCCCTAGAGGCAATAATAAAGTTGTTATTTATATTTCCTCATATCATGATAAATGTTTATTATTCATGCTAGAATTGTATTAACCGGAAACTTAGTACATGTGTGAATACATAGACAAATAGAGTGTGACTAGTATGCCTCTACTTGACTAGCTCGTTAATCAAAGATGGTTAAGTTTCCTAACCATAGACATGAGTTGTCATTTGATGAACGGGATCACATCATTAGAGAATGATGTGATGACAAGACCCATTCATTAGCTTAGCACGATGATCGTTTAGTTTGTTGCTATTGCTTTCTTCATGAATTATACATGTTCCTATGACTATGAGATTATGCAACTCCCGAATGCCAGAGGAACACTTAGTGTGCTATCAAACATCACAACGTAACTGGGTGATTATAAAGATGATCTACAGGTCTCTCTGATGGTGTTTGTTGAGTTGGCATAGATCGAGATTAGGATTTGTCACTCCGATTGTCAAAGAGGTATCTCTGGGCCCTCTCGGTAATGCACATCACTATAAGCCTTGCAAGCAATGTGACTAATGAGTTAGTTACGGGATGATGCATTACGGAACAAGTAAAGAGACTTGCCGGTGACGATATTGAACTAGGTATGATGATACCGACGATTGAATCTCGGGCAAGTAACATACCGATGACAAAGGGAACAACGTATGTTGTTATGTAGTTTGACCGATAAAGATCTTTGTAGAATATGTGGGAGCCAATATGAGCATCCAGGTTCCGCTATTGGTTATTGACCGGAGATGAGTCTCGGTCATGTCTACATAGTTCTCGAACCCATAGGGTCCGCACGCTTAACGTTCGATGACGATCGATATTATGAGTTTATGTGTTTTGATGTACCGAAGGTTGTTCGGAGTCCCGGATGTGATCACGGACATGACGAGGAGTCTCGAAATGGCCGAAACATGAAGATTGATATATTGGAAGGCTATGTTTGGACACCAGAAAGGTTTCGGATGAGTTTGGGCATTTTCCGGAGTACCGAGGGGTTACCGGAACCCCCCGTGGCTTAATGGGCCTACATGGGCTTTAGTGGAAGAGAGAGGAGGCGGCCAAGAGGTGGGGCGCGCCCCCCAAGCCCAATCCGAATTGGGAAGGGGGCCGGCCCCCCTTTCCTTCTTCTCCTCTTCCCCTTCCTTCCCCCACCTATTAGGATTAGGAAAGGGGGGAACCTACTCCTAGTAGGAGTAGAATTCCCCGCCCTTGGGGGCGCACCATGAGGCTGGCCGGCCCCCTCCTCCCCTCCTTTATATACGGGGGAGGGGGGCACCCCATAGACTCACAAGTTGATTGTTTAGCCGTGTGCGGTGCCCCCTTCCATAGATTTCCACCTCGGTCATATCGTTGTAGTGCTTAGGCGAAGCCCTGCGTTGGTAACTTCATCATCACCGTCATCACGCCGTCGTGCTGACGAAACTCTCCCTCGGCCTCAGCTGGATCAAGAGTTCGAGGGACGTCACCGAGCTGAACATGTGCAGATCGCGGAGGTGCCGTACGTTCGGTACTTGATCGGTTGGATCACGAAGACGTTCGACTACATCAACCGTGTTACTTAACGCTTCCGCTTTCGGTCTACGAGGGTACGTGGACACACTCTCGCCACTCGTTGCTATGCATCTCCTAGATAGATCTTGCGTGATCGTAGGATTTTTTTGAAATACTGCGTTCCCCAACAGAATATTCCTTAAATTTTTTTGAACTAGGCAAGGAAGGGGTTTAACATATTTGTTGAAGATATGATCCAAAGAATTTATGAAAATTGTGTGGAAATTTTGGGAATGACAAAAATATAGGTTGCTTCACAACCTAGGGCAAACAGGGTTATTCCTTTAATAGAAAAAGGGATATTCCCAAGAAAAAGAATTTGTGGTTAGGCTAATATGGAAATGACATGGTATTGGGAAGTATTTGAGGGTGACAAACCACTTAGGAGAGGAAAGAGATAAGATCTCCCTAGGTTTCAAGAACACAGAGCCACACACAAAGAAATCCAAAGCAAAAATCAAAGAAATCCAAAAGAAAAAGAATGGGCCAAAAATTAGGGTGTCACAAACCTACCCCCCTACAAAAATCTCGTCCTCGAGATTTGGTCGCTCAGGGAACAAGTATGAATATTTTGACTTAAGGAAACCGTTTCGAACTCGGGTATCCTTTTCCTTTATATGATGTTCCCTCTGAATTTCGTATGATCTGCTTCACTTGCTCTGGTGTGGTTTGCTTCACCGTATCCCACAGTCTGACGGGTCTTCCCTCATATGTTCAACCTTACCCTGACTCCAATTTCTTTCATGGCTGCTAACTTAGCTGATATATTATCCTGACTGGAATATGTGCTCTTCCCACAAGTCCGGGGATGATTACCAATTGACGTGACATTCTTCTATCCAACACTGATGGTATTCAATGGAGCTGTGAACAAGTTCCTCTGTGGACATGAAAACTTTTATTACTTGCATTGCATTACCTAAATAGATGCATGTCCTCTGGGTTCAAAACAATGCCGAGAATCTTAACTGTTCTCTTGGTGGAATCTAACTACATGTAGGGAGTTCTGAATCATCTTGGCAGGCTCCACTGTCTCGAGTATCAAATCTGTATCAAAGATTCGCCTACCGTGACCAGTATAAAGGAGTGCGACCTTATAACAATAGCATCTCAAGACTTGACAGACGGTGGTAATGGCGGCAGAATCTTGTTCATGGCAAGCTATCCTTTCATTGGTTTCCATATGTGAGGACACATGATCTGAGCTTGTTGTTTAGCATTTCGGTAACTCATACTATCGGTATACCCATATGTGGGTGGTAGGCCATGCGATATTATAACACGGTCACTGAAGTCAAGCTGCTAAGCTGGCTACGGAATCTTTGATCTGCCATGACAGACTCGAATATCCCATACTGACAGTTCGAGCATATATAGTTGGCTGAGCGGTTGGGCTTGATATGAGTCCTTACATAATAGAGTAGACCTCTTGGGTGTATAGCCGTGGTGATTCATACGATATCAAACTATCTTGTGGTATCATGTCTCTCATGCAATGATTATCATACCCGCATTGTTGGTCTTGCTCCTTCATTATTGTTTTGTTTGTCTGGATCCTTTCCTGAAAGAACTTGGCCATATATACCCTTAATTCCTCGTGTGACCATAGATGCTGTTAGGTGTAATATTTCGGCAATCACACCTTATCCTTGTTCATGATTCAGGTCATAGGAACTATACCAGGTTCACATTTACTTGTATGAGCTCATTGGTGTGGTCAATCATGCAAGACAGCGACAAGGGTTAATGATATCACTTTGTCGGGTGTGAGGAAGCTGGCCTTGATAACCAATGCTAAGAGTGTTATCCCAATGTTGTCTTACTTCATAGCTTGCCGGTCCTTGCATCACACTGAGGTGTATACTGGCTTTCTTCCTCTTGCATAACTCATGTAGTTGTTGGATTCTCACCGTGCTTGCATCATCATACGAGTGACTTGCATGACCTTGGCAGCATGCTCAAAATATATATGGAAGTATGTGTAGCTGAGCATTTGATTCCTGAGGCAGGCACTTGTGTCCTGACTACCTCATGTTTCTGTCCAAACTGTTGTGGGCTTGACTCTTGAGATGCACTGCCAACTCACTATGTAATTACTTGTTCCATTGATGATGACTGTTTGTAGTGCCATCCCAACAAAGACTGGATAGCTTGTGTTGAAAGCCATCGGGACTCAAGAGTATCGTGTCGAGGAAGACTAAATAGCTTATGCTTGAAGCTTTTGCCGGGGCAGCGTGCTGAAGAAGACTGGGTACAGTACCTCAGAAGCTTTTCCCGTGGTTTCTTACTAAGGAAGATTTGGTGACTTATGCCGGAAGCTTCTCTGCAGTTTCTTACTGAAGAAGACTGAGTATCTTATACTAGAAGCTATCCACATATCGTACTGAGGAAGATTGAGGAGCCTTGCAGTATAAGCTTCTCTAGTAGCGTCCAGAGGAAGACTGGATTTTCTTACACTAGAAGCTTCTCACTATAGTGTGCAGACTGAAGGCCATATATACAACCTTCAGAGTCCTGCTATTGGTCACCTGTAGGGAAAGAGTGTCCAATTATCCTTCTAGTTGAACGCATTCTATCTTGCTTCCAGGTATAGCATGTTTCAAATTTTACTCAAAGTAGAACCAAACCTTGTATAGGAGTCATACCTTTGACAGAAAATGTATTGTTGGTCTTGCACACAACCTGTCTTCCTACTGGTTTAATCATTACTGCTGTGAAGATTGCACCATTGATGTAAACTTGATGTTGGTAATCAATCAAGGATGACATTTGCTTTCAGACAAGATATTCCCAATACAATGCAGTCGGCTGAGAATTCCATAATGTTTAGCTGAGCTTCCAAATATTTGAAATCCTCACTGATTCTTCGAGTCCCAGTGGTGGTTGATGAGCAACTTGCACAAGGGGAAATAAGGTGACACCAAAGGCCCAAAGAAAGAAGCAAATGAAACAACTCAAATAAAAGCTCACAAGCAGCAAGATCACACGCAAACAACATCGCATTTTACTACTATTCACAACAACATGCATGCCTACTTAAGCACACAAATCTCGCGGAAACTCCGGTACTACGTTCTACTATGTTGTGGTAGTGTGCACAAAGGTGGATCCACGTGTGGAGAGGTTGCTGTAAACATAGCTACACCAAGGCTGGCTTGACACCGGTTGCAACTTTGACGGGCTCGGATGTGAGGACGTACTCGGTGATCTTCTAGCGGAACATGAACGCCATGGCCACATCATCATCCAAGCGGACGAAAGGGAACCGTACTTGTCCAAGGGATGGGTGATATGGTAGGATAGCAGTGGAAAGCAGGGTCTGCTAGCATTGCCCTTTTCAGGTAACAAAGACTAGTAAGGGTTGCCAAAGCGGCAAGATTCGGGGTAGAAACATGTCTATCATCGAAACGATAGGTGGGGCAGAAGAAAAGATATTGGCGCGATACCTATGCAACAATCCTGCAAGTGTTTGACACCACTTGGTACCTTGGCATCACTCTGCTGGGACAGAGATGACACCAAACACCGAAAAGTAGGTATGCAAAGCTGGAGAGTGCATGTAATGGATCAAAAAAACCGATGCCATCTGCACTCACAAGGTTAACCGTTAGCGACAATATAATAAGTCTATATGCATGATATGCGTCAAACAAATGCAACAACCAAATGCATCAAACCGACTAGACTCCATACTACCGATTTCAAACGCTCGTGCTGACTAGGGCATCCTACAGCCAGAACTGCTCTGATACCAAAGCCTGTGGCACCCCGGCTTAGAGGAACCGGAACACCCCATATTCCAGCCCAGAGATCAAGTCTTCTGGAATACATCACTTCTTGGCATAGAACAGAACAACTCTTTATTGCAAACAATATCGGTACAAGGACTCTAGTATTACAAAGGTTACAGGGGCATGACGACACTACGTCGGCTAATATAGCTCTATGCTAGCAGCGGAACAACTCATAGTAGCGGAATAACTTCTAGCAGTGTAACAATGACAACGGTGATGAATTCCACTCCGCAAGGACTCTGGCTAGGACATGGCCTAGCTTGCAAACTAGGGATCCTCAATAAGAAATCAATCACGACATTACCTACAATTTGGCACGACACGGCAGGTGAGTACTTTGAATGTACTCACAAGCTCACAATAACCAAAAGCAATCAAGACAAACCATAGCATGGCAATTACAGGTTAATTACTGATGATGAACATGGTACTACTAGAACAACATGAGAGTGAACATGGCATGTACATGCTAATCATTATATGAACGTGATGATACTAGAACTAGCATGCAGGGGAGTCGATGTTTTAAGTCTCATGGACCAACTTACTCACCTCGGAGGTTATCTTATAACCACCATAGGTATCAATCTTACTGTCGTGATCATCACACGACCACCTCTTATCAACCAACATCGGTATCAATGACACCATCGTGATCATCACATATCCACAAAGAGCTCGACCTTTATCTCTGATCATCGCATGACCACATAAAGATCAACCAACTTATTTCCTCATGGAACCATGGTTGTTTATTATTCAGGTTATTATTACTGTTGACCCACAGTGTGACCTACTACGAAATGTGTCCATGACCGAGGACACGGCTATCGATAGATTATACACTCTGCAGCGGTTAGTACACTGTACCCACACCATGGAACTCATGGCCTCGTGCTCCCATTTAGGTGGACCAATGACATTCCAACAAAACGAATCTATTGCATGACACTCTCTCGGCCACTCCGACAAGCTCCCCTTTGGGCTATGTCATGGGTGGCCCCAATGCCAACACGTGACATCCACCACCTTTGTGGCTACCACCGTCATGGCAAAACTAAACATTATCGTCCCAATGGGGACTCTGGTATACCATTCAACTCGGGCACACAAGGCTATGGCCGCCTACCTGATTAGGGTAGCACGCACAAATAACCTTCCCTAGTTGGAGGCACCGGCGAGAGGCATGGCAATAGAACAAATTAGGGCCTCCCCATCCAGGCAAGTATGGCTGCACTGGTGAGCTCGATTCGGTGGCACTGTGACTCAGCCAACAAATTTGTTCAAGTTCGATTAATGTCAGGTTTAACTTGAATGGTGATGAGCTGAGCCATAATAAAATAGCATGATGAAATGAAGATTCATGTGAACATGATATCAACATATAAGCATGGATGGGAAACATAGCCATTTAACATATGAATCTTAACATTAACCACAATAAATCATTTAGTCTGCGGGATGCAAATGAGCATGGAATAGTGATGATCATATCTTACAAGTATTTTCATAACAAACCATAAATAATCATATGAGCATATCATTATCAATAGCATCGGAAATGATTAAAAGAATGGAACATGATAATAATAACATTAACAATTAATCATTTAACTAACTAGATGCAAATGAACATGGCATAAGAATGAGCATGGATTCACAAGCATTTTCACAGCATTAACAAAATAATTACATGAGCACACAATTATTCATTCATTCAAGTGAAAACCATGGCTATTGCAATGCCGTCATGCAAGTGGCTGTTGTGGCTTGCATGGGGCTGAAGAAATCACCCTCAAGAAGTGCGGGAAGCTGGCAAAAATTTTTGCCAGAAAAGTTTCTCTCTCGAAGGGGGCTAAATCAGAGTTGCGGTTAAAAAGATATGGCCATTCGTTCGTTAGGCAGAAATCAAACAAAAATCTATTCATTTCTGTCCTTAACGGACGAACGCCCGCTATTTATCCGTTTCGGCCGATGGCTGAAAACAGAAGACGTACTACGAGAAAATACGCTTTCCACAAAGGGAAAGGGCATTCCTGGCCGAAGCCCCCAGTGAAATACGCCTTCTCAACCAGAAAACATATTTTTTGGAAAGATGTATCCACTTAAACTGAGCGGGCCAAGTCGGCTGTCACTTACACGCGGGACCCACCCCTCTCTCTCTCTCTCTCTCTCTCTCTCTCTCTTCTGGCTACCTTCTTCCTCCAATTTATGCAGAGAAGAGGCAAGGCTGGCATGCCTCGGCAAGGATTTCGGGCGGCCCCGACCACCGTTCTCGCCGGCCGGCATATCGGCGTGCTCGTCGCGCCGAGCCGCACCCATCCAGGGGTAGCACGGATCCTAGGAAGGGCAGGCTTGAGCGCTCCTTCTAACGTGGCGGCGATCGGCGACGGGCGATGATGGGCAGGGCGATCCGGTGGTGGAACGGTGGGGAGATAGTTGGGGAGGGCTTCACGAGGCTAGGAGAGCACCTTGGGGATTGCTAGAGGGAGAGAGGGGCCCGGATGGCTCAAATTTAGGCGAAGAGCAGTGGCGGTCATGGCGGGCGGAGGGAAGCAATTCGAGACCGAGAGCTCGAATTATTAGTCAAGGAGGGCGCTAGGAGGGAGATGGAGGATGATGAGATGCTTAAGAGTCTCGGGGGAGGGCTATATATAGCCGAACAAGGGGAGCCAAGGAGCGCGGCCGCAACGAGGCATATGCCGACGCTCTGGGGTGAGGAGTCCATGCGGAGGGAGGGGCATGGTTGTGACGACGTGTTGGCCGTGCGCTGGAGATTCGGGAGAGCTAGAGGAGGAAGGAGACAGGAGGAAAACGACAGCGGGGTCACAGGCACGCACTTGTGCATAGAGAGGAAGAAGCAGGGAGATAGGGTTCCAAAGCGATGGCAGGCAAAGAACCATTGCGTGCAGCCAGTAACCACATCTTCTATTCTTCAATAGTTGCAACCCACTAACTATTTTTCCTAAGCATGGCATCCTTCTACACCAATAAACCATGCATGTCCACCACATTATTAATCTATCTACTGTTGGGAATAACCCGTGGCGAGTCCGGCGTGTGGAGCACGCGAGCGCATGCAGTGGACGCGTCAGACTCGGGCCAGGGCAAGGTTGGGTGCGTGCGTGCGTGCCCAAGTGTAGGCGTGCGTGTGTGTGTGTCAGCGCGTGCGTGCGCTGGGTAGCTAGCGAGGGATCAGGAGGAGTGGACCGCGTCGGGTGCGTGCGTGGCCGCGGCGATCGCGTGCATGCGTGATCGGAGTGCGCGAGCCGGTGCGCGCGGGATGCAGCGAGTGGCACGTGGGAGCGTACGTGCGCGGCCCTGCATGTCGGAGCTCGCAGGTATAAAGTCCACACCCTCCCTGTGTAATCGCTGAGGCATTCGAGTTCAAACTCGAGGTGAAAAAAAAACAGAAAATCCCGTACGTGCGGGGGGGCGTTCGAGCGCCGGCAAATCTTATGTGCTCTTCTTCCTCCACTCCGGTTGTGTCTCCAGTGATCGTCGACGTGTGGTCGAGCCCGCTGCGCCAACATTTGGTATCAGAGCGAGGTGACGGAGCTCGCCGGAGTTCATGGCGCTGGTTCCACACGGCGGAGGTGGCGGGGGCGGATCAGTGTCCATGGGGATGCCGATGCTCACGCCGGACGGCTACACCGTATGGGCGATCAAGGCGCAGGCGATCCTTGATGCCCACACGCTGTGAGAGGCGGTGGCGCCGGCGAACGACGCGGCGGTCAATGCGAAGAAGTGCAAGACGGCGAGGGCGCTGCTCCTGTCAGGGCTGCCGGAGGACGTCTTGTTGCAGGTGGCGGCGAAGCCCACAACGAGGGAGGTATGGGACTCCCTCAAAGTGCGCTTCGTCGGCGCCGAACGAGTGCGCGCGGCGAGGAGGGCGACGTTGCGCGGCGAGCTGGACCGGCTGAAGATGGAAGACGGCGAGTCCCTAGATGCCTACGCCGACAGGTTGGCGGGGATGACGGCAAGGTTCGCGAGCCTGGGGGAGACGCTGAGCGACACCGAGCTGGTGAAAAAGCTCATGGACACGGTGACGGACCGTCTCTTCCCTGTCGTCGCCGGGATTGAGCAGTTCTACGTGCTGGAGGAGCTCACCTACGACGAGGTGCTCGGGCGGCTGCGCGCATTCGACGAGCGTGTGCGGCGCGCGAAAGCGAAAGCAGCGGCGAAGCGCCGGACGGGCAGCCAGACATCGCGGGCGCATGGCGGCACGGGAGCGACGCCAAGGGGGAGCTCGGGACGACGACGATGACGCGCGCAACGTGGCGACGCGGGACGGCGGCAACAGGCGTGGCCGCTGCTACAAGTGTGGCGGGCGCGGCCACTTCAAGCGCGATTGCCCGGAGCTGCGGAAGGCGCCGGCGGAGGAGCGGGCACTGCTGGCGGACGCCGGAGTCGAGGACGACGGACTCCTCTAGGCCACGGCTTAGGGGGAGTGTGTTGGGAATAACCCGTGGCGAGCCCGGCGTGTGGAAGCGCGCGCGCGGCGGGGACGCGTCGGACTCGGGCGGGGCAAGGTTGGCGCGCGCGCGTGCCCAAGTGTAAGCGTCGCGCGCGCGTGTGTGTGTCGGTAGCGTCGTCTGCTGGGTAGCTAGCGAGGGATCAGGAGGAGTGGACCGCGTCGGGTGCGTGCGTGGCCGCGGCGATCGCGTGCATGCGCGATCGGAGTGCGCGAGCCGGTGCACGCAGGATGTGGCGAGTGGCAAGTGGGAGCGTACATGCGCGGCCCGGCATGTCGGAGCTCGCAGGTATAAAGTCCACTCCCTCCCTGTGTAATCGCTGAGGCATTCGAGTTCGAGCTCGAGGTGAAAAAACAGAAAATCCCGACGCGTGCGGGGGGAGGGAGGGCGTTCGAGCGCCGGTAAATCTTCTGTGCTCTTCTTCCTCCACTCTGGTCGTGTCTCCAGTGATCGTCGACGTGTGGTCGAGCCCGCTGCGCCAACATCTACTACGTCACTAATTATTTTTCCATGCATGCAACCCTTTCACATCAACAATTCATGCTTCGCATGCATGTAATCCACCTCATGCATGATTTTTCCTTGGAAGTTAAGTCATGTAAGACACTTTTATATTTGTTTTTGCATTAATTTTAGTCTTCTACTATTTATCCATACATATTTTTAACAAGGTTCCCGTAGCAACGCACGGGACATCGTCTAGTTACTTATATTATTATGTTTTATGTGGCCCATACTGTCTACTTAGGAGTGAAAAATGGTGCCGAGGTGGTGAACTGTTGCATGAATACAGTAACAATATTAAATCTATTACTCCTACTATATTTCTCATGGTTGGCTACCGTATGTAAGTAAAGGACCCAGGGCCGGCTCTGGGGTAGGCCACCTTGGCCTGGGCCAAGGGTCCCGGTTTGTGGGGAGGGGGGCATCATCAGATACATATAAGACTATACATCTATTTGGCTGAAAAAAATGAATCAGTACAGGCCCAGCCCAACTACGGGAGAGGAAAAGGCACGACGCCTGGCATACTACATCGATCGATTCGATCGATTGAATCGCATCTCGGCATCTGCGTCTGGTCCTGGTTGCCTCGGGGGCTCGTCCGCCTCCGCCTGCTGCTCTCTCTGTCTCTCAAAGACTCGCACGGACGCCCGGCCGGCCGGTCGCCGGCTGCTGCAATCAGGTGGCCCTTTAATCCTTGATTCCGTGATTCCTGTTTTGATTTTCTTGGTACGGTTGATTTTCTTGCTTTCTTGGCATAAACATATTTATCTTTTCAGTTTCATCATCTTCCTAGTCGTATTGATCTATTGATTTTTTTGCAGCTTTAGGATTTAGGTGTTACAATGACGAAACCTAAGTCCGGTGCTGCGAAAAGGAAACAAAAAAAATGCCCGAAGAAGTTTTTTTTTTATTCTAGAAATGCCTGAAGAAGTTTTTTCGTGAAGAATTGAAGCATTATTGTCTATGAATTAGAATTTGGATCTATTTAAGGTAATCAAACTAGCAGGGAATATTGTTTCTCATATTTAATATTTTGCTATTTTATTAGTCTTCCTTTCATGATATAAAGTCTACGTGATTATCAATTTTTTATATGTTATACGTCTCAGAATAACAAAATATAATCGGATATGCGTACATATATATTACCTATAAGGGCCCTTTTTCAACTTGACCAAGGGCCCTGGAAAACATAGAGCCGGCCCTGAAAGGACCCGTACAATAAATAAAAATGGTCGGCAAATCGTTGCATGCATATACAGTAACAGAAGTAAATATATTACTCCCTCCGATCCAACTTAATTGAAGCCCAAAGTTGTACTAAAGAAGCATCAATTAATTTAGATAGAAGGAAATACTATATTATCTCGAAGGGCCAGTGGCCGAATTTTATTAGATAGGGAAAAACAGAGATAGTACATGACGGTAACAGTCTAGGAGAACTAGAGCTGTTACACCACGTTACAGCACGGTATCATAGTGGGAAAATAAGCTGCAAGCAAAGCATGCAGGCAAGCCAGTTCAGGCCGTCAGGTTGCTGATACAACCCGCGGATCTCCAAATGCCTATATCCTTAATTACCAAGTCCCGAACTTTGTCTGCTGTGCAGCTCGCATTATCAAATATCTATATTATCCACGGTTAATTACCATATGTAATTAGAAGGATGTACAGAATAAATAAAGATGATGGCGGAGGAGTGAACGGTTGCTGCAGTTAGTAACTGAATTAATTCGTTACCATATATTTGATGGTTGATTACAAGTAGGCGTACGCAAATTTGAAGGCCAAGGCCCGGGTTGTCTGGCCAGAGCGTACAATTATAAGCTTCACCGGAGCTCACAACGTAGAGGCAACTAGACAATACTTCGTGCGTTACAGCGGGATGGTAGTGTAAGAAACAATTTAAAAGAGAGGAGCACCCGATAAGGAGAAAAGAGTAAGAAAATAAAAATAAGAAATATTTTGCAGCACAAGATGGCTTTGATTTAATATGTAACTCTGAAATAGAGTAGTGAGGATGACTCTCTCCCTACGTGTTGTTGCGATAACTTTGTTAAAAAATACGTAAATAGTTGGTAAAAATAACTAAACCTAATGAAAAAAGTATAAGCTTAAAAATCAATAAAAGAAAGTGTCTAAAAAAATAAAAAGTTTTGAATTACAGTTAAGAATGTCATTTCAAACAAAAATGTGAAAGATGACTAAGATGAATATATGATGTGGCAGCGTTATATGCATAGACTAATACAAAAATAATTGTAATTTATTAGTTAAATGCACGACTCGCTTATGCGGAAGATTTTGCATGACTTAGTGGGAGAAAAGACCTAAATGCATTGTTTAGTGGGACGTTGAGGTGGACACTTTGCATGTTAATTTTGCATGGCTTAGTGGAAGAGAAGACTTAAATCCATTGCTTAGTGGGACGTTGAGGTAGACACTTTACATGTTGAGGGAATTTTTTTTTGGAAAAGGAGGCGTGCCCCCGGCCTCTGCATCTGAACGATGCATAAGCCATATTATTAAGAGTCACAAAACAAACAGTATTCAAAGAATTACAGCTTGCAAAAGGAGCAATCGAAAAAAAAGGAACTCAGAATTACAACCGATGGTATACAGGATTAGAGACCTAGACCCCTATCTTGTTAAGCGACCGTCATCCAAATCGGTTAAAAATATCCCGTGCTACCATTTCTCATTGGTTGCACCCAGTAACCAGCAGCTCCCTGAAGTCCATAGGAGTGAGTAAGGACCACGTACGGATCCATGTGGTAGCTCTGAAAATGACCTGCAAGAAGGTTACAAATTGTTGTCTGTTAAAAATCATGTCGTTCCTGCAGTTCCATATAGCCCACAATAGTGCATATATTCCAATTCGAATATAAGCCGTCGTAGTATGTTCCACCCCAGGTAACCACGTCCCAAACAACGATTCAATGTTAACTGGAGGGACAATGTTGAAGGCTATATGTATTGTTCGCCACAGCAATTTGGCCAAAGGACAATCTATGAAAAGATGTTGTATTGTTTCATTATTATCACAAAAACAACATCGTGAGCTGCCTACCTGATGTCGCTTTAACAGATTGTCTTTGATTATGATCACTTGCTTGTGAACAAATCACATAAAGATTTTAATACGCAAGGGGACCTTAACTTTTCAGATATGAATAGATCTCGGAATTAGGACAGAGTTAATTGGATCCATATAAAAAGATTTGACCGTGAACAAACCATTCTTGGTCAGCCTCCAATGTAATGAATCAGTTTGGTCGGATAATTGAACATCCATCAATCTCCCTACCAAATGTATCCATGAATTCCATCTCTCCCCAACCAAAGATCGCCTAAACTGAATATTTAAAGGGACCGATTGTAATATCGTGCCAACATAACTTTCCTTACGTTGGACAATATTATACAGACTTGGATATTAAATGGCTATTGGCACCTCCCCTAACCATGTATCCTCTCAAAAACGTGTTGACATCCCATTGCCAACAACGAATTTGGTTCTACAAAAGAAAAAGTCTTTAATTCTCATAAGCCCCTTCCAGAAAGGCGAGTCTGACGGCCGTGCGGTAACTTGTGCAAGAGTTTTCGATTGTAAATATTTGTTTCGTAACATTTGTGACCACATCCCATCGTTCTCTACCAAAAGCCTAAAAAGTCATTTTCTCATAAGACATTTATTTTTGATCTCCAGATTCTCAATACTGAGACCTCCCTGATCTTTGGGTCGACATAAAATATCCCAGCGAGCTAAGCGATACTTCTTCTTGACCTCATCTGACTGCCAGAAGAATCGAGATCGAAAGAAATCTAGTCTCCTCCGTACCCCTTTGGGTGCTTCAAAAAAGGATAACAGAAACATCGGCATACTGGTCAGGACTGAGTTAATGAGTACTAGTCGGCCACCATACGACATTAACTTGCCCTTTCAACAACTAAGCTTTTTTTCAATTCGATCCTCGATGCACTTCCACTCCTTAATAGAAAGTTTCCGATGGTGAATAGGTATACCCAAATAGCTAAATGGCAGCGAACCTATTTCACAACCGAACAATTGTCTGTAAGTGTCTTGCTCGTCTTTGGCCCCCTACCAAAGCAAAATAACTCGCTTTTGTTGGAGTTAATTTTTAGTCCCGATAGTTGCTCGAAGAGACATAAAACTAATTTCATATTCCGAGCTTTTGCAACGTCATGCTTCATGAAAATAATAGTGTCGTCTGCGTATTGTAAAATGGATACTCCCCCATCCACCAGATGCGGAACTAATCCATCTACTAGGCCATTCTCCTTAGCCCTTCCAATAAGCACGGTCAACATATCTGCCACTATATTAAATAAGAGTGGAGACATCGAATCCCCTTGTCTCAATCCTTTATGAGTCTGAAAATAGTGGCCTATATCATCGTTAACCTTAATACCGACACTACCTTTTTGGACAAGAGAACGCACTTGGTTCCTCCATGTCTCAGAAAAACCTTTCATGCACATTGCTTGCTGAAGAAACGTCCATTTAACTTTATCATAAGCCTTTTCGAAATCCACTTTGAAGATAACCCCATCTAGTTTCTTCGAATGGATTTCGTGGATCGTTTCATGTAGAACAACTACCCCCTCTAGGATGTGTCTACCAGGCATGAAGGCCGTCTGACTTGAATGAACCACCGAATGGGCGATCCGTGTCAACCGATTTGTCCCAACCTCTTAAGAATATAAGATTAGTTAAGTAATGAACGGTTTTTGCCTCAAAATATTGCCACGCAATCTAAGCTTGTGCTCTTCGATCGATTCTTCGGAGCGCATGAGCCATGCTCGTCTAAAGGCCAGGTTAGTGGATGCATCATGCATGCAAAATCACTTTAGGGCCTCTTATGATTGCTCTCTGATGCGAATGATAGCTTTCTAATGATGAGAGTAAGAGATGTTTTAGTTAGAGAAAGTATCATAATTTTCCCCTCCCAATAGAAAAAACTATTTTCATGCATGGGACCAAAGGAACAAGTGAACTCACATGATTAGTTGGGCTCCCATAAATGATTAGCATGTGCCGTTCCCTTTCTTTCAGATGCCCTTCTTCACTTTCTTTAAGGCCTCACAAAAGGTTACATTTGATTCATTGTACCTCTCTAAAGGCTTCTATTAAAATAGGATATTTCAGTACTGCTCATTGGTGTTTATTCTTATTTTTCACCCTGGTTCTCTAATAGACAATGAGAGCTTTGCATGTATCGAAGCAGCTTGCTTAAAAGGGTTCGTATTAGTATCTTAGGGCATTAGGTACTATGGCTTTTGCAGCATTTGGTATCAGCTACCCTATCTTCGCATGACAGTTGGAAAAGGCAGACACTTAGCCCATGTTACTCGTAACAAAAACTATGACCAGCTCTTTAATTCCGATGGAACCATGGCTTATTCTCCTTTGAGTCGTTCCTCAAGGGTATAGTCAGGACTCATGCGAGAAATGGATGACCAGAGTGTTGGAAAGAATGAAGGTGAAACGCCCAGCCTGCTAATGTCTCCAATTACTGTACTGCTTAATCAATTGTTGTACAGAGTGATTGTCATGGCTGTTGATTTGAATATAAGCAGCAGATCGATCGGATCACTCAGACGGAATCCCTGATTAACCACTGAAAACCATGTGACGAAAACCGACACAATACATCCAAGTAGAATACCTGAAAGAAATTAGCAAGAATTAAGCTATACTAGTTTTTTTTTCGAAAAGAAGGATGACTCCCGGCCTCTGTATCTAGGCGATAGATGCATTCATTTTATTAATTAATCATAAAGATCTTATAAAGTAATACATCAATAAGTCTGAAGCCATCATCATGGCAACATCTGTCGCAACTCTTAACTACTTAATGGAGGGGTGTCGAAAGTCTGAGCCGAATACCAAACAGACCTCACAATAAAACCTAACATACTAATTAGCTAATAGATTATTATTTTTGAACTGAGCTAGCTAATAGATTTATGAAAGATGCCACTGTTTATAGTGAGCACCTAGCCAACGCTTGCCTTAAAAAGGAAAATGATTCCAGTCACAAAAAAAAAGGAAAATGGTTCGGTCAATTATGTGCGAACCATTGGATGTGCATCCAATGGCTGCCCTCCCCTCGAGCTCTATTCACCTTCTATCCTAATCCCACCTCCGCACTGCCTCGCCTCCGGTGAGCTCTTGTCCAAGCCCTACCGCTGACACCGTTGCGAGTGGCTATTCCGATTGGGGTGAGAACGAAATGCCCCTCACCACCCGCACGTGTCAAGCCTCGGACTCACCTCCACCCGCGATGCGGCGGATGCGGCTCGACCTCGCTGGCGTCCAAAAATCGACTGACATGAAAACTATTTTTCAGTTGTCTATGAACTGTTAAAAACGCCCCTGAAAAACATTTTCAGGAACCTGCCTGCAGGGTGGATAACTGCGAACTACCCAAAATGCCCCTGATTACTTAATATATTGCCGAAAATCAGGTATAGTATTGGCTCATCTGGACCATCGAACTACAGAAATAAACTGTCTAAATTGAGTTGTTCTACCATAAAAGGACTCGTCAAAAAAGAGGTGCTTGCTATGCATGACAATTTCAGCTCTAACGTAGGTGAGTGGTAGCCTCAGCCTGCAGAGAGAGTACTGTTATATCACTTCTGTTCTGTTTATGAACCATGACAACAATCTTTCTGCGAACCAGCTGAGAAGCCGTATGCAGTTGTATTCTAATACCTTTAATTGCCCTTTAAGACCATTCCATCATGTTACTAATCATGCTTTACTAGTTTTCTAGTTTGACATCATAAGGCAATGATCAATGGCACTTCCCTATGCATGTGCCTTGCAATCTCAGCCAAATTAATCATTGATCATTAGTTCCATGAGCAACCATCACCTTTAAGGCCCTGATGGCAACACTTCCAATCCAAGCTCACTCATGCCATGGAAGCAGGGCAGAGGCTTAATTTCTCTCTCTTATATGTATGCACTGATGTAAAGAAGGGAAGAGGCTACCAATGCGTTATGGGCAACATGTGAAGCAAGACTCTTGGCTAATTTTTCTAATGGTAACTAACCAATTAATCAATTAAGTTAGTAGCCAGTGGGCACCGCATGCAAAGCTTTTGAAGAGAACGCTTAGTTTAAGTCTGTCATCCTGGGGAGATTTCCTCCACTTGACTTGGTGATCAGTCCAATCTTGCAGGGGGCGGCGATGGAACACGCTTAATTAGGTGCGCTCTCTCTCTCTCTCTCTCTCTCTCTCATAATGTGCGTGCAATCTTCTGACAATCTTTGCCCAATCCAACTTGCATGAAAGTTGAAGGGTATACCTTTGCCAGATCTGAGATCACATTTACTATTGCCATTGCAGCAGGATCCATAACCAGGATCAAGGAATCCTGATGTTCCATTTTGCATGCCCATGTGTGTAGTTTATGTTCAGCTGGTGTTCCAATTTACCATAATGATCTAATCAGGTGGTTCTTTATCTGTTGTTGTTGAGATGGCCGTTGAGTTTAAAAATTGTAACGGAAAATCGTTGTATCAACTTACGAACAATAAGAGCAACTCTAATGGGGTGACCCATTTTGTCCGTTTGGATCATCGGGACATAAAAATTGGCCCAATGGGGCGACCCAAACGGACGCGGGTGTCCGCCTGCTGTTCGTGTATCGTCCTCCTGACCCAAACTCGGCCCAAATGTGGGAACAAATGGGTACGAAGCGGACAGAAGCGGACGCTCCTGTCCACCGCTATCGCCCGCTCGTGTCCGCCCTAGTCCCATGTATCAGCGACTGCACATGCGTTGGCATCTACCTCCACAACCGCTGCAACGAGGAGTGAGCCCACCGGCGAGGCCGCCGCGGAGCTCACCGGCGCAGGCCGCCACCTACCACGACGGAGAAGCTGGCGCTGGCGTTGGAGCTCATGGGGGGAGGTGCTGGAGCCCGCGGCGGTGCGAGCCCCCGACTTCAGCGTCGGCAAGATCCTGCGGCGGCGCTAGGGCGGCGTAGGGGCAGCGCGACGGGGGACGGAGGGTGCGATGGGGTGCCCGCCGGCAAGGAGGAGCGGAGGGGCGACGCGAGAGGTGCCCGCCGCTGATCCAGAGGAAGAAGCGCTCGACGGGGGGCCTCCAGAGCCCCGGCCTGCGCGGCGGCGCCCTTGATCCGGAAGGGGCGCGACGGGGGTCGGAGGGCGCGAAGGGGTGCCCACCGGCGGGGAGAAGCGGAGGGGCGACGCGGCTGGAAGCAATGGGGCACGAGGTGGTGCCCGCCGGCGAGAAGGAGGGGAGGGGCGACGCGACTGGGAGCAGAGGTGCCTGCCGGCGAGGAGGAGCGGAGGAGCGACGCGAGGAGGTTCCCGCCGGCACCGGCGCCAGCACCGCCGAGCAAGAGGAGATGGGGCGGCTGCAGATGAGTTTCTTGCCATGGTGCTGCTGTGTGCCTGTCCGCTTTTACGTCTGTACGTTGGGAGCAGTCACCGTCCGCATGTGTTCGCCTCATATTCGCTAGGCGGACGCGTGACCCAAGCAAACAAAAAACGGACAAAATCTGTATCTGTTTGCGTCGCCTCATTGGAGTTGCTCTAACGTGCTCAACAGAGTTAGCGGGCCTAAACCAAACCACATTCAGCAGTTGGGTACTCATACATATTTAAAATGTAGGGTGAATCTATCAACATGCATGCAGGTCAAGTCAATGCAATTCTGAGTCCTGACTCCTAGCGACTCACATGACTAGCCACAAATTATACTCTGAATGTGATTGTGTAATGCCTGATTTGGCAGAGCAACCTGCATAGATTAGCCACAAGTTTATACTCTGACAGGGGGTACGTTTCAGGAGCAGTATACTATTGGTACTCTGTGCTCTAAATTTTCCGTAAACACTATATACATATTTATACAAATTAAAGATTTTCAAATACATGATTACAATTTTTTTAAATACATGTTTCGATGGCAATATTTTAATACACATTGTACATTTTTTATATGCATAATACATATTTTTATACATGTTTAACTGTTTTCCAAGGGATGATTAACATTCTTTTTCTTTGAAAATCAACCATGGGATGAGCTCCCACCTGAATATATTTCTCAAGTTTGTAAACCATCGTTCGATTGATTACAAGGTAAAATTACATAGGCACATGTAACCGTGATAAGAGGTAGGAACGCCATGAGGAGGTGGCCTGCTTTTGCTCTGTTTTCTTCATCCTGTGCATGCAGAGCATGAGATCATCAATGATTCTCCTAAGAGTGAGGATATTGTGGTGGTTTTGCTGCCTGAAGGTCATAGCATTTCTGGAGTCCCAAATCTTCCATAGAATAATGAGGAGGATGGAGTGCCAGATTGCCGCATCCAGCTGAGAGGGGAGACGGCAGTCCCAAAGATCGTCGATGGTGGCCGAGGGGAAAATGCCAATCCGTTTCCATATCCGCTGCCGAGCGGGCAGTCGATAAATATGTGTGAGCGTGTTTCACCATCAAACCCGCAGCGCGGGCATAGAGAGTCAGAGACCATGTGCTTGCGGAGTAGGTTGCTTTTGGAGTTGAGTCAATCCCGGAACAGCAACCATGCAAAGATCTTCACCCGGTTTGGAACACATGAAGACCATATTGGAATGGCATGCACATCATTGTCAGAGGCGTCGCCCATGGTCAGCGTGTAGGCGGCCCTGGTGGAGAAGCATAGGCCACCATTGAGGTAGCGCTCGTCTGGCCCAGTCGACAGCTGGAAATCCTGCAGGAGAGACAACACAGAGCACAACTCGGCAGTAGCATTAGAGGTTAGGCGGTTCCGTAGGATTGAATCAAAACCATAGTTAAATATAGTAGCCACACGAGCCAGGGGTAAAGTGGTGTGAGAGTAGAGGCAGGGGAATAATGTAGCGAGAGGTTTCTGGTGAATCCATGCGTCTAACCAGAAATATGTATTTGTGTCAGAGTTGGTGAGAACAAAGGAGATGGCATGGAGTGATGGTAGTTGCTGGTTTATAGTTCGGCAGATGAAGGAGTGACTGTTTTGCGGGGCGATGAGAGCATTGGGGTGTTGCAAGGCGATCAAGTCTAGCCAAGGTGTTTGGTCTGGGAGTAGAGCTTTTACAGCGAATTTCATTAGCAACAATTATTCTGCCTATGCAAGTTTTTTAGGCCTAGACCACCACAGTTTTTTGGTTTACAAACATTTTCCCAGGCAACTAAGCATTGAGCACCAGTACAAGTTTCCTCTGCGGCCCAGAAAAAGGCTCGCCGAATCAAGTCTAGGGTTTTTAGAACACTTTTGGGGATGAGGAAGACAGACATAAAATAAACCAGTATGGAGTCTAGGACCGTGGAGAGTAGGATGAGCCTGTCCCAGGATTTTTGCACGCCAACCCGTTAAGAATTTTCGACATCGCTCGATGATAGGTAGGAAGGCGTTTGAGGGTAGTCGTGTGGGTGCTAGGGGAAGGCCTAGGTAGATCTGAGGGAAGGTTGAGGTTGAGCATTGCATGACGGAGGCAAGGAGTCCGCCAAGAGAGGGGTGACATGCATGGGCATGAACGTTGTTTTAGTGAAATTGATAGTGAGGCCGGTTGCCAAAGCAAAGTCATGTAGGATGTTTTTTAGTTGTTGGGCGCCGTCATTGGATGCTTTAGCGATGATTAGTGTGTCATCGGCATATTGCAGGACAGTTTGCGAAAGATGTGAGAACAGGAGGTGGCTGAGGTGTGATAGGTTGCAAAAGATCGGCAACGACGATGAAGAGGTAGGGTGAAATGGGGTCTCCTTGTCTAAGGCCGTTCTTACAATCAATCCAATTGCCGGGGATCTCGTTGAGCATAATTGATGTTTTCCCGGTGGAGAGAAGGTCGTGAATCCAATCTGTGAATTTTGGCGGGAAACCACGGCAGCGTAAAATGATATAAAGGAGTCCCAAGAGAGCGAGTCGAAGGCTTTGCTAAAGTCTAATTTAATTATCATTGTTGGAGCCTTCCTGGTGTGGTAGGCGCCGACGAGGTCAACAGCGTAGACGAAGTTTTCGGCGATGCAACAGCCTGAGATGAACCCAGTTTGGTTGCCGTGAACCAGTAGCGGGATCAACGGCCTGAGATTAACATTCTTTTATAAGTACATGTTGTGTTGTCTTTCTCTTTTCATACACATTTAGTTTTTTCCAACATATGATTAACATTCTTCCAAACATATCTTTTGGTGTCTACTTTTTTCCACATACCTTGTATATTTTTTGTACAGACTATGAACATTTTGTTATACACGTTTATCGTTTTCAAATACATGATTAACATTTTTTTAAATACATATTTTGATGTCTATATTTTTCATTCACATTCGTATATACATATAAAATATTATACATGTCATATTATTAACATTTTAATTTTTTTTGTGAAACAAAATATATTTATTTATGTCTACTTTTCCATACACCTTGTACAGTGTTTGTATACATCAGGAACATTTTTATACATTCCTAAATAATCAATACATAATTACTTTTTCATTTGCATGTTTTGATATATAATTCTATTCATACATGTTGTATATTTTTCATATACATCTTAAACATTTTTTTACACATTTAACATTGTTAAATGCATGATTAATAATTTTTAGAAATCATGTACAATCCTTTTGGTAATATATATGCAATAATTTAAATATGAACAAAAGTTAAAAAAGAAAATAAAAATGTGAAAAAATAGGGATAAAAAGAGCGCTGAAAGCCCACGTACTGGGCCAACCCATTGGCGCAGGCGATTCAGGCAAGCACTCGTACGATCTCGCGCTAAGCACATAGTCGCGCCCTGGGAACTATGGACTCGCCTACAACCCGGTGCTGCTAGCCCGGCCCAATACCGTTGTTGCGCGCTAGTTTTTTCTATGGTTTTTTCATTGTCTTGCAATCGGTTTCTTTGTTTTTCTCTTTGGTTTTCAACTTTTCACCGGTTTTTTTTTCATTTTATTTTTAACACAGTCTATTTTATTCACACTAATTGTAAATTTTCGTATACATTAGGAACATTTCTTATACATGTTTGATATTTTTAAATACATGCTTAACATGTTTTCAAATAGTACTTCCGATCCTAAATGGAAGACGTTTCTATTTAGGAACAGAGGTAACTTAAATGGCAGAAACGTCCTACATTTAGTAACAGAGGTTGTATATGTTTTGATGTCTACCTTTTTCTATACACATTTTACGTTTTTCGTATACATCTAAAACATGTTTTTATATATGCTTAACATTTTTCAAATGCATGATTATCATTTTTAGAAGAAAAAAACACGTGTGTGACGTCCGCATGACGAAACGACATGGCTACTGGCCCGGCCCACTACCGAGTCCTTGTAGGTGAGTTCTGTTTTCATCTCGCTAGAAGAGAGACATAGACTTGCCCACGAACACGAGCTCCCTTGTGGGCACCGTCCCTGTAGGTTCAATGCAGATGTCTTCATATTTATTCTTTTCATCGATAACATCAATGCTTGACATTATTTTATTAATTATTAGTGATAAACCCTTTGTGCGTTAAGATTTGGGTTATCCTTCTTTAGAAAAATTCTTAATAAACCTAGAAGGCATAAATCCTTATAAGCATTTGTGGGTACCCATCATGTTTTCTTTTCCTCAACAGTTATATGGAGACTTCTCTGAAGCTTCCTTCGCTCAAAAGGAGAAAATGACAAACTGAAAGGAACATGAGTATTGAACACCTCGTAACAAGAACAAACAAGGACCTGGAGGAATAAAATCACGTGCTCGAGGGAAAAGCGTGCAAACTACTCTTAACTGGTTCTTAGTAAACCTTTCGATCTTTTTAAAAAAACTAAAACCTTTTGATCTTGAAAGTTCCAATGAGGCAGTGCGTGCACGACCCAATAAGGATCCTGAAACATCTATTAAAAACTCTGAAACACATAACTTCAAGAGTGGAGTATAAATAATTAGCAGGTAGGTATAGGCTTGCAATATACTATTATTATTTTAATCAGGCCTGGAACTTCGACTGGAAACTTCTAACCACTGATGGCTAATCATGGTAGTGCAAAATGATCATCATAGCTTCTCAAATTATACTACACAAGATCTTATTATGTAAGCGCACATGCTGGGTTTCTACGGCGCCAGCTTTTTCCACCATGTGATCTCTTCACTCTGATTCACCGTTTTCTCTGTGTGTGTTTGGCGGGACACTGGATAGTTTCAAGATAGGACCTAGAAAAAAAGGAACCGGCTCTCTTGTAATGCATGGAAATGACCTTGTCTTTCATTAAACGAAAATACTACTCCCTCTAATCATTTTATTTCTCACTGATTTAGTATATTTTTTTATTAAATTAGTGATAATTAATATGTTACGGAGGGAGTAACAAACATGGCTTATGGCAACTTGCACCGATAAATGCCGTAGTTAAAAAACATAATTGTCAACAGAGTTCACCTATGTAAAGGTTGGGATAATTAATTTTATGTCCCTAGTTGTGTCCCACTCGGCAGTTTTACCCCTAGTTTTCAAAAACCCTCGGTTCTGGCCAAGCCACTTCGCTCCTCTTATGCTTTTGCCCTTTGACTGTTTGACCGTCATTTTAAAAATTTCATGACAAATTCATACTAACTCCGAAAAATGCAAATAAGATATCAAAATGTTCTGAAAAACACAATATATGTGCATGCTAGTTGCATTCATGACAAATGCATTGCGAAGTCCCCATCTCAGTTTGAGCTCATATGATCATAACATGAACAATAAAATCTGGAACAATTGGAAATAAATTCAAACAATTATATTTTTTCTATGGCAAACGTTGATTAATGTTTTCTGTGCTTGCCAAGTTTCATCAGGGAATGACATTCGTGGAAGTCATGAAAAAGAACATAATCGATGCTCCAAAACAAAAGCATTTTGAAGTGCTGATTTTGGTTTTTGGCCATGACTTTCGCGAATGTCATTCCTTGATGAAACTTTGCAAGAACTCAAAACATTTTTATGTTTGCCACAAAAATGTATAATTTTTTAATATTTTTTTAATTTTCAAAATTTATTTTTTCATGTTGAGATAATATGAGCTTAAATTGAGATGGGGACTTTCCAACACTTTTGTCATGAATGCAAATGACATGCATATATAGGTGATGTTTTTCTGAACATTTTGATATCTTATTTGCATTTTTGAGTTAGTATGATTTTTCAATGAAGTTTTCAAAGTGACGGTCAAAGGGCAAAAGCATAAGTGGAGCGTAGTGCCTTGGACAGAACCGAGGTTTTTTGGAAACTAGGGGTAAAACTGCCCAGTGGGACACAACTAGGGGCATAAAATTAATTATCCCTAAAGATATTGAATGGCACCATGCATGTAACATGGCTATATCATTCATACTTAGGAGTAGATGACCTACCTATTTCAATCTAAGCTTGACAATTCTAGACCTAGAATACAATTGGCCTGTCATATTCATTTCATCAAGGGGATTTCTATGGTATGACATTTTGACCATGGATTTCTTTGGAGATATGTCATTTAAACAAAATAAATAAATTATGAAAGCATATTTTCATGATGGATACATAATAGTATGATTTTGTTTTTGGTGTCTCTCTACATTGATAGTCAACGTAAAATTGTTTGGCCGCCGCCTGTCTACCTCGCCTCTTGTGGCCTTAGGACTATGAAGGTGCGGTGGATCCCAGCCCTTGCCGGTGGGAGGGCTCCGTTTTTGGATTTTTTTTAAGTTTCATTAGCGTTTCTGTCCTGCTCAGAGAAGCGAAACGGTGGTGGCTCTCTGAAGATGGCGTGTGGAGGTTTGTCTACAGCGGATCTCACATGGTTCGATTGATGCTTGTCTTAGGCGGATCCATGTAGATCTAGTCTTTGTTCGTGTGTGCTCGTGTGTCTATAGGTTGGATCCTTTTGATCTACGCTTGTCTTCATCAACGGTGCTTGTTGTTCTCGTGCGTTGGTCCATAGGGCCTATACCTGGGCATCCGTCGGGCCGAGCCTACCAAAGCGCGACGTAGAAAACCTAGGCCTGAGCCCGGCCTGGCCGTTGGGCCTAAAAATCAGGCTCAAGCCCGACCCATCATGCAAAAATCCCGTCAGGCCTCGGGCAGGCCTCTTCCTTAAACTGCAAATACGACGGGCCCGAGCCCGGCCCGGCCCGGCCATCGGGCTCAAAATCTGGGCCCATGCCCGACCAATGGTGCAAGGTCGGGTCGGGCTTTTTCGGGCTCACTCTAGTGCTTGCAGTCATTGCTAGGTGGTCTACAGACCTGTATGTAATTTTTTACTTCTGGTGTTCTTTGTACTACCTTGACATTTGAAGAATAGATCAAAAGTTTTTCCTGCAAAAAATGTCTCACTAGCTAGTAGCCTAGTACAGAACATGTCATCACCTTTGGTCCAAACATCCTATCTATGGCATCTTTCCCACTTGTCAAAGGTGATGAGTTAGTGATGTCTTGATCCATCAAAGACGATTACCCGACATCGGAGATAGGCCACATCTCCAACAGGGTTTTTTGGTAACCCGTTGGTGGTATGGTTTCCTGAAGCATCTTATTTATTCAAAATAAGCGTCAATCCCATGCATCCCAGACACATCTTTTTTGGCAACCACCTGTGAGTGTGTCTCACCTCAGGCGGTTTAAGTGCCAAAGGCATTTTCCACATGAGACGTGGAGAATGCCTTGACCTATATATCGTCATATCTGATGATGCATGCAATAGGTTATTTGAACATTTGTGTTGTCAATGATTCATCATTCTCATGTTCACGCAGCTCACCTTTAAGGACGTAGATGCAGAACTATTCCAAGTTTAGCGCGTTACTGCCAATCATGGAACATGAACGCATTCGGTTTTCGCTCGCAAGATACATCTTGAACCATACATGCATGGATATACGCCACATAATATTACATCATCGGCAGTGGCGGAGTGTGACAAGCAACCAAGGGGGGGGGGTTCAAACTAAAAGAAAGTTTTGCACAGAAACAAATGTGTCTCACAGTCTCACAACATTAATCGGAACGTAATATACAATTTATATAAATGTATCTCTACTCTCTTGTTTATATAGATACATGGTAACACCAACATAGCTAGTTGGGAGTAGTGTTGCCTTTGATACACAAATTCCAGTTCACCTTCATGGTAACACCAACATACATATAATCTCTTCATGTTCATCTTAAAAAACGTACATGGTAACACCAACATACAAATGTATATCTTGTTCATCTTCTAGTTCATATTCATCTTCTTGTCGCCTTTGATCCACAAATTCTACCAATGCTAGAAAATTGGGAAACGTGTGAGCTGATGGTTGTTCTTGTTCAATACTTTCCTAGCCTATGTTTCTTTAAAAAAAAGGGATACCATTGTTTGTTGTTTCACTATTGTTACATGAGATAAAAAAAATTCAAAAAGCATTGTCATCTCTTCTATGAATTGAAACATGTCCAATGCTACTAAAGAAAGCATAGCACAATAATCATGGATGATCCCAACCCATACTTCATTACTGATGTATATAGAACAAAAATCATGGATGCTTAGGCAATTAGGCTATCAAACTTTAAAAATCACTAAATCATTTTTCTTCCATTGATTTTGAAACATACCTTGATTTCTCTCAGTCACTTGCAGTTGCAGTCTTGCTCGTGTCCTTCGGCCTTCGACAATCAGAAGGCAACAACGATGTGAAGCAGTTAGTCATCCAGCACCCGACAAGGAGAAGAAGGGGTGGGCAGCCGACGCTAGTTGCGGTGGCCCGAAGGGGCGGAGGGCGAAGATGGTTGGCAACCACTAACCCCGTGTAGCGGGCCGGCTGACGGTGGCGGTTTGCACTTGGTACTTTGGCTATTTAGTCCAAGACCTAGAAAGGTACAACTAGAAGGTTTCATCCATGGAGATTTGGGGAAAAGAGAGAGGTTCTGTCAATTTGGAGGAAAAGGAACAGAGACGAGCATGCATTGGTGCTGTCGTGGGAGAGGTGGTGTTGTTGTCGATTCAATGGGCTGGGCCGAATGCAATGCTTAGTACTGTTTGTTTTTAATTCTGTAAGGGTGGGGGGGGGGGGGTCGTGGCCCGTTTGGGCTCCAAGAGGCTCCGCGGGTGATCACCGGTTACATTACAAAAACAATTATAAAGAATCAATAGATATAAATAGGACTCAAATGAGACAAAGTGAAAATGCCTAAGTGGCTGAAAAGAAAAGCAAACGATCCCATCACATGAGGTCTCGGGCAATCCAGGATCTCCTATGTACTCGACCACTTAAGGAGAACTGCCTATAGAACAAACAGTCTACGCCCTAGAATCGTGATACAAGGTAACTAGTTTCATGGTTCCATTGGCACATTTATCTACACCATGATCAAACGTTTCTCCACGCCTAATCTCTCCATTGCAGACGATGAACCATATATTTTCAACAACTTTATTTTATGTTATTTACCTTTATGGTTTTTGTTACTCTTGTTGCAAAACAATCTGTTATTTGTTTAAGGCACAATACAAAATTAATATTCTCATCTGCTCTTCATTGATAGTGATAGCTATTGGAATACTCATACAACCATGTGTGTCTTGCACACCATCACTTCTCTTTTCTATTTTTAAATTTCTGTTTAACATTTACTAAAATTTAACATTTCTAAATATCCACAAGAATATTTTTAAAATTCATGAATACTTTTAGAATTCATGCATATTTTTAAAGCTTATGGACATATTTTATGCTTGTGTACATTTTTTAGATAAGTGAACTTTATTTCAAAATTGCGAATATTTTTTGAAACCCATGATTTTTTAAAATACTCAAGAATTTTTTAAAAATCATAGTTTTTAACTTGTAACATTTTTAAATATGTAAACATATTTTGATTTAAGAAATTAAAAAAGTTTGTCGGCTTTTCATAAGATAGTAGTGGAGGGAGCGAAAAAAAATTCTAAGCAAGCGAATGGAGCAAGGAGCCGAGCTGAGAGAGCGGGAGCTTCGTGTGGCAGTCCATGTGAACAATATAGTAGCAATTCAATGGTTTCATCATAGAATAGGACCACAATGTATAAGGACATCATAACCACACACCCAAAAAAAATCCACTCTCCTCTTAAAACAAATATGGTCTCTTAGAACAAATACCATCCCAAGCACTATATACGAACAAAAAAGAAAACACCACTTGAACATAATTAAAACCCAAGCCAACACAGATAAAGCGAACAAAACAATCGAGCACAATAACTTTTTCTAGAAAAGGAGGATATACGCCCGACCTCTACATCTAGGCGATGCATGCAGCCATTTATTAACTATTCACAAAGACCTTACAAAGTAATACATCAGTAAGCCTGAAGCCATCATCTTGGCAACACATGTCACTACTCCTATACCCTTGATGAAGGGGCGTCGAATGTCCTAACCGAATACCAAATAGACACCACACCAAATACTAACTTCTAAAGTAGGATGCCCCATCCAAGCCACAATGTCGGGACTGGGTCACACACCGGTCCGATGCACTCTCAGAGGCCGTCGCCGCCGTCTTCCATCGATCCTTTTCTAGAGCAGGTACTGACACACCGACCTTGCCAGGCCTACCGTCGACGCCACCACGGCGCCAGACCATGCCACCATCCTGGATGTATCAATCCACACGCGCCCATCACCGAAACTCCACAGCGCCAGGCCACTCCGTCGACCTTGCGGTAGATGTAACACCGCGCCTCCTCTTGTCCCCTACAGCCAGCACTTGCTCTAAAATGATGCCCCCGGGAGGGAGAAACACACTGAAGGCGCCGTCATCGTCCAATCTGGTAGACCCCAGATGTAGGGTGATGACCCACAAGTATAGGGGATCAATCGTAGTTCTTTCAATAAGTAAAAGTGTTGAACCCAACGAGGAGCAGAAGGAAATGACAAGTGGTTCTCACCAAGTTATTTTTTGCAAGCACTGAAATAGTCGGTAACAAGTAGTTTGATAGCAAGACAATTTGTAACGGACAAGTAACGGTAATGATAAATAATGTGCAGCAAGGTAGCCCAATCCTTTTGTGCCAAAGGACATGCCAAAATGGTCTCTTATGATAAGAAAAGCGTTCTTGAGGGCACACAGGAATTTCATCATACCACTTTCATCATTTGGTTTGATTCGTGTTTGCTATATTGATAATTTGATATGTGGGTGGACCGGTGCTTAGGTGTTGTTGTTACTTGAACAAATCTCCTACTTCTGATTAACCCCCTCGCACGCATCCGCAACTACGAGAAAAGTATTAAGCTAAAATCTAACCATAGCATTAAACTTTTGGATCCAAATCAGTCCCTTACGAAATAGCTCATAAACTAGGGTTTAAGCTTCTGTCACTCTAGCAACCCATCATCTAATAACTACTCCACAATGCATTCCCTTAGGCCCAAAGATGGTGAAGTGCCATGTAGTCGACATTCACATGACACCACTAAGGGAATCACAATCATCAAAATATCAAACACATATTAAGTTCACATGATTACTTGCAACATGAGTTCTCCCGTGACCTCAAGAACAAAAGTAACTACTCACAAATGATAATCATGCTCAAGATCAGAGGGGTATACAATAGCATAATGGATCCGAACATATAATCTTCCACCAAATAGACCATATAGTAATCAACTACAAGATGTAATCAACACTACTAGTCACCCACAAGTACCAATCTAAGGTTCTGACACAAAGATTGAACACAAGAGATCTAGGGTTTGAGAGGAGATGGTGATGTTGAAGATGTTGATGGAGATGGCCCTCCCAAAGATGTGAGAGTTGTTGGTGATGACGTTGGCGATGATTTACCCCTTCGGGAGGGAAGTTCCCCCAGCAAAATCGCTCTGCCGGAGGGCAAAAGTGCTCCTGCCCAAGTTCCGCCTCGAGACGGTGGCCCTTCGTCCCGAAAGTCCTCTCTTGATTTTTTTTCTAGGTCAAAATGACCTATATACAAGAAGATGGGCACCGAAGGTGGGCCGAGGAGGGCACAACCCACCAGGGCGCGCCTGGGCTCCCTGGCGCGCCCAGGTGGGTTGTGCCCACTTGGTGGGCCCCCTCTAGTAGTTATTTGGTCCAATATTTTTCGTATATTGGAAAATAATTGTCTGTAAATTTTCAGCTCATTTGGAGATGTGCAGAATATGTAACTTTGACGTAGCTTTTCCAGGTCCAGAATTCCAGCTGCCGGCATTCTCCCTCTTTGTGTAAACCTTCCATATTATGAGAGAAAAGTCATTAGAATTACTCCATAAAGCATTACTATGCATAAATCATTATAAATAACAGTAGGAAAACATGATGCAAAATGGACATATCATAAGGTTTCCCCCGGAACACCCCGATCGAGTTGACGTGACCTGCAACAACAATGTATCAAGAAGGAAACGACGTTGGAGACGCCATCATCATCCGCCAAGACCACAGTCAGGCGCGGTTTTCACCGGAAGTCACGTTGTCCCGATCTCGCGGCTGGTGCTACCTCTTGAGCACTGCGTTGGTTTTTCCCTTGAAGAGGAAAGGGTGATGCAGTAAAGTAGCGTAAGTATTTCCCTCAGTTTTGGTGAACCAAGGTATCAATCCAGTAGGAGACCACGCTCAAGTCCCACACACCTACACAAACAAATAAGAACCTTGCAACCAACGCAATAAAGGGGATGTCAATCCCTTCACGGCCACTTGCAAAAGTGAGATCTGATAGAGATGATAAGATAATATTTTTGGTATTTTTATGATAAAGATAAAAGGTAAAGATTGCAAAATAAACGGCGCCAGAAATAGCTTGTTGTCGGGAGATTAATATGATGGAAAATAGACCCGGGGGCCATAGGTTTCACTAGTGGCTTCTCTCAAGATAGCATAAGTATTACGGTGGGTGAACAAATTACTGTCGAGCAATTGATAGAATTGAGCATAGTTATGAGAATGTCTAGGTATGATCATGTATATAGGCATCACGTCCGTGACAAGTGGACCGACTCCTGCCTGCATCTACTACTATTACTCCACACATCGACCGCTATCCACTATGCATCTAGAGTATTAAGTTTATAAGAACGGAGTAACGCTTTAAGCAAGATGACATGATGTAGAGGAATAAGCTCATGCAATATGATATAAACCCCATATTTTTATCCTCGATGGCAACAATACAATACGTGTCGTTTCCCCTACTGTCACTGGGATCGAGCACCGCAAGATTGAACCCAAAGCTAAGCACTTCTCCCATTGCAAGAAAGAACAATCTCGTAGGCCAAACCAAACTAATAATTCGAAGAGACTTGCAAAGATAACCAATCATACATAAAAGAATTCAGAGAAGATTCAAATATTGTTCATAGATAATCTTGATAATAAACCCACAATTCATCGGATCTCGACAAACACACCGCAAAAGAAGATTACATCGAATAGATCTCCAAGAGAATCGAGGAGAACTTTGTATTGAGATCCAAAGAGAGAGAAGAAGCCATCTAGCTAATAACTATGGACCCGAAGGTCTGAGGTAAACTACTCACACATCATCGGAGAGGCTATGGTGTTGATGTAGAAGCCCTTCGTGATCAATGCCCCCTTCGGCGGAGCACGGAAAAGGCCCCAAGATGGGATCTCACGGGTACAGAAGGTTGCGGCGGTGGAAATAGGGTTTTGGCTTCTCTGCTGATGGTTTGGGGGTACGTAGGTATATATAGGAGGAAGAAGTAGGTCGGTGGAGCCACGAGGAACCCACGAGGGTGGCGAGCGCACCCAGGGGGGTAGGCGCGCCCCTGCCTCATGGCCTCCTCGTTGATTGCTTGACGTCCACTCCAAGTCCTCTGGATCACGTTTGTTCCAAAAATCACAGTCTCGAAGGTTTCATTCCGTTTGGACTCCGTTTGATATTCTTTTCCTTCGAAACACTGAAATAGGCAAAAAAACAACAATTTAGGCTGGGCCTCCGGTTAATAGGATAGTCCCAAAAATAATATAAAAGTGTATAATAAATCTCATTAAACATCCAAAACAGAATATATAATAGCATGGAACAATCAAAAATTATAGATACGTTGGAGACGTATCAAGCATCGCCAAGCTTAATTCCTGCTCATCCTCGAGTAGGTAAATGATAAAAACAGAATTTTTGATGTGGAATGCTTCTTAGAATAATTTCAATGTAATTCTTTTTATTGTGGCATGAATATTTAGATCCGAAAGATTCAAGATAAAATTTTAATGTTGACATAAAAACAATAATACTTCAAACATGCTAAGCAAGCAATTATGTCTTATCAAAATAACATAGCCAAAGAAAGCTTATCCCTACAAAATCATATAGTTAGGCCATGCTTCAATTTCGTCACACAAAACGTTCTCATCATGCATAACCCCGATGACAAGCTGAGCAATTGGTTCATACTTTTTAACGCGCTTCAGCCTTTTCAACCCTTACGCAATACATGAGCGTAAGCCATGGATATAGCACTATGGGTGGAATAAAGTATAATGATGGGGGTTATGTGAGAAGAAAAAAAGGTAGAAAATCTCACATTGACGCGGCTAATCAATAGGCTATGGAGATGCCCATCAATTGATGTCAATGAGAGGAGTAGGGATTGCCATGCAACGGATGCACAAGAGCTATAAATATATGAAAGCTCAACAAAAGAAACTAAGTGGGTGCGCATCCAACTTGCTTGCTCACGAAGACCTAGGGCATTTTGAGGAAGCCCATCATTGGAATATACAAGCCAAGTTCTATTACAAAAAATTCCCACTAGTATATGAAAGTGATAACATAGGAGACTCTCTATCATGAAGATCACGGTGCTACTTTGAAGCACAAGTGTGGAAAAAGGATAGTAACATTGTCCCTTCTCTCTTTTTCTCTCGTTTTTTTCTCTCTTTTTTTGTTGGGACTTCTCTTTTTTTTCTTTGGCCTCTTTTTTTCATTTAGTTCGGAATCTCATCTCGACTTGTGGGGGAATCATAGTCTCCATCATCCTTTCCTCACATGGGACAATGCTCTAATAATGATGATCATCACACTTTTATTACTTACAACTCAAGAATTACAAGTCAACACTTAGAACAAAAATATGACTCTATGTGAATGCCTCCGGCGGTGTACCGGGATATGCAATGAATCAAGAGTGACATGTATGAAAAATTATGAATGGTGGCTTTGCCACAAAAACGATGTCAACTACATGATCATGCAAAGCAATATGACAATGATAGAGCGTGTCATAATAAACAGAATGGTGGAAAGTTGCATGGCAATATATCTCGGAATGGCTATGGAAATGCCATGATAGGCAGGTATGGTGGCTATTTTGAGGAAGATATAAGGAGGTTTATGTGTGATAGAGCGTATCATATCACGGGGTTTGGATGCACTAGCGAAATTTGCACCAAGTCTCAAGGCGAGAAAGGGCAATGCACGGTACGGTAGAGGCTAGAAAATTGTGGAAGGTTGAGAGTGCGTATAATCCATGGACTCAAATTAGTCATAAAGAACTCATATACTTATTGCAAAAGTTTATTAGCCCTCGAAGCAAAGTACTACTACACATGCCCCTAGAGGGATAGATTGGTAGGAAAAGACCATCGCTCTTCCCCGACCGTCACTCGTAAGGAAAGCAATAAAAGAACACCTTATGTGTCAAAATTGTCACACAACTTTTACCATACGTGCATGCTACGGGACTTGCCAACCTTAACACAAGTATTTCTCAATTTCACAATTACTCAACTAGCACACTCTAATATTACCACCTTTATATCTCAAAACACTTATCAAGTATCAAACTTCTCATGATATTCAATGAACTCAATATGGAAGTTTTTATTATGCTCATCTTGGATGCCTATCATATTCGGATTAATTTCATAATTAAAGAAAATTACCATGCTGTTTAAGACTCTCAAAATAATATAAGTGAAGCATGAGAGATCAATAATTTCTATAAAATAAAACCACCACAGTGCTCTAAAAGATATAAGTGAAGCACTAGAGCAAAAACTATATAGCTCAAAAGATATAAGTGAAGCACATAGATTATTCTAACAAATTCCGAATCATGTGTGTCTCTCTCAAAAGGTGTGTACAGCAAGGATGATTGTGGTAAACTAAAAATCAAAGACTCAAATCATACAAGACGCTCCAAGCAAAACACATATCATGTGGTGAATAAAAATATAGCCCCAAGTGAAGTTACCGATAGACGAAGACGAAAGAGGGGATGCCTTCTGGGGCATCCCCAAGCTTAGGCTTTTGGTTGTCCTTGAATTTTACCTTGGGGTGCCTTGGGCATCCCCAAGTTTAGGCTCTTGCCAATCCTTGTTCCATAATCCATCAAATCTTTACCCAAAACTTGAAAACTTCACAACACAAAACTTAACAGAAAATCTCGTGAGCTCCGTTAGCGAAAGAAAACAAAACAGCACTTCAAGGTACTGCAATGAACTCATTCTTTATTTATATTGGTGTTAAACCTACTGTATTCCAACTTATCTATGTTTTATAAACTCTTTTACTAGCCATAGATTCATCAAAATAAGCAAACAACACACGAAAAACAGAATCTGTCAAAAACAGAACAGTCTGTAGTAATCTGTAACTAACGCAAACTTATGGAACTAAAAAAATTCTACCAACATTGTAAAACCTAGATAATTTATTTACTGATCCACTTCAATTGGAATCAGTATTTTATCACGTTCTGGTGATTTTAAACAATTGTTTTCGTGAACAGAAAGTTTCTGGAATTTTCAGCAAGATCAAATAACTATCATCCAAGAAGATCCTATAGGTTTAATTGGCATAAACACTAATTAAAACACAAAACCACATCTAATCAGAGGCTATATCAAAGATTTATTACTAAACAGAACCAAAAAGAAAGAAAATAAAATAAAATTTGGTTGTCTCCCAACAAGCGCTATCATTTAACGCCCCTAGCTAGGCATAAAAGCGATGATAGATCTAGGTATTGCCATAATAATGGTAAAGTAAATCATGAAAACTCCTTTCGTATTCTCTATGTTCAGAAGCAAGTTTCCTTTGTGGCAAACAAAAGTAATCAAAGGGGTTAAATTTAATAGGACACAAGTCCCCAAGATCAAGCTGGGGAGGTATGGGTTCCTCCCTTGGCCCCTTATATTGCACAACCAATTCATCATTACAAGCGTTCTTTTGACAAAAAGTCACGAGTCTTTTCTCAAGAGAAAACCTAACCCATTATTCTGAATAGCAAAGTCATCATTAATTCAGAAATTCTGTTAACTAGAACATCGGTAGGAACCTTTTTTCTAAGGTTTTCATTATAAGAAACATGATTCAAAGATTGTAAATGCATTATGTCTTCTTGATTAAAAATGATAGCTTCTATGGGAGGATGACCAGCATCCACCCTATAATGCGCAAAAAATTCTTTAGCTTCTTTCATTATAAATCTGTACTCATGAGCCAAAAAGATAGTAGCGGCACGCTTAACAGAAGAGTACTCAATATTAGAAAATTCTAGAAAAATTCTTTGTATGCAAGGATGCATATGAAGAAATTGCCTTTCAAGTTCAACTACGAGCAAGGATATTGCATCCGCAAGACTACTATTTCTATGAAGAATAGAACCACCCATAATGGGCAAAGTACCGGCACAAGTAAAGAAATCTTGAATAAATCCCTTCCCAATAATATTACCACTACCGACTCGAAACTTTTTTGTATGCAAGATAGTAGGTTCCTCAGGAGGATCACTGAAAGCATCAAAATTTTCCATGTTATTATTATCACTCTTATCAATGATAAACTCCTCAGATTCAGACATAACGGAAGCAAACTCAAGGAACATGAGAAAAGAGGGAACGGAAAAGGAGGGCGAATAAAACGGCAAGGGTGAAGTGGGGGAGAGGAAAACGAGAGGCAAATGGCAAATAATATAATGCGAGGGATAAGAGTTTGTGATGGGTACTTGGTATGTCTTGACTTGCGCGTAGACTCCCCGGCAACGGCGCCAGAAATCCTTCTTTCTACCTCTTGAGCACTATGTTGGTTTTTCCCTTGAAGAGGAAAGGGTGATGTAGTAAAGTAGCGTAAGTATTTCCCTCAGTTTTTGAGAATCAAGGTATCAATCCAGTAGGAGACCACGCTCAAGTCCCACGCACCTACACAAACAAATAAGAACCTTGCAACCAACGCGATAAAGGGGTTGTTAATCCCTTCACGGCCACTTGCAAAAGTGAGATCTGATAGAGATGATAAGATAATATTTTTGGTATTTTTATGATAAAGATAAAAAGTAAAGATTGCAAAATAAATGGCGCCAGGAATAGCTTGTTGACAAGAGATTAATATGATGGAAAATAGACCCGGGGGCCATAGGTTTCACTAGTGGCTTCTCTCAAGATAGCATAAGTATTACGGTGGGTGAACAAATTACTGTCGAGCAATTGATAGAATTGAGCATAGTTATGAGAATATCTAGGTACGATCATGTATATAGGCATCACGTCCGTGACAAGTAGACCGACTCCTGCCTGCATCTACTACTATTACTACACACATCGACCGCTATCCAGCATGCATCTAGAGTATTAAGTTCATAAGAACGGAGTAATGCTTTAAGCAAGATGACATGATGTAGAGGGATAAACTTATGCAATATGATATAAACCCCATCTTTTTATCCTTGATGGCAACAATACAATACGTGTCATTTCCCCTCATCCTTTGGGATCGAAACCTTTGCAAGATTGAACTCAAAGCTAAGCACTTCTCCCATTGCAAGAAAGATCAATATAGTAGGCCAAACCAAATTGATAATTCGAAGAGACTTGCAAAGATAACCAATCATACATAAAAGAATTCAGAGAAGATTCAAATATTGTTCATAGATAATCTTGATCATATACCCACAATTCATCGGATCTCGACAAACACACCACAAAAGAAGATTACATCGAATAGATCTCCAAGAGAATCAAGGAGAACTTTGTATTGAGATACAAAGAGAGAGAAGAAGCCATCTAGCTAATAACTATGGACCCGAGGTGCAGGGTAAACTACACACACATCATCGGAGGCTATGGTGTTGATGTAGAAGCCCTCCGTGATCAATGCCCCCTCCGGTGGAAGTATTTGGAAAGGGCCCCAAGATGGGATCTCACGAATGCAGAAGGTTGCGGCGGTGGAAATAGGGTTTTGGCTCCTCTGGCGATAGTTTGAAGTGCGTGGGTATATATAGGAGGAAGAAGTAGGTCGGTGGAGCCACGAGGGACCCACGAGGGTGGAGGCGCGCCCGGGGGTAAAGGCACGCCCCTGCCTCGTGGCCTCCTCGTTGATTGTTGACGTCCTCCAAGTCCTCTGGATCACGTTTGTTCCGAAAATCACATTCCCGAAGGTTTCATTCCGTTTGGACTCCATTTGATATTCTTTTCCTTCGAAACACTGAAATAGGCAAGAAAAACAACAATTTGGGCTGGGCCTCTGATTAACAGGTTAGTCCCAAATATAATATAAAAGTGTATAATAAAGCCCATTAAACATCCAAAACAGAATATATAATAGCATGGAACAATCAAAAATTATAGATACGTTGGAGACGTATCAGCTGGCAGGAAGCGCACGGTGCTTCGCCATGAATATGTATGCCACTGCTGATACTCCGGCGGAGATTGATACGTCTCCAACGTATCTATAATTTTTTATTGTTCTATGCTATTATATTACCTGTTTTGGATGTTTAATGGGCTTTACTAAGCACTTTTATATTATTTTTGGGACTAACCTATTAACCGAGCCCAAAGTGCAAATTGTTGTTTTTTGCCTATTTCGATGTTTCGCAGAAAAGGAATATCAAACATAATCAAACGGAATGAAACCTTCAGAGAGTTATTTTTGGAACAAACGTGATCCAGAGGACTTGGAGGACGTCAAGAAAGAAGCAAGGAGGCCACGAGGCGGGAGGCGTGCTGCCCTCCGGGCGCGCCCCACCCTCGTGGCCCCTCGCAGCTCCACCGACCTACTTCTTCCTCCTATATATACCCATATACCCCAAAACATCCAGAGCACCACGAAACCCTATTTCCACCGCTGCAACCTTCTGCACTGTGAGATCCCATCTTGGGGCCTTTCCTGAGCTCCACCAAAGGGGAATCGATCACGAGGGCTTCTACATCAACACCATAGCCTCTCCGATGATGTGTCCATAGTTATTAGCTATATGGCTTCTTCTCTCTCTTTCAATCTCAATACAAAGTTCTCCTCGATCTTCTTGGAGATCTATTTGATGTAACTCTTTTTGTGGTGTGTTTGTCGAGATCCGATGAATTGTGGGTTTATCATCAAGATTATCTATGAACAATATTTGAATCTCCTATGAATTCTTTTATGTATGATTTGTTATCTTTGCAAGTCTCTTCGAATTATCAGTTTGGTTTGGCCTACTAGATTGATCTTTCTTGCAATGGGAGAAGTGCTTAGCTTTGGGTTCAATCTTGTGGTGTCCTTTCCCACGGACAGCAGGAGCAACAAGGCACGTATTGTATTATTTCCATCGAGGATAAAAAGATGGGGTTTATATCATATTGCTTGAGTTTATCCCTCTACATCATGTCATCTTGCCTAATGCGTTACTCCGTTCTTATAAACTTAATACACTAGATGCATGCTGGATAGCGGTCGATGTGTGGAGTAATAGTAGTAGATGCAGAATCGTTTCGTTCTACTTGTCGCGGACATGATGCCTATATACATGATCATGCCTAGATATTCTCATAATTATGCACTTTTCTATCAATTGCTCGACAGTAATTTGTTCACCCGCCGTAATACTTATGCTATCTTGAGAGAAGCCACTAGTGAAACCTATGGCCCCCGGGTCTATTTTCCATCATATAAGTTTTCAATCTATTTTATTTTGCATTCTTTACTTTCAATTCATATTATAAAAATACCAAAAAAATTTATCTTATTATCTCTATCAGATGTCACTTTTGCAAATGGCCGTGAAGGGATTGACAACCCCTTTATCGCGTTGGTTGCAAGGTTCTTATTTGTTTGTGTAGGTACGAGGCGACTTGCGTGTAGTCTACTACTGAATTGATACCTTGGTCCTCAAAAACAGAGGAAAATACTTACTGTACTTTGCTGCATCACCCTTTCCTCTTTAAGGGAAAACCAACACAAGCTCAAGAGGTAGCAGAGATCATCCATCCCCTCACTGGGGCCCTCATCACGCCGTTGACTATCCAGGTGAAGAATCGACGTTGGATCTAGGTGGGATCCAGATTTGTGCCCACCGCCATGCCCACCGTCGGCAGCAGCACCAACCATGGGGTCGTCGGTTCCCGGCGCATGCCCAAGGAGCCGCCCTGGCCGCGGTGCGAAGCCCCCATCCTGAGGTGCCCCGACCGCTACTACTTCTGAGCTGCGTTGGGATTTCCCAAAAAAGGAGAGGATGAGCCAGTACAGTAGAGATACGCATTTCCCTCAGTTAAGTTTCTCAATCCAGTAGGAGAACCACACAGAACCTCGTTAGCAACACCTGCACACACAAAAGCAAATACTTGCACCCAACGCAAACAAGGGGGTTATCAATCCACTCGGCGGTTCTTTGCAAGGATCAAATCTCGTAGTGGTCGGCAAATAGATAAATTGCAAAATAAAATAAAGAAAGTGCAGTAAGGTATTTTTGTGTTTTTATATATGATAAAAGTAGACCCGGGGCCATAGTTTTCACTAGAGGCTTCTCTCTCGAGCACATAACATACGGTGGGTGAACAAATTACTGTTGGGCAATTGATAGAAAAGCTCATAGTTATGACGATATTCAAGGAAATGATAATGTATATAGGCATCACATCCGAGACAAGTAGCCGACTCCTGCCTGCATCTACTACTATTACTCCACTCACCGATCGCTATCCAACATGTATCTAGAGTATTAAGTTAAACAAAATAGAGTAACGCCTTAAGCAAGATGACATAATGTAGACAAAGTAAAACCAAGCAATATGAATAAACCCCATCTGTTTATCCTTAATGGCAACAATACAAATATGTGTGATGTCCCTTTCTGTCACTGGGATTGAGCACCGCAAGATTGAACCCATCATAAAGCACCTCTCCCATTGCAGGAAAAATCAATCTAGTTGGCCAAACTAAGCGAATAGATCAGAGAGAAATACAATGCTATAATAATCATCCATAAAAGAATTCAAAAAAGACTCAATTAATATTCATGAATAATCTGATCATAAACCCACAATTCATGGGAACCCATCAAACACACCGCAAAAGAAGATTACATCAAATAGAACTCCAATAACATCGAGGAGAACATTGTATTATCGGAAGGCAGATCAAAGAGAGAGAAGAATTCATATAGCTACTAGCTATGGACCTGTAGGTCCGTCGTAAACTACTCATGCATCATCGGAAGGCAGCAAGGATGATGTAGAAGCCCTCCGTGATCGATTCCCCCTCCGACAAGTACCGGAAAAGGCCTCTAGATGGGATCGCGGAAGAACAGAAACTTGCGGTGGCGGAGAAAGTGTTTGGGGTGGCTCTTTGTTGGTTTCCCGATTTTTAGAGAATTTATAGAGGTGGAATTAGGTCAGACAGAGTCACGTGGGGCCCACAAGGCATCCTTGTCGTCTCCCTGCTTCTCGTATGGTCTCTTCCCGAAGCTTCTAGGGTCTTTCTTGTCTAGAAAAAAATCATCAAAAAATTTCATTGCGTTTGGACTTTGTTTGGTACTGATTTCCTGGAAAACCAAAAACAAGCAGAAACTAGCAAGTGGCACTTGGCACTGGGTTAATAGGTTAGTCCCATAAATTGATATAAAATAGCACAAAAAGTTATATAAAATATCCAAGATTGATACTAAATAGCATGGAACAATAAAAAATTATAGATACATTGGAGACGTATCAAGCATCCCCAAACTTAACTCCTGCTCGTCCTCGCATAGGTAAATGATAAAAACATATTTTTTTGATGTGGAATGCTACCTAACATGTTCATCATGTAATCTTTATTTTATGGTATGAATATTAAGATCTAAATGATTCAAAGCAATAGTCTATAATTTGACATAAAGACATGAATACTCAGGCATACCAACAAACAATCATGCCTTCCAAAATATAAATGCTAAAGAACGCTATCGCTACAAAATCATATAGCCTTGTCATGCTCCATCTTCTTAACACAAAATATAAATCATGCACTACCTCGGTGTCAGCCAAGCAATTCGTTCATACTTTTAACGCGCTTCAACTTTTTCAACCCCCATGCAATACATTAGCGTAAGCCATGGAGATAACACTATGAGTGGAATAGAATGTCGTGGTAGATATTAATATGGAGAAGACAAAAAGGAGAAGGTATCACATCAACACGGTTAATCAACGGGCTATGGAGATGCCTATCAATTGATGTCAATGCGAGGAGTAGGGACTGCCATGAAACGGATGCACTAAGAGCTATATGTGTATGAAAGCTCAAACTGAAAATTAAGTGGGTGTGCATCCAACTTGCTTGCTCTAGAAGACCTCGGGCATTTGAGGAAGCCCATTAGAAATATAAAATCCAAGTTCTATAATGAAAATTTCCCACTAGTATATAAAAGTGACTACATAGGAGACTCTCTATATGAAAAACATGGTTCTACTTTGAAGCACAAGTGTGGAAAAGGATAGTAACATTGCCCCTTCTCTGTTTTCCTCTCATTTTTTTGTTGGGCTCTTTTTGGCCTATTTTTATTTTTATTTATTTATTTCCTCACTGGGACAATGCTCTAATAATGATGATCATCACACTTCTATTTACTTACAACTCAATATTACAACTCGATAAAATTGAAACATATGACTCTATATGAAAGCCTCCGGCAGTGTACTGGGATGTGCAATGATACTAGCGTAACATGTATGATAAGGTGGCTGAGCCACAGATACTATGTCAGCTATATGATCATGCAAAGCAATATGACAATGATGATGTGTGTCATAATAACGGAACGGTGGAAGTTGCATGGCAATATATCTCGGAATGGCTATGAAAATGACATGATTGGTAAGTATGGTAGTTTTTTTGAGAAAGATATAAGGAGACTTATGTGTGATAGAGTGTATCATATCATGGGGTTTGGATGCACCGGTGAAGTTTGCACCAACTCTCAAGGTGAGAAAGGGCAATGCACGGTACCGAAGAGGCTAGCAAATTGCGGAAATGTGAGAGTGAGTATAATCCATGGTCTCACATTAGTCATAAAAAACTCACATACTTATTGTGAAAGTCTATTAGACCTTGAAGCAAAGTACTACTACGCATGCCCCTAGGGGGAAGGTTGGTAGGAGTTAAGCATCGCGCGCCCCGACCTTCACGCAAAGGAAGACACTCAATAATAAATCATGCCCCTACTTCTTAGCATAACGGGAGACTATACATGCATGCTTCGGGAATGAAAAACCTTAACACCAATATTGTTACTAAACCACAATTATTCCCTAGTACAACCCACATATAACCATGCATCTCTATATCTCAAAACTATTGCAAGGATCAAACTTATCATATTCAGTGATCTACATGAAAGTTTTAATTATATCCCTCTTGAATACCTATCATATCAGGACCAATTTCATAACCCATGCATATTGCCATTGATATTTGTAAGACTCTCAAAAAGATATAAGTGAAGCATGAGAGATACATCCATTTCTTTAAAATATAACCACCGTCATGCTCTAAAAGATATAAGTGAAGCACTAAAGCAACTGCCTAGCTCAAAAGATATAAGTGAAGCACATAGAGTATTCTAATAAACAACAAATAAATGTGTGTCCCTTTCAAAAGGTGTGTGCAGCAAAGATGATTGTGGAAAACTAAAATCAAACGAAGGAAAGACTCATATAATATACGACGCTCCAATCAAAACTCGTATCATGTGATGAATAAAAATATAGCTCCAAATAATATACCGATAGATTGTAGAAGAAAGAGGGGATGCCATCCAGGGCATCCCCAAGCTTAGATGCTTGGTTGTCCTTGAATATTACCTTGGGGTGCCTTGGACATGCCCAAGCTTAGGGTCTCGCTGCTCCTTATTCCATCATCCATCGCGATCTCACCCAAAAATTGAAAACTTCAGCACATAAAACTCAACAGAAACCTCGTGAGATCCGTTAGTATAACAAGCAAATCATAAACTTTAGGTACTGTTGTCAACCCATTTATATTTTATTATTGCATAATACCTACTTTATTCTAGATTCTCCATGAATTATACCCCCCGATACAATCCATAGATTCATTCAAACTAGCAAACTATGTAAGGAAAACAGAATCTGTCAAAAACAGAATAGTATGTAATGATTTGAACAAACACAATACTTCTATTACTCCAGTTTTTTTTTTGAAAAGTTAGGACAACGTGGGAAATTTATATATCAATCATGTGTAAAACATTCAGAATCTTATGACGTTCCAGTGAATTTTGAAAATTCTTCTACTAGGTGCAAAAAATTCTGTTTTTTCACAGAATCAAATCAACTATCAACCAAATCATCCCAAAGGCTTTAGTTGGCACAAACATTAATTAAAAAACACAATCATAACAAAAGCATAATTGTGTGGACGCCAAAAATACATAAAATAAAAAGAAAAATAAAGATGGTTATTGGGTTGCCTCCCAACAAGCGCTATTGTTTTACGCCCCTTGTTAGGCATAATGCATAGTTCCAAGTATTGTCATCTTTAGTTTTTGCATCTTGGGATGTGTGTTTATCAGGAGGCCTTTCAAAAACAATGGAAAACACATCATCTACTGAAATCTTAGCATTCTCGAGGCTACTTTCTTCAAACCCTTGTTGGTTCCCTTTCACAATCCAAGGATATTGTTGATTAAAACCATTGAAAACTTGTTGGATAATGTTTAAAGGAGGAACTTTCTTTTTACTATTTTCATCAAAAGTATGATTATCACGAAACACATATCTCATCATATAATCTTCATCATATAAAATTTCATCTATCAAAGGATGTTCATGATTCATATTATAAAAATCAAGATCTCTCAAGCCTCTCGCACTATATAATCAAATTCATTCATGAGGATAAGAGTAGCTATGTTTTTAGCCTAGGGTTGTTTATAACAGGTAACTCGTAGAACAGTCTTTGCAAAAGTGGGATGAGTATGCATAAATCTTCCTTCAAGTTTAAAAACAAGTGCTGAAATAGCATTGGAGTAACTATTGGTTCTTTTAAGAATAGGAATATCATTGCAAACTAAAGTTTCCGTACAACTACAGAATTCCTGTATAGTGTTTTTCCCTATGATGTTCCCACTTCCCGTCCCATTTTTTAAATCCAAATTTGAGGAATTTCTACTTTAGGGGTTTTACCATCCTCACTTTTCTCAATGACAAACTCAGACATGATAGCAACTTCAAGCAAAGCAAATGAGCAAATAAAAATATTTTTGAGTTTTTGTAAAAAAAATAGAAGTGGGGGAGATGACAACAAGAGGCAAAGGCAAATAAAATAAGAGCAAGTAGATGATAGTTTATGCGGAGGTACTTGATAGGTTTTGGTGATGTCTCCCTGATAACGGCACCATAAATTCTTCCTGCTACTTGTGAGCTGCGTTGGGATTTCCCCTAAAAGGAGAGGATGAAGCAGTAAAGTAGAGATAAGTATTTCCCTTAGTTAAGAACCAAGGTTATCAATTCAGTAGGAGAACCACACATAACCTCGTTAGCAGCACCTGTACAAAAAAAACCAAATAGTTGCACCCAACGCAAACAAGGGGGTTGTCAATCCCCTCGGCAGTTATTTGCAAGGATCAAATCACATAGTGGTAGGCAAATAGATAAATCGCAAAATAAAATAAAATAAAGAGAAGTGCAACAAGGTGATAAAAGTAGACCCAGGGGCCATAGTTTTCACTACAGGCTTCTCTCTCGAGCACATAACATAAGATGGTTTAACAAATTACTATTGGGCAATTGATAGAAAAGTGCATAGTTATGACGATATTCAAGGCAATGATCATGTATATAGGAATCATGTCCGAGACAAGTAGACCGACTCCTGCCTACATCTACTACTATTACTCCACTCATCGACCATTATCCAGCATGCCTCTAGAGTATTAAGTTAATAAAAACAGAATAACGCCTTAAGCAAGATGACATGATGTAGACAAAGTAAACCCAAGCAATATGAATAAACCCCATATGTTTATCCTTAATGGCAACAATACAAATATGTGTGATGTCCCTTTCTGTCACTGGGATTGAGCATCACATGATTGAACCCATCACAAAGCACCTCTCCCATTGCAGGAAAAATCAATCTAGTTGGCCAAACTAAGCGAATAGATCGGAGAGAAATACAATGCTATAATAATTATGCATAAAGGAATTCAAAAAAGACTCAATTAATATTCATGAATAATCTGAGCATAAACCTACAATTAATCAGATCCCAACAAATACACCGCAAAAGAAGACTACATCGAATAGAACTCATAACTCCAAAAGCATCGAGGAGAACATTGTATTGAAGATCAAAGAGAGAGAAGAAGCCATCTACGTACTAGCTATGGACCTATAGGTATGTGGTAAACTACTCATGCATCATCGGAAGGCAGCAAGGATGATGTAGAAGACCTCCATGATCGATTCCCCCTACGGCAGGAGAGGCCTCCAGATGGGATCACGGAAGAATAGAAACTTGTGGTGGCGAAAAAAGTGTTTGGGGTGGCTCTCTATTGGTTTCCCAATTTTAGAGAATTTATACGGGTGAAATTATGTCAGACGGAGCCACGTGGGGTCCACAAGGCATCAGGGCATGCCTACCCCCTAGGCGAGCCCTGTTGCCTTGCCGTCTCCTCACTTCTCGTTTGGTCTCCTTCCGAAGCTTCTAGGGTCTCTCTTGTCCAGAAAAAGATCGTCGAAAAACTTCGTAGCGTTTGGACTTCGTTTGGTACTGATTTCCTGGAAAACCAAAAACAAGCAGAAAACAACACTCGCACTTGGCACTAGGTTAATATGTTAGTCTCAGTAATAATATAAAATAGCATAAAAAGTTATATAAAACATCCAAGATTGATACTATAATAGCATGAACAATAAAAAAATTATAGATACGTTGGATATGTATCAGCCGCCTCGAGTGATTGCCACCGCCTTCTCCTGCCTTAGGGCCTTGGCACCGGGCGTCGCCACCACCGCGGCCAACACTAGCGGCAGCGATGTCAAGATCTTTCGCTAAGGGGTGGAGGGCCGGCAACGCTGGGATCTAATCCCCATGGCGCCCCCCTAGGGTGGCAGCGCTGAGGTGGTCGGGAGGAGGTGATCTACAGTATGTGTGAGATCCTTTATGACGGGGGAGAATTTCACTTCCCCGGCCTCCTCACCAAGTAAGAATGCATACGACCATTAAACATGAGTACCAGGATTTTTTATCTTGGTTAATACCCAAACCGGTCCTTTATATAAATCACATGAGTACAAGGAAAAACTGGTTCTCAAGAATAAATAGGAACCTAAATTCATCTTCATGAAGATTTGAACTCAGGTGCTGAGTTTGTACATCCACTCTTCCAATTAGTTAAGCTAGGCTCACTTCGACCACAATAACCTATTAAAGAAAAAAAAATGCCACGAGTGAATAACGGTGCGGGTCTGGTCGCCTGCCCAGACTACCTTCTATGGCCAATGGATAGTAATTCTGTTTAATTTTCCAAATTTGGAGTAGAATTCTTGCATTCCACAGACATATCCACCAGCTACTACTATAGCTAGCTATATCTAGGTAGAACCTAACAACATAACCTCCCTTGTGTAACCTGCTAGCTAGGATTAATTATGCTAGCAACGGACAAAACTAGTACTCCCTCTGTCCGGAAATACTTGTCCGAGGAATGGATGTATCTAGATGTATTTTAGTTCTAGATACAATCATTTGTATCCATTTCTACGACAAGTATTTCCGGACGGAGGGAGTAGTACTAAGCAAGTAGGGTTCATGACCAAAAGTGAGAGTTCAATACCGTGGGTTATGGCCCACCCAGCCATGTGGAGGTGCTCTGCTCCATGATCCGATTGGGGGGTAAAATTTCGTGTTTTGACCCTTTTTGCAAACAAGATCGGGATCTGACCCCGTTTCGGAAAAAATTCGGGATCTGACCCTTTTGCCTACCACCAGTGGGACTGACGGCCGTTGGCAGCCGCTGACATGGAAAAGGGCCTACCGCCATCCCCTACGGCGGTAGGTTACTGGAGCCTACCGCCATACCCTCTGGCGGTAGGGTCCTGTGTTCTGGATAAGGTGGGGAGGGGCTGGTTTGTGGGCCCCACCACCACTCTTCTTCCCCACTCATCTTCTTCCCCGTGCTCAGCTCCTCTTCCCCCTCTCTCCCCCTCACAAACCCCCTAGATCCACTCCATTTGCTTGGGATTTCATCGGTGGATCCGGAGCATTTTCATCACCCAAGGTACCTCCCCCATTCCCCCTTCTTTTGATTGGTTGAGATCTTTGTTTTGTGTTGATTTGGTCAATTTATTGCAAACCCTAGGTGTTGATGTTGTTGTGTGCATTTATGATGCATTTATGGCTAGGGTTGTGGTTATGTTAGGGGTTGGTGTTAGGGTTAGGGTTAGGGTTGTTGGGTGGTTATGTTGGTGTTATGTTGGTGGTTATGTTGGGGGTTAGGGTTATAGTGGTTATGTTAGGGGTTATGGTTAGGGTTAGTGGTTAATTGTTAGGTTAAATTTAGTATGAATAGTAGTTATGCAAAATTTCGTTCATTTGTCCATTTGTGTTGGTTGGATGACATATATGGATTGATTATATTCTTCCCATTTTCTTAGATGCATAAGCTAAATAGCGTTCATTATTTGGATAAGTCGACATTTATGCTTGGAAATGACGATGAAGGGAAGAGGCTATGGTTTTTGACACAAGTCCAAGCTTTGATGATCTTGTAGTTCAAGTGAGAAGCGTCTTACATTGGAATGACCCAAATGCCGAGGTTAAGCTTATTGGGAGGTATGGCGTTGGATTGGGAGTAAAGTCCCGATTAAAGAGTATGCCCATCACCTCCCAATTGCATTGGAATGTGTACAAGGAAAAAGTAGACGCATCACAAGACAAGTCTCTTGAGATCTTTGCCACAAAGGTTGATCCTCCTCCTCCTTTGCAAATTGATCTCAACGCAATGCATCCTCCCCATGCATGATGACAAGTGCCGAGGTGTATGTCCCCAATTCTTCTAGCCAACCACCAAGTAGCCAACCCAATGAAGATCATATCAACGCTAGCGCCATAGTACTCCGTCATGATGCCATTCCTCATGTTGAAGAAGATGCTATTCCTCATGTTGATGATGATGCTATTGTTGCTCTAGAGGAGGATGTTTACTCGGAGAATGAAGAGATCCATTACAATCCAATTGGTAACTTGGATGTCATTGTGCGGCAACAAGACATGGACCGTACCCTCCCTTATAACCATATGTGTGGGTATAACTCGGATGACGAGGGTCCGGAGGAAGAGTTGGATGAGGATGCGTTGACTGCGCAAGAAAACGAAATCTACAAGAAGGTGACCGGCAAGGAGAGAGGGCCGCCTTTGTTTAGAGATGTGAGTCTTGCGGACAATGCAGTCGTTGATGGTGGGATGAGATTATGGTTGTCCGAGCCAACGCCGTGCCCCAAATTCAGTGATCCTCGACCAGAAAATGAGGATGAGAATGCTCATTTGAAGAAAGGCATCAAGTTTGGTTCTTTGGTAGAGTTCAAGATATGGTTGTGTGACTATGCCATTAGGAACCATAGGCCGTTTGTTGTTGGTCATTCAAATCAAAAACTTCGGTACACGGTCAAATGTGACAAAGAGGGTTGCAAATGGATGGTCCGCGGTAGAAAAATCAAAGAAACCGGGCAATGGGTCTTGAAGAGTCATGTTGGCACTTGCACGTGCGTACCCCCGGACAAGGCCGACCAAAGCAAAGGACACTGTCAACTCACGTCGGAGTATCTAGGATATAAATTGTTGCATCAAATAGCACATGATCCAACCGTGAAGGTCAAGTTTCTCATGTCTTTGATTGAGGAACAATTCGGACACCCGGTCAAGTACGGGAAGGCATGGATGGCGAAGGCAAACGCTATTAGGATGTTGCATGGTGATTATGAGGCCGCATATAACATTCTCCCCAAGATGTTGGCAGCAATTGCTCATCGAAACCCAGGAATGCGCCATCGGGTGGAGTCAATTGCCGGAGTGTTTCGTCGTGCCTTCTGGAGCTTTGGACAATGCATTGAGGCATTCACGTATTGTCGCCCGATGTTGTCTATAGATGGTACATTCTTGACTGGCAAATACAAGGGCACATTGATGGTGGCGATGGCCCACTCTTCAAATGATAACGTGTTGCCGGTGGCATTTACCTTGGTGCCTTCGGAGCACAATGATAATTGGGAGTGGTTCATGGGGCATGTGAGAACCAAGGTGATAGGCAAGCGAGAGGTATGCATTATATCAGATCGCCATCATGGGATTCTCAAAGCAATAGACGTTGATATTCCCGGTCTTCCAAAGCTTCAACACCGTTGGTGCATGAGACACTTTGTTGCAAACTTTTACCGGGCATGCAAGAGCAAGGAGTTTTGCAAAGACCTTACCCTTGTTTGCGTTGCTTTCAACACCGCCACATTCAAGACCCGATATGATAAACTCCTCGAGGCTTTGGAGAAGAACAAAGGGGGGAAAGAATTCTTGGTTAGGCACTTTCCGGAGAAGGAAAAGTGGTCACGCGCTTACGATGAAGGAGGTATGCGATATGGGGACATGACAAGCAACATGGTGGAATGCTTCAACAATGTGTTGAAGGGTGTCCGTTCCTTGCCGGTGACCGCAATACTCAAGTACACTTTCATCAAGCTCAATGAGTACTTCCTAAAGCATTCTGCAAGCACGGCCAAGTGGATTGGGGAAAAGATGGACTATCCATTAAAGGTTCATGATTGGTTGTTGCATCAAGCGCGCAAGTCTGCCAAACAACAAGTGATCACATATAATGAAAAAGAAATGATCTATCAAATCGATGAGTCGGGTGGGACAACAAGGGACGGTAGGTCTTATGGTGGAGTTGCTTACGAGGTGCACCTTAAAAACCATTGGTGCCAGTGTGAGAGGCCACACAAGTATCATTGGCCTTGCTCGCATTTGATGACCGCAGCACGGGTGAGAAACATGAACATATCCGATGGCACAACCGTGCGGTTGCACGAGTTTACATAGGAAAGAACAAGGTTGACGTGGGCGCCTCGGTTCAATCCTTTCCTTGATGCCTCACGATGGCTTTGAGTATGTTGGGCGGACATTGTGCGGATCCGCACTCATGGTGCCTATGAGGGAAGAAGAAGAAAGAAGAGATTCGGAGTGACATGGATGATCTAGCTGGATACACCGAATGAAGCAATTTGGTAGTGGTCATTTCATGGAGCCACCGGAAAACAACAATTGTGGAGAATGCAATGACACGGGACACAACGTTAGGACATGCAAGAAACGAAGAACCAACACGGGCACTAGTCAAACACGTGGACGGAGCAGTAGCCTTGGAGGGGGTCGTGGCCGTGGAGGAAGGGCTAACATTGGAGGGGGCCGCGGCCGTGGAGGAAGGACTAGCCTTGGAGGGAGCCGTGGCCGTGGAGGAAGGACTAGCCTTGTAGGGGCCCGTGGCCGTGTATCCGGTGGTTCTAGGACACATCGGGTTGATAGGGGAAGGCCTATCGACGTGTTTCTCAATCCGGATGGTTAAATAATGTGAATGGTACTAATTTTAATATGTTCATGCATGTGTTGATATATTTGCCCCTTTACATGTCAATGTGTTCATATTTAGACTTAACATCTTTATTTGTTGTAGGGCATGGCTTCATCCGGTTCCATGACAAGGCCACCGTGTGCTCACCATGAAGACATGCCACGCAAGTGGAAGGACGCATCTTTGGACAAGGTGAAGGAGAAGGATGTGAAGATTCCGCCATGTTGGTGTGGAGATGTTTGCAAGGTGAAGGAGTCCACCGACCGAAAGAAGTCATGGACCGAAGGAAGGAGATATTTTGTTTGCCCCAATTATGCTTACGATCGTGCGCTTCCAACTAACACCTATAACCTTCCACCGGTATGCTAGAGAAGTAACATGTTACTCTCAACTGTGTGCCATCACTAACATCCGTTTTATATGCAGTCACCGCCTCCTCTATGCAAGTACTTCAGCTGGATAGATCATGAAGTTCCAAAAGATATCCAAAAGGACCAATTAGAAGATTGTTTTAGGCGCCAACGGCTGTTCAAAGAAAGGTTTCAAAGAGGCTTGGAGGAAGAGCGTCGTCAAAAAGAGAGGATGGAGCGGAAGCAACGCAAGGAGGAGAGGGCACGCCAAGCGAAGCTTGCTCGTGAGGAGGAGAGGGCAAGAAAGCTTGCAAGAGCTCACAAGGCACAAGAGGAGGATGAGGCACGTGACAGGAAGGGGAAATGGCCCAGATGACTCGATAAAGCCGCCGCCTTGGTGGACTCGTCATGTAACGGATGAAGCCATGCCAAATTTATCATGAACTATGTAGTACTAAGGCAAAAAGCCATGTGTTGTCAACTTGTCGTGAATGAATTTGCCATTTGTATTGAATTTGGTGTGAAGATGTTTGCAGTGTGTTGTGAATGAATTTAGTTTGTTAGTGTATTCTGGGATTTGTCATGATTCTTATTGAAAATCTGTTGTGCTGTGAAGAGAAGTGGGATATAACAGAACAGAGTGCTCTGTTTTTGGAGTTAGAACCCTACCGCCACAGGCCATGGCGGTAGGGGGGCAAGGTTTCTGTGACGAAGAAACCAAAACAGTTGGCGGTAGGACCTGTCCCTACCGCCACAGGCCATGGCGGTAGGGGGGCAAGGTTTCTGTGACGAAGAAACCAAAACGGTTGGCGGTAGGACCAGACCCTACCGCCACAGGCCATGGCGGTAGGGTGCTGGACCCTACCGCCATGGCCTGTGGCGGTGGGGTCTGGTCCCTCCTCTCCCCTGTTAGCATAATATACCCAATTCTATCTCGCAAGCACATACATAACTCAACTCAACATAGTTCATTACATTCACGAATAACAAATGTTCAAACTTATTAAAACATGACCCGGTTCGGATGACATCGTTTGAAACTAATAACTCATGCTCAATGGCACATTTTCTAAACAGGTAACATATCTCTCATACTTATCAGACGTTCAATTTGATCGTCACGCCCTTGATTACGCTTCAGTTGAAAGTCTGTGGATCCTGCCCAATGACCCAACACACCATTCGTTTCACGGAACCAAGCCCATGCAGCACGGCGAGCGGGATTCTCTGACACGCCCTGTTTGATTGCCCATCCTATGACCTGCCCGGGTTTCCTCAAGTCCATCTCACGGAATTCTTCTTTGCTTGCGTGAGCATAATCTCAAGCGCCAAAGCGTGTCGCAAGCATATTCCGGTCTTGCAGCTGATCAAGCATCCTCTATTTATCCTTCACAAGCTTTGAATGCTTTTTCTCCTTAGCATCGAAGGTTCCTCGATAAAGTGATACTTGCTGAAATCCTTCATGGCCGCATTTGCCTCATCACAACTCTTCAACCATGCTTCACATTCCTTCTTCAAGCAACGGTGTCGCTCCGCCATGATCTTCTCACATGCTATGTTCATAGTCATGGATCGACTGTCCATCCTACATGAATATACGGGTTTAATATGACATAAACAAAAACATAAAATAAATTAAGTAGAGTACAACACTCGGTTACTTGATATGACATACAACACCAAGTTCTTAATGAGTTCAAATGTTAAGGGTACAAGTCATAGTAGTTCAAACAACGACCAAGCATAGGGTACATGTCATTACAGTCCAAATGACAAAGATTACATAGCCTCATGCAATACTATGCCGCGTACGGTCCCGGGTTGCAACAAATAACATCATTTCTTTCTTTGAACCATGCCCAACGAGATGCACGGTTCTCATCCGACGAGAATGGTTGGAGAACTAACCAATCAATGACATGACCATGATTGCCCATGTCTATCTCAGCATATTCTGCCGTTGTCGCACACAATGTAATTTGCATTGCAAGATCACGCCTACAATTTTTTTCCGCCGTCTTGAGCTTCTTCATCAGCCTCTCCTTTTTTGTTATAAAATTTTCGGAGCGGTCTTTATTGAAATAATTATATGAAAAGGCCCTACACTCCGCATTCAACGCATCAATGGCTTCGATCCACAAGTTCATCTTTTCCTCAATCAATTCGCGTTCACGGTTCGCGCGCCGCCTCGTGAAGTTTCAAAGAAAACGAACGGTGCCATCCTACAATTCGAAAAGTTGCTATTAAAGTAACTTAGCTTTAATTGCTTTCTTAAGCATAACCTAATCCCCATTATGTACATTAAGATTAGCACTAGATCTAGGCACACAAACTTTTCTACAAGCAATTCTAAGCACATCATACGTAAGGAAATCACAAACATAAACCTAAATGGATCATAGTAATTGATTTGACCACACCAAAATGATGAGCTAGGGTTTGCAATCAAATGAGCAAATGCAAAGTAAACAAAGATATCAACCAATCAAAATGAGGGGAAATGAGAGAGCCACCTTGAGTGATGAAAATGGTAAGAATCCACCAGAGAAATCTCAAACAAATGAGAGAGATTTGGGAGGCTCTTATGCTTCAAAGAAAGAGGGGGGAGGAGAGTTGAGCTCGTTGGAGAGGTGATGTGGGATGAATGAGTGGTTGTGGAGGGGGGGAATATCCAGCCCCTCCCCACCTTATCCAGAACACAGGACCCTACCGCCAGAGGGTATGGCGGTAGGCTCCGATAACTCCGCCGTAGGGGATGGCGGTAGGCCCTTTTCCACGTCAGCGGCTGCAAACGGCCGTCAGTCGCCGTCAAAGGGCCTACCGCCGTAGGCTATGGCGGTAGGTCACGCAATCCTACCGCCAGGCCCTCTGGCGGTAGGCAAAAGGGTCAGATCCCAAAAAAAATTCGAACTGAGGTCAGATCCCGAAATTCTTTCCAAAAAGGGTCAAAACATGAAATTCGGCCCGATTGGGGCTGAAGATTTGTTGGCATGAACTAACTACTCCCTCCGTCCCATAATGTAAGACGTTTTTTGACACTACACTAGTGTCAAAAAATGTCTTATATTATGGGACGGAGGGAGTAACTTCAAGGCTAAGTCAATATTGTGTTCCTCCAGCTAGATGGTTACGAATGTCAATGCGTTCTTGATAATGAAGAAGAAAGAAGAAACTTTCCTACATCATCTTGTACAGAAAGGACAGCAACAGACAAAAACTGCAGTTTATAGCAGACGCATTTTCTCAACATAGGGCTCTGAAAAGTATAAAGACTGCAGGCTACATTCTGAGTATTAGCAATCCAAAATATGAAGTGATTCTTAGAGTATAAGTCTATTCGTATTGTAAGTCTTGGAGCCCAAGCTTTGTAATCTATATAAACAGCCCTTGAGGCCCCGATCAATACAACAATTACTTCTCCAATATCTCAATCTATCATGGTATCCGACGCCTAGATTTTCCAAGACTGGTATGGCTCCGCCACCTGCGCCGCCGCCCCGGCCGATTCAGCCCCTCTTCTCCATGGCCGAGTTCCGCGCCGCCGGTGCCTCATCCCCTACCTCTTCCTCTACAACTACCCAAACACCTCCCCCCAAACCCGTCATCCACCGCTCCCGCTCCACCAGCTCCGTCATCATGGCCTCCTCAGCATGATCCTTGGACTGGCCTTGTCCAGGCTTGGTCGATGCCTTGGTCGGCCCCCTCGCCGTATGTTACCCCTCCTGCGTACACGGACACGTGGAGCCCCGGTCTTCATCCAGCCACCGGCTCTCCGGGACTCCTTGGACCCAGGCCGCCGGCGCACGTCTACACCGCCACTCCCACTCCGCCTACCAGCACGCCCGAGACCGCCGTCGCCTCCAACACCATGCCGGTCTTCCACGGCAACATGCAGGCCCCAATCGCATACTACCCATCCGCTATCCCCTCGTCAACATGCAAGCTCCTGGCCCCTCTGCTCCTCCCCAACAGCCGGCTTGGGACCAAGCCGCCTTCATCAACGCCATGAACAATTTTGTCCTCAACGACGCAGTGCGGATTGGATTTTCGATTCGGTGCATCAATGCATATGTCTTCAAATATGAATTTATTGTCACTTGTTTTCCTTACGCTTTTCCACTATCACCATTGGCGATGGCTCCACTATCCTGTTTCATGCAGGTCACTCTTACATCCCTTCCTCTCATGTCAATTTTCTTCTCCGCAATATTCTTGTGGTTCCTTCCATCATCAAAATCTTATTTCTGTTAGACAATTTTGCATTGACAACAAAGTTATCCTGGCCTTTGACCCTTTTGGTTTGTCTGTGAAGAATCGACAACGGGGCGGTCCTCGCTCGGTACAATAGCACAGCGATCTTTATCCTCTTCATGGCGCCCACATCCACCCTCGTGCCATGCTCGCATCCGTTGATCTATGGCATCGTCGCCTCGGTCATCCCAGCAAAAACACTTTGGCGTCTTTACTCCAAGAATTTTGTATCCCTAGTTCTAGCAGTCCCCATAATCCCTCTCTCGTAATGCATGTCAATGCGGCAAACATGTTAGATTACCTTTTGGAACCTCTACTACCATTAGTACTTTTCCTTTTGAGTTACTTCACTGTGATTTATGGACCTCTCCAGGTCCCTAGTGTTTACGGTTATAAATATTATCTTGTGATCTTGGATGATTATTCTCACTATACTTGGACCTTTCCTCTTGCGCTAAATCTGAAGTACTGCAATCTTTCTCAACTTTCGACAATATGTAATCACACACTTTGGCTTGCCAATTCGATTTATTCAATGTGATAACGGTGAATTTGATAACACCCAAAACCGCACCTTCTTTTCTCTCAAGGCATCCTTCTTCGTTTTCATGCCCTTATACATCTTCTCAAAATGGTAAAGCTGAACGCTGTCTTTGCTCTATTAATGATGTTCTTCGCACATTGCTTTTACAAGCTTCTCTTCCTTCCCGTTTTTGGGTTGAAGCCCTTCGCACCGCCACACTACTTCTTAATATTCGACCAACTAAAACTTGCCCTCTTTATTCGCCTTTCCAATCTCCTTTTCTCTCCCACCCTGACTATTCTTTTCTGCGTGTTTTTGGCTGTCTATGCTTTCCCAACATCGCCTCTACTGCCTCCAACAAACTAGAACCACGCTCACTACCTATCATTCACCTTGGTCTTTCTGATGATCACAAAGGATATCGTTGTTTCGATCCATCTTTTGGTCGTATCATTCTCTCTCGTCATGTCACATTTGATGAAAATACTTTTCCTTTTTTGTCACTACAACCACAAAACCAATTCCACCACAATCCGCCACCACCAAAACCCCTTCCTCAGTTCGTCCTTCAGTCATCTCTGCTGCCATGGAATCTTGTTCCGTCTCTCCGCCGGAATCGCCCACCGTCACCACCCTCCTGCCCGTCCCCCACCTCTCCAAGAATCGCATCCTCTACCCCAGCCGTCTTTCCCTCACCACATCCTACCACGGCAACCACCTCGACACCCACCACCTCTGATTCTTCTTCCTCACCGTCTTCTTCAACCGAAAACCCACTGCCACCCAATGCCGTTCTTATACCACCACTCACCAATGGTCATGTCATGTGCACCCGTGGAAAACGAGGATTTCTTCTCCCCACCAAACGTCTCAATCTTACCGCCACCCCAACCATCTCTCCTATTCCAACCAGTTATAAGCGAGCTCTTCTTGACCCTCTCTGGCTTTCCGCTATGCATAATGAATTTGAAGCTCTTCAGCAAAATAATACATGGACTCTTGTTCCCGAACCTTCTGGTGTTAACATTGTTTCTGGCAAATGGGTTTTTCGTCATAAATTTCATTCCGATGGCACTCTCGCTCGTTACAAAGCTCGTTGGGTGTGTCGTGGTTTCTCCCAAAGACATGGTATTGACTTTGATGAGACTTTTTCTCCTGTTGTTAAACCAAGCACTATTCGTGTTGTTCTTAGTCTTGTTGTTTCCTCTTCTTGGCCTATTCATCAACTTGATGTTAAAATGCTTTTCTTCATGGCACTCTCAATGAAACTGTTTATTGTCGGCAACCCTCCGGTTTTGAGAATCCTCCTCTCCAAATTTTGTTTGTCTCCTCCACAAATCTCTTTATGGCCTTAAACAAGCTCCTCGTGCATGCTTTCAATGCTTTTCTACTTTTATTCAAACCATAGGCTTTATTCCTCCAAACCGATTCTTCTCTCTTTGTTTATCAGTCTCCTACTCACACCGCCTACCTCTTGCTTTATGTTGATGATATCATTCTCACGGCTAGTTCGATTCTTTTCTTCAACATACCATCTCTTCTCTCAATCGGGAGTTTTCCATGACAGATCTTGGTCCTCTTCATCATTTTCTAGGTATTCATGTTTCTCGCACAACATCTTCCCTCTTTCTTTCTCAACGATCATACATTTTGGACTTGCTTTCTCGTTCGGTATGTCGATTGTCAACCCTCTCGTACTCGGCCGACGTTGGTGCTAAGCTGTCGGTGATGGTGATCCTCTTCGATCCTACTTTATATCATAGCATCTTTGGCGCTCTTCAATATGCCACTCTTACTCGTCCCGAAATCTCCTATTCATTCAACAAGCTCTGTCTCTTTATGCATGATCCTCGTGCTCCTCATCGGCTCATGTCGACGCATTCTCCGCTATTTAAAAGGCACTCTTGATCATGGTCTCCTTATTAATTCTTCTTCACCTACAAGCTTGACAGTTTATTCGATGCGATGGGCAGGTTGTCCAGATACTCGACGATCTACATCCGGATTTTGCGTTTATTTGGGTGATAATCTTGTTTCTTGGTGTTCTAAAAGGCGTAACAGTTTCCATGTCTTCTGCTGAGGCTGAGTATAGGGCGGTTGCTCACGCTGTGGCCGAGGCGGTGTGGCTACGACAGCTTCTCGTTGAACTTCATCGTCCGCTCCCGTGCTACCATTGTTTCTTGTGATAACATCTCTCAGTCTACATGGCTTCCAATCCAGTTCAACATCGTCGCACAAAGCACATTGAGATTGACATTCACTTTGTTCGTGAAAAGGTGGCTCTTGGTGAGGTTCGCGTTCTTCATGTTCCTCTGGTGCCCAATTTCTCGACATTTTTACCAAAGGACTCCATCGCATCGTTCACCGACATACGCTCCGGTCTCAACATTGTTTCACCCGACGTTGAGGCTGGGGATCTTAGAGTATAAGTCTATCCGTATTGTAATCTTTATCTATTAGTCTAGTCTTGGAGCCCAAGCTTTGTAATCTATATAAACAGCCCTTGAGGCCCCGATCAATACAACAATTACTTCTCCAATATCTCAATCTATCAGTGATGAGGCGAAGCTGAATAAAGTTTTCGTCTGGCATGTGCCGAGGGCTACCTACCAACCAAAACCTACCTCTCAAGCTATGGAGTCTGGACCATTTCTGTCAACAGAGGAGATTGGGAGAATGACACCACACTTTGATTATACACAGACAGGAGCTATATGTACAGCTTGGAGCGGCCCTGCCTAGTGGTGATCATGGGGTGACAACTACCTCAACGTGTGCCACTACTTGGCAGCACGATCTCTAGCATGCGTGCGTACACGGAGACTATACAGGGCGCATACGCTACGACATGACTATGGTGTACAGTAGGCTAATACCCCCGCAGTCGCATCGTCGGCGGCAGCGACGCAAAGACTGGATCGAAATTTAGAGAAAACATCCGACGGTAGGCCTTTGGTCATGATGTCGGTGAGCTGTTGGCGCGTGGGCACATGGAGGACACGGAACTCGCCAAGAGCGACGAGCTCGCGCACAAAATGGATGTCCAGCTCCACGTGCTTGGTGCGCCGGTGATGGACGGGGTTAGCAGATAGGTACACCGCGGAAACATTGTCGCAGAAGACGAGCGTTTGCTTTGGTGACGGGCAGGGAGAGTTCGCCGAGCAGCTGTCGAAGCCACACGCACTCGGCCACCGCGTTAGCAACGCCGCGGTACTCCGCTTCCGCGCTGGAGCACGAGACCGTCGCTTGCCGTTTTGAGGACCAGGAGACGAGGGCATCGCCGAGGTAGACGCAGAAGCCCGACGTAGAGCGGCGGCTGTCGGGGCAGCCCGTCCAGTCGGCGTCAGTGAAGGCGCGGAGATCCAGAGCGGCGGAAGCGCGGAGATGCAGACCGAGGTGGGCCGTGCCGCGCACGTACTGGAGCACGCGCTTGACCAGCGCAAGATGACACTCGCGCGGGTCATGCATGTGGAGGCAGATCTGTTGAACGGCGTAGGCGATCTCCGGCCTGGTGATGGTGAGGTACTGGAGAGCGCCGGCGATGCTGCGATAGGCGGAGGCGTCGTCCACGCGGGGCCCAGCGGCGGCCAGGAGCTTGCTCTTGGTGTCGATCGGAGTCGGTGAAGGACGACATGTGTCCATGCCAGCGCGATCGAGCACGTCGTCGGCGTACTGTTGTTGACAGAGGAAGAAGCCGGCGGCCGTGCGCGTCACCTTGATGCCCAGGAAGAAGTGGAGAGGGCCGAGGTCCTTCATGGTGAACTCGCTGGTGAGGCCGGCGTTGACGCGACGGAGCACGCTCGGAGTAGAGGCGGTGAGCACGATGTCATCCACATAGAGTAGTAGATAGGCCGTGTCGACGCCGTGGCGAAGCGTGAACAGAGAGGAGTCCGAGCGTGTGGCGGTGAAGCCAAGTGTCTTGACGAAGCCAGCAAAACGAAGAAACCATGCGTGGGGCGCCTGCTTCAGTCCGTAGAGGGACTTGGAGAGGCGGCAGACATGGTTGGGGCGAGCGCTGTCGACGAAGCCGGCGGGTTGAAGACAGTAGACCTCCTCCTGCAAGGTGTCGTGTAGGAAGGCATTGGAGACGTCGAGTTGATGCACCGGCCAGCCACGCGACGCGGCCAGGGTGAGCACCGTGCGGATGGTGGCCGGCTTGACTACCGGCGAGAACATCTCGCCGTAATCGACGCCGGCGCGCTGGCGGAAACCACGCACAACCCAGCGGGCCTTGTAGCGAGCAAGGGAGCCGTCCGCATTGGTCTTGTGCTTGAAGATCCATTTGCCAGTGATGAGATTGGCGCCGGCAGGGCGCGGGACGAGCTCCCAGGTGCGGTTGCGCACGAGAGCCTCGTACTCGTCGCGCATGGCGGCGAGCCAGTTGGGATCGCGAACGGCAGCACGCACGGAGCGGGGCGATCGCCTCCGGTGTGGTGACGGCGGGCGCGGTGTCGTAGTAGCGAGGATTCGGCTTGAAGACGCCGCGCTGAGCACGAGTGATCATCTGCCGGGCAGGTGCCGGCGGCGGTGGAGCGGCGATCGCATGGGGCTCGACGGGCGATCCCGAGGAGCTGCTCGACGAAGTAGATGTAGGACCGTCCGTAGGTGATCGGGCGGTGGAGCTTGAAGCAGAGGGTAGCGCGCTGGGAGGGGACGGCCCAGGACCATCCGATGACGATCGCGCGCTCGAGTTTGAAGCAGCCATTGGCGCGCTGGAGAGGGGCAACGCAGAGCCGTCCGATGCCGATCGTGTGCTCGGAGTCAAACGCGAGGTTTCCCGCGCACGACGAGCCACCGAGAGGCGATCGCCCCACCACATGAGAGCGGGGCGGCGCAGGCGCAGCCGTTGTGGGAGCGACGAGTGGGACCTGCAAAACAGACGGCGGTGGAGCAGGTGGGGATGTGGTGGGTGTGGAGGCGGTGGCGGCGAATGGGAAGAAAGTCTCATGGAAGACGACGTGACGAGAGGTGAGAACGCGTCGGGTGGCCGGATCAAAGCAGCGATAGCCGCGGTGGTCCGGCGGGTATCCAAGGAAGATGCATGCGGCGGAGCGGGTGTCGAGCTTGTGACGGGAAGTGGAGGCGAGGTTGGGGTAGCACAAGCAGCCAAACACACGGAGCCGTGAGTAATCGGGTCCGACGCCGAGCAGGAGCTCGTGAGGAGTGTGTGGCGAGCTGGCACGGCAAGGGCGGCGATTCAAGAGGTAAGTGGAGGTACGCAAGGCTTCAACCCAGAAGCGGGCAGGCATGGACGCATGAATGAGCAGGGAGCGAATGCCGTCGTTGAGAGTACGCAGAACGCGCTCGGCCTTGCCGTTTTGTTGGCTCGTGTATGGACATGTGAGGCGAAAGTGAGTGCCGTGGCGTGCAAGGAGCGTGCGGACGACAAAGTTATCAAACTCGCGCCCGTTGTCCGTTTGGAGCGCAAGAACAGGCAGCTAGAATTGTGTCTGAACATATGCAAAGAACTCGACCAGAATGGATAAAACTTCAGATTTGTGTTTAACAGGAAAGGACCATACATAGTGTGTGTAGTCATCGAGTATGACCAAGTAGAACTGGTAGCCCGAGATGCTTACAACAGGTGAGGTCCATACATCGAGATGCAAGAGCTGAAAGGGAAACATGCTGCTGCTGCTAGATGCCTGAAACGGTAGACGGGTGTGCTTGCCCATGCGACAGGCATGGTACACATGGGACGACGACTTGCTGGACTCGAACACACCAGACGATGCACGCCCCGGATGACCGAGCCGCTGGTGCCAAAGATCAGTGGAGATGGAGCCGGCGAACCACCGTGAAGAAGGCGATGAAGCGCAGCCCACGGGGTAGAGGTCGCCGCCAGAGTTACAGCGGAGGATCACCGCCCTGGTTTGAAGATCCTTGACAGAAAAGCCGAAAATGTCAAATTCGACGGAGACAGGATTATCATGGCAAAGTTGACGGACAGAGAGAAGATTTTTGATAATGGAGGGCCAGATAAGAACGTTGCGAAGTTGGAGAGGGGAAGTGCCAACGATGAGCGAGCCAGCGCCGATATGAGTAATCGGGAGGCACTGCCCACTGCCAACAATGACCTGAGATGCAGAGCGGTTAGGGCGAACGGAAAGGAGGTTACTAGGCGAGGAGCTCATGTGGGCAGCGGCGCCGGAGTCGAGGTTCCACTCCGGCGTGGTGCCAGAGGACGACGGGCCCGCGGTGGTGCTGTGGAGCGCAGCCTGAAGAGACGCCATGTCCTGCGAGGGGGACAGCAGCGACGACGGACTGCGCCAGGTGCCCGTAGCTGGAGGAGGACCAGAGCTGGGCACCGCCCCCCGTACCGTCTGGCGGAAGAGCGTGCTGGGTTGGCGCCGCGAGCATGGCCTGCTGGGGTGGTGTGCCGGGGCGCGGGCCAAGGACGCCGGAGCCGGGGGCGCGCCAGGGCATTGGCCAGGCTTGAACAAGGCCTGTCCAGGAGTTGGCCCCGGGAGCCGGCGCGGGGAGGGACGATGGTCGTGGCGTCGGAGAAGGTGGCGGAGGGGCGGCACCGTTGCCGCTGCCGCGACGACGACCGCGCCGCGCCCATGATTGTTGTCGACGGGGGGCGCAGGGGGCGGAGGCGTGACCCCACGGCCGGCGACCAGCGCGTTGGTGGACTGCGGGCGGGCCGACTGCTCCGCACGGTGTTCCTCGAGGAGAAGAAACGAGCGGACCTGAAGAAAGGAAGGCAATGGCACCTGCGAGGTGATGTGGGGATCACGGCGTGGAACTGGCGGTTGAGACCGCGAAGGAGGTGGAAGACCTGCCGCGTCTCTGTCACTGACTGGCCAAGGTCCCGCAACTGGTCGGTGAAGGATTTGAGCTTGGTGCGGTACTGCATCATGGTGAGATCGCCCTGGACGAGAGCGTGGTATTCCGCGTCGACGTGGACAGCACGGGCAAGCATGTTGTCGCGGAAGATGCCGTCGACCGCAGTCCACACGGCGAGAGCGGTGTCTTGGGGCTGTATCATGGCGTGGAGGAGCTCCGGCGAAATGGTGGTGTAGAGCCAGTGCACCACGACGTGATCAGCCATGCGCCACTCGGGGTCGTCCAGGCGGGAGAGCGCCGCGGGATCGACGTGGTCGTGGAGGCCGAACATGCCAACAACGGTGTCGAAGCGGCGACGCCACTGCGAGTAGTTGCCGGCGAGGAGATCTAGCGTGACGGGGACGTGGCGCGAATGTCGACGGTCTGGAGGATCGACGACGGGAAGGAGGGCGCGACAACCGAAGCCGGCGCGGCCACGATCGCAGACCGCGGAGCGGGCGATGCGAGGAGAGAGGGCGCCGGAGGGAACACAGGGGCGACGGGAGCGCCAGGGGCGGGAGCCCCAGCGGCAGGAGGGGGCGCGTCGGCCAGAAGAGCATCGTGGAGAGCCGCGTCATCGTCGGCAGACGTCATGGCGGCGGAAGCAGAATCGTCGACCTGCGCAAACGGGTTGGGCAAGTCAGGGAGGTCTGATACCATGTTAACAAAGGAGATTGGGAGAATGACACCACACTTTAATTATACACAGACAGGAGCTATATGTACAGCTTGGAGCGGCCTCTGCCTAGTGGTGATCACACACAGGTGCTGATCACGGGGGGAGTGTATGCCTTTTCTGAATTCAAATGTGTTTGGTGCATGCAATGTCTCTGCAATATTTTTTTTAAATGAATGTCTCTGAAATATAAATTAAATGTGTAAGGCACTAAGGCACGAAATCAGTATAGTAGGTCATTTTAGATGAAATGTACAAGCTTTAGAGCATCTCCAACAGGCGCCCAAAAAGAGCTCCGCGCGCTAAAAGTTTGTTTTTTTGGGCGCCGGACAGCTCCAGCAGAAGCTGTAGCGCTAAAAGTTTTTGCGCGCGCGCTGAAAAACGCTGTCGCGCGCGCCATATTTGGGGCGCCGGATTGCGCGCGCTTCACAATTTACGCTGTCTGCTTTTTGGGCGCGCGTTTTTGAGCACCTGCTAAAGCAAAGTTGGTCCCGGCGCTTTAAAAATACTACAATGGCGCGCTATAATGTTTATTGGCCGCGGAATTTTTGTGCGGCTGTTGGAGATGCTCTTAGCAGAAGAAAATGTACGATAACACTAAGTAAACAACGACTAGTGATAAAACCCAACTTGCCGTGCCTAACTCCTGCAATTAACCTAATACATTGTCTTCTTTCTAGGTTCAGGGCACTGGATGGATTGGTTTTCAAGTTGAAATGGTGATGTTTTGTGGCTCCTATAGAAGACATGCTATGTCAAACTAGCAACGATAGAGGATGCCAAATTGCCATCGTTGTTTTTAGTGGTTTCTTGATTGGGTCAATTTGGACGGCCCAGCCCACCAAACAAACGCAAGTTTGTTTGGACCAGGAGGCGGGCTGACTCATTCATTTACTTCCTTTTGAGGGAAAACACATAGGAAAATGCCAATTGCGGACGACTTTCATGGAGGTGGTTATTTTGAAAAAGTTAAAAGAAAAATCATATTTTGAAGTTTCACAAAATTCTGAAAAAAAAATCATACGGGTTCATATGGATGTATTCTACATGTATGCAATTTTGAAGATGATATATATTATGTGAGAGCTACACAAAAAAGAAAATCACGATTTGAAACTGATGAGCAGTACAAGCACTGTTCACTATTAAAAATGCATGAATTTTCTTTTTTGTGCAGCTCTCACCGTAATGTATTTCAGCATCAGATTTTATAAACATGTAGAATACATCCATATGAATGTGTAGAAATTTTTTCAGATTTTTTTGGAACTCCAATATATGATTATTGAGATTTCAAAATAACCACCTTGCCGCGACCTCCAAAAGCCCGCACCCAAAGACACATTCCTTTCTTGCTTCTTTACTTAAGTTTGACCATATATAGAGGGCTAAAGTTCGTTTGACTATATACCTGCAAACCGCCACATAGGATCTATTGGAGCTTGCCCGATCTACCACCAACACTCTGAAGATATTGGCCACCTGCGTTTCCCGGTGCATTCAGCCACAGGAACTTCGGTAACGTTTGTTTGAGAGACTTCATCTCTACAGCAGGGATGGTTGATCAATCAGGGTGGGTTGTCATGGAACATATTCTGTGCCTCTCTGATGCGCCTCTACAACTAATGTCAAGCCTTAATATCAAGCAAGTTGTAGCGGTCGGCTGCTGGTACATATGGTGGACTCACAGTCGGATCACGCACAATGAAACATGTCAACCACTGGTGATTGCTCGGCCGTGACATTTAGAGGTCATTACTTTTTCTTCTTTTTAATAATTTGGTTGTGTGCAACCTATATTTCTAAACTATCTCTTGACATTATACTGTTGCGAAGGTTAGACATATTGGGTACTACTTCCTCCGTCCCATAATATAAGAACGTTTTTGACATTAATGTGTCAAAAACGCTCTTATATTATGGGACGGAAGGAGTACTATCTTGGTATTTCTCTTTATAAAAAAAACATGAGAAAATATGTTGAACGTACCACGACGAATAATAAAACTCTATTCACAAATATTCTTGTTGCTCAGAAAATGCATTTGGGGAACGGAAGCAAACATTTACAAGACGACTTAATCAAGTGGCCCTAAGACTTGATAACATTACAGAACACACGGATCGATCATACAAGTTGGCAATCAACAGAGGCCAGGAATTGATCATACATGACGGATGACACTCAGTAATTACGACGATAACTAATTACTGATTAGAACGAAAAGATGATATTTCTGTCTGCTTATTAGCTTCGCCTGCAGTCTGTCGTGAGTTCATCTGCATGCGCCAAAAGGATCAGCACAGCGCCACCGCTCGATCCGCGGAGTCCACCGGCTTCATCAGCATCATGCTTATGCACATGCCAGCGTGCTCGTTCAGCTCCGGCGCCGCAGTGCTCACGGCCACCGCCGCCGCTACAGGGATCGGCGACGATGCCGTCGAACAAAGGTCCAGCAATGCCGTCAGCGCCTCGCGCATCCAGTCGTACCGGCAGAGCCCGTACGCGTCCGCTGGGGAGAGCCACCGCCTTCCGTGGGTTTCCTGCTCCGGCCATTGCTTGAGCTCCTCGGTGACCTCTAGCGCGAAGACGTGGCCCTTGCAGGCGCCCCGCGGGCTGTCGCTGCTCTGGCCCAGGCTCTGCCTGCTCTTGCTCCTGAACACCCACAAGCCCAGCGGGTTTCTCTGGAGAGAAAATACGTGGTAATTGCCTATCAGAAACAGCTATATAATTCATGTAAATGCTAAAACATAATTAACTCAAACATGTCACCAACAGGAGCTGATTGTTTAGATCGGTGTTGGACAAACAGCAGACACGTCACATGCATAGCAGCAATCTGCTAGATCTCTGAATGTGTTCTTTTCTATCATCTGTGGAGGAGCCATGTATCGATGCTTGAAAATTGTTCCAGGGGACAAGGCTTCTGACGACAAGCCAGCGCAAGATGAATAAAAGAGGGCAATTATTTGGATTCACAATAATCAAGGGCTCCCCGGCAGACTAGACAACTCAAAGGATAATCGTGAAAGAATTACACCACGTCACACCGAATATGTAAATTTTTACTAAGTCAACGGCCATGTCCTTGTCTTGTCTCCTGGTTGTCATGTAAGATCCAAAAAATTCTCCACGACAGATTTTATCAAGAGAGAAAAATCCCCAGCTGATTGCTTTCCCTATCAAACATCATCGTGTTCGCCGCTATCTGTTTATTTTAGTATATATATCATCATATATAGCTCAATCGATCCCTAGAGGTCAAATCAGCTAATTACCTCACCCGCCAAAATAATCAGCTAATTACCGAGAGGTGCAGTAAACTTGCACCATTGGCTGTTCATGAAATCAAGATAGTAAACACTTACTAGGTTCGTGATGCATGCGAAGGAAAGATATGTGTGAGTAGAGTAGTTACATTGATGTTGCCCCTGACTCCGGCCTCCTCCAGCGCCTCGCGGCATGCCGCCTCATAGACGTCCTCGTCGTCCTCCCAGCCGCCCTGAAAAAGTCAATCCATCGATCGATCAGTACGTGGATGCATGTCGCCGACGAAATATGTGTGATGGTACGGTGAGTTGGTGTTACCTTGGGGAAGACGAGATCGTCCCTGTTGGCTGTGGAGACCATGAGAACCTCGAGCTGCCCGTCTTTGTCCACGCGGTACGGGACGCACCTGCGCCGGGGAGAGGAACACGGCTCGTCAGGGCAAGAACGGCTTGGAACATGGAAGATACAATGATCCAATGAGTGGGTACTCACCCGGCGACGAGGCGGTACTCGTTGTCGTAGCGCTGCCTGAGCCTGCCTTTCCTGGCCACGAGCTTCTCTGATGCCATTGCCGCGTCAGGAAAGAAGGGACAAAGAAGCAGCGGCTGCTGCTGAAGAGCAGAAACAGAAACAGAACACGGAACAGAGAGCCCAGGCGAGACTCAATCGGAGCAAAGGAGTGGGGGAGGAGGCAGCAAACTGGCTATCTGCGGCTCTCACCACTGGCGCTTCTTCCCGCGCAATTTAAAGGCGCGAGGCGGAAGAGGAGGTCAACCGACATTAACGCACCAGCACCGCCCAACCACACAACAACTAGGAAGCTAGGCTCGGTCTGATTCTTCGAAACAGAGGGGAGGAAAGAAAACTGCGAATGATTTGGGCGGGAGTAGTAAACAAAGGGAGAGGTCCGTTGAATAGCGCGGCACCTCGAGCCGGCCTATGATTGGAGATCGAGGCAATTACGAGGGCCGGTGCGTGTGGTGCTCCGGTCGCTTCTTCGCTTGCGTGATTGGGTTCGTTCCAGGAGGAGCCACCGAGCGACGGACGGAGAATTTATAAATGTATGATATGCACGGGGAAGAACACAGAGAACACTCAATTTTTTTGCCGATTCTCTCGGAATTTTGAGAATCGTCCCTCCACCCAGCTTCACCTAGAACTGGAAGAATCAGCCAAAATAACTGGGCTAGTCCCCGTCCATAGGGATCGGACATGTCCTTCACGGAGGAGGTCCTGAAGCTAATGTTATCAATCTTAGATTCGCGTTCGTTACTTTAATAATTTGATATGTATGTGAACTGGTGTTTGGATGTTGTCCTTACTTGGACAAGCCTCCCACTTATGATTAACCACTTTTGCAAGCATCCGCAACTATGATAAAAAAATTAAGATAAATCTAACCATAGCATGAAACATGTGGATCCAAATTAACCCTTTACAAAGCAACTCATAAACTAGGGTTTAAGCTTCTGTCACTCTAGCAACCCATCATCTACTTATTACTTTCCAATGCCTTCCCCTAGGCCCAAATCATAATGAAGTGTCATGTAGTCGACGTTCATAACACCACTAGAGGAAAGACAACATACATCTCATCAAAATATCGAACGAATACCAAATTCACATGATTACTTATAACAAGACTTCTCCCGTGTCCTCGAGAACAAACGTAACTACTCACAAAGCATGTTCATATTCAAGATCGGAGGGGTATTAAATATCATTAAGGATCTGAACAAATGATCTTCCACCGAATAAACTAACTAGCATCAACTACAAAGAGTAATCAACACTACTAGCAACCCACAGGTACCAATCTGAGATTTTGAGACAAAGATCGGATACAAGAGATGAACCAGGGTTTGAGAGGAGATGGTGCTGGTGAAGATGTTGATGGAGATTGACCCCCTCTTGGTGAGAGGATCGTTGGTGATGATGATGGCTTCGATTTCCCCCTCCACGAGGGAAGTTTCCCCGGCAGAGCAGCTCCACAGGAGCCCTAGATTGCTTCTACCCAGGTTTCGCCTCAAGACGGCGGCGCTTCGTCCCGAAAGCTCTCTCTCTATTTCTTTACCAGATCAAAAGCCACCATATAGCAGAAGACGGGCACCGGGGACCTGCCAGAGGGCCCACAAGCCCTAGGGGCGCGCCCAGGGGGGTAGGGCGCGCCCCCCAGGCTTGTGGCCACCTGGTGGGACCCCTCTTGTATTTCTTCGCCCAATATTTTTTATATATTCCAAAATAATTATCCGTAAATTTTCAGGACTTTTGGAGTTGTGCAGAATAGGTCTCTCAGATTTGCTCCTTTCCGGTCCAGAATTCCATCTGCCGGCATTCTCCCTCTTCATGTAAACCTTATAAAATAAGAGAGAAAAGGCATACGTAATGTACTATAATGTGTAATAACAACACATAATGCAATAAATATTAATATAAAAGCATGATGCAAAATGGAGGTATCAACTCCCCCAAGCTTAGACCTCGCTTGTCCTCAAGCGAAAGCCGAGATCGATAATCATGTCCACATGTTTAGAGATAGAGGTGTCGATAAAATAAAATACGGACATGAGGGCATCATGATCATCTTTAGAACAGCAACATATATTGTCATATAATTTCTTATGCTAAAGTAACAAGTCGTTCACAAGGTAAAGTATGAATCAGAAACTTTATTGAAGACTAACAAACTATGGTCTCAGTTATTGAAGCAATTGTAATTTATCATAATATCGGAAAGAGTCAATGTAAGAGATTTTGTACATCAAATCCACATACTCAACCATCTTTTAGTCTTTCACAATTGCTAACACTCACGCGATACTTATGGGATCAAAGCCTCAGTCAGAAACATAGAAAGACAGGGGCTTATAGCTTCGCCTCCCAACCTTTTACCTCAAGGGTAATGTTAACAATAATACTTTATGATAACCTACATCCAAGTGGATCTATATATATTTGGATCTTCCCCAACATATAGTTCTTGCCAAAAAGAAAAAGTGTAAAAAGGAAAGGTGAAGATCATCATGACTCTTGTAGGGAGATAGAAGGTAAAAGTAAAAGATAGACCCTTCACAGAGGGAAGTAGAGGTTGTCATGCGCTTTTATGGTTGGATGCACAAAATCTTAATGCAAAAGAACGTCACTTTATATTGCCGCTTGTGATAAAGAACTTTATTATGCAGTCCGTCGCTTTTATTTCTTCCATATCACAAGTTCGTATAGAGCTTATTTTCCTCACACTAAAAGATCATACATATTTAGAGAGCAATTTTTATTGCTTGCACCGATAACAACTTATTTGGAGGATCTTACTCAATCCATAGGTAGGTATAATGGACTCTCATGGCTAAACTGGGTTTAGGGATTTTTGATGCACAAGTAGTATCTCTACTTGGTGCAAAAGATTTGGCTAACATAGGATGGGAAACAAGCACAACATGTTGGAAGATCCAAGACAATATAACTTCTATTCGGATATAAGAAAACATAACCCATTATGTTGTCTTCCTTGTCCAACATCAACCTTTTAGCATATAATATTGTAATGAGTGCTCACAATCACAAAAGATGTCTAGGATAGTGTATTTATATCAATGAAAAAAATTACGCTGCAGCAAAATAGCGGCGACCTCAAAATATGCTATTAGCGTGCTATATCGCGCTATAGCGTGCTATTAGCGAGACGTTATACACTGATATATATTTAGCGAGGCAATTCTCAATACGCTATAGCATGCTATTAGCGATGCTATAGCGCGCTATTTTTTCCAGTGATTTATATGTGAGACCTCTCTTCCTTCATTACTTCCTATTAATTGCAACAATGACCAAAACTATGTTTGTCAAACCTCAAAAACTTTATTCATCATACTCTTTATATGTGAAGTCATCACTCTCCATAAGGTCATTATATAATCTTTTGACTTCTTTTGTTATTTTCTTTTTCTCAAGATCATAGCAAGAAAGCAAAGCCCTCAACTCAAAACTACTCTTTATTATATAACTCGCAGACTCGATTACATAGATAGATCACAAAATAAAGCTCAAAGCTAGATCATACTAAAAACTTTTATTCTACTAGATCAAGATATAACCGAAAGGACCGAACTAAGAAAAATGATAAAGGTAAAGATGTGATGATGATACGATACCAGGGCACCTCCCCCGAGCTTGGCACAAGCCAAGGGGAGTGCCTATACCCACATACTCAAGTCTCCTTCTTCGGAGGTGGTGATGAAGGTGTTGAAGTAGTGTCCTTCTTCCTCAGCTTGCACTTGAGGGTGGAATTTTCCTCCCTTAAGTCATCGATCTCCTGGTCAAGCCTTAATATCTTTTTGCATAATTCCTGCTTGTTTTCCTGCAGGAGACGAAAAGGGATAAACTCGATCTTAGGTTTCTTTGCTTTATTAGGGAGACTTGACTTTTTGAACTCCACGTGCATGTCCCCGGGTTGGGGTAGTAGGACTTCATCCTCATCTGAGCTTGTCTCTTCCTTTGCCTTCAGATTGTAGTCTTCCTCTTCCTCCGTGGTCCAACAATAATGCTCCACATCCCCGTAAACCTTGGAGTCTGCAATGTAATCAGCTATGTAGCTCTCTCCCTCCGAATCTTGGGACGACATGCTTTCAGATTTGTCAAAACAGCTCAAAACGAGAATATATGATATTGCCATGGTACGGTGGTCAAAACCTTCGGGAGATTATATAATGAATTTTTCCCGACCAAAAGAAGTATTCTGCAAGAAAATGGAGTCCGGAGGGTACACGAGGTGGCCACAAGCCTGGGAGGCGCGCTTAGGGGGGTAGGGCGCGCCCCCAAGGCTTGTTGCCTCCTCGTGCACTTTTTGGGCTACTTATTTTCCTAATTTTTTCAAATATTCCAAAACGGAGTAAAATTGCTTTTGGAAAAGTTTTGAAGTCAGTTTACTTACCGTACCACATACCTATTCCTTTTCGGAGTCTGAGACGTTCTGGTAGATATCCCTTATGTACCACTCCGGTGTTATGGTATTAATAATATTGGTTTCAACATTTATGGTAGTACCTGAGATATAATGTTTGATTCTTTGCCCGTTTACCACCTTCGGGTTATTGCCTTCGGCGTTGTTGATTTCGATGGCATCGGAACGATAAACTTCCTCGACAATGTAAGGCCCTTCCCATTTAGAGAGAAGCTTTCCTGCAAAAAATCTTAAACAAGAATTGTATAGCAAGACATGATCACCTACATGAAATTCACGCTTTTGTATCCTCTTGTCATGCCATCTTTTAATTTTTCTTTAAACAGTTTGGCATTCTCATAGGCTTGGCTTCTCCATTCATCAAGTGAGTTAATTTAAATAACCTCTCCTCACCGGCAAGTTTGAAATCATAGTTGAGCTCTTTAATTGCCCAATAAGCTTTATGTTCTAGTTGAAGAGGTAAGTGCCATGCTTTACCGTAAACCATTTTATATGGAGACATACCCATAGGTTTTTGTACGTAGTTCTATAAGCCCATAATGCATCATCAAGTTTTTTAGACCAATTCTTTCTAGATCTATTAACAGTCTTTTGCAATATCAATTTTATTTCCCTATTACTCAACTCTACTTGACCACTAGACTGAGGGTGACAAGCTGATGCAATTCTATGGTTAACATCATACTTAGCAAGCAATTTACGGAAAGCACCATGAATAGAGTGTGAACCACCATCCGTCATTAAATATCTAGGCACTTCAAACCTCGGGAAAATAACTTCTTTAAGCATTTTAATAGAAGTGTTGTGATCAGCACTACTAGTTGGAATAGCTTCTACCCACTTAGTATGTAATCAACAGCAACTAATAAATGAGTATATGATACGTCTCCAACGCATCTATATTTTTTGATTGTTCCATGCTGTATTATTATCAATCTTGGATGTTTTATAATCATTTTATAGTCATTTTATATCATTTTTTGGTACTAACCTATTGCCGTAGTGCCAAGTGCCAGTTGTTGTTTTTTCCATGTTTTTTACATCACAGGAAATCAATATCAGATGGAGTCCAAATGCAACGAAACTTCACGATGATTTTTTATGGACCAAAAGAAAGAAGTTGGGCCCTTGTTGCACCTGGCGGGAGTCCCGAGGAGGGGAAAACGCACACTGTGCCCCCCGGACCGCCTCTTTGCTCTATAAATACCCAAAAAATCCAAAAATCCTAGAAGCGTCGGCGAAATATTCATCCAGCCGCCGCAGAGTCTAGAACCACCAGATCCAATCTAGACACCATCTCGGATGGGTGTCACCACCTCCATTGGTGCCTCTCCGATGATGCGTGAGTAGTTCTTTGTAGACCTTCGGGGCCGTAGTTAATAGCTAGATGGCTTTCTCTCTCTCTCTCTCGCTGAATTCTCAATACAATGGTCTCTTGGAGATCCATATGATGTAACTCTTTTGCGGTGTGGTTGTTGGGATCTGATGAATTTTTAGTTTATGATCAGTCATATCTTTTTATATCCATGAAAGTTATTTGAGTTTCTTTGATCTCTTATATGCATGATCTCTTATTGCCTCATATTTTTTCTCCGATATTTGGGTTTTGTTTGGCCAACTTGATCTATTTATCTTGCAATGGGAAGAGGTGCCTGGTAGTGGGTTCGATCTTATGGTGCTTGATCCCAGTGACAGAAAGGGAACCAACACGTATGTATCGTTTGCTACTAAGGATAAAAAGATGGGATCTATATCTAACGCAATAGATAAATGGATCTTGTCTACATCATGTCATCGTTCTTATTGCATTACTCCGTTTTTCCATGAACTTAATACACTAGATGCATGCTGGATAGCGTTCGATGTATGGAGTAATAGTAGTAGATGCAGGCAGGAGTCGGTCTACTAATCTTTGATGTGATGCCTATGTAATGGTCATTGCCTGGATATTGTCATAATTATTTGAGGTTCTATCAATTGCCCAATAGTAATTTGTTTACCCACCATTTGCTATCTTTCTCGAGAGAAGCCACTAGTGAAACCTACGGCCCCTGGGTCTTCTTTCTCATATATTTGCTTGCGATATAATTTTCCTTTGCATTTTTATTCAGATCTATTAAACCAAAAATACAAAAATACTTTGCTGCACTTTATTTTATTTGCGATCTATAATTTCAATCTACTACAATTTTCTGGCATCGTTACCCAAAAGGGATTGACAACCCCTTTAACACGTCGGGTTGCGAGGTGTTGTTATTTGTGTGCAGGTGCTGTTTACGTTGTGTTGCTTGGTTCTCCTACTGGTTCGATAACCTTGGTTTCTTCACTGAGGGAAATACCTACCTTCGCTGTGCTACATCATCCCTTCCTCTTTGGGGAAATACCGACGTAGTCCTAGCAGACATGAGCTTTTCTGGCGCTATAGTCAGAGAGCGATCAAAAGGAATTTCTGGCACCGTTGCTGGGGAGGATCTTCAACATATACCAGGTTCCTAATCATAAATCTCATCTCCTCGCAATTTACATTATTTGCCATTTGCCTCTCGTTTTCCTCTCCCCCACTTCGCAAAAATTTGCCGTTTTATTCGCCCTCTTTCTGTTTGCCTTTTTCTCGTTCGATCTCATGTTTGCTTGTGTTGCCATGTGCCTTCTATTTGCTTGCATCTTTGCTTGCTAAAAATCTGTTGATATGGATCCTCATCCACTAGCTAATCTTTTTAAGAGATCTAATTATTTTGAACCAGTTGCTAGTGATTTGAGTGCACTTGATTATCTCTATGAAGTTTTGCATGAAATTCGTGAATCTGAAAATTGTGATGAAGAAATTTATAAAGTGATTCATGATAGCACCTTCAATGAAAAGCATGATTGCAATGATTTTACTATAAATTCTATTAATGTCAATTGTGCTAATAATATGCAAAACCCCAAGCTTGGGGATGCTAATTTTGGTATGTTCACTACTTATTGCAATGATCATGATTGGGGTGATTCTTCTTGTGATCTTGAAAATTTATTTAAGCCTCATGATGAATATGTTTGTGATAATATTGAAAGTGAGTTTGGAAGAGTGTCAACTCTAGGTACTAATGATCCCACTACTTTGGAGTATGTTCAATCTTATGAAATTTTTGATAAAAGTGGGTTCGGACAGGTCATGACTTTATTTGATGATAATCCCACTATGTTGGAAGAGTGTCAACTTTGTATGCATGTGGATCATAAAGAGAAAATTTTATATGATAGTTATATTATTGAATTTTATTATTATCCTACTTATAATTATCATGAGAGAGGAAAATATGGTGGTAGAAAATTTCATGTTATTAAATTTCCTCTTGTTGTGTTGAGATTGTCAATGTTTTATTCCTCTCCTTTGCATATGCTAGATGTTTCTTGTCTTGATAATTTGTTTTTCTATAAAATTCCTATGCATAGAAAGTATGTTAGACTTAAATGTGTTTTTCACATGTTTCATGATTCTCTCTTTGTGTTTTGATTATTATCTGTTGTGTGAGCATCGTTGAAATATTATGCCTAGCTAAGGGCGTAAAACTTTAGCGCTTGTTGGGAGGCAATCCAATGAACAAATTTTATTTTTGCTTTTTGATTTCTGTTCTTGAGTGTTAGCACAATTATTATAATGTTATGATTGTGTTTTTTGTGTCTTAATTAGTGTTTGTGCCAAGTAAAGCCTTTAGGATCTTCTTCGGTGATAGTTGTTTGATCTTGCTGAAAAAGACAGAAACTTTGTGCTCACGAAAATAATTTTAATAAATCACAGAAAAGAGATTTTTCTCTGATTATTTTTGCAGAAGATTAATATACAAATTACCCTGGTCTTCCTAATTTAGTAGAATTTTTGGAGTTCCAGAAGTATTCACAAAAGTCAGATTACTACAGACTGTTCTGTTTTGACATATTCTGTTTTCTTTGTGTTGTGTGCTTATTTTGATGGCTCTATGGTTTTCTTTGATGAGTTTTTGCCATATAAAAGTTGGAATACAGTAGATATAATACAAAAACAAAATAATAATTGGTTTGATACAACACTTATAGTAGTGATTTATTTTTCTTATACTAACGGATCTCACGAAGGTTTTGTTGAGTTTTGTGTGATTGAAGTTTTCAAGTTTTGGGTTATCTTACGATGGATGAAAGAAGGATAGAAGAGCCTAAGCTTGGGGATGCCCCGGCATCCCAAGCTATTATCCAATAATGAGCAACTAACTAAGCTCGGGGAAGCCCCCGAGTGGCATCCCCTCTTTCTTCTAACGACCATCGGTATCTTACTCGAGGCTATATTTTTATTCGTCACATGATATGTGTTTTGCTTGGAGCGTCTTGTATGATATGAGTCTTTGCTTGTTTTATTTTGTGTTTTAAGTCATAAATCCTTGCTGGACACACCTATTTGAGAGAGCCAAAATTATATCATGACTTGTTAGAATTGCTCTCTGTGCTTCACTTAAATCTTTTATGAGCTAGGACTTGCTCTAATGCTTTACTTATATCTTTTTGAGCACGGTGTGCTTAGTATTTTTGAAGAAATGCTCTCTTGCTTCACTTAGATTTATTTGAGAGTTAGTAAAATTTTGGTGAAATTATCTCTTGCTTCACTTAAATTATTTTGAGAGAAATAGAAAATTTGTTATGCTCATGATCTTCACTTATATTTGTTTGAGCTTATGAAAAGCAACACATGAAAATAAGTCCCAAAGTGATAGATATCCACAAAGGATAAAGAAAAAGAAAAGAAAAAATGTCATGAAGATTAGTGGATAAAATAAACTCGATTCTTAGTAATAGTTTTGAGATATGATGATGTGATATGTGAGTTATGTTGATGAGTAATTGTGCTCTAGTAAGAATATTGGTGTTATGGTTTGTGATTCCCTATGCAAGTACGAAAGTCAGTAATCATGCAATGAAAATTATATCCTCTTTGTGGTGCATTATTCGGTGTTAATTATGCTTAATGCTTGCTTATGAGATTATTCGTTTCTTGGTTGGTCGCTTCTCAATCTTTTTGCTAGCCTTCATTTTGCACTAAGTATGATCTCTAATTGTGCATCCAAAATCCTTTAAACCAGTTTTACCACATGAGTCCACTATATCTACCTATATGCGGTATTCTTTTGCCATTCTAAGCAAATTTGCATGTGCCATCTCTAATTTTCAAAATAAACTTATCTTTTGTGTGTTTGTTTAGCTCATGAACAGTAACGGTGGCTAATATTTTCCATGCTGGATGTGTTATTCTCACGATGAGTGTTTATTCATTTGTCATTGCACGAGAGTAAGGCAAAGGTTTTAGGGATGCCCAGTCCCGAAATGCAAAAATGAATATACTTTATGTTGTCAAATAATAAATTCCTTGGAAAGTGTTGGTATGGAGGGCACCCGTGGATACGGTTAGCCATGGAAAGTGAAAATATGGTGGAAAAAGTATTAAACTTTATTTTCAGTTTGGGAACCGCCTATGGCATATCTAGCATGGAAAGTGTTTGGAACTCTAAGTCGTTTTCGTTGGTGGGATGGATACACCTCCCAAAATGTTTTTATCTCTTATTTTTTTCGCTTTGAGCTCTGGCACCTCTACAAATCCCTACTTCCCTCTGCGAAGGGCCTTTCTTTTACTTTATGCAATTTTTATTTTGAGTCTCCATCTTCTCTCATAAAAAGCACCAACTAGGAGGCAATATGATCGTACTTAAGTATTGGGTGTAGGTAATATTCGAGCGTGTTTCATGAATGGATCAATGTTTGACCATGATGGGCTAGGGATAACTTATTTTAGCATTGATATTTTGAAAGACATGGTTGCTTGTTGATATACTTGAGTACCTAAATTATTATGTCAAAATAGACTATTTCTTTGAATCACATAAAAGTCCAAATGTCCATGCTATAAAGAAAAGAATATGATATGACATGATGAATAACACTCCACATAAAAAATTCTGTTTTTATCACTTACCTACTCGAGGACGAGTAGGAGTTAAGCTTGGGGATGCTGATACGTCTCCAACGTATCTATAATTTTTGATTGTTCCATGCTGTTTTATTATCAATATTGGATATTTTATAATCATTTTATATCATTTTTGGTACTAACCTGTTGACATAGTGCCAAGTGCCAAAGGCTGTTTTTTCTCCATGTTTTTTACATCGCAGAAATCAATATCAGACGGAGTCGAAATGCAATGAAACTTCACGATGATTTTTTATGGACCAAAAGAAAGAAGTTGGGCCCTGGTTGCACCTGGGGGGAGTCCCGAGGAGGGGACAACTCACCAGGGCACGCCAGGAGGCCCAGGCGCGCCCTAGTGGGTTGTGCCCACCTCGGGTGCCCCCGGACTGCCTCTTTGCTCTATAAATACCCAAAAAATCCAAGAACCCTAGAAGCGTCGACAAAATATTCATCCAACCGCTGCAGAGTCCAGAACCACAAGATCCAATCTAGACACCATCTCGGATGGGGTTCGCCACCTCCATTGGTGCCTCTGCGATGATGCGTGAGTAGTTCTTTGTAGACCTTCGGGTCCGTAGTTAGTAGCTAGATGGCTTTCTCTCTCTCACTGTATTATCAATACAATGGTCTCTTGGAGATCCATATGACGTAACTCTTTTGCGGTGTGTTTGTTGGGATCTGATGAACTTTGAGTTTATGATCAGTCATATCTTTTTATATCCATGAAAGTTATTTGAGTTTCTTTGATCTCTTATATGCATGATCTCTTATAGCCTTGTATTTATTCTCCGGTATTTGGGTTTTGTTTGGCCAACTTGATCTATTTATCTTGCAATGGGAAGAGGTGCCCGGTAGTGGGTTCGATCTTACGGTGTTTGATCCCAGCGACAGAAAGGGAAACGACACGTATGTATCGTTGCTACTAAGGATAAAAAGATTGGATCTATATCTAACGCAATAGATAAATGGATCTTGTCTACATCATGTCATCGTTCTTATTGAATTACTCCGTTTTTCCATGAACTTAATACACTAGATGCATGCTGGATAGCGATCGATATGTGGAGTAATAGTAGTAGATGCAGGCAGGAGTCGGTCTACTAATCTTGGATGTGATGCCTATGTAATGATCATTGCCTGGATATCGTCATAATTATTTGTGGTTCTATCAATTTCCAACGGTAATTTGTTTACCCACCGTTTGCTATCTTTCTCGAGAGAAGCCACTAGTGAAACCTACGGCCTCCGGGTCTTCTTTCTCATATATTTGCTTGCGATCTACTTTTCCTTTGCATTTTTATTCACATCTATTAAACCAAAAATACAAAAAATACTTTGCTGCACTTTATTTTATATGCGATCTATTATTTCAATCTACTACAATTTTATGGCATCGTTACCCGAAAGGGATTGGCAACCCCTTTAACACGTCGGGTTGCGAGGTGTTGTTATTTGTGCGCAGGTGCTATTTATGTTGTGTTGCTTGGTTCTCCTACCGGTGCGATAACCTTGGTTTCTTCACTGAGGGAAGTACCTACCTTCGCTGTGCTACACCATCCCTTCCTCTAGTCCTAGCAGACATGAGCTTTTCTGGCGCTATAGTCAGAGAGTGATCAGTATACCCATTAGAGGATGGAAAAGGTCCCATATAATCAAAACCCCAAACATCAAATGGTTCAATGACAAGTGAATAATTCATAGGCATTTCCTGACGTCTACTAATATTACCAATTCTATGACATTCATCACAAGACAAGACAAACTTACGAGCATCCTTGAAAAGAGTAGGCTAATAAAAACCAGATTGTAATACCTTCTGTGCAGTTCTATCTCCAGCATGGTGTCCTCCATAGGCCTCGGAGTGACACTTACATAGGACCTATTCCTGTTCATGCTCAGGTACACAAAGTCTAATAACACTATCTACTCCTTTATAACGGTGTGGGTCATCCCAAAAGTAATCTCTTAAATCATGGAAAAACTTTTTATTTTGTTGGTATGTGAAACTAGGCGGTATAAATTTAGCAACGATATAGTTAGCAAAGCCTGCATACCAAGGAGTACTACTAGAATCATTTATGATAGCTAATTGTTCATCAGGGAAGCTATCATCAATAGGTAGTGGGTCATCAAGAATATTTTCTAACCTAGACAAGTTGTCTGCTATGGGGTTCTCAGCTCTTTTTCTATCAATAATATGCAAATCAAATTCTTGCAGCAAGAGAACCCATCTAGTAAGTTTAGGCACTGGTACAACGAGGTGCTATACAATGGTTTTAACCCCTTTCCGCGATGGCATTTTGAACCGTCGCCAAGTGAGTGACTGCGATAGGGGGGTCCTTCCCACGCGACCCAGAAACCGTGGGGATAGGGAGCCTTGATGCATACAGTTTTCCCTATAAAATTGTTTCTGATATCTAGAATATTCGAAACGCTCCACCCATACAACTCGTTTGTGCTCGCATTGCCATCGCAGTCGATATTCTGTGGTGCTACGTTTACGATGCGTGACCCATCACAAACAGTTCACGATTATAGAAACAGACAATCACACACATTTACTTCTCCTCGACTATATGCGATTTGATGTAAGAGCGCACACAGTTGCCGCTATAAAATTGTATGCGAAGCTTGGATACATCCCACATGATTCATCCGGCATACCCTCGTCGGATGAAGACCTATTGCACGCGTTCTTCTATGACCAAACATTTGCGATGTGCACAACATCAAAAACAGTTCGTAATTGAGAAGCGTGTGTGATAAGGTGACTATCGCAAACATTTAATAAGAAATAACTGTGTGCGATGCTGTTGTTAATTGCACATGTTTTTTCTTGGCTGATCGTGTGTGCAGTAGAGATTGATCGCACATGTAGTGGATCCTAGAAATATATCTGATCTTGATGTCTATCGTAGACGTTTCGTTTTCGCAAACCGTGTGCAGTGTAATCCCTAATTTAAAAATCACATGTTTTGAATTTGAAAGTAGGCAATCACTTATTTCATATCCAACAATGTTTATTACAAATATAGCACTGGGGCGCGTCGGTGCTATACAAACAGTTTTTAACCCCTTTCCGTGACGGCATTTGGAACCGTCTCCAAGTGAGTGTGGGCGATAGGGGGGTCCTTCCCACATGACCCAGAAATCGTCGGGGTTAGGCCCTCCTGGGACACAGGCTGGGGCCGTGTGCGATCGGGCAAGGCATCGAAACCCAATCATTTCCATAGATATGTACATCCCACACGGTAACCCGAGAAAAACATTTCCGTAGGTATGTTCATCCCACATGGTGAATCCCAGAAAAACATTTTCGTTCGCATGTATATCACACACAGTCAATCCAAGGAATACGTTTCCGTTCTTATGTAGATCCCACAGAGTCAATCCAGGGAAAACTTTTTCGTTCGTACATACATCCCACACAGTTTTATGTGTAGGCTCGTGTGTGAAAGGTGTAACTATCACACACGGTCTGCCTTGGTTAACTGTTTGCTTTTATCAACTATATCACACACGATTTGATGAAGAAAACTGTGTGGCATTGAGCTATCCATCGCAAGCGCTTTTACTGCTAGAACCGTTTGCAAAGGTCCATGACACATTTAGCAGGTTTATTAGTTTACAATTAATAATTCTAGTATCACGCAAGTTCACATTTCATATCAACCAGCTGTTTGCCAATTTCATATCAGGCACATAAATATATTATAACATCACAGTATGGTAGCTACATGAAAACAACACTGTACAACATATAGCTAGTTCAACTTCATAAGAACAATATATTCATTTCCCTAATCGAGATCATCCAGGCTCGTCTTATCCACCTCTGCTTTCAGTTCAGTAAGAACCTATTTTGCACAGGCCAACTGGGAAAGTGCCTCCTCCTTCGCCAACACCATCTTAGCAAAGTCTGATCTAAAAATCTGAGCTCATTCTCCACCTTCAACTTTTTTATCCCGCATCTTCAAATATTCTTCAGTGTTGACAACAGTTTCTCTAAGCCTATGTATGTTCTCTTCCTCATACATGCTCCAGATCTTCGCTAGGCACATCTTCAAAGACTGTGGCCACTCTTTATCAACCCACTCCAAGTAAGAATACTTCCGTTCATCCTATAATATTTAAAACTAGATCCATAACAATTGTAGGGGAAATGGGTTTATAGCAACATAGAAAATCACCAATGCTTATTTTGAAAAACTGAAGAAACATTTAATTATGACATATCAAACCAAAAATATGAATGTGCAAATGAATTAATTGCTACTGCGACAACAACCAAAATCTGGAACATCAGAAGCTATAATTAACTACAATGACGCTACAAGTTCTTACTCATGTACAATAAATAACAAACTGAACATTTTATGAGGAAGGTAAATATAACTGCAACAACATAGCGACAGTGTTTGGATGACAGCAAATTGATACTAACAGGTGTGTACATGCACAAATTTAGTAACATAGAAGTAATAGCACTAAGGCCGTACACTATGTATGCCAAAACTGGGGTAAAGACAACTGTTGCTACATCTCGCACCGGTGCCTTGCACTGGCGAGCTGATGCAGCGGATAAAAATCAAGGACCCGGACTCCGGAGCACGTAGTTGCTCTGATGCCCAGTTCCTTTGTGCCATAAAGATTTAGTATTTTACTGCTTGGCTGCTCGGATGTGTGGACCAAAGTTGGCTGCATAAACTGCTGAAGCGGTGCCAAATAATTTTCTAATGGCACCGCTGATGAGATGGCAACAATTTAAGATACTAGGTACAAACTGTGACACTGTCTTAGGATGCGTTTGGTTGAAGGTGTGGTATGAATGGGTTGGGACCGTGATAAATGTCTCGAATCACATCTAACAAATGATTTGTAACAACAGAAGAGGGTCTAACCTTCTCGCGACATGCCGAAACTTCCTCCCAAAGGTCCACGTAATCAAACGCAAGTAGCTTCACGCATGGAGATTGATGGTGACAACGAGCAGATAGATCTTCAGCCACCCCGATCCATTCGTTGCCACAAATGGTCTTAGGGAGCTACAAGAGGAAACAACGACTCAAATCGACCTCCGGGTAAAAATCCTTCATTCCAAGTCATAGCTCGAGAGAGAGAAGAGAGGCATACCCAGGTGGTGAAGTAGTAGTCGCCGGAGGAGGAACCACTGGAGATGGCTTTGAAGAAGACCATGGCGAGCCCGGTGGTAGGATGCGAGACGGCGAGAGCGAGGAAGCGGCTATAGTGTAGGACCATGAGAAGAGGTGTCTAGAGGGGGGGGTGATTAGACACTAAGTACCAAAGTTGCAGTTTTTAAGTTTCTTTGAAGCTTGAGTGGAGTTTAGGCACAAGTTTAACATTCACAACATATAGCAAGCAAGCATGCAAAGAGTATATGAGCAGCGGAAAATAAAGCATGCAACTTGCAAGAATGTAAAGGGAAGGGATTGGAGGATTCAAACACAATTTGGAGACACAGATGTTTTTGGCGTGGTTCCGATAGGTGGTGCTATCGTACTTCCACGTTGGTGGAGACTTCAACCCACGAAGGGTAACGGTTGCGCGAGTCCACGGAGGGCTCCACCCACGAAGGGTCCACGAAGTAGCAACCTTGTCTATCCCACCATGGCCGTCACCCACGAAGGACTTGCCTCACTAGCGGTAGATCTTCACGAAGTAGGCGATCTCCTTGCCCTTACAAACTCCTTCGTTCAACTCCACAATCTTGTCGGAGGCTCCCAAGTGACACCTAGCCAATCTAGGAGACACCACTATCCAAGAAGTAACAAATGGTGTGTTGATGATGAACTCCTTGCTCTTGTGCTTCAAATGATAGTCTCCCCAACACTCAACTCTCTCTCGTAGGTTTTGGATCTGGTGGAAAGATGATTTGAGTGGAAAGCAACTTGGGGAAGGCTATAGATCAAGATTCATATGGTAGGAATGGAATATCTTGGCCTCAACACATGAGTAGGTAGTTCTCTCACGTAAATAGGATCTTTGGAAGTGTAGGTTCACCGATGGCTCTCTCCACGAATGAAGAGGAGGTGGAGGGGTATATATAGCCTCCACACAAAATCTAACCGTTACACACAATCTACTAAACTCGGTGGGACCGAATCGTTAAACTCGGTCAGACTGATTTAGCAAATAATGTGACCATTAGGGTTTCCGGTGGGACCGAAATGCAACTCGGTGGGACCGATTCGGTTAGGGTTAGGGCATAACGTAATCTTGGTAGGACCGATTACACAAACTCGGTGGGACCGATTTTGGTAATAAGCTTTACAGAGAGTTGGTCAGGCAAACTCGGTTGGACCGATTATCAAACTCGGTGGGACCGAATTTGATAATAAGTTAACCAGAGAGTTTGCATTGTAATCTCGGTAGTACCGATTGCTCAAACTCGGTGAGACCGATTTTGATAATGGACATACACAGAGAGATTACAATCCCATCTCGGTGAGATCGAGATCCCTATCGGTGAGACCGATTTGCCTAGGGTTTGTGGCGTGGCTAAGACATCCAAACTCGGTGGCGCGGATAGAAACAATGGCAATGAGTTTGACTTTAGGTTTAGGACATATGTGTGGAAGTGGGAAAGTAGTTGAGGGTATTTGGAGCATATCACTAAGCACATGAAGCAAGAGGCTCATTAAGCAACACCTCATCCCTCCTTGATAGTATTGGCTTTTCCTATAGACTCAATGTGATCTTGGATCACTAAAATGTAAAATGAAGAGTCTTGAGCTTGAAGCTTGAGCCAATCCTTTGTCCTTAGCATCTTGAAGGAGTTCCCACATCATTTAGTCCATGCCACTCCATTGTTGAACTTATCTGATAAAAGTGTTAGTCCAACAAGAGATATGTTGTCATTAATTACCAAAACCACCTAGGGAGCACTTGTGCTTTCAATCTCCCCCTTTTTGGTAATTGATGGCAACATACATCAAAGCTTTATATAAAGATATAAAGAATAGCAAGTAAAGCTTTGGAAAGACATGTAACAAGCATAGGCTCCCCCTACATGTATGCAATCATGTGAATATGAAATATAGAAGCATGTGATAGCATAACCATGATAGAGCAGGAAATGTGTTACATGTATCTTGGCTAAATGCATCAGAGCAAAAAGTATTGAAGAGAATACCTTCATTGTGACGCCCTCGATTCAATCGTACACTAATCATGCACGCAAAGGTGTACGATCAAGATCAGGGACTCACGGGAAGATATCACAACACAACTCTAGACACAAATTAAAATAATACAAGCTTTATATTACAAGCCAGGGGCCTCGAGGGCTCGAATACATAAGCTCAAAAACACAAGAGTCAGCGGAAGCAACAATATCTGAGCACAGACATAAGTTAGACAAGTTGCCTTAAGAAGGCTAGCACAAAAGCAACATTGATCGAAAAGGCAAGGCCTCCTGCCTGGGAGCCTCCTAACTACTCCTGGTCGTCGACGGTCTCCACGTAGTAGTATGCATCGGCGGTGCCATCGCCCGAGGCTCGACATCTGGTTGCATTAACCGGAAAGAAGAAGAAAGGGGAAAGGGGAGCAAAGCAACCGTGAGTACTCATCCAAAGTACTGCAAGAAAGGATCTACACTACATATGCAACATTATCAAAGGAAGGCTGTATATGTGGACTGGGCTGCACAAATGCCGGAATAGAGAGAAGGCCTAGTCCTATCGAAGACTAGCATATTCTCAAACCCACCATCTTGCAGCAACAGGAGGGAGTAGAGTAGCATAAAGTAAAGTAGCAGTGGTGTTATCAATCTCGGCCGGAGATCCTTTCTCGACTCCCTGCGAGAAAGAAATCCCAAAGCCATACTATCCAGTTATCATCACAATTCATTACTCATCACCATCCAATTCTCATCACAAGTATCCAGTTCTAGTTGTATCGATCGATACAACTCCAAGTGTCCGCTATCGAGGACAGGCTATCGATAGATGTTTTCTTCCCTGCAGGGTGCACCAACTTACCCACCATGCTCGCTTAACTCCGCCGGACACACTTTCTGGGCCATGCCCGCCTCGCCAAACAATACGCCGCAACCCGACCTAGGCTTAATAGAGAGGCCAGACGCGGACTAAACCTATGCCCCTGTGGGTCATGGGCCATCTCCCCGAACTCCCAGACGCTTGCGTGGCGGCGGTGAGCAGACCTAGCTACCTCCTTCAACAAGGCAGCGCCACGCAGTCCAACCGGCGCGACGCCGCCGTCCGACGCCTATTAAGCTTCGCTGATGTATACGCATACGTAACGCCCATACTATGCCCACGTGATGGTTAGTGCTATCGGCCGAGGCCCTCGGATCAAATATCCAAATCGTAGTGGATTAGGGCGCGGTAACAAGCAGAGACTCACGAAGATGTGACCCCGCTGCCCGCCTCGAGGAATTGCGGCAAGGGCTAGGAATGCACGCCACGCCCGTAATTATCTCGCGGGCACCCTCCGTGTCAACCGTCTCCACATCACTGCAATTAAGCTCGCTGGTACCCTCGTGGTCAACCGCCTTTAGTAACATGGCTCAATGTAAAGTCATAGTAATCATAGTAGCGTGTGTATAAACATCAAGGGAAAACCCGAGGAATCACCTGGTGAATTCCACTCGATGTAGTCATCAAGGTGAACGTAAGAGGATTCACCTCGAGGTCCACACTTGAGGGGTTGCACGACGAGTCGTGATCGAAGGTTAAAGAGGAAATCACCTCGATGACCACGACCGAATAACTACACTACAGGTTAACATCGGCGTCGATGAGGTCTCACCCTCGGACTCGATAGTAACCCAAGAGTGTCGAGCAACTAAGCGGAAGTGATGTGCGGTGTCGGGCCTGGTCTTCGATCCCGCTGATCGGGTCTTCGATTATCCAACAGGCGATCGGGACAAAGTGGGGGTCACCGATGGATCTCTACAACCTATACTAAGCAGTTTAGGATAAGGGTAAGGTACAACAACAAAGTTACAAAAGCGCAGGCTATGCATCGTAATAGGAGCAATCAATAACAGTAGCAAAATCTAATGCAAGCATGAGAGAATGGAATGGGCGATATCGGGATGATCAAAGGGGGGGCTTGCCTGGTTGCTCTGGCAAGGAGGAGTCGTCGGTGACGTAGTCGATCACCGGGGCATCAGCGGCCTCGGGGTCACCGGAGAGAAGAGGGGAAGAAACAGTAAATACATAGCAAACAGAGGTAACACTAAGCATGACATGACGACACGAGCGCTAGGCGTGTTTCTAACGCGTACTACACGCTATGCAGACGAGGGGGAAACATCCGAGGTGAATTTCGACGTTAGGTGGATTCCTGACAAAGGAAAAGAGGGGAAAGTTCCATGTTCAGCATGCTAGGGGCATGTGACAGATGAACGGACCACGTATCCGGATTTGTTGGATTTTTCTGAGCAACTTTCATATAGAAAACATTTTCATCCGAGGAACGGTTTAATTTCTATGAATTTTTAAAGTTTAAACAATATTATGGAATTATTAAAAAAACAGAAAAGGAATATGACGTCATCATGACGTCATAGATAAGTCAACAGTCAGCAGGGCGGCCGACCAGGTCAAACCTGGCTTGTGGGTCCAGCGGGACCCACATGTGAGCCTCTGTTAGTCTAACAGTGTATTAAACTAACTAATCTAGGTTAATTAGCTACTGGACCCCACCTATCATAGACTAATTAGCTAAACTAATTAGTTTTAATTATTAAAACATTTTAGTTAGAAAAAGCGGCGGGGCCCGCATGTCGCTGGTCGGGCCTGCCTGATCAAGACTGATTGACCAGGTCAATCTGGTCAACAGGGGCGGGGCCCCATCGGCAAGGACCTGAGGTGGCCCTGTGTGCAGCTCGGCGGTGGTGCCGAGTTAGCTCGGCGACCAAACCATGGGGCGAGGGCGCGGCTGTGCGTCGGGATTCACCGTCCGACGGCCAAAAGGGGCGCGGGCGGGCGCGTTCGAACGGGGAGATCGTCCCGCGTCGATCTAGAGTGACCCCAAGTGCGGGGGTGGCCGGAGTGGAGCTCAACGACGACCGCGGGCGGCGCCGGAATACGGGCATCTCCGAAAACCACGCTACGGGCTGCGTTCTAGCTAACAAACGGCGCTAGCGAGTTCTACGGACCTCCAGCAACTCGACGGAGGCCACGGCTTGGCTCGGAGATGGACGGGGTGAGCGCAACGAGCTCGTCGACGAGGCCGCAACGGTAATGGCGATGGAGGCACCGCAAGCCGTCTGCAGTGCATGAGGAGGAACCAGAGGAAGGAGGAGGGTGCGGAGGCTTACGGCGCGGCACACGGAGGCCCTCGAGTGCTTAGGAGCGCAGCGGGTCGACGGAGTCGGCGACGGACGGAGTGGAGGAGCCCCGGCGATCCACGGTGGTCGCCGGCTCGATCCAGGCGATGAAGCGGCCTCCGGCTCGGACGCGAGGCCGATGAAGAGGGAGAAGACGTCGACGGTGCTGGTGGACAGGTCAGGAGGGCGAGACGGCTCCGGTGGCCGCGGTGACGACGGAGGATGGCCGCGGGCGTGCTCGGGTCAGAGAGAGGGGTGTGAGCGAGCGAGGAAGAGAGAAGGGGGAAAATGGCGAGGCGTCCAGGGGGAGTGGATGTGGCGGTAGGTGAGGGGGAGGGCTCGAGGCGTCGGAGGGGGGCGCTTATCCACCCACGGCGCTGCCGGCGAGGTGGTCGGGCGGCGACGAGCCCCTGTAGCGGTGCGCACCGGGGGAACAGGAGGAGGGCGCGGTACGAGGGAGCTGGGCCGGCTTGCTGTGGTGGGCCGAGGCCCATGGGAAGGGGCATGAGACAATAATGATCAGGCACATGTTTAGCAAAACAATTAACTTAACCCCAGGGGTTACTGTAGCATCATTACACCGGGGGTGTTACAACTCTCCTCCTCTAAAAGAAATTCTCGTCCCGAGAATTAAGAGGTAGAAGGGAACATGTCGGGGTATTCAGCACGGAGGTTATCCTCGCGTTCCCAAGTGGCTTCATCCTTAGAATGATTTGACCATTGCACCTTGAGGAACTTGGTAACCTTCTGGCGTGTTCGACGTTCAGCTTCTTCAAGAATGCAGATCGGATGCTCCTTGTATGTGAGATCATCTTGAATTTCAATCAATTCCGGATCCACTTCACGTTCGGATCCTTGAAGCATCGACGAAGTTGCGACACGTGGAAGACGTCATGAACATGAGAGAACTGAGGTGGCAACTCAAGTTGATAAGCCACCAGCCCACGACGGGCCAGAATGCGGAAGGGACCAACGAAGCGCGGAGCTAGCTTGCCCTTGACTCCGAACCGATGAGTGCCTCTCCAAGGAGTGATACGCAGATAAGCTTGTTCACCAGGTTGATAAGTTGAACCCCAGTGTTTCCGGTCATAGTTGCTCTTTTGGCGGATCGGGCCGCTTTGAGATTATCCGGACAATGCGAACCTGCTCTTCACTTGTTGAATAATGTCGGACCAATGAGTGCCCGCTCCCGCTTCGACCAATTCGGAGGGTTCGACACTTACGCCCATAGAGCACTTCAAGGGTGCCATCTTCAAGCTGGCTTGATAGCTGTTGTTATAAGTGAACTCCGCGATAAGGGAGAGATTCTTCCCACTTCTTGCCAAAGAAATAACACAAGCTCAAGCATGTCTTCAAGAATTTGATTGACTCGCCGACTTGGCCTTGGAATTGGGGATGATAAGCGTGCTCCGTAATATGAGTTCCCATTGCCTCTTGGAAACTATCCCGAACTTTGAAGTGAATAAACCGCCACGTCTCGAATCGATCTCCTTCGAATGCCATGGAGTGACACAATTCGAGATATACAAATTTGCTAATTGACTAGCAGTGATTGTCTCCTTGATCGCGTAAAGTGAGCAACTTTCGAGAATTGGTCGATGACAACAAAGATAGCATCGTTACCTTTTCGAGACTTGGGAAGGCCTCGTGACGAAATCCATTTGGATCTTATCCCACTTCCATTCGTGAATCGAAGCGGTTGTAGAAGTCCAGCCGGTTTCGATGTTCGCTTTGTCGCGACGGCAAACGCCACATTCTTTGATATATCGGGCAATGTCTTGCTTCATTTTAGACCACCAAGATTTCGATGGATGTCTAGATACATCTTGGTACTTCCTTGATGAATAGAGAGAGGGTGTGCGCGCTTCTTTCATCACCTTCTCGTCATAAACTCGAACCGGGTACTACAATGCGATCTCTCAAGTATAAGGTTCCATCTTCACCAAGTGAGAATTCTCTAGATTTCTAAGGCAAGATCCTTTTCATCAAATCAATGTGAGCATCTTTGGCTTGAGCAGACTTAATTGCTTTTAGAAGAGTTGGTTCCAAAGACAAGGTTATTCAGAGAACCCCGTGGAACTAGTTGAAGGTTTAGCTTGCATAGCTCTTCATAAAGGCGGGTTGAGCTTTGTAGACCATGTGATTATTGCAATAAGACTTATGCTCAGGGCATCAGCCATTACATTAGCCTTACCAGGGTATAAGATATACCGCAGCTTGTAGTCCGCAATAGCTTCCATCCACCGCGCCGACGGAGGTTCAGATCCGTTGAGTAAACAGTACTTCAGACTGATGATCGGTGAAGATCTCGCAACGACATCGAGAAGGTACTGCCGCCATAGCTTCAAAGGTAAAGATAACCGCTGCAAGCTCAAGGTCATGAACCGGTAGTTTTCCTCGTGAGGACGCACTTGACGGGAAGCATAAGAAATCACCCTGCGCTCTTGCATTAGAACACAGCCTAATCCTTGACGTGAAGCGTCACAATAGATGACGAAGTCCTTGCGAGAATCAGGGGGAGCAAGCACTGGGGCAGAAGTCAGCTTGTCCTTGAGTGTCTGGAAACTTTCCTGACATTTGTCTGTCCAATCAAACTTAACGCCTTTGTGAAGCAGATTAGTCAGTGGCTTGGCGATCTTGGAGAAGTTCTCGACAAAGCGGCGACAGTAGCTGGCTAGGCCGAGAAAGCTTCTGACTTGCTTGACAGTCTTAGGAGGGGTCCAGTCAAGAATAGCCTGAACGCGCTCTGGGTTGACAGCAATACCATCCTTGGAGATGACATGACCAAGGTAGGTGACTTCGGGCAACCAGAATTCACACTTGGAATACTTGGCATAAAGTTGATGCTCTCGAAGCTTTTCCGAACAAGACGAAGATGTTCAAGATGTTCTTCTTTATTCTTGAATATACCAGGATATCATCCAGATAGACTACTGATTTAACTTGTCGAGGTAATCCATGAATATGTAGTTCATCGACGAGAGAATGTAGCTGGAGTATTGGTTAAACCGAATGACATGATGGTGTACTTGTAAGAACCATAACGAGTGACGAATGCGGTCTTTGGAATATCCTCTTCACGAACACGGATCTGGTGGTAACCCAACCTCAAGTCGAAGTTTAGAGAATATCGATGATCCAGCCAGTTGATCATACTGGATCATTGATCCGAGGAAGGGATATTTGTTCAATTGTAGCTTGGTTGATAGGACGATAGTCTTGGACCAAACGGTTCAGACTGGCCCTTCTTCTTGACGAAGAGAGAAGGTGCTCCCAAGCAGAGGAACTTGGACGAATGAAACCATCTGCAAGAGATTTGTCAATTTCCTCCTTCGCTCAAGGAGCTCATGAGGCGGCATCTTGTAGGGCCGCTTACGATAGGAACGGTGCTCGGTTTCAAATCGATGACGAACTCAACAGCCCGGCAGGGGTATTCTGGAAGTTCTTCCGAAATACGCCTTGGAAGTCGCGAACAACTAGAATCTTTTCAATTCCTCAAGAGGTGCTGCGTTCAACGATTCAAAGCATAAAGTCGTGCTTCACGTCCGAACAAGCCGAGCATGGTAGCTACTATTTCATTGGAAGGATGTAGGAGGTGAACAACCTTGGTGGCGCAAACGATAGAGGCAAGATGCGCTTTCAACCATTCCATTCCTGCATGAGGTCAATGTTGGAAGACTCTGAATAATGGGAGAAACATGAAATTCCAGCCCTTCAATTTCAACGGGACGCCGCGACCAATCATGGTAGTTCGACATCGACCCGCAGGGTGCGCATCACTATCGAGTGTTCATGGGCTCGCATCGAATGTCGTGGTGCGTATGCAAAATTTTTCGACATGAATGAATGTGAGGCCCTGAATCAATAAAATGAAGCCGGCATGAATTAACGAGAAGAGTACCCATCACGATGGCAGGTTGATCTTGAGCTTCATTCAGATCAACATGATTAGCTCGACCACCACCATAAGGTCCGGCATTGTTGTTATGGGGCTGATTGTTATGACCAGTTGAAGGCGAGCCACCGATCCCGATTTCGAGGGCATTTCTGGAGCGGTGACCTGGAAGGCCACACTTGAAGCATAGACCATCATTGGGATTGGGAGCAGAAGCTTGGGGTGGTACAGCCCAAAGGGGCTGCCTCTGCGGTGGAGGAGGCAGACGAGGTGCAACATAGGACTGTCTTGGTGCAGGTGCAGTTGGATGATACATGCTGTGGGGAATCCATATCCGACACTTCGCTACCGACGAGCCCAAGATGAGCCAACGCCGCGACCACGCCTAAGGGATCCTCGGTGTTCCCGCAGACCAGCCTCAACCTGAATAGCCTTGTTCACCAAGGTGGCAAAGTCGGCAAAGTCATGAACGAGCAATGCTAGCTTGATATCGTGGTGAAGTCCATCATGAAACTTCTCTTGCTTACGAGCATCGCTTGCAATGTCTTCTTCAAAGATAACGTGACAAGTCCGAAATTCCCGCTGATAAGCATCTAAAGACTTGTTGCCTTGGGTGAGGTTGCGGAACTCTCGCTTCTTCCTGTCCATGGTTCCCTGAGGAATGAAACGGGCACGGAAGGCAGCTTGGAAATCCGGCCAAGTAATGACCATTCCAGCAGGTAGGGTACGCCTGTGGCTGTCCCACCATTGAGCAGCAGGACCCTTGAGGAAGAAGGATGCGAAGGTGACATAGCTGGCAAGGGCAACACTAGCAGACTCCATTTCATATGTGATGTCGCGGAGCCAGTCATCAGCATCAAGGGGTTGAGTTGAGCTGCGGTAAATAGTCGGGTTGAGGCGCATGAAGTCCTGCAGAGTTACTGGGGTTGGCTGTTGATTCATGTTCGGACGAGGAAACTGATCCATCATTCCTTCCATGAACTAGCGGTTCAGCTCAAATTGTTGCATCATTCCAGCAAAGAATTCGGGCGGTGGTGGATCATTGGCACCACGGCCACGACCAGCGGGTCTAACCATCCTGCTAACATGTAACAGGGGGTAGTTCAGCATTGAGCATTTGCAAAGACAAGGATCATTCATGATGAAACATGCATAAGGAAATATGTACGATGGATTCCACTTCGTAGTCAACATGACAGGTGTGTGTACTATTCAAGAGGCTATTCTAAGGAATAACTATGGCTTTATCCAACTTCGGGGTGAATGTGGTCACGGGATCCTAATGTTAGTAAATTCCTTTAACCCGAGTAGAAGAGAGTTCAGAGTCCCAGAGTATAGACGAGGAGTAAAAGATGCTAATACCACCCAATGGCGACGTGGGACCGTAAGCCACACAACCAATGTTAGTAAAAGTTTTTCGGTGACTAGACTCAACTTCGGCCAAGGAGTTGGAAAGGGGGCTACCTATAGGCAGTCAGCTCTGATACCAACTTGTGACGCCCTCGATTCAATCGTACACTAATCATGCACGCAAAGGTGTACGATCAAGATCAAGGACTCACGGGAAGATATCTCAACACAACTCTAGACACAAATTAAAATAATACAAGCTTTATATTACAAGCCAGGGGCCTCGAGGGCTCGAATACATAAGTTTGAAAACACAAGAGTCAGCGGAAGCAACAATATCTGAGCACAGACATAAGTTAGACAAGTTGCCTTAAGAAGGCTAGAACAAAAGCAACATTGATCGAAAAGGCAAGGCCTCCTGCCTGGGAGCCTCCTAACTACTCCTGGTCGTCGACGGTCTCCACGTAGTAGTATGCATCGGCGGTGGCATCCGCCCGTGGTTCACATCTGGTTGCATCAACCGGAAAGAAGAAGAAAGGGGGAAAGGGGGAGCAAAGCAACCGTGAGTACTCATCCAAAGTATTCGCAAGCAAGGATCTACACTACATATGCAACATTATCAAAGGAAGGCTCTATATGTGGACTGGGCTGCAGAAATGCCGGAATAGAGAGAAGGCCTAGTCCTATCGAAGACTAGCATCTTCTCGAACCCACCATCTTGCAGCAACAGGAGGGAGTAGAGTAGCATAAAGTAAAGTAGCAGTGGTATTATCAATCTTGGCCGGAGATCCTTTCTCGACTCCCTGCGAGAAAGAAATCCCAGAGCCATACTATCCAGTTATCATCACAATTCATTACTCATCACCATCCAATTCTCATCACAAGTATCCAGTTCTAGTTGTATCGATCGGGATACAACTCCAAGTGTCCGTTACCATAGGACAGGCTATCGATAGATGTTTTCTTCCCTGCAAGGGTGCACCAACTTACCCACCACGCCGCTTAACTCCGCCGGACACACTTTCTGGGCCATGCCCGCCTCGCCAAACAATACGCCGCAACCCGACCTAGGCTTAATAGAGAGGCCAGACGCCGACTAAACCTGTGCCTCAGGGTCATGGGCCATCTCCCCGAACTCCGTGACGCTATGTGGGCGGCCGGTGAGCAGACCTAGCTACCTCCTTCAACAAGGCAGCGCCATGCAGTCCAACCCGGCGCGCCGCCGCCGCCGACGTCTATTAAGCTTCGCTGATGTATACGACGCAGAACGCCCATACTATGCCGACGTGATGGTTAGTGCTATCAGCCGAGGCCCTCGGATCAAATATCCAAATCGTAGTGGATTAGGAACGCACGGTAACAAGCAGAGACTCACAAAGATGTGACCCGCTGCCTGCCTCGAGGACTTGCGGCAAGGGCTAGGAATGCCCGCCACGCCCGTAATTATCTCGCGGGCACCTCCGTGTCAACCTGTCTCCACATCACTGCAATTAAGCTCGCGGCTACCCTCGTGGTCGACCCGCCTTTAGTAACATGGCTCGGTGTAAAGTCATAGTAATCATAGTAACTCGTGTGTCTAAACATCAAGGGAAAACCCGAGGAATCACCCCGTGAATTCCACTCGATGTAGTCATCAAGGTGAACGTAAGAGGATTCACCCCGAGGTCCAAGATTTGAGGGGTTGCACCACGCAGTCGATCGAAGTGGTTAAAGAGGAAATCACCCTCGATGACCACGATCAATAACTACACTACAGGTTAACATCGAAGTCTCGATGAAGTCTCACCCTCAGACTCGATAGCAACCCAAGAGTGTCGAGCAACTAAGGGAAGTGATGTGCGGTGTCGGGCCTGGTCTTCGATCCCGCTGATCGGGTCTTCGATTATTCAACAAGGCAGTCAGACAAAGTGGGGGTCACCGATGGATCTCTACAACCTATACTAAGCAGTTTAGGATAAGCGGTAAGGTACGACAAAGAAGTTACAAAAGCAAGGCTATGCATCGTAATAGGAGCAATCAATAACAGTAGCAAAATCTAATGCAAGCATGAGAGAATGGAATGGGCGATATCGGGATGATCAAAGGGGGCTTGCCTGGTTGCTCGCAAGGAGGAGTCATCGGTGACGTAGTCGATCACCGGGGCATCAGCGGCCTCGGGGTCTACCGGAGAGAAGAGGGGGAAGAAACAGTAAATACATAGCAAATAGAGGTAACACTAAGCATGACATGACGATACGTAGCGCTAGGCGTGCTCTAACGTGGTACTACACATTGCAGACTAAGGGGGGAACCATCCGAGGGTGAATTCCCGATGTTAGGTGGATTCCGGACAAAGGAAAAGAGGGGGAAAGTTCCATGTTTAGCATGCTAGGGGCATGTGACAGATGAACGGACCACGTATCCGAATTCGTTGGATTTTTCTGAGCAACTTTCATATAGAAAACATTTTCATCCGAGGAACGGTTTAATTTCTATGAATTTTAAAGTTTAAACAATATTCGGAATTATTTAAAACAGAAGGAATATGACGTCATCATGACGCCATAGAGAAGTCAACAGTCAGCAGGCGGTGACCAGGTCAACCTGGCCTCGTGGGTCCAGCAGGACCCACATGTCACCCTCGTTAGTCTAACGGTGTATTAAACTAACTAATCTAGGTTAATTAGCCATCGACCCCACCTATCATAGACTAATTAGCTAAACTAATTAGTTTTAATTATTAAAACATTTTAGTTAGAAAAGCGGCGGGCCCGCATGTCGCTGGTCGGGCTCGCTTGAGTCAAGACAATTGACCAGGTCAATCGGTCAACAGAGGCTGGGGCCCCACCGGCAAGGACCTGTGGGTGGCCCAGTGTGTGTGCTACCAATGGTGGTGCCGAGTTAGCTCGGCGACCAAATCCGCGGCGGAGGCGCGCTGTCAAGGCCGGATTCACCGTCCGACGCCAAAAGGGCGCGGGCGGCGCGTTCAACGGGGAGATCGTCCCGCGTCGATCTAGAGTGACCGCAAGTGCGGGGGTGGCCGGAGTGGAGCTCAACGACGACCGCGGGCGGCGCCGGAATACGGGCATCTCCGAAAACCATGCTACGGGCTGCGTTCTAGCTAACAAACGGCGCTAGCGAGTTCTACGGACCTCCAGCAACTCGACGGAGGCCACGGCTTGGCTCGGAGATGGACGGGGTGAGCGCAACGAGCTCGCCGACGAGGCCGCAACAGTAATGGCGACGGAGGCACCGCAAGCCGTCTACGGTGCATGAGGAGGAACCAGAGGAAGGAGGAGGGTGCGGAGGCTTACGGCGCGGCACACGGAGGCCCTCGAGTGCTTAGGAGCACAGCGGGTCGACGGAGTCGGCGACGGACGGAGTGGAGGAGCCCCGGCGATCCACGGTGGTCGCCGGCTCGATCCGTGCGATGAAGCGGCCTCCGGCTCGGACGCGAGGCCGATGAGGAGGGAGAAGACGTCGACGGTTCTCGTGGACAGGTCGGGGAGGACGAGACGGCCCGGTGGGGCATGTGACGACGGAGGATGGCCGCGGGCGTGCTCGGGTCAGAGAGAGGGGTGTGAGCGAGCGAGGAAGAGAGAAGGGGGAAAATCGCGAGGCGTCCAGGGGGAGTGGATGTGGCGGTAGGTGAGGGGGAGGGCTCGAGGCGTCGGAGGGGGGGTCCACTTATCCACCAAGGCGCTGCCAAGCAAGGTGGTCGGGCGGAGACGAGCCCCTGTAGCGGTGCGCACCGGGGGAACAGGAGGAGGGCGCAGACGGGGAGCTGGGCGGCTTCTATGTGGTGGGCCGAGGCCCATGGGAAGGGGGGCGGTGGCTGGCTGGGCCACTGCCCAGGTTTTAGGGGGGGGGCTTTCCTTTTTTATTTTAAAGCTTTTTCTGGTTTTAGCTATTTCAAGCCATTTAGACATTTTGCAAAAATATCATTTCACCACCAACATTACCAGAAGAATATTTTCCACATGATGAACATTTTAGTTTTCATGTTTGAGCATTTTGAATTTCACACAGAATTTGAATTTGAATTCAACTGGAATGTGAAAGAGCATGAGACAATAATGATCAGGCACATGTTTAGCAAAACAATTAACTTAACCCCAGGGGTTACTGTAGCATCATTACACCGGGGGTGTTACATTCATGCCCATGAGTCCTTCTTGCAAACAGTATGTACATCAGCAAGAATTCCTCATACACATGATTGTGATGCATATACTTACCTTGTAGTCTTGAGTTGGCTTAGGATGGAATGAACCTGCGTGAACAAGGTTAGATAACACAGATGCATCTACTAGCCAGAGCAAACAGAAGAAACCACAAGAATACCAAGACTGGGATGACATGTAGAGAGTGAGTAGTGAGTACCACATTTGATTAGACATGTCCCCAAGAGTAAAGATATGCAATGAATTTAAATGATCTCTTTCCCTTAGATGTCTTGCTCCCCCTGAATCTAACATGGGATACTGGGAGAAGATAGGGAACAGAAAATTAGAGCTGAAGGAAAACAGAGCTGAAAGATATGAATGATGACTAGAGCTAAAGTTCAGAGCTAATGTATGCTAATGCAAAAATTTAGCACAACAGATCATATGAACATGTCTCTCCCCTCAAGAAGACATGTGGACATCTCTCCTCTTGAACACCAAGCATCTGGGATCCTTGAGAAATACTTTCTACTAGTATTCTCCCCCCTGGAGATCTCTCTCTCCCCCTGAAGGATCTCTCTCTCCAAATGATAAGCTTTGATGTGATCTCTCTCTTCCCCTTTGACATCAATTTCCAAGAAGGGCTTGATAAAGAGGTAATCTCTCTCTCCCCTCTGGAATTTGTCGTGAATGGGTTTGATCCTTGAGTCACAACAAAAAGCAATGATAAAAATGTGATGCTTGTAGAGGACAAGATTCATTGAGTGGAGCTGGATCAGAAGAAACACAGAATATGTGGTAAAGAGTTTTTTTGTTATGAAATCGGTGGCACCGAGTGGTATGCTTCGGTCGTACCGAAAAGATTCGGTTGGACCGAAAATAACAAATCGGTTGAACCGAGTCCATCGCAGAGAAAATACTTGTCACCTTAGCTCACTAGACAGTAAGATCTCACAAAGATTTGCAAGGAATTAACTGAAAGATATGCAAGGAATTAGATGCAGAAAATGCAGAGAAAACAGAAAGAAATCTAGATGAAGTTTTTTTGAAAGGGGAAACACAAATGCATGAGACAAATGCAAAAACTCGTAAAAGAACACAGGAGAACTTCATCTAGAGATGGTCGGCGACAATGTCACCTATGTTAGAGTATATTGACTTAGGAGTCAAGTGAGATCACTTGATCATAGGCCATACTATCGCTTAAGCTCAAAATGGGGTTTCCATTTTCGCTTACATCTTGATGTATTCACATCTTATCGAGTTGCTTTAACTCATGACTCGGAGTAAAGCTTCTCTAAGATGGAATAACATACCTTGGTTGGTGGTGTTGTCCATGTAGTTGAACTTGCGTGGGTTGCTCAAGGTTGATGTAGCTCATCAAGAATTTGGAGCACCACTTGGAATTTGAGTCCACCTACCTACATGGGTTAGTTCTTGCAAGCAAGAGCACTTGTATATCCAAAAATGACAATCATGAAACTCAACATAGAATTTTGTCAAAGGATATGTTTGAATGGTTTCGTGCTTCCTTGTCTTCAACCACCTTGTGTAGAGACTTGGTGATGTAGAGATTGCTCAAGATATGAGTAGGTTACAATCTCATGGAATTGATTCAACCAAGTACCTACATGGGTTAGATAACATTCAAGATACAAATATGTCCAAGACATAAGTTTTTCATCCTAAGAGAAATATCAAGGATTAGTCATAAGCTCATGTCTTGCATGTATCCAATGGAGTTTCTACTCCAAGTTTGAAGCATCAATGATGTTCAATTCTCCTCTTAGCCTGCAAAACACTTTCTCATCAAGAGGTTAAGTGAATATATCCGCTAATTGCTTTTCGGTGCGAACATGCTTAAGATCAATGTCACCCTTAGCAACATGATCTCGAATTAAATGATGACGAACTTCAATATGCTTAGTTCGAGAATGTTGCACAGGATTATGACCAATTTTGATAGCACTTTCATTATCACAAAGCAATGGAACATGTCTCACATATATCCCATAATCTTTAAGAGTTTGGGTCATCCAAAGTAATTGAGCACAACATGAACCAGCGACAATATATTCAGCTTCGGCAGTGGATAAGGATACCGAGTTTTGTTTCTTGGAGTACCAAGACACAAGAGATCTACCAAGAAATTGACAAGTACCCGAAGTGGACTTTCTATCAACCTTGTCTCCGGCATAGTCCGAGTCGGAGTAGCCAACAAGATCAAAAGAGGCCCTCTTAGGATACCAAATGCCAAAATTTGGTGTATGGATTAAGTATCTCACTATCCTTTTCACGGCGTTAAGATGACATTCTTTAGGAGCAGCTTGATATCGTGCACACATGCACACACTTAGCATAATATCGGGACGTGAAGCACATAGATATAACAATGAACCAATCATAGAGCGATAAACCTTTTGATCAACCGGTTCACCATCTTTGGTTAAGTCAAGATGTCCACTAGTAGGCATGGGTGTAGTCATACCTTTGCATTCTTGCATATTTAACTTCTTGAATAAGTCCTTGGTGTACTTTGTTTGCGAGACAAAAGTACCTTCCTTAGTTTTCTTAATTTGCAAACCAAGAAAGAATTTGAGTTCACTCATCATAGACATCTCAAACTTCTCCGACATTAGCTTCCCAAACTTTTCACTAAAATGAGGGTTAGTTGAACCAAATATAATATCTTCAACATAAATTTGGCACACAAAGAGTTCACCATTAACCCTTTTAGTAAAAAGAGTAGAATCAATTTTCCCAATTTCAAAGCCTTTTTCAATAAGGAACTTGGTCAAGCATTTATACCATGCTCTAGGAGCTTGTTTAAGTCCATAAAGAGCTTTGTGAAGTTTGTAAACATGATTGGGTTTCTTAGGATTGAGAAAGCCGGGAGGTTGCTTAACATAAACTTCCTCCTCTATTTCACCATTTAGAAAAGCACTTTTAATGTCCATTTGGTACAAGGTGATATCATGGTGATTAGCATAGGCAAGTAAGATGCGAATGGACTCAAGTCTAGCAACGGGGGCGTAAGTCTCACCATAGTCCATACCTTCGACTTGTGTGTAGCCTTGGGCGATTTAGACGTGCTTTGTTGCGAACTACTTGTCCATCTTCATCTTGCTTGTTGCTAAACACCCATTTGGTACCGATGATGTTGTGGTTGTTGTCGGGCTTCTCAACCAATGTCCGCACTTGGTTCCTCTCAAAGTTGTGTAGCTCTTCATGCATAGCATTTATCCAATCCGGATCTTCCAATGCTTCTTCGACCTTCATAGGTTCAATGCTAGAGATGAAAGAATAGTTTTCACAAAAGTTAGCTAAACGAGTTTTGAGCGAGTGATTCTCCGGTTTGAATATCATGTAGATTTTCTCGACGGATGGTCTTTAGCAATTCTTGCTCGAACTCGTGAAAGCTTTTGCTTGGGTCTTCGCTGAACATCTTCTTCATCTTGTTCTTCTTCTTGGCCTTCTTCACTGTTGGCGTATGCTCTCTTGTCGTGGTGGAGAAGGAGGTTGTTGACGCTCATCTTGATGCACTTCCTCGTTTTCTTCATCTTGGTGTGTCCCACTTGTGGATGCTTCCGTATCAACTTTTGTTCACCTTGTCGTGAAGTAGAAGCTTCCACTTGACGGACGAGGTACTCTCCTTCACCTCTGTTGGACGAACCTTGCCAATAGACAAGTCTTGGATTGCTTCCAAGGATCTTTGTCTCCTACATCAATTGACAATTGCTCTACTTATGAGCTATTAGATTCATCAAACTTCACATCTACCGCCTCTTCAACCTTTCGGGTGAAATTGTTGTAGACACGGTAAGTGTGAGAGTTTGAGCCATAACCTAGTAGGAAACCTTCATGAGACTTAGGAGCAAATTTAGAACGACGATGCTTATCAAGAATGTAGCACTTTGAGCCGAATACTCGAAAGTATCCAACTTGGGGTTTGTTACCGTGAGTAGCTCAGATGCCGTCTTGCCGAGTAGCTTGTGAAGATACAAGCGATTTGTTGCATGACAAGCTGTCTCAACCGCTTCGCCCAAAAGTGCTTCGGCGTCTTGTACTCATCAAGCATCGTTCTCGCCATTTTGATGAGCGTCCGGTTCTTCCTCTCAACAACTCCATTTTGTTGAGGTGTGTACATAGCCGAGAACTCATGTGAAATCCCTTCTTCGTCAAGAAAGGCGTCCACATTTGCGTTCTTGAACTCCATTCCGTTGTCGCTGCGAACCTTCTTGATCTTCACTTCAAATTGGTTTTGGGCCTTCCTAGCGAAGTTTTTGAAGATCTTTTGGACCTGCGATTTATCATCGAGAAAGAACACCCACGTAAATCTGGAAAAATCATCAACTATAACTAGACCAAAAATTTTTCCATCGAGACTCTTGTAAGAGTTGGGACCAAAGAGATCCATGTGAAGTAGCTCGAGTGGCCTCTTCGTGGTCATGATGTTCTTCACGGGATGCCTTCCTCCAACCTGTTTACCTGCTTGACAAGCACGGCAAAGTCTATCCTTATCAGATATGACATCATTAACTCCAAGTATATGATTCCCCTTAATAAGCTTGTCAAGGTTTCGCAGACCAACATGACCTAATCGTCTATGCCATAACCAGCCTTTTGAGGATTTAGCAATGAAGCAACTTTTAGGTTGAGCCTTTTTAGTGAAATCAACAATGTATAGATCACCTCTACGCACACAAGTAAAGACCATTTTAAGATTATCTCGACGAAACACTTGGCAATCAATTTTAGTAAATAGAACATTGAAACCGAAATCAGCAAGTCTAGATACTGAAAGTAAGTTGTAACCAAGAGATTCAACGAGCATAACATTTTGTATGGAGCTATCATGTGATATGGCCACCTTACCGAGGCCAACCACCTTACCCTTTGAGTTGTCACCGAAAGTGACATACTTTCAAGGACTATCATTTTTAACAAGCTCACGGAACATGTCTTTATCTCCGGTCATGTGATCGGTAAATCCACTATCAAGAACCCATTCCTTTCCTCCTGACATATATCCCCGAAGATTTGCCATAAGACCAAAATGTCTCATTGCATCATCAAGATCGAAGTCACTATCGTCATCCTCATCATAGTATCCATGTTCAACATCGTCATGTGGTGGATCAAGTCCTAGAGAGGGTGATTTATTAGAATGAGTTTGACAATAATCTTGTCTATGAATTCTTATAGCTTCGGAAATAATGTCACTAATAATACCAACATCTCCTTTGGCACGCATAAGGTTTGTAAGCTCAAATAGACGATCACCAAACATAGGATCACTAGTATTCATTTTACTCAAGGCAATAGATTTATGGAGAATTTCATCTAGATTTTTCAAGGAATAATCTGGAAATCGTTCCTCAAGAAATTTCCATATAGTGTAGGCACACTCAAAAGTAGGCAAGATTCTAATCAAGTTTCTAGGCAAGCCTCTAGTGATAAGATTAACAGTTCTAAGATTTCTAGTCATATCAATAGCTTCATCAAGGGTAGGATGCATAGGATCAACACAAGGTGCACAAGGACTAGCAATGTACTTGTTAAAATGATATTGATTGAAAATAACACGCATCTCATTTTTCCACTCACGAAAATACTCTCCATCAAGAATAGGCATTCTATGACTAAGACTCCCCAAAGTAGACTCATCCATCTTCCTCCAATGGTGATTAAACCAAAGCAATGGAGACCAATGCTCTGATACCACTTGTAGGACCATGAGAAGAGGTGTCTAGAGGGGGGGGGGGGTGATTAGACACTAAGTACCAAAGTTGCAGTTTTTAAGTTTCTTTGAAGTTTGAGTGGAGTTTAGGCACAAGTTTAACATTCACAGAATATAGCAAGCAAGCATGCAAAGTGTATATGAGCAGCGGAAAATAAAGCATGCAACTTGCAAGAATGTAAAGGGAAGGGATTGGAGGATTCAAATGCAATTTGGAGACGCGAATGTTTTTGGCGTGGTTCCGATAGGTGGTGCTATCGTACTTCCACGTTGGTGGAGACTTCAACCCACGAAGGGTAACGGTTGCGCGAGTCCACGGAGGGCTCCACCCACGAAGGGTCCATGAAGTAGCAACCTTGTCTATCCCACCATGGCCGTCACCCACGAAGAACTTGCCTCACTAGCAGTAGATCTTCACGAAGTAGGCAATCTCCTTGCCCTTACAAACTCCTTGGTTCAACTCCACAATCTTGTCGGAGGCTCCCAAGTGACACCTAGCCAATCTAGGAGACACCACTCTCCAAGAAGTAACAAATGATGTGTTGATGATGAACTCCTTGCTCTTGTGCTTCAAATGATAGTATCCCCAACACTCAACTCTCTCTCATAGGTTTTGGATCTGGTGGAAAGATGATTTGAGTGGAAAGCAACTTGGGGAAGGCTAGAGATCAAGATTCATATGGTAGGAATGGAATATCTTGGCCTCAACACATGAGTAGGTAGTTCTCTCTCTAAATAGGATGCTGGAAGTGTAGGTTCAGTCGATGGCTCTCTCCACGAATGAAGAGGAGGTGGAGGGTATATATAGCCTCCACACAAAATCTAACCGCTACACACAATCTACCAAATTCGTGGGACCGAATCGTTAAACTCGGTCGACTGATTTAGCAAATAATGTGACCGTTGGGGTTTTCGGTGGGACCGAAATGCAACTCGGTGGGACCGATTCGTTAGGGTTAGGCATAACGTAATCTCGGTAGGACTGACACACAAACTCGTGGGACCGATTTTGGTAATAAGCTTTCCAGAGAGTTGGTCAGGAAAACTCGGTTGGACCGATTATCAAACTCGGTGGGACCAAATTTGATAATAAGTTAACCAGAGAGTTTGCATTGCAATCTCGGTAGTACCGATTGCTCAAACTCGGTGAGACCGATTTTGATAATGGACATACACAGAGAGATTACAATCCCATCTCGGTGAGACCGAGATCCCTATCGGTGAGACCGATTTGCCTAGGGTTTGTGGCAGTGGCTAAGACATCCAAACTCGGTATGCCGGATAGAAAGAATCAGCAATGAAGTTTGACTTTAGGTTTAGGACATATGTGTGGAAGTGGGAAAGTAGTTGAGGGTATTTGGAGCATATCACTAAGCACATGAAACAAGAGGCTCATTAAGCAACACCTCATCCCTCCTTGATAGTATTGGCTTTTCCTATAGACTCAATGTGATCTTGGATCACTAAAATGTAAAATGAGGAGTCTTGAGCTTGAAGCTTGAGCCAATCCTTTGTCCTTAGCATCTTGAAGGAGTTCCCACATCCTTTAGTCCATGCCACTCCATTGTTGAACTTATCTGAAACATACTAGATAAAAGTGTTAGTCCAACAAGAGATATGTTGTCATTAATTACCAAAACCACCTAGGGAGCACTTGTTCTTTCATATAGCTTAGGAAGGAAGGAAGTAAGGAGGAAACATGGGAAATGTGACTTGTGGTCGGGGAGAAAAGGGGGTGGGGAAGGGGGGAAGGGGGCGGGGGTAGATATTTTGGCGGTAGGCCAAAATTTTGGAAATGTGGAGGGAAACTTTGCGCACGATGCCGCCGGACCATTCACTTTGAACGATTGTGTGCATCGCAAACGATTCTTCTGCTTTACGCGCATGGCAGGAGTTTGATAGTTCACATTTTGGTGGAAATTTCCCCAGGTACGTCATTGCATAATGTAACATCGCTTGCTAATTTGGGCACACAAAAGAGTGTACAGCAGACAGATCACACTTATTGAATCAAGCAATTTTAGTAATTAAACAGAGCCAGTTGACCTAAACATTGCTCTAAAAAAGACCAGCCTTAAAAACTAAGCCTAAGTACGCACAATTTTAACAAATCCGTCGCCGCGCCGGCCTATGCATCGCCGGTGTGAGATGAGACGTCGATGACGTATCCTGGTGACATGCCGCCGTTGGTGGGCTCCGCGTCCCCCTGCTGAAGTCGACCGCAACCTCATCCTCGTCCTCGTCCTCGGTGCCGCCCTCAAGGTTGTAGTACTCGTAGTAGTGGCTACGCCAGAGCTCGCGTTGGTACTCCACCGCCGATTCCTCGACGGACAGACTCTTCTCTACCTCGACCTCGGCCACGCGCAACTCCTCCTCCCAGCGCTCCTTGATCTCTACCGCCTCCTGCATCTCCAGCTCCCGCTCGGCGACCTCATGAGGAAGCAGGTGCTCCATGGTCACCGCTGTCGTTTCAGACGTGGGTTGCATGCTGGAGTTCAAGGTGGCCTGAAATATCTTGGCGTGTGCATCCTCGATCTTGGCGTGGATGGCCTCGACCCGGGCCAGGGCGGCATCGGCGGCACAGACGGCAGCTCGAGCGCTCTCGGTGTTTGCAGCTGCCATCGCAGCAGCAGTTACAGCCGTCTCGGCTGCTGCAGCTGCCCTCTCGGCTGCCGCAGACGCCCTCTCGGCGAAGCGGCCACGCTCAATGCGGATGCGGCGGCACTCTCAGTGTAGGCGGCCGCACTCTCGGCGCAGGCGGCGACTCTCGGGGGGGACGCGGCCATCATACGGGCCTTCATGAAGCGTTTCCATGGTGTCATCTTTGCAAGAAGGGGGTGCGGGTGTGACGCCCCCGATTCAATCGTACACTAATCATGCACGCAAATGTGTACGATCAAGATCAGGGACTCACGGGAAGATATCACAACACAACTCTAAAACATAAATAAGTCATACAATCATCACAATACAAGCCATGGGCCTCGAGGGCTCCAATACAAGTGCTGGATCATAGACGAGTCAGCGGAAGCAACAATATCTGAGTACAGACATAAGTTAAACAAGTTTCCTTAAGAAGGCTAGCACAAACTGGGATACAGATCGAAGAGGCGCAGGCCTCCTACCGATCCTCCTAAGTACTCCGGTCGCCGCCATCAGCAAAGACGTAGTAGTAGGCACCTCCTGGTAGTAGTCGCCGCCGACGGTGGCGCCCGCCCTGGTTCGCCATCCTGTTGCGACAACCAGAAAGAAAGGAAAGGGGAAAAGGGGGGAGAAAGCAACCGTGAGTACTCATCCAAAGTACTCGCAAGCAAGGAGCTACACTACATATGCATGGGTATATGTGTAAAGGGCCATATCAGAGGACTGAACTGCAGAATGCCAGAATAAGAGGGGGATAACTAATCTCGTCAAGACTACGCTCGCAGCCTCCGCCTTGCAAAGATGTAGAAGAGAGTAGATGAAGTCCTCCAAGTAGCATCGCATAGCATAATCCTACTCGGCGATCCTCTCCTCGTAGCCCTGTTAGAGAGCGACCACCGGGTTGTATCTGGCACTTGAAAGGGTGTGTTTTATTAAGTATCCGGTTCTAGTTGTCATAAGGTCAAGGTATAACTCCAAGTCGTCCTGTTACCGAAGATCACGACTATTCAAATAGATTAACTTCCCTGCAGGGGTGTACCACATTTCCCAACATGCTTGATCCCATTTGGCTAGACACACTTTTCTGGGTCATGCCCGGCCGCGGAAGATCAACACGTCGCAGCCCCACCTAGGCACAACAGAGAGGTCAGCACGCCGGTCTAAACCTAAGCGCACAGGGGTCTGGGCCCATCGCACATAGCACACCTGCACGTTGCGGGGGCGGTCGGAAGCAGAACTAGCCCCCTTAATACAAGAGCAGGCTTACGTTCCAATCCGGCGCGCGCCGCTCATTCGCTGACGTCACGAAGTGCTTCGGATGATACCACGACGTCGAGTGCCCATAACTGTTCCTGCGTAGTTGATTAGTACGTATAGGCCAGTAGCCAGACTCAGATCAAATACCAAGATCTCGTTAAGCGTGTTAAGTATCCGCGAACGCCAACAGGCCAGCCCACCTCTCTCCTGTGTAGTCTCAACTCTGCCCCGCCGCTCCGCCATAAAGATCCACACAGAGGGCCGTTGGGACAAAGGTCCTTTCAGCCCCAATCCGTGAATCACTCAAGGGTGCTCCTCGCCAATTCGACTTTAGTCACCACATGTATCATGTATAAAGTATATAGTATATACCCGTGATCACCTCCCGAGTGATCACAGCCCGATAGTATAGCACAATAGACGGACAAGAATGTAGGGCCACTGATGGAAAACTACCATCCTATACTAAGCATGTATGATTGCAGGTAAAGGTAACAACAGTAGTAACAAGGACATGCTATGCATCAGGATAGGATAACGGAAAGCAGTAACATGCTACACTACTCTAACGCAAGCAGTATAGATGAGAATAGGCGATATCTGGTGATCAAGGGGGGGCTTGCCTGGTTGCTCTGGCAAGAAGGAGGGGTCGTCAACTCCGTAGTCGAACGGGGCAGCAGCAGCGTCGGTCTCGTAGTCTACCAGAGAGAAGAGGGGGAAGAAACAATAAATATAATGCAAACATATGCATGACGATGCGTGACGTGACAATGAGCGGTGCTAGGTGTGCCCTATCGCGGTAGTAGGTGATATCGGCGAAGGGGGAAACATCCGGAAAGTATTACCGTGTTCCTCGCTTTTATTGATGAACCGTGGGGGAAGTTGCAGGTTCACTATGCTAGGGACGTAGCGGATGAACGGATCATGTGCGGATTCGCCACGTCGCTCGAGCAACTTTCATGTTGAAAATATTTTAACCGAAGTTACGGATTAAAAGATATGATTTTCTAAAGATTTTATTAGTTTCTGGAATTTAATTAGTTATTTAATTTAATTCAAAAATGGATTTATGACATCAGCATGAGGTCATGCTGACATCAGCAGTCAACAGGTTGATAGTCAACTGACCGTGGGTTCCACCGTCGCTGACACATTTTAATTAAACAGTTTAATTAAACTAATCAAAATTAATTAGAGGGCTGGGCCCTACTGTCATACTAATTAATTAGCTAATTAAGAGTAGTTAATTAGGTTAAATAATCTTAATTGTTTAGTTTAATCAGAATTAATTAAGTTAATTAATTAATTTAATTAATTAATATATTTATTTTATTTTTATTTAGTTTTAATTGTTTTTTATCTCTTTCTTTTTTTATTAAACGTTTTGGGGTCGTGGGGCCCATATGTCATAGGCATAGGGGGCCTAATGGGCGTGAGCGCTAGCGGATCGGGCGACGGGCGACGGCCGCTGGGATGTAACCCGCCTGGTAAGTGGGAGGTCGCCGGCGACGGGAAAGTGTGGGGAGGGCGCGACGCTGGCCAAAGAAGAGCGGACGGCGCCGACGAAGGGCGACGCCGACGATTAGCGATGGCGGGCGGAGGTGGCCAACGAGGGAGCCACCAAGCTGCTAACGAGGGGCTCCAGGGCGGGAGGATCCGCGGCAACCAGCGCCGAGGAGCAGGGCGTGGCCACACGCTGGCAAGCAGGCGCGGCCGACGCGGTCGTGGCACGCGTGGGGGAGCAGAGGGCGCGGGCGATGCGGGAAGAGAGGAGGAGGGGCCTCACCACGGGTCATGGGGTCTGGGCAGTGGGCGCGGGGAGGTTCGGGGAGGCCGACGCGGATGATACGGCGGAGCGGGAGGCAGTCCAGCGACGGCGTGGTGGTTCCAGAGTGAGGGCAGCTCCGGGCGGCGGCGATCCGGTGACGGGGCCGCGGGTGGTGGTTCGGGCCGGGGTGGTGGAGGCCGACACGGGGAGGCGAGGTGGCGGAGGAGGTGGCATCGGGCTCGGGCATCGTCGCCGTCCTGGCGCAGTCGTCGTGGCGAGGTGAGCGCCCTGCTCTCGATCCCGATCCAATCGGGGAGAGGGGGGATATTTTCGGGGGAGTGGGGGGTAGCGGCTGGTTAGGGTTTTGGTAGTGGGGATATGGGGAGTGGGGGTGCCCGGTTGGGCCCGTTGGGCCAGCCTGGCCAACGGATGGGCCAGTTGGGCCAGTGGGGGGTTCCTTTCTATTTTTTTGTTTGTTAGTTTGTTTTCTGTTTTTGTATTTTCCTTTCTTTATTTATTTTCTTTTCTGTTTCAATTCATTTTAATCAGTTTTTGCACACCTCGAACATTTTTGTTTTAATTTTGAAAACTTTGTTGTTTGCCAAATTTTGAATTTGAATTTTAATCAGTTTCGAACTAACACGGGATTAGCGACAGTAATCTTGAAGAGGCCGGTCCAATACATTGATGTCTTCATTTCTCTGCTTCAGGTCATCATGATGAAGTCGGCGTCGTTTCTTCAGGAACTCCATCGTACTTATGAAAGAATAAAGGGGGTATTCCGAGAGAACAGACCTCTGCAAGGTTGACTAATCTGGTAGCTAACATCGGGGAAGGTGGCGGAAAGTAACTCTCAAACTGGAACTTAAGAAAATATCGAGAGCAAAGTAAGAAGGTACCATGAGAAGTTTCGAGCGGGTAGGCGATCGCTCGATGCCTGAAACAAAGTGTGAAAGTGGTCCAGAGCAACGAGAATAAGTATTGTGTCTGATAACATATTAGATCATCTCTAGGAAGGTGGCTGGTGATCTTCATATAAATCCAATCATGAGGAATAACTTTGGAGATATGGGTATACAGGAGAGTCAGGTTTCGATCCAGTGAAACTGTGGGTTATGGGTCCACCAGGTGGGTTAAAAGTAGGAGGAGCGGTAACATCTTGCACGGTCATGATAGCAAGGCATGTCAGAGAGTAGCATGTCAGTTATGTCGGCAACAACGTCGGTACCAAGGGCGAGGGACGAAGAGAACCATTTTCCTGCTCGTTGAAACGAGGCGGACCAATAGGAAAAGTTCTCGTCCGTCGGTGGTTACCGGAATGTCATCAACAATAGTAACATGGTCTTACTGACAGAGTTGTACACCGAGGTGTTTGCACAAGCAGGGAATTATCACGGCTCATATCATATAGATCATAGAAAGGGTTTAAACAAACCAATGGGAAGGGAAAATGGTTGTCAGTTTTAATCAGCACAACGGAAAGAAAATGTGTTTAAACACATATTTCCGGGGTATATCCTTCCCAAGGACAAGCGGAGCATGATATCCATGACAGGATAGGAAGTACAAAACCATTTAGGTAAGGGGGAGGAATCTCATGATATTACCCATACAACGGTGTTAGGATAAATGATAAAGAAAATTTAGCATTGTGCTTCAAATGTTCTTATTGAAAATCGAAGTACCACAGGGATGCTTCGAGATAGCATTGACATGGTCTTCCAGCAAAGGTTAGACTTTGGATACACGAAGGATTCCTCAGGAACAACTTGTAGAAGAAGTCTTACCATTCCCTCATGGAAGAATAGATAACCTTGCTAAAAAGGAAAACTATAACATTAGGTCCTCCGGCCAGGGTGCTGGGCATGACACCACCTTACCGGGTCATATAAGGACCAACGTTATAACTCTTGGAAATATGTTCCAACCATCATATCTGACCGAGATTCAGATTTGATTGGTGTCAGGATACCTCAGACTCAGGATGCCCGAGAAGAAAAGGTGCGACACAAATTGACGAGATGACAATGTAATATTCTCGGGAAATGAACTATGTAAGCGAGTTCCAAAACAAGAGTTCATCATAATATCAAAGAGAGGATGAGGAGGTGGCTGATGGTCTCAGCGACAATTCATCGAGATTTCCAAAAGATGGATCTCCACAATTATGTGAACAAGGAGATAACATTTAACAGATCAAATGTTATAATGATGTATGCTCGAAGGAAACATACACAATTAATCACTGGTTGAAAGGTGCACCCTAAGTATGACCTTTGGCAGCAAGATCAATGTTAGAGTGACGATCCAATAACCAATAGTCTAAGAACGAACTGTCGATCGTTAACTTCAAAGCAGTAAGGTTGCTAGAAGTTTGGAATTACACCGCACATTTCATTTGTTGGTATTCCAGTTAGCAACAAAACGAAGACCAAGATATGAATGGTGATGGTGAGAAGCATCACTGTAACAAGAATTTCTTAAGAGGTGGTGATATTCTCACGACAATCTTACATAAAAGATGGTAATACTTCAAGGTAGAACAGAACATAAGTCGGATAACAAGGAACTCAAGGTATAACATAAAACAAGAACAAGTTTGTGTTGGAGGGAAGACAATAAAGTGGCCGATGATAACACAATTCATCGAGGGCAAGGATGGTATTTCTCATCATAAATTCAATTGATATCCTGGAAGGGGTCAAGATGTTGATGATGATCACGACAAATTTTGTCGAGATGCTCCACGAAGATGTAATAGATCGGCGATGACATAAAGTCAAAGGAATGATGAAGCGAAAGGTTAATGGAACCAAGGGTATGACACAAACTCCAAAGCAAGCTTGCTGTCCAAAGCGAAATGAAATGATGAGGAAAGATCGACGTAAGCTTAGCTCATCGTCAAAAAATTATGCTCTGGGAAGAGGACCAGGTAGTACAATTAAATTCATCACGACAATGATATAGCCAAACATGCCAGGAATGGCGTGACCGGGTACAAACTCGTACTTAAAGAAGATTACTGAAGAGTTGTTGAACCGTAGTGCGGACTCAGTTCAGTTATCGGTGTCTTCGAGTGTTTAATAACTTAGAGCCCGTAAAAAAAATGGGATCAGTGAGAATGTAGTACTTGATGGAGAACTCATAAGAAGTTATGCAGTTCCATGATAATCTCGAGATACCAGGGTGTAATACTCGACGAAAGATCAAAGTAAAAGTTGGACTGGTGTATTGATCCACAGAACACAAGTGCTCAACTTGCCCGAGAAATGGGATCAAAGAGGAACATATGGTCAGAACCACAATTATAAAGGATCAACTTCACCGATACCTAAGGATATTATATCAAGGAAATAGTTAATATAATAAGAAGCTTCCATGATAGGATCTACATCGTGTCCATGGGCATGAACACAAAGTTCAAGGTCGACTCCCACTTCGGTAATGCATAACCTTTCATTCACTTCTCACTTTCGAAGAAGTTGTAGTGTTGAAATTTTATCTGGCAAAATACCAGAAGTGTATGACTCGTGAAAAATTTCGAGTTCACACATATTAAGGGGGCATAGGTTCAACCCGTTAGGGTATCATGGAAATATATACCACAAGCTTCAATAGTAAATACCACCAGCTCGAAAGCTAAGCGTGGTTGAGAAAGCAGAGGATACAATTTACCAAAGGCATTATGTATCCGAGGGAAGGATCACAGGCTTATTGAATATGAAGGACGTTGTCGGATAAAATCCAACAAAGGATAGGGTGGTCCTCAAAGGATCTGATGTGAGCATCGGTACTCAACCAGAGGAATAAACAATGCAAGGAGATCAGACTATAGAAACAACTAACTAATTCAAAGCTCAAATGCAAAAGAATTATGATTTCCGACCAAGGGATCAGAAGCAAACACTCTGATTAAGGATGGATAAGTTGCGTAAGCTTAGGGATACAATCGATGGCAATCCGATTGGTCGAGAACCAGCTCATGTTTAAAATGATGTCTGGGCCGGAAGGGAAAATCCTGAGTATTGGAAGCATCCGCAACATATCGAATCAATAGACTCTAAATGATAATGACAAAGTATGCCAATAAGATTACCAGACTTATTGGATTAATCATAATGCTAGCAAGCAAGAATTTCAAGAGCATTAGGCTGTAGAGGATTTTCAGAAGAACGAACAGTATTACGAAGACTTGTGTGAAATACCTGAATCAACTGGGGATGAGCGAATACTCGGTAAGTGCGAGAATTATCCGTAGGGGTATTCAGGTGACAAAGTACAACAAGGCACTAAGCTCAAAGGATTCTCAGAACAATAGAGAGTATTTCGGGACATCTTGTAATAACAAGATCAACGGGGAATGATTGTATGAATGGCAAGTGTATGCAGTTTTCATAGGGGTTGATGGTGGAAGAAAATCGCAAATGCGATGTCACAAAGACTCGAGAGAACATCATAGAGTAACTTCGGAATGTTCTAGTGCATCAGGCGATCATCTGAACTGAGGGGCTCTCCGGGAGAAGTATCATCGAGAACCTAAAGTTAGTTTTGTTTTTTGTAAAATCATTTAACCCGAATAGAAGAGAGCTCAGAGTCCCAGAGTATAGACGAGGAGTAAAAGATCCTAATACCACCCAAATGGCGACGTGGGCCCGTAAGACACACAGCCATGTTAATAAAAGTTTTGTAATGTCTAGACTCGACTTCGGCCAAGGAGTGTGGAAGGGGGATTCCTACAGTCAGTCGGCTCTAATACCAATCTCAGGACGCTTCGATTCAATCGTACACTAATCATGCATGCAAATGTGTACGATCAAGATCGTGGACTCACGGGAAGATATCACAACACAACTCTAAAACATAAATAAGTCATACAAGCATCATAATATAAGCCAGGGGCCTCGAGGGCTCGAATACAAGTGCTGGATCATAGACGAGTCAGCGGAAGCAACAATATCTCGAGTACGCATAAAAGTTAAACAAGTTGCCTTAAGAAGGCTAGCACAAAGCTGGGATACAGATCGAAGAGGCGATGCCTCCCGCCGGGATCCTCCTAAGTACTCCCGGTCGCCGCCATCAGCAAAGACGTAGTAGTAGGCACCTCCGGGGTAGTAGTCGCCGCCGACGGTGGCGCCTGCCCTGGCTCAAATCATCTGGTTGCGACAACCGTAAAGAAAGGAAAGGGAAAAAGGGGAGAAAGCAACCGTGAGTACTCATCCAAAGTACTCGCAAGCAAGGAGCTACACTACATATACATGGGTATATGTGTAAAGGGCCATATCAAGGACCGAATCGCGTAATGCCGAATAAGAGGGGATAACTAATCTCGTCAAGACTACGCTCGCAGCCTCCGCCTTGCAAAGATGTAGAAGAGAGTAGATCAAGTCCTCCAAGTAGCATCGCATAGCATAATCCTACCCGCGATCCTCTCCTCGTAGCCCTATTAGAGAGCGACCACCGGGTTGTATCCGCACTTGAAAGGGTGTGTTTTATTAAGTATCCGGTTCTAGTTGTCATAAGTCAAGGTACAACCCAAGTCGCCATGTTACCGAAGATCACGGCTATTCAATAGATTAACTTCCGCAGGGTGCACCACATTTCCCAACACGCTTGATCCCATTTGGCCGACACACTTTTTCGGTCATGCCCGCCGCTGAAGATCAACACGCCGCAGCCCCACCTAGGCACAACAGAGAGGTCAAGATGCCGGTCTAAACCTAAGCGCACGAAGGGTGGGCCCATCGCCCATAGCACACCTGCACGCTGTAAGGGCGATCGGAAGCGTAACTAGCCCCTTAATACAAGAGCAGGCTTACGTTCCAATCCGTAGCGCCGCCGCCCGCCGACGTCACAAAGTGCTTGGCCGATACCACGACGCCGAAAGTGCCCATAATCTGTTCCCGCGAGTTGGTTAGTGCGATAGGCCAAGATCCGCACTCGGATCAAATACCAAGATCTCAAGTAGCATGTTAAGTATCCGCGAACGCCGAACAGGCCAGCCCACCTCTCTCCCTGTAGTCTTAACCTGCCCGCCGCTCCGCCATAAAGATCCACACAGAGGGCCGTTGGGACAAAGGTCCTTTCAGCCCCCAACCGTGAATCACTCATGGTGCTCCTCAAGCCGACCCGACTTTAGTCACCGATGTATCATGTATAAAGTATATAGTATATACCGTGATCACCTCCCGAGTGATCACAGCCCGATAGTATAGCACAGCAGACGGACAAGAATGTAGGGCCACCGATGGAAAACTACCATCCTATACTAAGCATGTAGGATTCGTGTAAAGGTAACAACAAGAGTAACAAGGACAAAGCTATGCATCGTGATAGGATAACGTAAAGCAAGAATATGCTACACTACTCTAATGCAAGCAGTATAGAAGAGAATAGGCGATATCTGGTGATCAAGGGGGGGGGGGCTTGTCTGGTTGCTCTGGCAAGAAGGAGGGGTCGTCAACTCCGTAGTCGAATGGGGCGGCAGCTGCGTCGGTCTCGTAGTCTACCGGAGAGAAGAGGGGGAAGAAACAATAAATACAATGCAAACATAAGCATGACGATGCGTGACGTGACAATGAGCGGTGCTAGGTGTGCCCTATCGCGGTAGTAGGTGATACCGGCGAAGGGGGAAACATCCGGGAAAGTATTCCCGGTGTTCCTCGTTTTCGGACAGATGAACCGGAGGGGAAAAGTTGCAGGTTCACTATGCTAGGGACGTGTAGCGGACGAACGGACTGCGTATCCGGATTCATCACGTCTTTCTGAGCAACTTTCATGTTGAAAATATTTTAATCCGAGTTACGGATTAAAAGATATGATTTTCTAAAGATTTTATTAGTTTCTGGAATTTAATTAGTTATTTAATTTAATTCGAAAATGGATTTATGACATCAACATGAGGTCATGCTGACATCAGCAGTCAACAGGGTTGACTGGTCAACCTGACCAGTGGGTCCCACTGGTTAGTGACACATTTTAATTAAACAGTTTAATTAAACTAATCAAAATTAGTTAGGGGGTTGGGCCCTACTGTCATACTAATTAATTAGATAATTAAGAGTGGTTAATTAGGTTAATTAATCATTAGGTTAAATAATCTTAACTGTTTAGTTTAATCATAATTAATTAATTTAATTAATTAATATATTTATTTTATTTTTATTTAGTTTTAATTGTTTTTTAAACTCTTTCTTTTTTTATTAAACGTTCTGGGGCCGTGGGGCCCATATGTCATAGGCATAGGGGGCCTAATGGGCGTGAGCGCTAGCAGATCGGGCGACGGGCGACGGGCGCTGGGATAGAACCCGCCGGCATGGGAGGTCGCCGGGACGGCAGGCAAGCAGACGCTGACGGCAAGAACACGGACGGCGCCGATGAAGGGCGACGCCGACGATTGGCAGTGGCGGGGCGGAGGTGGCCAACGAGGGAGCGACCAAGCGGCTAACGAGGGGCTCCAAGGGTGGGGAGGATCCGTGGGCAACCAGCATCGAGGAGTTGGGGGCGTGGCCACACGCGGCGCGCGTGCGCGGCCGACGCGGTCAGGGCACGCGGCAGGGGGTTGCAGAGGGCGCGGCGATGCGGGGAAGAGAGGAGGAGGGGCCTCACCACGGGTCGTGGGGTCTGGGCAGTGGGCGCGGGGAGGTTCGGGGAGGCCGACAGGGCGACACGACGGAGCGGGAGGCAGTCTGGCGACGGCGTGGTGGTTCCATGGTGAGGGCAGCTCTGGGCGACGGCGATCCGGTGACGGGGCCGCGGGTGGTGGTTCGGGCCGGGGTGGTGGAGGCCGGCGCGGGGAGGCGAGGTGGCGGAGGAGGTGGCATCGGGCTCGGGCATCGTCGCCGTCCTGGCGCAGTCGTCGCGGCGAGGTGAGCGCCCTCCTGTCGATCCCGATCCAATCGGGGGAGGGGGGGATATTTTCGGGGGAGTGGTGGGTAGCGGCTGGTTAGGGTTTGGGTAGTGGGGATATGGGGAGTGGGGGTGCCCGGTTGGGCCAGTTGGGCCGGCCTGGCCAACGGATGGGCTAGCTGGGCCAGTGGGGGGTTCCTTTCTATTTTTTGTTTGTTAGTTTGTTTTCTGTTTCTGTATTTTCCTTTCTTTATTTATTTTCTTTTCTGTTTCAATTCATTTTAAGTATTTGGGTCTTTTATAAAAGCATGGGTCCCACACCATAAACTCCTAGGTATTTATTTGCACACCTCGAACATTTTTGTTTTAATTTTGAAAACTTGGTTGTTTGCCAAATTTTGAATTTGAATTTTAATCAGTTTCTAACTAACTTGGGATTAGCTTGAAGAATCAAGTGACGTGGCATCATTAGCGAGGTTCCGTAGCTTGATTATCCCAAGGCCACAATGGGAATGGGGATCGGGATTCGTGGATTCGAGGGTTGCCGACTAATCGAGCAGCATTTGAGCCGCTAAGCTTAAGAAGGAGACTTAAATAGACTCAGATATTTTCATCACAAACGGTTCCTAGAAAACAACTGTGTGTGATGTTGTAGATATTTTTTATTAGTTGTGAAAGACGAATTTGGAGTAAATTGGCAACTGATAGTGTTTTAAATGAATGAGAAATTTTGTAGTACTAATACAACTGTCATGTCAAATTTTGGAAAATTTCAGGGGTCATTTGACCTTTTAAGACATTTAAGTGATATTCTAGCCATTTAATGACCGTAATTGAAATTTGAACTACATGTACATGCAACATCTAACCATAACGGTTTGAAAACTCATATTTTGTGTACTTGTTTGCGATTTAATTCCGTGTGCAGTAAATTAGAAGGAATTTTCAAACATATTGGTCTAACGGCTATGACACACTTAATTAAGCATTGGAATTCTTTTGCGAACTCATAAACTCTTTAACACTATTCTCAAAATCAGAGGGCATCTTATTATAATTTCCATAAGAATTGTTGTAGGAATTATCATAATTATTAGAGGAATTACTAGGAAACGCCATAAGATTAAAATTACGTCTATACGCGTTATTACCAAAATTGTTTCTATCAACAAAATTCACATCCATAGATTCATTATTATTTTCAATCAAAGTAGACAAAGGCATACCATTAGGATCATTAGGATCACTCTTGCTAGCAAATAATTTCATAAGTTCATCCATCTTTCCACTCAAAACATTAATCTCTTCAACCGCATGCACTTTTTTACTAGTGGAAGATCTTTCGGTATGCCATTGAGAATAATTAACCATAATATTATGTAGGAGTTTAGTAGCTTCTCCTAAAGTAATTTCCATAAAAGTACTTCCCGATGCCGAATCAAAATATTTCTAGAAGCAAAATTCAACCTGGCATATTTTTTTTGTATAATCATCCACAAATTCAAACCATGAGTAGGGCGATTTCGTATCATCAATTTCATCCTCTCCCAAGATTGTGCAACATGTTCATGATCAAGTTGCTTAAAATTCATAATATCATTCCTAAGGGAGATGATCTTAGCGGGGGGAAAATACTTGGAAATAAAAGCATCTTTACACTTATTCCATTAATCAATACTATTTTTAGGCAAAGACGAAAACGAAGTTTTAGCACGATCTTGAAGTGGAAATGGAAATAGCTTCAATTTAACAATATCATTATCCACATATTTATTCTTTTGCATATCACACAACTCAACGGAATTATTCAGATGGGATGCGACATCTTCACTAGGAAGGTTGGAAAATTGATCTTTCATAACAAGATTCAGCAAAGCGGCATTAATTTCATAAGATTCCACACTAGTGGCGGGATCAATCGGAGTACTAATAAAATCATTGTTATTATTATTGTAAAAGTCACACAATTTGGTATTCAATATAACACACGAGCAAACAGAAATCAAACAAAAAAGGCGAACAGAATAGAGGCAAAGAAAAGGGCAAATCTTTTCGAAAATCGTTTCAGAAGTGGGGGGGAGGAAAATGAGAGGCAAATGGCGAATAATGTAATGCAAGAGATGAGAGTTTTATGATGGGTACTTGGTATGTCTTGACTTGGCGTAGATCTCCCTGGCAACAACGTCAGAAATTCTTCCTGCTACTTCTTGAGCTTGCGTTGGTTTTTCCCTTGAAGAGGAAAGGGTGATGCAGCAAAGTAGAGGTAAGTATTTCCCTCAGTAAGAGAACCAAGGTATCAATCCGGTAGGAGAAGAATGCACAAATCACGAATACCTGCACAAACAATCAAACACTTGCACCCAACGTGATAAATGGGTCATTACAAAAAAATACACTTCCGTGATGATACGTGTTTGTCACAGTAGGTCGCGTTTTTTGTCATGCATGTACATCCATGACAAATTTATGATAGAATCAAGATAGTCATACCCGTGCTGTCGTAGAAGTGTTCCATGACTTTACCAAAATTATCATCACGGAAGTGTCCACTTCCATTGTGACGCCCCCGATTCAATCGTACACTAATCATGCACGCAAATGTGTACGATCAAGATCAGGGACTCACGGGAAGATATCACAACACAACTCTAAAACATAAATAAGTCATACAAGCATCATAATACAAGCCAGGGGCCTCGAGGGCTCGAATACAAGTGCTCGATCATAGACGAGTCAGCAGAAGCAACAATATCTGAGTACAGACATAAGTTAAACAAGTTGCCTTAAGAAGGCTAGCACAAACCGGGATACAATTGAAAGAGGCGCAGCCTCCCGCCAGGATCCTCCTAAACTACTCTGGTCGCCGCCGCCGGCTGCACGTAGTAGTAGGCACCTCCAGTAGTAGGAGTCGCCGCCGAGGGTGTCGCCTGCCTCGATTCCAAAGATCTGGTTGCGACAACCGTAAAGAAAGGAAAGGGGAAAAGGGGAGAAAGCAACCGTGAGTACTCATCCAAAGTACTGCAAGCAAGGAGCTACACTACATATGCATGGGTATATGTGTAAAGGGCCATGTCGGTGTCAAACCGCGGATCTCGGTAGGGGGTCCCGAATCATGCGCCTAGGCGGATGGTAACAGGAGACAAGGGACACGTTGTTTACCTGTGTTCGGGCCCTCTTGATGGAGGTAAAACCCACGCCCCGCTTGATTGATATTGATATTGTGGATGTTTACAAGAGTGGATCTACCACGAGATCAAGGAGGCTAAACCCTAGAAGCTAGCCTATGGTATGATTGTAAGGGTTGTTGTGATTGTAGTCCCACGGACTAAAGCCATCCGGTTTATATAGACACCGGAGAGGGCTAGGGTTACATGGAGTCGGTTACAATGGTAGGAGATCTACATATCCCAGACGCCAAGCTTGCCTTCCACGCCAAGGAAAGCCCCATCCGGACACGGGTGAAGTCTTCAATCTTGTATCTTCATAGTCTTGGAGTCCGGTCGATGATGATAGTCCGCCGATGATAGTCCGCCGATGACGGTAGTCCGCAATCCGACACCCCTAACTGGGACTCCTCAAGAGCCCTTTAACCAGGCTTCAATGACGATAAGTCCAAAGATGCGTGTAGTCTTCGGCGCTGCAAGGCGGGTTCTCCTTAAGTTCCACGTACCGCCAACAAAGTGTCCAGCTTCCTCATCAATGTTATGCTGCCTTGGCTTCCACGCCCAATAATGGCCTTCTTCCACGCTGTCGTGCGAATGTGAAAAGCCGTGGTGTCTTTTATGTTTTACCCCTAGTTGTGCGAACAATCTGCCTATAAGGGAGGCAAGAATCCAGATCCAAATCACCATCTTCCTCTCGCAAATACTCATCCGAGCGCCGACCAAGAATCCATTCCATCATGGACCCTCAACGCGGCTCCTCTTCTCGCGCCCCGCCCTTTGCCAGGAGATTGGAGGAGATGCTCTGTTCCGCACAACGAGCTGGTGAAGCTCCAAATGGGGGGATATCTCCCTCCGGCCTTCATGGTTCCGGTTCGAGCCGGGCTAGCCACCTACAAAGGTGGGAAGCAAGCGGAGGTTACCCCTAATCCCAACAAAGGGAGCGGGTATGCTTCGGCCCCTATCCGATAAGGGGCTCGGACTTCAGACATCCATTCCTCCGCTGGCTCTCGGAGTTCTACGGCCCAGCTTCATCACCTTACGCCGCCTCAATCCTCGCATATTGCGGGTTACGTAGCTCTTTGCGAGCTTTTCCTGGCGCCGAGCCCCACTTCGCGCCGTGGAAGAGGTTGTTTTGCCTTGTACCCCGCTCTCACGAGGGGTCCATATATCAAGTGGGCGGCGCCAAATATGGCGATTGCCGGACCGGATATCCATCCGAACCCCTAAGAAGGCGCTCAAGACTAGCCTTCGGAATGGTTTTATATAGAAGATGCCCGCTGCCGTCCCTGTTCGGATCGGCCTCCGGAGTTCAGCAATGCTCCTCTCAAGAAACGCTTTAGTTGGCGCCCGCGAGCCCCGATCGAGGAAGACAAGAGCGCCCATTATCCGATGGGCCAATAAGGTTATCGCCCATGCCCGCTTGACCATGATTGGAGTCATGGCAACATGTATTACGCTGGGGTGCAGCCACTACAATACAGGGCCACCCCATGTGGGATTTCAACGGGAGGACGATGCCACCCGCCATGGCCGCAGAAGGGTTGAATCGGCCAAGATCCGTGACGATCTTGTCCGCCTGTATAAGGGGGAGAAGGAGGATTTCTTCTGACGAACCCATTAAATGGGTTTTCCATGAACAATCCTCGCCTTGGGTAAGTTTAACACTCAGCGGTCCGACCCGCGCCTTCAAACTTAAGTTTCTTACATTGTGTTCTTCTTCGACGCAGAACTGCGCCGGGCTGTGGAGGAATGCCGAGTCCGCCCGCAGCCCGAGGATCCGAGAGATCCCGGATCCGCCTTCAAGAGGATCCGGACATAAAGGTGGAGCTAATCGACGGGTGTTCCACCAGCTTAGCATGGACAACGCTTTAGTCGCCATTACGGCACACTATCCCGGACTATATCCGCTTCCTGTAATTGCAGCCAAGCCCCGATACCGCTATTCCTCCTTGCTTATTTCGACCACCGATATGATGGCGCTGTGCAGGAGGCGCCCTAGGGCGAGAAGCCGAGCCCGCGGTGGCTTACCAACAAGGGCCAGTTCGACCGGTAGGCGGAAGAGGAGCGCGCGCGGATCAAACGCCGCCGCAAAGGTGTAGCTCACAACCATTATCTTTAGAGCAACGCTCCTAGGAAGCGCTTTGAGTGCTCATGACTTTTATAGGGAAAAAGCGCCCGCCGGATCAAGGCGCGGAAGTTGTCGATCCAACCTCTACCAGCCGGGCTCCCGCACCCGGTCGAGGGGGAGGCGAGCGCAAGGTGCGAGCCGGACGTTCTCCGACGGAGGATGCCGAAGACTGTCCGCCACCAAGTCCGAGGTGGAGAGTGCCTCAATCACAAAGCGCCACGGACATTATTTCGTGACGCGTGCTTCTCCCTCGAGGCGCTGAATGCCTTTAACACGGGGACGACACCTTCGTGCTGCTCAAGATAGTTTTACCAGAGCTACGGAGGAGTATGTAAAAGACATACGGTAAGAGAATTTGATAGTTATATATGCCAAGAGCCCCGAGACTTAAAGTAGTTATATTAACTGATTTAAGGATCATATGAAACGAGGATCTTACCGAGAAGAATACCCGACTGTCTCAGAGTTGCAAGAGTGCAAGGCCCAACTTGAGGCCGCATTTTCAGCGCAGGAGGAAACGCAAGGACCTCTCATGGTAACGCATTATTTTAGAAAGATAAGTAGCATTTGGCCGCTATGCAAGTCTAAAAGTGACGTTGCAGGTGCTGCGGACAAGAGCCGGACAGCAAGAACTTCGCGCCAACTAAAGGTCGGCGAGAGGGTGCTGCATAAGGTGCAGCATGAAAGGAACAAGCCCAGGATGCCCATGCCCAGCTTGGAGAAGAGCTAAAGGCGTTCGGGCCGAGCTGTCGGGCTCCGTTATGAGAATCAACGGCTTCGTCGCGGCATATATAGTACGTGCTTGAGCGAACTCCTTTGAAAAGAAGAGTTCGGCGAGGAAGTCAATTTGATGTAATATATCAGAGGTATGCTCACAGGTCGCCTCTGGAGGAGATGCCCGTAATAACGGGTGATCAACTTCCGAATTGTTGCAACCGATCGAACGAAGTTCGGCAGGCTATGAGCGGCGCTATTCAGCGTTATGGCCAGCCTTCTCCGCACTCCGAGGGTCTTGGGGAGCTTATGGAGAAGCTGCAGGAGGCGGCAGCGCTTCCATGTGTGGAAGATTTCGCCTGCCGCCAAGGTGCTGTGGAGGCCGGGCCATGGTAAAGACGCGGTACAAGAAGGCGGACCCCAACCACATGGTCAAGTCGGACTGTGGGGCCCGATGGGAAGGAGATCCTCGTGAGTTTAGTATACGCCAAGTGGAGTTGGTCAGAAAATTTTCCCAACAGGACTGTAAATTAGACAACCTGTTAGACGGATTGAGGAAGAATACAATCGGTCGATTTGACAATGTATTATAAAATGACATACAAAATGCCTTCTAGCCGGATTGTAGATCGCTTGTCTTTGCCGACCTTTTCGCTTCGACCTCGGGACCCTAGAGTCCGGAGTGTGTCCGAATACCTTCTCGGTTATGAAACAACCGGGTATGCATGGAGACCAAGCGTAGGGGTCATCGATGCTTTATCGCATAAGTGGCCAACTAGTTATGTTATATTACATGGTTAGTAAGAAACATCTTCCAGGAGAATAGTTCCGTTATGTTCCTTTCTCATTGGGGTGGCATGCCCTAAAGTGCATGTCCGACTTCAAAAAGCAGAAAACATCCGGGGCAGATAAATAAGTGGATAAAAATCATCTTTTAAGTCACCGATCGAATATTCCCTTAAGAACGCTTAGCTTTCGGCTTCACCCACCGAGGTACACATCCGCCTGACCCGCAAGAATAATCGCAGAGGTGCTCCTTTACCTCCTAGCCGAACAATCGGGAACGAGGGGTAAGCACAGAGCCAGCAACCCAGCTTGGCCAAAACTTAAGTCATATCGATGCATATAATGGTGAATAAAAGGTACATGTGGAGGCTTGACACATGTGTTGGGCATGAAGCCCGTATAATTAAGCTTCTGGTAAAGAAGCCCCCATGTATAATGAGTGCGGGTAGCACATCAATTGCGCGCGAACGTTGCGCGGGTAAAGCCCTTTAAGGCTTGGATGAATAGGGTTGAGAAGAAAAAGATAAACAAAATGCAGCTGAAAAAAAAAATTTGGACGGGGGAAGGGGACGAACTCTTAGTCCGGCGCTAGGCATAGAATCATCGGAGGCGGGTTGCGTTCCATGGGTTCGGCTCGAGTCGGTTATCCGATGCATTTCAGAGACGGTACGCTCCGCCGTCGACTTGATCGATGATGAAGGGCCTTCCCATTTGGGCTTGAGCTTGTCCTTTTTCTTGTCCGGCAGCGAGAACCAGTTCGCCAACGTTGTAAGTCTTGGCCCGCATTTCTCGCTTTGGTATCTTCGAGCCTGCTGTTGATAGAATGCGGAACGAGCCTTGGCGACGCCGCGCTCTTCCTCCAATGTGTCCAAGCTGTCCCGCCGATCCAGCTCGGCTTTTTTCTTCGTACATGCGCACTCGAGGTGAGTCATGAATGATGTCGCAGGCAAAACTGCTTCGCGCCAGATACCATAAAAATGGTGTGAATCCGTAGTACGGTTAGGCGTTGTCCGCAGCCCCGTAGTACGGAGTCGAGCTCCTCTACCCAAAGGCGTGTCGATTTCGTAAGGGACCGCACTAGTCCGGGTTTGATGCCGCCATTATTAGACCATTTGCTCGCTCCACTTGACCGCTTGTTTGAGGATGATAGATGAAGCGTAATCGAGCTTGATGCCCATATTTTTGCACCATGATTTAACCTCATCGGCGGTGAAATTCGTGCCATTATTGGTAATGATGCTGTGGGGACACCATAACGTGTACTACCCGGATATAAAGTCTATCACTGGTCCGGACTCGCCGCTTTAACCGGCTTGGCCTCTATCCATTTGGTGAATTTATCTACCATGACCAATAGGTACCTTTGCTTTTGGGTTCCCCTTTAATGGTCCAACCATGTCAAGCCCCTGCATCGCGAACGCCGGTAATGGGTATAGTTTTGAGGGCGTGGGTGGCATATGGCTCGATTAGCTAAGAGTCGACAACCGACACATCTTTGGACTAGGTCCTGTGCAGATCCGCTCGGGCCGCCGGCCAATAAAATCCTGTATGGAATGCCTTTCCTACAAGGGCCCGAGCTGCGGCGTGGTGTCCGCCTAGTCCGCATGAATTTCAGCCAGAGGTTTCGCCCTTCCTCTTCGGAGATACACCTTTGAAGGACTCGGTTGTGCTTTTCTTATAAAGTTCTCCTCATAGACCTTGTAGGCTTTAGATCGCCGGACAATGCAGCGGGCCTCATTTTAGTCTTCGGAAGCTCCTGCCAAGCAAGTAGGCGAGTAATGGTTCTGTCCACGGGCAATTACTGCCATTATGTCGGGCGGAAGGTGTTATGTCATCGGCTGAATCGCCGTTGGTGCGGCTTGTTCCGGTTTGTTAGTCCGGACTCCTCTTCCCATAATACGGATGGCTTGAAGAGCCGTCCAGAAGATATTAGGAGGGACATCGTCGCGCTTACGCCAATGCGTGCCAAGACGTCGGCCGCTTGGTTATTGTCCCGTGACGGATGGAATTCAAGTCCTTGAACCGGTCTCGACATTTTGAGGACAGCATTGCGATATGCTGCCATTTTTAGATCTTTGGCGCCAAAGTCTCCGCTTATTTGGGATATTGCGAGGTTTGAATCCTCGCGCACCTCTAGGCGTTGAATGCCCATGGAGATTGCCATCCGGAGACCATGTAAAAGAGCCTCGATTCGCCGCGTTGTTGGAGTCCGTACATTATCTCGGCACGATTGGATCTGTGTCCCGGTCGGGACGCCAATACGACGCCAGCCCCCAATCCGCTAACATTTTGGAGCCGTCGAAGTGCATAATCCAATTGGAGTACGCGCCGTATTATTTAGGGAGTTCGGCCGTCCATTCAGCGACAAAGTCAGCCAATACTTGTGACTTTATAGCTTGCCAAGGTTTGTAAGATATATCAAATGGTAAGAGCTCAATGGCCCATTTTGCAATCCTGCCCATCGTGATCGCGTTGTTTATAATGTCGCTAAGTGGTACTTCAGAGGCCATCGTTATCGAACACTCTTGAAAGTAGTGTCGGAGCTTCCGGATGCCATGAACACCGCGTATGCTATCTTCTCGATAGTGCGGTAACGGACTTGGTGGGGTTAACACAGTAGATACGTAGTATACTGGTTTTTGAAGAGGGAATTTATGCCCTTCTTTTTCTTGTTCGACGACGAGTACTGCGCTTACAACATGATGTGTAGCTGCGATGTATAACAACATTGGTTCGCCCAGGTTGGGCGCAGCCAGGACCGGATTTGTTGCCAATATGGCCTTTATTTCTTCAAGTCCGGCGGTGGCAGCATCCGTCCACTCAAAGTGTTCGGTGCGCCTAAGGAGGCGATAGATGGGTAATGCCTTTTCTCCTAGACGGGAGATGAAGCGGCTTAGAGCCGCCACGCATCCAGTCAATTTTTGTATTTGCTTGAGGTCTTTGGGGTATCTAGCTGTGTGAGCTCGGATCTTGGCTGGGTTTGCTTCAATTCCTCTACCGGATACGATGAAGCCCAGCAGTTTTCCGGCTGGTACGCAGAAAACACATTTTTCCGGATTCAGCTTGATGTCATATGCTCTGAGGTTGTCGAATGTGAGCCTCAAGTCGTTTACTAGAGTTTCGACGTGTTTAGTTTTGATGACTATGTCGCCTCACGATGCCTCTACCGTTTTGCCGATGGGTAGCCGACATGTCCGAATCATGCGCCGATATGTTGCGCCGGCGTTTTTAAGTCCGAAGGGCATCGTGTTGAAGCAGAATGGTCCATATGGAGTGATGAATGCGTTGCGGCTTGATCCGCTTCGCCATCTTGATTTGATGATAGCCGAGTATGCGCCCGTGAAGCACAATGAATCGTGTTTCGCAGTGGCATCGGCGATTTGGTCGATGCGGGAGGGGAAGGATCCTTTGGGCAGGCTTTATTTAGGTCTTTGAAATCGGCACATAGGCGCCAGGATTTGTCCTTCTTGGTACCATTACCAGATTTGCTAGCCAATCCGGATGTTTGATGTCTCGATTAATCGGCTTCCAATAGTTTGGCTAGCTCCTCTCCCATTGCTCGCCTTTTGGGTTCGGAAATCGTCAAGAGCCTGTTTGATCGGCTTGAATCCTTTTAGGATATTTAGGCTGTGCTCGCCACCGACGTGGTATTCCGGCATGTCCGAAGGGTGCCGAGCAAAGATGTCCCGCTTTTCTTGTAGAAATTCTCGTAGTACGGCGTCTACATCAGGGTTTAATTGTGCCTCGATGGAGGCCGTCTTTTGTGGTCCGCTGGTGGACTTGGAATTTGACTATTTCATCCGCTGGTTTAAAAGAGGTGGACTTGGATCTTTTATCAAGTATCACATCGTCCCTATTCACCGTGGAGCGATCGCGGTGAGTTCCTCGGCCGCTAGGGCTTCGGATAGTGCCTCGAGGGCTAGTGCGGCTGTCTTATTTTCGCGCGGAGTGCTATGTTCGGATCACTAGCGAGAGTGATAATTCCGCTGGGACCGGCATTTTAAGCTTCATGTACCCATAATGGGGTATAGCTTGAAAAATTGTGAATGCCTCTCGTCCTAATAAAGCATGATATCCGCTGCTGAATGGAGCCACTTGAAATGTGACCTCCTCGACCTGTAATTGTCCGGCGAAATAACACTACGTGCTTCCCGGCTGGGGATTATTCCTCTAAAGGTTGTGCTGCTTCGCCAATGCGGTTCCATCTATTTCCATTTTTCGGAGGTTTTTCATAGATGAGATTTAGTCCGCTGCCGCCATCCATGAGTACCTTAGTAAGGCTAAAGCCGCCTACTATCGGGCCGAGGACCAATGCGGCCGGTGCCGGCAGTTCGAATTTAGGTTCGCCACCGGCATTGAAGGTAATAGCCGTGTCGCCCATGGATTTATTGTTGCTACTTGGTAGACTTCGCAAGGTTATGGAGTTGTCGTTTCGCATGTTATTGGATGCGAAAGTCTCAAGACTGTTAACACCGCATCGGTGTTGCCGGGCTGGGATTCGAAGCTAGAAGCTCTTCGCCACTTTTGGCCACCGCCGTAGTATCCAACATGCTCAAGGCTATGAGTTGGAGTGGCGCCCTCGTGCTATGAATTTTGCAGGTCCGCTTAGCCAGCCCTCCAAGACGGTTCCTGCACTTTAGGGGTTTTGGTTTTTGGTATTCAGCCCGTGTGCTTGATAATGATGCACCCTTTAGTTCCGGACTAGGGATGTATTCGGGACCGGATTATCCCAAAATTTACTTTCGGTTTTCAGCGCCTCCATCGCACAAGACTTTTGTACGATGGTCTCCAAGTCAGCAAAGCGTGTAATGTCGCGACGACTTATGGCGCTTAGGATTCCTTGTCCGTGCAATTATTGCGTAAGACCGAGATTGCATTTTCCTCTCGGCAGTCCTTTATCCTGTCCATAACCAGGAGGAATCGCCCAAGAGTGATGTATTGTCTCGGCGGGCTCTTGCCGAATTAGAGTTAGATCGCATATGTCCGGGCGGGTGGGTGGAACTAAACCGAACCCTACCCATCTTAAGGCTCAAGGCCGAGAAGTTTCCAATTTTGAAGTTGGATCTCTCGGACGTTGTCCAACGAGTCCGGGTCCGATGCCCGACTTTAAGTTCAGTGTTTGATCGAAGCCCGCCCCTCCGCGGGAACGGCATGGGGGTTCGGGATCCAACATGACTAGTTTTCAATACAGGAGAAGCGCCGCAAGATTGTTCCTCTACCACCGCAACGTGGTGGGTGACCGGGAGAGTTAATTTCTCTCGGATCGGTTTTAAGCCCAATCTGATCGTAGTCCGTAGCGACTCCTGTGGCGGCGATGTGATCCAAGAGCTCGCTTATGACGAGAGCTCTATTGATCCAGCCTCGGCGAATTCCGAGCTGACGTGAAAATTGCTTTTGACGACTTGAGAGGTCGTTGTCGTCGGCGATGGCCGGACAAAGCGGTCATAAGAAAACCACCTAGCCGGATAGTTTGGCCGGCGGCCAAGGCTCCTTTGGCGTAAAATACCGCCCTTGAAGACGGAGGAGGCATCCTTCCTATCGGTGACGCACGGAGGAACTCTCAATGAAAGCACCAATGTCGGTGTCAAACCGCGGATCTCGGTAGGGGTCCCGAACTGTGCGTCTAGGCGGATGGTAACAGGAGACAAGGGACACGATGTTTACCTGTGTTCGGGCCCTCTTGATGGAGGTAAAACCCTACATCCTGCTTGATTGATATTGATATTGTGGATGTTTACAAGAGTGGATCTACCACGAGATCAAGGAGGCTAAACCCTAGAAGCTAGCCTATGGTATGATTGTAAGGGTTGTTGTGATTGTAGTCCCACGGACTAAAGCCATCCGGTTTATATAGACACCGGAGAGGGCTAGGGTTACATGGAGTCGGTTACAATGGTAGGAGATCTACATATCCAGACGCCAAGCTTGCCTTCCACGCCAAGGAAAGTCCCATCCGGACACGGGTGAAGTCTTCAATCTTGTATCTTCATAGTCTTGGAGTCCGGTCGATGATGATAGTCCGCCGATGATAGTCCGCCGATGACGGTAGTCCGCAATCCGACACCCCTAATCCGGGACTCCTCGTGCCATATCGGTGGACTGAACTCGCGTAATGCCGTAATAAGAGGGGATAACTAATCCCGTCAAGACTACGCTCGCAGCCTCCATCTTGCAAACATGTAGAAGAGAGTAGATCAAGTCCTCCAAGTAGCATCGCATAGCATAATCCTACCCGACGATCCTCTCCTTGTAGCCCTGTTAGAGAGCGACCACCGAGTTGTATCTAGCACTTGGAAGGGTGTGTTTTATTAATTATCTGGTTCTAGTTGTCATAAGGTCAAGGTGCAACTCCAAGTCGCCCTGTTATCAAGATCACGACTATTCAATAGATTAACTTCCTGCAGGGTGCACCACATAACCCAACACGCTTGATCCCATTTGGCCGGAGACACTTTCCTGGGTCATGCCCGGCCTCAGAAGATCAACACGTCGCAGCCCCTCCTAGGCCAACAGAGAGGTCAGCATGCCGGTCTAAACCTAAGCGCACAGGGGTCTGGGCCCATCGCCTTAGCACACCCGCATGTTGCGACGCGCCGAAGCGCACTCTAGCCTAGCAGCGCCCCACCAATCCGGCGTGCCGCTCGATCGGCCGACGCCACGAGGGCTTCGGCTGATACCACGACGCCGAAAGTGCCCATAACTGCTCCCGCGTAGTTGGTTAGTGCGATAGGCCAAGAGCGCACTCGGATCAAATACCAAGATCTCGTTAAGCGTGTTAAGTATTCGCGAACGCTGATCAGGGCCAGGCCCACCTCTCTCCTAGGTGGTCTCAACCTGCCCTGTCGCACCGCCACAAAGTAACAGTCGGGGGCCGTCCGTAACCTAGGCCCACCTCTACCGGGATGGAGCCACCTGTTCTTTCAGCCCCTCATCGTAATCACTTATGGTACTCAACGAAATGACCCGACTTTAGTCACCACATGTGTCATGTATAAAGTATATAGTATATACCCGTGATCACCTCCCTAGTGATCACGGCCCGATAGTATAGCATGGCAGACGGACAAGAATGTAGGGCCACTGATGAAACACTAGCATCCTATACTAAGCATGTAGGATTGCAGGTAAAGGTAACAACAGTAGTAGCAAGGACAGGCTATGCATCTGATTAGCGAAAAGCAGTAACATGCTACACTACTCCCAAAGCAAGCAGTATAGAGAAGAATAGGCGATATCTGGTGATCAAGGGGGGGCTTGCCTGGTTGCTCTGGCAAGGAGGGGTCGTCAACTCCGTAGTCGAACTGGGTAGCAGCGGCGTCTGTCTCGGTGTCTAGCGAGAGAAGAGGGGGAAGAAACAATAAATACAATGCAAACAAATGCATGACGATGCATGACATGACAAGGCGTGTTGCTAGGTGTGCCCAAACGCGGTAGTAGGTGGTACCGGCGAAGGGGGAAAACATCCGGGAAAGTATCCCCGGTGCTTCGCGTTTTCGGGCAGAGGTACCGGAGGGGCAAAGTTGTGTGTGCGGTATGCTAGGGGTGTGTGGCGGATGAACGGGCTGCGTATCCGGATTCGTCTCGTCGTTCTGAGCAACTTTCATGTACAAAACATTTTCATCCGAGTTACGGTTTATTTTATATTCATTTTTAAAGATTTAAATCAATTTATAAATTTATATTATTAATTTAATCCGAGAATAGCATTACTGCATCAGCATGACGTCAGCATGACGTCATCAGTCAACAGAGGTGTTTACTGGGTCAAGCTGACGTGTGGGTCCCATCTGTCATTGACACATTGCCCTAACTAACAGATTAGTTAGTTTAATTAGATTTTTAGGTTAATTAAGTTTAATTAGTTTATCTAAGCGGGATTAATTAAGTTAATTAATAAATAAATAAATTAATTAGATTTTATTTTCATTTAAAAAAAAATCCGTTTTGGGGGCTGGGCCCCACATGCCATTGGCCCTAGGAGGCCATAGTGGGTCGGGCGTTAACGGGCGCTGGTGCCCAGCCCGATTGGGCATATGCCCAGACGATCGGTGGGGGCGCCACCGAGGCGTTAGCGAGGCCACCGGCCGGAGGCGGCAGTGGCAAGGCCACGGCGGGTTGCGCCGGGCGCTGAGGCAAGCAACCGGCTATGGAGATGGGCGCGGGGAGCGGTTGCCGGGCAGGACGAGCAACGGTGGCCTCCGGCTTCAGCAGCAGTGCAGAACGGGACATTGGTCGGGGCCAGCGTGGGCGGCGGATGGCGAGGCGGTGAGCAAGGGGCAGGCACGGGCAAGGGCAAAACACGGCCACGACGACCTTGGGCGCGGGAAGGTGGCGTGGAGCGGCCGACACGACGAAAGTGGCACGGGCAGGTGGCCGCGGACGCGCAGCAACGGGCGTGGTGCGGTGAACGACAAACAGACGGGGGCGAAACAGGGATCGAGGGCACGCTCACCGGGCCCTCTAGGCGTGCAACAACGTGCTCGGGGAGGGCTTGATGGCGGCATGCTCCGGCGATGTGGACGGCGTCCTCGGGCACGAGCAGATCCATCGAGGGAGAGGGAGATGGGAGCGCGAGGTGGCGGGCGACGAATTCGGGGTCGAGGCGGCCCGACGAGGAGATGAGGAGGAGGACGACGAAGCGGCGACGGGGTCGACGATGAGGTGGCTGAGGCGGGGGCGCTCTGGGTGCGTCGGTGCGACGACGGCGGGACGGGCGCGGGCGGTGTCGGGGTCGGGCCCCTCCTCGATCCAGATGGGATCGAGAGGAGAGGGGGGAGAGGGAGAGGCGAGCGAGTGGGGGAGTAGGGGTGTTGGTGGGATAGGGTTTGACCGGGGTGGGGGTTAGTAGGCGCGAGTGGGCCGGCCTGGTTGGCCCGATGGCCAACTGGGCCGAGGCCTAGTGGGGAGGGGGGGGGGCAGGCTTTTTTTTGTTTAGTTAGGTTCTGCTTTTCTTTTTATTTAATTGTTTTCTTGTTTCCATCCACTATAAAATATCTAGGCATTTTATAAAAATGTGTTTACTGCACCATATTTACATATGCAAATTATGGCACCTCCCGAACATTTTTGTTTTAACTTTCGAAAACTTTTATTGTTGACATGAATTTGAATTTGAATTTTGAAACGGTTTCGAATCATCGCGAGGTTAACAAAAGTGACCGTGGTGACGTGGCATCATTAGCGTGGGATTACTGTAGCTTAATTATCCAGTCGTCACATCCATGACGATAAATCGCGCGTCACAGAAGTGCTTTCGTCAAGGGTGACCGACACGTGGCATCCACCGTAACGGAACGCCGTTAAGCTATCGGGTCCGGTTTTGAATCCAATAACCCATTAACAGCCCCGACCAATGGGGATTTTCCACGTGTAAAATAATCATTGGCTGGAGGAAACACGTGTCGGCTCACCGTTGGGACAGATGTCATCCACTCATTGGACCCAAAGCGCCTATGATACGTCGACATGTGGAACGGCCCAACACAGGCCCATTCATGTGAAAAGGCCGGCCCGTTTGACTTGGTCAAAAGGTGGCGGGCCGGCCCATGGCAAGCTTGTTAACGACCTGTTCGCATATAGCCCATTTACAGCCCGCTAACCCACGACCCGTTTATGGCCTATCCGAATTAGGCCCAGTAACGTCATCTGGGCCGTCCAATATAATTCCAACCCATTTTAACTTCCGGCCCGTGTATGGCCCATGACATCTTTTGGCCCATCTGAGGCCCTTAGTAACCCTCGGCCCGTTAACGGCCCGTGGTAAGACTGGCCCGTAATGAACAGTGTATCACTTTATACCCATTAACAGCCCATTATTCCATTGGGCCGTTTCCAGCCCACGTTATCTTTTGGCCTTCTCAGGGCCCATTTATTCTCGGGCTCATTTCCAGCATTCGGTTACTTACGGCCCGTTCATCGCTATTTTCGCTAGGGCCAAATTCAGCCCGTGCTTACAGTCGGCCCGTTTGTCGCCCGTTAATACGATTGGCCGTTTTCGTAGCGTCATCAAATACAACCGATTAACAACGGCCCATTATGGTCGGCCCATGAACGGAGGATTCCAACTCTAGCCCGTTTACGGCCATAAATCGGTATGTTATTGGCCCATGTTTGGGCAGTCGATCATACGGCCCTTAGAAGGCCCATTGATAATACTGGTCGTAGAAGGCCCATTGATGATACGACCCTTAGAAGGCCCATTATTTCTACGGCCCGTCGAAGGCCCAATGTCACTACAGTAAATATGTAGCCCATGGTTATTGTGGCCTAGTTTTAAAAAAAGGTTATTGCGGCCACTAGCAAACCGCGGAAAAAGAACAACACTGACTACAAGCAAACAAATAAACAAGACAACAAGGAAATAAATAAGCAAGCAACTTACGCTAGGCTATCACGGCTATTACACATATTACATCCACTGGGCATCAAAGTTCGCCACCAGTGCAAATATAGGGAACAAACAACATATCATATACACTAGTTGTCAAAGTTGGCGACCAGTGCAAATAAACGCCGCAGCAAAACATGTCCAAAACTGAAACCACTTCAGAAGATCTCAAGAAACAATATCCTGGGTACCCATAATGCTGGCAAGATGCTTAGCAAGCTTATTAACTTTCTATTGTTTAGCGCTTAAATCCTCCAGCGCTTGCTGTTGCACCAGAAAGTATGCATCTGAATTCAGCAGGGACTTCCTCAGTCCTTCAACTTCCTGTTGTAATACATCTGATCGATGTCTTTCAACTTGAAGCTGAGACTCAAGAAGACGAACTGATTCAGGCAGCGAGTTCGAAGAGCTTGTGCCAAGAAGAGTGGCCAAGAACTCAAACACTACATCAAGACAGGACTTCTGGGTTCTCTCACTGTCTTCAAGGTAGTTTTTATCACCTTTCTTGGAGACCAACATGGATGTCTCACTATCTTGAACCTTATCTGCATTACTTCCCTCACCATTGCATAACGGGGTACTGTTCTCCAATATTTTGTCCGCATTCTAAAAGAGAAACAAGCAGACACATCATAGGTTTACCATGTTGTATATGAAACTCATTTTGGTAAATCAGTTCAGTAGTAAAGTGCACAGGATAACAACATGAAACAAACATATATCTATGTACCATGGTCACTTTATGGTCTATATCATTCTAGTTTTTGTTGCCAAATCAAGATAGACACACAGTTCAAATAATATTTGTTCAAGACAAAGCAGAATAGACAGAATATAAGTGTGGGAAACTATAGAGACACTTGTAATGTGCATGACATGAGAACATAACTGTTTATTCAATTGAAACTGAAATCAATATAGAGCAAGTTACAACAGCAAACCAGTTAAAGAAACAAGTTTAAAACATACCTTTTGCACCATTGGAGTTTCAGTTCCATCCTTCAAATTTGAAAATAGTTGGTCTTAGTAAATACAGTGATGCAAGAGCAAATGAGTATGAACCATAGCTACAGAACCTGCCCTGAGAACAATTCTTCTTCTACTTTAAGCGTTGAGTTGGGATTCGGAGTGGTGGTCCTCGTGCTTTGGGAACTGCAGTTCCCTTACTAACTGCTCGTGTTTGGGTGCTCTGTGGTGGAGACGGTGCTGTGTCAATTGGAACTGGGTTACTATCTGCTGGGGTTGGTGTTAGAAGGGGTGTAGCTGGTTCTCTATCCAACTTGGTAGGGGTACAATCTGCGAGAGTCTGGGTTATGTGTGGTGGGGCTGGTTCTTGGGCAAGTACAACCGTGGTTCTATCTGCATCAACTGGTAGCACTATCTTTTATGAAGACCGTGTTGTTACTCCCTTAGATACTGCCATCACCCTCTCCAATTCAAATGGCTGATAAACAAGAAAAGTAATTGAATGTACAGACATTGTATGATAGACAGGTGCAATGGATAGTGGGGAAATAAAGAGGGCATGAAATAATTCACATTTATGTTGTCTAACCAAACCGGATAGCATGACACAATTTCACATATATGATGGCTAACTAAATAGGATAGCATGATACAATTTCACATTATGATGGCTAACTAAAAAAGATGGAAAGACATAGTTCAAAATATGATGACTATGTAAACAGGATGACATGATATAACTATATAATGTGTTTATTAAATAGGTTGGCATGCCATAATTCACATACATGCCGCCTATGATAAAATGATAGCGTGATATAATTCCCGGATAGAATGACATAATTCAAAATATGATGACTGTAAACACTAAACAGGATGAGATGATATAACTATATGATGTCTTTATTAAATGGGTTGCCATGCCATAATTCAGGTAGATGTTGTGCATGTAAACATGATGGCATGATATAATTCAAATATATGATTTATATAGAAAGCAAGTAAGAAGATGGCAATCCATATATGATGTGAAAACTAAGCAATGCAAGACAACATGCATGACATGGGTAATAGAACACTGCCAAGTTTGAGCATAGACCTCAGGGGGGAAATAGGACTGGTCATCAGTCTCTGAATCCTCCTCTGAGGATCTCTCTGTATCCAGCAAGATGTCTACTACAGCAGGTAGCATTGTCTGCTCTGAATACCTTGTTTTCACTCCAGATACTTCCATCACCGCTTCAAATGGCTGATGCACAGGAAGAGTAGTTGAATATACAAACGTTGTCGACAAATGGAACACGTAATACAAAAAAATGATAGCATGATATAATTCACATACATGATGATTGGCTCAACAACATGGCATTGCATAATTCACATGTATAATGCCTTTGCAACAAGATAGCATTGCATAATTCACATATATAATGTCTTGCAACAAGATAGCAATGCATAATTCACATATATGGTAATTAGACACTAAACAGGTGGCATTCACACAAAGCATGTCTAAACTAATCAAATGACATCGCAATGCAAGACACCATACGCACGATATGAGCAACATAACCCTGCCAAGTTAATTAGAGCATACACCTCGGGGGAGGCGGGGGATAGGACTGGTCATCTGTCTCTGAATCCTCCTCTGTGGAGCTATCCGTAACCAGCGAGATATGCGCTTTGTCAGATAGCATAGTCTGCTCTGAAGACCTTGTTTTCACTCTAGAATTTTCCATCACCGTGTCAAATGGTTGATGCACACGAAGATTAGTTGAATGTACTAACATTGTTGACAAATGTAATACGTAACAAAAAAGGATGGCCTAATATAATTCACATATAAGATGACTGGCTAAGCAGGATGGCGTTGCAAAATTCACATATATGATGCCTGGCTAAACAATATGGCATTGCATAATTCACATAAATGATGAATAAACTAAACACATGGCATTCACACAAAGCATATCTAAACTAAGTAGTTGACATATTTGATGTATAAAGTAAGCAATGCAAGGCACCATATGCATGATATAACCAACATCAGCATGCCAAGTTAGAGTGAAGACCTCATGGGGTAAATAGGAGTGGTCTTCTGCTTCTGAATCCCCCTCAGAACAGTTATGTTCCTCTTGATTACGATCCGAAATGGGTGGAGGGGGGGCTGCCTTTGCGCCCACCATGGAGCGACGTCTGCATGAAATTTTATTGCCACGCAAGGCTCGTCTCTTTTGCTCTACATGTTTAGTTCCATTGTGTACAATAACTGACATGCATAGGAATAAAACATAGTGAGATTATGTAAGGAGTGCATGCACAAATCCAGAGTGATGGTAGCAAACTGTGGATAGACCCAAAACCAATGATAGCGAGCAGATAATAGCTTTAGTTAAAAATACAGATAATGGCTCCCTTAATGTTTGTTTGCACCCAACATGAAACTCACAGAGACACCGAGATTAACGGATAGTAGACAGATAGTACTGATTGCTGCCCCAATATGTACCCCACAACCATTTAAAAACTCAAGTTTCAACATAAGTTTGGACCTGACTCGGAGTCTAATAGGTGAACACGACGATAAAGTAGCATGTCATCATATTAAGCGATACATAACGTAAGCAGACACGGAAGTAAAATACATAACCACAAAGTGATAGGTGTATACATCAGCCGCTCATCTCTGAACTTAACTGTCGAAACTGAATTTAACTGTCGAAACTGAATTTAACTATCGAAACTGAATTTTGCTGTCGAAACTGAATTTTACTGTCCAAACTGAATTCTACTGTCGAAACTGAACGCACTAGAGGAGAGGCTACACGTTAGTCGACTGAATTTTTCATCTCTGGTCAGTCGATTTTGCAGCCGTTGGATACGAAATCAAGGGCCTGCAGTTCATCTTCAACCTCCACCCCCTGAGCCGCCAGCCACCACTAGCCAAACAGCCGCCCCCCGCCGCCCGCGGCCGGTGATGCGCCGCCCCTCCCGCCCCGAAAACACTCCCCACCGCCGGTCCGCCGCCGCCCCGGCCATCCCTCTAGGCCCCCCGTGCCGAGCTTTTTCTCCGGCGATCCCCACGCTACCGCCCCACCAACGCCGGCGACCACCGCCCCCACCCTGAAACCTAAGATAAATAGTGGGGTACTTCTCCGGTGAGCCCTCTCCCCGCTGCGGTTGGTTCTTCCTTAACTCCGGCGAGCCCCCCACCTCCTGAAAATCGACTGACCCAAAAGTCAATTCAGTCGACTGAAGTGTAGCTAAATCGGAGCAGCATCGCAAGTGAGAGCAAGAGCGAGAGCAGTAGCGCGAGCAAGAGAAAGAGCAAGAGTAGACCAGGTAGGGGACCGAGAGCAAGAGAAGAGCAGCAGCGTGAGCGAGAGCTAAAGCAGCAGCAGCTCCTACTAATGTGGACGTCGCCGCCGAGGGAGCGACGTAGTGGAGGAAGTGGCCGGCGACGCAGCGGTGGATGGAGCCGCGCCGTGTTGGCTCGGGACCGAGCGCCGGCAGCACAGTGAGATCGAATCAAGCGATTAGTGTACAACCTCTTTGGTGGCGCCGATTAGGTCGCAAATTCATCCGAGGAAACGGTGATGCTGATGCTCTTCCGATGGTGTAGGTGAAGACGGCAGTGTGGGAATGGAGGTGGCGCGAAAGACGAGGGGAACGTCGGGGCAGCTCCTTGGAGGTGGAGGACGGGGTGGCTGAACCGGCAGGACGACCAGATCAACGACGGATCCTCATCCGGTGAAGACGGCAGTGTGGGAATGGAGGTGGCGCGAAAGACGAGGGGAATGTCGGGGCAGCTCTTTGGAGGTGGAGGACGGGGTGGCTGAACCGGCAGGACGACCAGATCAACGACGGATCCTCATCCGGAATGGTGGATGAGGGACGTCAAGGTGTTGCTGTGGACGACGTCATCGGGGAAGAGGCTCCGGCTGGGTGGCGGACGGAGGAGGGTGTGGGGCTTCAGGGGTTTTCCCGGCCTCGGTGTACGAATGGGTGGGTGGATGGGATGGGAGTGGGAGACGCGCTTGTCCAAAATGTGGGGTAAGTTACGAGAGTACCCCCACCGATTTGAGGCGGTTCTTTCGGTTCAGGGGTATCACGGGCATTTCGTGTGTCGGGATTTCACAGGAGGTGGGAGTTTTCGCGCGCGTTGTAATTTTGGAATAGCAAGGCTGTAGCGACCCGACCCGAATGGGCAAGGTCTCTGTGCTAAAGTGTCATCCCTGGATCGGTATGTTGACACACACAGTACTCGAGGATTTATAACAGAGGTAAATCACATGTATAAATAACGTAAATACTATTACCTCAATCCAAAATAGCGGAAGTAACAAGGTTGTGGATTCCCATCAGCACCAACGGCAAAGTTGAGTGTAGAAATCGTAACCCTAACGTATCACTTACTCATCGTCTGAAAAGTCTGCAACATGAAACGTTGCAGCCACAAAGGGTCAGTACATTGAATGTACTGGCAAATCACACCATAGAGCAATGATGAATAAAGGGCTATCACTACATACATATTTGGCTGGTGGAGGCTCTATGGTTATGATAATTTTGCGAAAAGCCAATTTTTCCCTACTGCAAATAAATAAATTTATTTAACTATCATGGTGGTTGTTAAACATTGAGAATGGTTGACAGCATCCTCAATCCCAATTAAAAGTACTAATTAACAACCCAACAATATTAATTAGAGTAACATGATGAGATCAACAGGATAATCCAAGAACTAGATACTCAAGATGTCCATAACCGGGGACACGGCTAATCATGATTAGTTTATACACTCTGCAGAGGTTTGTGCACTTTTCCCCACAAGACTCGATCTCCTCCGTTTGATTTCTCGCACTACATGGTGTTTGAGAAACGGATGACCGAGACATAGTCTTTCAGAAGCGCTAGCACCTTACATGTGGGTAGACCGTACCAACCTACAACCCCTACATCAGCTAGTCTACCCGTAAGAGTTCACACAACTTAGTCAACTATGCTAGAGCCCATAGTAGCATGTGGCTGCACATGGAAGTTTCTAGCATGAATAATCTCATGATCCCTTTGAGCCTGGGTGGCGGTCCGTAGAAATACAGGCAAGTCCTGATAGAAACCAGGTGCCTCAATCCACCCAGATGTGTGTTTAAGTTGCCACCTTAAATAAACCATTAATTTAACAATCTCACATCTGTCATGGAATACACTCACCCAATCCACGTCTACTAGCATAGCATGGCATAATAAGCAACGTAGAAGTAACTCCCAAGGGCTTGAATATAAATCAGGTAATAGGTACTACCTCAACTACTTCCCAAAACCCACAGTTTAATTAGATCCTAATCATGCAATGTTTGAGGATAGATCTAATGCATAAAAACTAGGTATGAAAAGTATATGATCAAAGTGTTACTTGCCTCAAATGTTGATGAAGATGATTCGCACTCAAAACTCTTGATAGTTCTACTCGTCACACTCCGGTCAATCTATCGTAATCAAGCAATAGTAGCCACACATAAGCAACCACTCAAAACATCGGACCGAACGAAGAAAACGATTCGGAAAACATCAAAACCAAGAAAATAACTCTTGCAACATAAAACAATTTCTAACAGTACCAAAATTATGTGAATTTGGCCTTATCAGAAAGTTTAGGTCAAGAGCTTCGATTTGCAAAAAGAATCAACTAAATCGGAGTTACGAAACTCAAGTTATGATCAAACCAAGTTCAAATTCAAATCTGATCTAATTCAAATTTGAACTTTCAAAAACATGTTTGAGTTGGATTACTGGATAGAGGGGATCATAACGAAGAAGTGGGCATTGGTTTCGTTGAATTTGGACAGACGGTGTAAAAGATGTGAGCGTTTGAAAACCAGGGGTCAAACTGGAAAGAAAATACTACATCTAGGTCCCTGGCCACGTGTCAGATTGTTAGTGGCTGAAAACTGTTCGCTGCATAGACTAAACAGCGAACGTCCGCTACTTAGCGCATACTGGTAAGGAAGGAAAGAAAAAAAACTACTAGATCTAATCTTGGCCGCCGATTCTAGATCGGACGGACGAGGGGAAGAGGCGAGGCGTACCGCGGCGGTGGTGGTTGCCGGCGGCGAGGGAGACGGCGGCGGCGGCTCGGACATCGATGGAGAGGCGGCTCCGGTCGTCGAGGGGGTCAACGGAGAGGTTGGGGAGGGGCGGAGCGGCGAGGCGAGGAAGATGGCGGCGCCGGCGGTGGTCCACGGCGACGGGACGGAACGGGGCGGCAGCAGCGGATATCGTCGGAGTTTGCAACTCCGGCGAGGGTGTGCGGGGCGTCGGCGGCGGTGGCTTGAGGAGGGGAATGGAGCCGGGCTCCGGTATTTATGGAGGGGCGGAGAGGGCAGCGTGGCTTGCGGGAGGGGGCGGCAAAGGCGGCGGCGGCGGTGTCCGAGAAGGACACGGCGGCGGCGGCGTCGTGGGACATCCGGCCTCTGGCTCGAGGTTGGGGATGGCGCGGCGATGGGCTGGGCCGCAGCAGCGGTCGGGCCTTGGGCCGGCCCAGTCGGCGACGGGGAAAGAGAGGGAGAGAGAGCAGTGATTGGCTTCGGCCTGGCACTATTCGAAGAGTAAAAAAAAACAGACAGAAAAGAGCATAGAAAACAGAAGCAATAAAAAATATTATATAGGCATATAATATAGCAAAATTTTCAAAAAAAGATTTCTTACATGATGAACATTAGTCTAGCTTCAAATAAAATACACAAAAATTCAAATAAAGCAAAGAGTGCTTCTGCTCTAATAAAATCCAAGAAAAATCATTTTAAAAATACCAAAATTAATTCAAATTTATTTCTCTCCATTTTTCTGATGTAGGGAATCATGTTACCCTATTTTCCATTTATTTTATTTTTGGAGAAAAATAATTTGAATAAAACTCAAATAACTCCAAATTGAAAATAAATTCAAAAGAACTTTGAATTTAATTCTTTGAAACTCCCAACTCATATTTCATATGTTTTGAAGAAGTCATTTTATCTTCGCTCGTGAAAATCATTGAGTTGCATAAAGTTCCAGAATTGGAAATATTTTCCAAATGAAATTCAAATATTTTCAACACCCCTTGTCATTTAAATAAATGGAAGAAGTCATGTCATCTTTTCTCCAGGGTTTTGTGGTGAAAAGAATCTGAATTCATGAAGATCAGAAAAGAAAATGAAAGTTTGGGAAAGTCCTTTTATTCCCTCTCATTTAACTTTCAAAAGTTTCAAATTCACTCACTTTCAGTCAATCAATCAAACAATCAATCAAAACTATCTATTTAATATGACATTCCAAAATTTAGAATTTTGGGATGTTACAAAACTACCACCCTTAAAATGAATCTCGTCCTCGAGATTCGGAGAGGCTAGCAAGAAATAGGTTATGGTACGGGGTCTTCTCAAAATCCATCGATCATCTCCGGGGTCTGGGGTGCTACCACCCTTAGAAGCATGGTTACGGTTCCATCAAAACTCATATACTCCATCCTTATTCTTGGCAAATGTCGGTCTTCTCAGATCTTAAGGACAATTCCTTCTCTGGGCTCTTCCGGTAGTGGCATAACCTTTTCCTCAATTCTTTTGTCCTTTCATCTTGGTAAGGTTATCCCGAAACTGGGTCCTCTTAGTTGACGGGTCTGGCGCCAATACTAATCAGCTATCGATATCTCATGGTGGTCAACAATTTATGGTTTGTCCTGCAGGAAATGGGTCTGGGTTGATCCTCACCGTATATCCTACGGTTGGCAACAACTGCCTTGTACAAGGGAAATTATACCTATACCATTCTAAGGTTCAACGAGGTTTAATATCGTCGTCACTCTACTATAGGTAAGTCACTCAGATTTACCATCCCGTATAGCAAGGCGAATAATAAGAGTAAGTCGGTATGGTGATCAATCCATCCCGCACCCAAATCATTACCTTGTACATGGTTTAGCGAATCTCGCATTCTAACACTCTGTCATCCTCACAAGCATTGCAGAATTTCTCTTGTCGACGAACCAAGTTCGGAAAATCCATTGATTCTGCAAGCCAAACAAACATCTATCGTTCCTTAACAACTCTCAGGTTTTGCGTAAACTCCTATAGAATCGTCGGTCGATAAAATCGTAACTTCTTCCAGGGTTTTTCCTTCAGCAAGAATTTGCTTGCTTCTTGGCAGGTCCTGGGCCTGTGGGTTATGGCCCATCTCATCACTTACAAACCTTGAACTCATCATCGGGGCAGCGGATCTTTAATCCAACTTCCAGCTTCCTAGCATACTAAAAATCCATCCAATTGTACTGTCTTCCTTCCTTCTATTGGCACCAAACTAGGACATGATTACTCAGACTCATCATGGAATTTACCTTGATCCATATTTCCAACATCATACCTCCTTTATATCCAATAGTAATTCATCTCTTCATCCTCGTGGGATGTCCCACATACCGAGATAAATACTTATACTTATGAAGTCCATACTCCACTTCGTGGAACATCATTATCCTTTCCAGGGTCAAGCGTCCTTACAGGGGAATATTGGCCATCTCTGCATGGCACTTCTTCAACTAGGAAACGCGAAACACATCATGAACTCCTGACAGTCCTTCGGGTGACTCCAACTTGTTGGCCACTTCTCCCATACGCTCCAAAACTCGGTATGGTCCTACAAATCTCGAGGCTAACTTTCCCTTAACTCCAAATTGTTTAACTCCTCGCAGAGGGGACACACGTAGACATGCTCTATCTCCAATTTCATAGACTACCTCCTTGCGTTTTGAGTGCATAACTCTTCGCACTGGTGAGCTACCTTGATCTATCTCGAATCCACTTAACATTCTCTTGACTCCTTGATCACATTTGGTCCAAACAACTGACGGTCTCCAACTTCATCCCACATCAATGGTGTCTGGCTCCTTCTCCCATACAAAGCTTCAAAAGGGGCCATCTTCAAACTGACTTGGTAGCTGTTGTTGAATGAGAACTCCGCGTAAGGTAGATTATCATCCCTACTAGATCCATAATCTAGCGCACGTTCTCAACATGTCCTCCAGAATCTGATTGACTCTCTCGGTCTATCCATCTGTCTGCGGATGAAAGGCTGTACTGAACTCTAGCCTAGTACCCAAAGTCTGGTGCAGCTGATTCCAAAACTTTGAGGTAAACTGGGTTCCTCTATCTGATACAATGGTCCTCGGAACTCCATGCAGACATACGATCCTGGTCAAATATATCTTGGCCAACTTCGCACTTGTATAGGTGGTTTTCACTGGGATAAAGTGAGCCACTTTGGTCAAGCGAATCAACTACTACCCAGATAGAATCATATCCCGATCGGGTTCTAGGAAATCCGGTAATGAAATCCATGCCAAGCTTATCCTACTTCCATTCGTTTATCGGCATAGGCTGTAGTAATCCTGCTGGCTTCTGATGCTCTGCCTTTACTCTCAGGCATACATCACCTACGACTACATACTTCACAATATCCTTCTTCATACCAGTCCACCAGGAACACTCCTTCAAATCCAAATACATCTTGGTGTTTCCAGGGCGAATCGAGTATGGTGAGTCATGAGCCTCCTGAAGTATTAACTTCCTGATCTCTGCATTATTGGGTACATGTACACTATCCTCAAACCATAAGGTGTCGTGCTCATCCTGACGAAAACCTTTGGCCTTTCCTTTGCTCATCCTCTCTTTTACCTCAGCAATCTCTTTGTCATCCTTCTGAGCTTCACGGATCTTTCTCAACAATGTAGACTGAACTTCCATTGCTGCAACAAAACCTTTGGGAACAATCTCCAACCGAAGTTCCCTTAGATCCTCGGCTAACTCCTTTGATAATCCTCTGATTATGAGGGTGTTCGTCCTTGTTTTCTTTATGGTTGTGTCCTATTTCTCCACAAAGCTTGTATGCACAAGGTTTCTTCATATCCTTTCCATAAGGCCTCAATTTCTGGGACACTAGCCAAGACTTTAGCAAAGTCCACATAAATTCTTTCCAAGTGGTTACCCTTGCCATCCATTGATGGTTTGGTACATCCTCCACCAGGTAGCAGCACCTCTTTCAAAGAACTGAAGAGCATGCTGGGTCATATCCTTTCTAGCTATAGCGTTATTTTCCATGTGATCCTCCATGTTCTGAATCCATCGGTCTGTCTCCAATTGACTCATCGGTCCAAAAAATACAAGCTCATCTCCATTCATCCTCTATTGGGTCCAGGGTTTTGGGGTGAGAGAGAGATAGAGAGGGATACACACAATACAAACAAAAGTTTTGAAAAGACAGATTTTATTGTGGCTATCGGAAAAACAACAAGAAAATGACAGCTCACAAACGTCGCATCTAACGTGGGTATAACGAGGTTGGGTCTTCTAATGGTCTATAGATCTCAACGCCATCAAACTCTTCAAGTCTTGTTCATGTCTCCGCTGGCTTCTTCCGATCATGCTTGTCCTTCTCAAGTTCTTTTGCAATATCATCTCTATTGACGCAGAGTCTCTCGTGACGTCCTTTAATATTCTGGAGTTGCATTCCAAACTTCTGGATTTCATCAACCTCGACATGAACGATGATCCTACTGTCCTTCAGTCCTGACGAGTCTTTGATGTCTCAAGGTTTAGCTCCTCCAGCTTGTCTACTTTCAGCTTCTGGATCCTGAGTTCTTCATGAAATACTTCCTTGTCAAATATAGCTTCCTGCATATCCATCTTAAAATCCTTGATGTAATGCTCCAGATCCCGGTGTTACATCAGCTAAGGTTAAAACTTCACCTCTTGCTGATGGGTGCTCCATCAGCCTTCTACCATCAAATCCTTCCATGCATATGCATGCTTAACTCAGCACGGTGACAATAGCATAAGCGGGTGATAACATCATGGATAGCGTGTTTCTGCTCTTGTCATTTCCATGATCTATCATTCCATAGTTGATATCTCCTGCTTTAGGGTTTCTTGACAAAACTTTGAGTTCTATGCTCCATGTTTCGGTCTTTCTCCGATACACCTTGATCTCGGGTATTGGCAGCTTCCATATTCTACCAAGTTCCATAAGGGTAGCCTTCCTAGGTCATACAAATCTGGAAATCTTCAGAGCCTTCAAAATCTTCTAGTCTTCGGAGTCTTCAACAGTTGTAATTTCCATTATCATAATGCACGGTAAAAATCCTCTTTATTCCAAAGAAGTCTTAGTTGTCCGATATCTTGTACTTCTTAGAGTGGTCTCATCGGTCGAATCTTCGAGTGGTCAAAAGGGAAAAAGGGGTATGGTCTCACTAAAAGGGAATATTTGAATAAGCTCAGAAAAGAAGAGAGGTAAAAGATCTTTTTTGAAAAATAAGTTGTAGAGAAAAATCTTTCCTATGGGCTTGTCAGTTTCTAGGGTCACGTCCTACAGTCAACATGTGCTCTGATACCATCTTGTAGCGACCCGACCCGAATGGGCCAAGTCTCTGTGCTTAAGTATCATCCCTGGATCGGTATGCTGACACACACAATACTCGAGGATTTATAACAGAGGTAAATCACATGTATAAATAACGTAAATACTATTACCTCAATCCAAAATAGCGGAAGTAACAAGGTTGTGGATTCCCATCAACACCAACGGCAAAGTTGAGTGTAGAAATCGTAACCCTAACGTATCACTTACTCGTCGTCTGAAAAGTCTGCAACATGAAACGTTGCAGCCACAAAGGGTCAGTACATTGAATGTACTGGCAAATTCACACCATAGAGCAATGATGAATAAAGGGCTATCACTACATGCATATTTGGCTGGTGGAGGCTCTATGGTTATGATAATTTTGCGAAAAGCCAATTTTTCCCTACTGCAAAGGAATAAATTTATTTAACTATCATGGTGGTTGTTAAACATTGAGAATGGTTGACAGCATCCTCAATCCCAATTAAAAGTACTCATTAACAACCCAACAATATTAATTAGAGTAACTTGATGAGATCAACAGGATAATCCAAGAACTAGATACTCAAAATGTCCATAACCGGGGATACGGCTAATCATGATTAGTTTATACACTCTGCAGAGGTTTGTGCACTTTTCCCCACAAGACTCGATCTCCTCCGTTTGATTTCTCGCACTACATGGTGTTTGAGAAACGTATGACCGAGACATAGTCTTTCAGAAGCGCTAGCACCTTACATGTGGGTAGACCATACCAACCTACAACCCCTACATCAGCTAGACTACCCGTAAGAGTTCGCACAACTTAGTCAACTATGCTAGAGCCCATAGTAGCATGTGGCTGCACACGGAAGTTTCTAGCATGAATAATCTCATGATCCCTTTGAGCCTGGGTGGCGGTCTGAAGAAATACAGGAAAGTCCTGATTGAAACCAGGTGCCTCAGTCCACCCAGATGTGTGTTTAAGTTGCCACCTTAAATAAACCATTAATTTAACAATCTCACATCTGTCATGGAATACACTCACCCAATCCACGTCTACTAGCATAGCATGGCATAATAAGCAACATAGAAGTAACTCCCAAGGGTTTGAATATAAATCAGGTAATAGGTACTACCTCAACTACTTCCCCAAACCCACAATTTAATTTGATCCTAATCATGCAATGTTTGAGGATAGATCTAATGCATAAAAACTGGGTATGAAAAGTATATGATCAAAGTGTTACTTGCCTGCAATGTTGATGAAGATGATTCGCACTCAGAACTCTTGATAGTTCTACTCGTCACACTCCGGTTAATCTATCGAAATCAAGCAATAGTAGCCACACATAAGCAACCACTCAAAACATCGGACCGAAGGAAGAAAACGATTCGGAAAACATCAAAACCAAGCAAATAACTCTTGCAACATAAAAAAATTTCTAACAGTACTAAAATTATGTGAATTTGGCCTTATCAGAAAGTTTAGGTCAAGAGCTTCGATTTGCAAAAAGAATCAACTAAATCGGAGTTACGAAACTCAAGTTATGATCAAACGAAGTTCAAATTCAAATCTGATCTAATTCAAATTTTAAACTTTCAAAAACATGTTTGAGTTGGATTACTGGATAGAGGGGATCATAGGGAAAGAAGTGGGCGTTGGTTTCGTTGAATTTGGACAAACGGTGTAAAAGATGTGAGCGTTTGAAAACCAGGGGTTAAACTGGAAAGAAAATACTACATCTAGGTCCCTGGCCATGTGTCAGATTGTTAGTGGCTGAAAACTATTCGCTGCGTAGACTAAACAGCGAACGTTCGCTACTTAGCGCATACCGGTTCGGAAGGAAAGAAAAAAAACTACTAGATCTAATCTTGGCCGCCGATTCTAGATCGGACGGACGAGGGGAAGAGGCGAGGCGTACCGCGGCGGTGGTGGCTGCCGGCGGCGAGGGAGACGGCGGCGGCGGCTCGGACATCGACAGGGAGGCGGCTCCGGTTGTCGAGGGGGTCAACGGAGAGGTTGGGGAGGGGCGGAGCGGCGAGGCGAGGAAGATGGCGGCGTCGGCGGTGATCCACGGCGACGGGACGGAGCGAGGCGGCGGCAGCGGATCTCGTCGGAGTTTGCAACTCCGGCGAGGGTGTGCGGGGCATCGGCGGCGGTGGCTTGAGGAGGGGAATGGAGCCGGGCTCCGGTATTTATGGAGGGGCGGAGAGGGCAGCGTGGCTTGCGGGAGGGGGCGGCAAAGGCGGCGGCGGCGGTGTCCGAGAAGGACACGGCGACGGCGGCGTCGTGGGAGATCCGGCCTCCGGCTCGAGGTCGGGGATGGCGCGGCGGTGGGCTGGGCCACAACAGCGTTCGGGCCTTGGGCCGGCCCAGTCGGCGGCGGGGAAAGAGAGGGAGAGAGAGCAGTGCTGGGCTTCGGCCTGGCACTGTTCGAAGAGTTTTTTTTTTAAAATAGACAGAAAAGAGCATAAAAAAACAGAAGCAATAAAAAATATTATATAGGCATATAATATATCAAAATTTTCAGAAAAAGATTTCCTACATGATGAACATTATTCTAGATTTAAATAAAATACACAAAAATTCAAATAAAGCAAAGAGTGCTTCTGCTCTAATAAAATCCAACAAAAATCATTTTAAAATACCAAAATCAATTCAAATTTATTTCTCTTCATTTTTCTGATGTAGGGAATCATGTTACACTATTTTCCATATATTTTATTTTTGGATAAAAATAATTTGAATAAAACTCAAATAACTCCAAATTGAAAATAAATTCAAGAGAACTTTGAATTTAATTCTTTGGAACTCCCAACTCATATTTCATATGTTTTGAAGAAGTCATTTTATCTTCGCTCATGAAAATCATTGAGTTGCATAAAGTTCCAGAATTGGAAATATTTTCCAAATGAAATTCAAATATTTTCAACACCCTTGTCATTTAAATAAATGGAAGAAGTCATGTCATCTTCTCTCCAGGGTTTTGTGGTGAAAAGAATCTGAATTCATGAAGATCAGAAAAGAAAATGAAAGTTTGGGAAAGTCCTTTTATTCCCTCTCATTTAACTTTCAAAAGTTTCAAATTCACTCACTTTCAGTCAATCAATCAAACAATCAATCAAAACTATCTATTTAATATGACATTCCAAAATTTAGAATTTTGGGATGTTACAAAGGCGCGGGTTGAGATGGAGGGAGTTGTTGGAGCACAACGAGACAAAGATATATCTTAAATATTTCGGGCTAACAAGGCGCGGGTTGAAGAGGCGGGAGTTTCACAGCATGATAGACAGAGACGGTAGCTTGAAAGTTCGGCATAACAAGGCGCGGCTTGAAATTTCGGGAGAACAAGCTTAACGTGTACCCAAAAGAAAAAAAGACAATTTATACTAGTATGATATACTACGTACAATGTGTTTAACACGCACAACACACACAGACACCATTTAGACTAGTAAGGTACACGTGCATTGCACGCATGAGATTTGGCAACCAAATTATGAATAAATACCACATTATAGCATATAAGCTTTGAGTCATATATGCATGATGTAGATGTTCGTTTAATTCTTATAGTTCATTTCATTCAAAATCATCTAGTTTTTATAAGAAAGCTAATCTATTTTAAGATTCATGGAATTGTGCGTTGTAAGGAATAAAGTAAAAAACAAATCCTGTAGAAAAACATTTGGGCAATTCTGATACGGAATATTCTAGAACAAAGAAGAAATGCTTGTGTTTTTAGGTTTGTGCATTATGCTTATGTTCAACCATAGAGTCTTCTAGATTGTACGTGTGGCAAAATCTGGTGGTATCTAGATGATATCCAACGGCCAGTAGTGCTCAAATTTGCCAGCTCTGCACCATCGGATTGGTCTCATCCAACGACCATCTTTCAAAGTTAAAGTTATCCGCACACTATATAAAAATATAAATATAATATATATATATATATATATATATATATATATATATATATATATATATATATATATATATAGGGGTATAGATATAGATATGTGATGCGAAAGCCACCCATCATCTCCAATTACAATAGTGTGTCCATGCACGGATGCAATGTGGCCAAACGATGTCTGCCATCGGTATCTCAAATTCAAACCAGTCCGACCTTGTTCAATGTGTATACATTACAACATGCTCATTTTCAAACCACACCGCGCAGATCTCCGTTATATTCATGCATGCATGGGTTTCAAACATCATGATCTATTATTCAAATATTTGAATTCAACTTTACATTGATTATGACCTCACCTAGTCTTTTAACCCACACATTGGTCTTCTCTTTATAATTGTACCACTAACTTTCTCTCGTGCATGCATGCACACACACTACCAGTCGGCATTATCCATCGCACACATGCAATCTTTTTCTTCAGGTCGGTCTCCCATGAAGGCACACACACAGACACATCCCCCTCTCCATCATATCGGGCATTCTTTATCTCTCACGTGCATGCGCAACGATCAATGTTCTATGTGTGTGTGTATATAGCTAGGTCTTTCATAGTTTTCCACATAAACCGATCAATCTATATATCTAGTGAGGTCTCGCCATCTTTCCCACGTCCACATCGATCAATCTATACCTCTCTATATAGGATTACATATATAGCTAATACACCCACATTAATTATATATCCAACGCCCCCTCTCATCATCCATGCCTTCCGCTTCATCTCTCAGACGCGCGCACAATGGCGAAGATAGGGGGCAGCAAGGGCCCTGCCCCCCCTAACATCACTATATATCGAGGCTAATATGAATGTGATCATTAGACAATTTCTGGTAAAAATGGTTTAAGTTGATGAATTGGCCCTCCTCGTAAAGGATTAGCAATGCTTGGCCCCCTAGCTCATGGGACATTTTTCATGGCTCCGCCACTGCGCGCAACAACGCACGTTCTCGCCCCCTCTCTCTAAATATCAATCTTGCAGTTGTGCACTCCTTCATAGTCTCCCTCCACTCGGCCCCTCACACCATCTTCTAGCCCCCACTGGATTTTGGCACATGTACAATCTAGCAGACTCCGTGGTTGAACTTAAGCACAATGCACAAATCTCAAAACAACAGTGGTTCTCGTTTGTTCTAGAATCTTCCGTATCATAATTGCCCAAATTTTTTTTCTAGTTGAATTGCCATTATTTGTTTTTACTTTATACTTTACAACGCGCAATTCCATGAATCATAAAATAGATTAAGGGCTTCTTTGATTCAAAGGATTCTTGAAGGAATTTTGGAGGATTCTAATCCTTAGGAATTTTTCCTATCTTGGTTGTTTGATTCGTAGGATAGTAAACCATAGGAATTTTTCCATATGATTCATTTGCACTAGATTTCATAGGAAACATCCCATCCACTCAAACCTCTTTGAAAGAATTCTGCGTTTTTTCTATGCACAATCAAACACTCATACCATCCTGTAGGATGCAAGACGACATTCCACTCTAATCCCATGTTCTTCCTATTCCCACGTTTTGGAAATCCTACAATCAAAGAGGCCCTAGGTTTTTTTATAAAAACTAATTGATTTTGAATGAGATGAACTATAAGAATTAAACGAAGGTCTACATCAGCTATATATGACTCAGAGCTTACATGCTACAGTGTGGTATTTATTCATAATTTGGTTGCAAAATCTGACGCGTGCAATGCACGTGTACCTTACTAGTACTTCGAGTATGTGCAAAACACAATGGCACGTTACTCAGTGTCTCTCTTACAGTTCATGAAGCCACATGGCACATGTGGAGGCGTTGTCGCGACATCCTTGTGTGGATTGATCACAGTGACGTGCTGCTGGTTCCAGAAGAATGTACTCGTCCTCCCTGAGCCGCACTGGTGGTACATGCATGAAGCGAAGATGTGCACGCACGGCACGCATGCACTCATTCCCTCGCACGCACATGCGGGTACACGGGCGGATGCAATTTTGTACCAAGATCCACCCCATGTGATAATTTGACGTGTGTAAAGTCCTTCACTTCATTGATGGTCAATTAATACAGCACATGCAAATTAAGTGGACGTGAGGGCGGAAGAGAGACATTACTAATCTACTACGTGCATGCGAGTAGTTAAATCATGGGTTGCTAGTAGTACTTCCATTGTTCTCCTTCATATTTTGTGCCAGTTTTTGACAGTAACATAATATTTACGCATCTGAGCAGTGTAGTCTACTTGAAATTTATGTTCCACTAAACTCATCGAGGGCCGTTTCAGGCCTCGAAACCAAAAACCATCAATTAATCTTTACCTTGTTCACATCACATTCGAAAGTACTAGTGCTACAATTAAGTGCAAGCCTGCTCACACCTACCAGTATGTACCAAACTTGAACATGTTCCCACTATGCAGGTTTTAGTACTAGTGCTAGTACTTAGGTTATAAAAAGGGGAACTACCTAACCGAAAATTACTCTACCTTCCTCCTCATAAGTCCTCCTTCTTCGTCCGTCCTTGCCATGGCCGGTGTGCAGAGCTCTAGGTCGAGAACTACTCGTAACAAGGGAGGGGAAACCAAGGCTGCGGAAAAAAAAGAGAGGGCTCGCCGCCACACAGAGACCTCGAAAGATCTCTCATGGGCAGGCAATGGCTCCCAGGAGCGCCCTAGACGTGGAGGCGAACATGTCGAGCTAGCGGCACTGGAGTCGTTATCCCTCGACGGCATGCCCGATCAGCTCAATAAGAACCTCAATAAGCAGAAGGAGTTCATCCACGGCTTGGTGGAGCTGCTGAAGGAGAGCCTCGATGACATGCCCGCTGAGCTCAATGAGCAGGGGGAGTTGACCGCCGGCTTGGTGATGCTGCTGTAGAAGAGCATTGCCTCGGAGAAGAAGGCGACTGGCGAAATCCTGCAACTTCAAGAGGACAAGGCGAAGCTCTGCCACGAGCTTGAGCTGCTGAAGGAGGAGAACGCCGGATGGAAGAAGCTGCATGAGAATAGTAGTTCCTCGATGAAGATGGTGCAGGCCCTCGTCATGGAAGAGAAGGAGGAGTTGGCGAAGCTCCGCATCGAGCACCCGACTGCTGTGAACGTACGTAATGCGGCCGTGGAACAGATGATGAAGGCTCGCGTCGAGAAATCCCGCGTCATGGACACAATGATGAAGATGGCGGAGGAGACGCGCAACGAGATGGAGGTCGTGGAGGCGATGAAGAAGCAGTTACGACTCCGCGGCCACCAACCCTTCATGTAGTGAGAGGCGCGCCCCAGACTTGTGTGTGCGTCTTCCTTCTTTTTTGGGGGTGATAATCCTCCTTCTTCTTTTCCTCCTATGTTTCTTATTTTGCTTCGGGTGTTTCGCCGCACATGTCACCTTCTCTGTGAGGCATGAATAGAACAATGCTAAAGTTGAGATGACTACCAAATTAGATCATTCTTTATCGCCAATAGAACAATGCCTCTTGCTAGTAATATATAATAAGAGTAGAGAGTAGAGGATATGTGAAAGTGCAACTATCCCTAGGTGGTTTTGGTAATTCATAACAACATATAGCTCATTGAGCTAATGCTACTCCAAGACTATTATTTCAGGAAAGGTCAATGAATGGCATGGCATGGATGATGAAAGTGGATCCCTAAAAATGCTAATGACAAAGGATTGGCTCAAGCTCAAAAGCTCAAGACTCTTCATTTTATATTTTAGTGATCCAAGATCACATTGAGTCTATAGGAAAAGCCAATACTATAAAGGAGGGATGAGGTGTTGCTTAATGAGCCTTTTGCTTCATGTGCTTAGTGATATGCTCCAAAACCCTCAGCTACTTTCTCACATCCACAACTGACCTAAACATATAGCCAAAATCGGTCACACCGATTCTTCCAATCCGGCGCCACCAAGTTCAATAGTCATAGCCACTGCCACAAACCCTAAGCAAATCGGTTCTACCGATAGGGATCTCGGTCTCACCGAGATGGGATTGTAATCTCTCTGTTTCCTTTTCGTAACTTTTTGATCTCACTGAAAGAGCGGATCGGTCCCACCAAGATTGCAATGTAAACTCTCTGTTTCCCTTTTGTAACATTTTGGTCTCACCGAAAAGAGCAAATCGGTCCCACCGAGTTTACCTGACCAACTCTCTGGTTAGCTAATTACCAAAATCGGTCTCACCGAGTTTGTGTAGTCGGTCTTACCGAGATTACATTATGCCCTAACCCTAACCATATCGGTCCTACTGAGATGCATGTCAGTCCCACCGAAAACCCTAACGGTCACTAGGTTTACGAAGATCGGCCTGACCGAGTTTGTTGATTCGGTCCCACCGAGATTGGTAAATTGTGTGTAACGGTTAGATTTTGTGTGGAGGCTATATATACCCCTCCACCTCCTCTTCATTCGTGGAGAGAGCCATCAGAACAAGCCTACACTTCCAACTTACCATTTCTGAGAGAGAACTACGTACTCATGTGTTGAGGCCAAGATATTCCATTCCTACCATATGAATCTTGATCTCTAGCCTTTCCCAAGTTGCTTTCCACTCAAATCTTCTTTCCACCAGATCCAAAACCTATGAGAGAGAGTTGAGTGTTGGGGAGACTATCATTTGAAGCACAAGAGCAAGGAGTTCATCATCAACACACCATTTGTTACTTCTTGGAGAGTGGTGTCTCCTAGATTGGCTAGGTGTCACTTGGGAGCCTCCGACAAGATTGTGGAGTTGAACCAAGGAGTTTGTAAGGGCAAGGAGATCGCCTACTTCGTGAAGATCTACCGCTAGTGAGGCAAGTCCTTCGTGGGCGACGGCCATGGTGGGATAGACAAGGTTGCTTCTTCATGGACCCTTCATGGGTGGAGCCCTCCGTGGACTTGCGCAACCGTTACGCTTCGTGGGTTGAAGTCTCCATCAACGTGGATGTACGATAGCACCACCTATCCGAACCACGCCAAAAACATCCGTGTCTCCAAGTGCGTTTGAATTCTCCAAACCCTTCCCTTTACCTTCTTGCAAGTTGCATGCTTTAATTTCCGCTGCCTATATGCTCCTTGCATGCTTGCTTGAATTGTGTGATGATTGCTTGACTTATCCTAAGATAGCTAAAATCTGCCAAACTCTAAAACTGGGAAAAGGTTAAATTTTTAATTGGTCAAGTAGTCTAATCACCCCCCCTCTAGACATACTTCAAGGTCCTACAAGTGGTATCAGAGCTTTGGTCTCCATTTGCTTTGATTTCCATAGCTTTTGGTTGTCATAGCTTTGGTTTCACAACCTAGGAGAGTATGGCGTCTAGCGAGGGAAATTACCACCGTAGAGGTCCTTACTTTGATGGTACAAATTTTGCTAGTTGGAAGCATAAGATGAAAATGCATATTCTTGGACATAACCCCGCCGTTTGGGCTATTGTGTGTATTGGTTTGCAAGGTGAATTCTTTGATGGGAGAGAACCGAACCGTGAAGCTAGCGCGGAAGAGTTGAAGATGCTGCAATACAACGCTCAAGCTTGTGATATCCTCTTCAACGGATTGTGCCCCGAAGAATTCAACAAAATCAGCCGTCTTGAGAATGCAAAGGAAATTTGGGATACTTTGATTGATATGCACGAAGGTACCGAATCCGTCAAGGAATCCAAGTTGGATGTGCTCCAAAGTCAGCTTGACAAGTTCAAAATGAAGGATGGTGAAGGTGTCGCTGAAATGTACTCTAGGCTTGCTCTTATCACAAATGAGATTGCCGGCTTAGGGAGTGAAGAGATGACCAACAGATTCATCATCAAGAATATTCTAAGAGCATTGGATGGGAAATATGATACCGTGTGCACATTGATCCAAATGATGCCAAACTACAAAGATCTCAAGCCAACGGAAGTCATTGGAAGAATTTTTGCTCATGAGATGTCACTTAAGGATAAGGAGGAACTTCACAACAAGTCAAGTGGTGCTTACAAAGCCTCAAGTGAAGCCCCCACATCATCAAGTGAGAAACAAACCTTCAATGAAGAATTGAGCTTAATGGTGAAGAACTTCAACAAATTCTACAAGAGTAGAAGCAAAGAAAGAAGCTCCAAGTCAAGATCTTACCATGACAAAAGATATTCTAGTCGAGAGCGCAATTGCTACAATTGTGGGAGACCAGGACACTATTCCAATGAGTGTACGACACCCTACAAAAGGAGAGAAGATTCTCCAAGAAGAAGAAGCAAAAGAGAAGAATCACCACCAAGAGAGAGGAGTAGAGATGATCACAATGAACGAAGATCCTCATGGAGAAGCAAGGATTCGGAAAGGAAGGATAAGTCATCAAAGAGCTACACAAAATGAAGACATCAAGCTCATGTTGGTGAATGGGTATCCGGCTCCGACTCCGACCATCACTCCGAGAGAAGCTATCACTCCGACTCCGAATACACTCAAGATGAAGGTGTTGCCGGTCTAGCACTTGTGTCAACCAACTCCTACGACATATTTGAATCACCAAATGAAGGAATTGGGAGATGCTTCATGGCCAAAGGTCCTAAGGTAACACACCCCGAGTATATTGATTTTGATGTTGATGAAGATGACTTGCTAGGGGATGATGATTTACTTGTTGACAACTCTAGTGATGAATACTATGATGAAACGTCAATTAATCATGCTAATCAAGATGAAACGAATGACAATGATAAGGAGAAGATTGAGCGTCTAACTAAAGAACTAAACACTCTTAAGTTGGCTCATGAAACTATCTTCGAAGATCATCGAGAACTTTTAAGGGCCCATGAGAAGTTACGCTTTGAAAAGCTCAATCTTGAGCAAGAGCATGAGTTTTTAAAGGCAATCAATGATGATCTCCGTAAGAAAAGTTCTTCTTACATTGCCAAGCGTTTACTCTTATCTACTTACATCCCTCAAGTCAAGTCTAGTAACAAGTACTAGAAAGATTCTTCCTCTAGTAGTAACAATAATAATGTTAAATCCAATATTGTTGCTTCTAGTAGTTCTCTTGATTCCACTAAGAGAAAATAGCTTATTGAAGGGAATTATAGAAAAAGGTGTATACAAGAGTCTTGCCAGGAGTAAGCAATTCGAGGAAATTGTATGCAAGCAAGGAAGGCACCTGGAAGAATCAAGGTGTTGGTTTTGAACGAAAGTTCAATGCCAATGGAGTTGAGTGGGAAGAAGATCAATACCCCAAGACGAAGTTTGTTCCTCAACAAGAGAAGTATGATCCTACTTCCTTCAAGGGAACACAAGCACAAGATGATCTTCCACCACAAGACCACAAGAACAAAGGCAAAGACAAGCTTCAAGAAGAGATTGATGCATTTGAAGAAGCACCTAAGGTCTCGGTCAAGTGGATTCCCAAGACTACGTCAAGTTCTACTTCATCAAGTACAACTACAACTCCAAGGATTCCCATCAAGATGATGTGGATCCCGAAGTAGAAGAACTAGAGAGTTCTTGAGGATGACTCCGCCAACATTCTTCACTCATATCATTATGGCAAGGACAAGTGCAATCAACTTCCATATCTTGCACTAGTTCAAGGAGTCACAAACCCTCATGTTGGTAAGGCAAGGGACAAGGTAACCTAATGTTTTCACGGACATCATTTTGTGTGTGCATCACTCTATGTCTATGGATATTCTTGTTTGTTCCTTGTGGGACTAACCCATGTAGGTATTGAAAGTGCAACTCACTCCAAAGGTTTGCTCCAAATGATCTACATCAACCTTGAGCATCCACATCTTCAACACCTACATGAAGTCATCATCGACAAAACCCAAGGTTAGTTCATCCCTCTAAGGGGGGATCTCACATCTAGGGGGAGCTTAACTCTAAGGATTGAGTCAAAGCAACTCTAATGGTGTGAACACAACAATGCATTATGTAAAAGTGGAAACCCCACTTGAGCTTAAACGATGAGTATGACCTATGATCAAATGTCTATCATTTGACTCCTAAGTTAATATACTCATATATAGAAGACCTAGTCATCGCCAATTGTTTGATAGATGCTAGAATTGGTTGTGCATGCTTTGGCACATATTTCTTTTGCCATCTTATTGAGTGAGCATGTTGGTTGCATACTTTACTCATTCGAGGACATCCACTTGTTGTTTTGATTGTTTGGTTTCTTTTCTTTTTGCCAAGTGGATGGACAAGAATGCCTAAGAACCTTCTCTAGCTATCTATGATTTTCTCGTCTCAAAATCTATTCATGCTACATCACAAAATTTGATCAAGTCAGATTCGAACCACTCTGTGTGAGGAGCACTCGGAGTCCCCGATTCATCATAGACTTAAACTTCCAAAACTTCTTTGTGATTCTCGGTCTGACCGATTCCTCCTTTTTGGTCCTACCGAGATCATTTAGTCGATCTAAGTTTTCGATCTCGGTGCAACCGATTTGAACCTTTCGGTCACACCGAGTTGCAATAACTGTACACAGTTTTGCATCTCGGTGCCACCGAGTTGTTCCACTCGGTCACACCGACAGGGTCGGGCTATATATAGTCACGGGCAAAAATTTGGAAATTTCTCCGAATCCCATTGCCCGCGCAACAGCTCGCTCTGCCTCCGTGGTCTCCGGATCGCCTCCTCGTCGCCAGCCGCCTCCAGTCGCTGGTCTCCATCGCCGTCAACGGAATTCAACCCCGCCGTTGCCGCCGTAGCGAGTCTCCGCCGAACTAGGGTATGGACTCGATGATTGTGCTTTCCCCGTCTGATTCCTAGCACATTGTGTTCTTATTGATTCTAGCCACGATTGAAACACTCCTATCCAGTCAGAGCAATCCGTAGAATAGTTTTGATTTGAAAATTTAGGGTTAGGTTTCCGCCGAAACCATCTCGGACCCACCGAGTTGAAAAACTCGGTCCCATCGATTTGGCTTATGCCATTGCACTAGTGAGACTCGGTCTGACCGAGAATTGCTAATCGGTGAGACCGATTTTAGGATTCTGTGAAACCCTAGCTGTCTCGGTGCCACCGAACTATGACTCGGTCCAACCGAGTTCATCAGTTTAGGTTCCAAAACAGCTTCGGTATCACCGAGTTTGAAAATCGGTTGATCCGAAATGCTTTCTATGGAAAACTAAAACTGAATTTTTAAGTCATCCTTTTTGCAAAAATCTCCGCATTTTGTGATGCTCATCCACTCTACCTCATCTATAAACTCTTCTGTGGTCAAGAATGAAGTTTGCAACATGTCGCACTGAGTGACGGTCGAACAGTCGAGGAGCAGGTACACATGAGTGAGGGCACTAGTCCCTCCAGCTCTTCAGATGATGGCAGCAGGAGTACCCCAAGCAATTTGCCAAAAGCTGCCACCAGACAAAGGAAGAAGAGAACCTCAGATTCTGAATATGAGGATTATGTAGCAGAAGAGGATGAAGCTACTTCCAAGAAAGTAGTGCTCAAGAAGGAGTATGGCTCGGCACAAAGCACAAAGCCAGGTTTGAAAATCAAAAGGCCAGCAGGTAGACAGCCTATGCCAAAGGTCAGAGCATCAACTCAAGTTCCTGAAAAGCCTGCACCCAAAGAGCCAGTTGTTGCAGAAGGGAAGAAGAGGAAAGAAAGGGTCAAGAAGACCACAGTCAGAGTTATTGGGAGACCTTCCATGATGTAAGAAGAAGAAGAGGTTGCTGCACCAGCACCCAAGGCACCAAAGCTTATGGGTGATGCTATTAGATCAGGGGCTGCCACATCTAAGCCCAAGGAAGCACCCAAAGCTGCCTCCAAGGCCAAGTCTGCACCAAAGAGGAATACCAGGAGTATTCCAGCTGCTGAGAAGAACAAGGCCCTAGTGCCTGAGGCTGCTGAGGAGGAAGATGAAGAAGGACAAGTTCTGAGAAAGCTCAAGCCCAAGATACCAGACCATAATGATGCCCATCCTGTGGCTGAGGACATGAAGATCAGAAGAGACAATGGGTTGAGGCTATGGAGGATGTCAGATCCATATGCCACAAGAAGAAGGACTGCATTGGATTACAGGTTCCACACCAAGGAACAGCAAGACTTCTATGAGACCATTCTGCTGGATAAGAAGCCTATTGTCTGTGATATGAGGTGGGTCTACTGGACCTACATGAAGGAGAATGAAGAGCACTATCCTGGAGTGCAAGACAGTTTTGTTGCTGTTGGAGTTGCAGACTTTGTTGGGCAAAAGCTCACCAACTGGAATGATGAACTTATCATGCAATTCTACTCCACAGCACACTTTTATCCAGATGACAGGATAGTGTGGATGTCTGAAGGTACAAGGTACCAGTCAACTGTTGAGGAGTGGGCAAAGTTGATCAATGCCCCAGAGGAGAATGAAGATGACTTGGATGTATATGCCAAGAAGAAGATGGATCACAATACCATGGCACACATGTACAAGGAGATCCCAGATGATGCACTTGAGACACATAAGTTTGGATCAGTCCACTTCCTTCTGTCAGGGCTGCCAACTATCAATTGGATCTGAAGGCACACTCTACTGCCTAAGTCAGGTGACCACAACATGATTAGAGGGCATGCAATCAACATGTTGCATTTGTTTGATGTGCCACAGAAATTCAAAGTCATGAGCCTTATGGTTGAAACCATTAAAAGGACTGCAGCAGACCAGAAGAGGAGTTGTGTATATGCCCCTCAGATCCAGGAGTTGATTAACTCAAAGATGGGCACATGCAAATATCTATTGGATAAGGAACATTTTCCATTTTATCCAGACTTTGAGGACAATAAGGTTGTCATGAATGAGAATGATCCATCGTCAGTTCAAACTCAAGAGAGGAAGGAGAAGGAAAGGAAGGAGAAAGCTGCCAAGATGCCAACTCAAGAGGAGGCATCTTAGTATCTCTTGAAGAACAAGCATGAGCAGCTTGGTTACTTAATAGCATCAACACTGAGGATTGAGAAGGGATTGGCCACCCTCACTCAAAATCAGGAGAGCTTGGAAAAAATCATGGAACAAAAGTTCTATGACTTAGATGTGAAAGTAGCTGAGATTCAGTCAGCAGTAGAGCAACTGCAGGATGACATGCAGGAAAGGAAGGGCAAAACAACGACTGATGCATTTGCCGGAGTGCCAAGAGCTCAGAGGTCAGCCGCAGTGCCAACTCCAGACACCAGAGCCACCTCCTCAGCTCCAGCTACAGCACCAGCCCAACCAGCTCCAGCACCTACATCAGCTCCAGCTCCATCTAGTTCAACAGAAGCCTTCATCCTTGGAGTTATCTGGACTCCACCACCACCAGAAGATCAAGCCTGAGAGTCGATCTAGCACTATGCATTTTCTAGGAACTTTTTGGTAACTTGTTGCCAAAGGGGGAGAAAAATGTATAGATCATAGGCTTCGAGAGAGAGAGTGTTGCTTTTGTTCTCTCTTGCTTTGGTGGTTTTTAAACTTGTTTGCTTTTGATTGCTTGAGATCCTATGCTATTCTTGTGAGACATTGATGCTCATGTGTTTGATCATAAGCTACACTTATGCAAGTTTGATGATATTATCCTATCTATCCTATGTGATCATTCACTTTGCTTGGTGATGAGTGCATGTATTCAATCCTTATTATTTTGAGCGCTCCATCAAGATGTATGTGACATGGAAGAGTAACCCATGAGTCTAATCTCTTGTGTATTTGCAGTCCAAAGCAAATCTTAATATATGCACAAATTTAGGGGGAGCTCTTGTTTATCACATACTTCTCAAAGCGACGATGTTTTTTAATTCTATTATCATTTGTCAAAGCTTTGATCTATATGATGTCATCAATTACCAAAAAGGGGGAGATTGAAAGTGCAACTATCCCTAGGTGGTTTTGGTAATTCATAACAACATATAGCTCATTGAGCTAATGCTACTCCAAGACTATTATTTCAGGAAAGCTCAATGAATGGCATGGCATGGATGATGAAAATGGATCCCTCAAAATGCTAATGACAAAGGATTGGCTCAAGCTTAAAAGCTCAAGACTCTTCATTTTATATTTTAGTGATCCAAGATCACATTGAGTCTATAGGAAAAGCCAATACTATAAAGGAGGGATGAGGTGTTTCTTAATGAGCCTTTTGCTTCATGTGCTTAGTGATATGCTCCAAAACCCTCAGCTACTTTCTCACATTCACAAATGACCTAAACATAAAGCCAAAATTGATCACACCGATTCTTCCAATCCGGCGCCACCGAGTTCAATAGTCATAGCCACTGCCACAAACCCTAAGCAAATTGGTTCTACCGATAGGGATCTCGGTCTCACCGAGATGGGATTGTAATCTCTCTGTTTCCTTTTCGTAACTTTTTGGTCTCACCGAAAGAGCGGATCGGTCCCACCGAGATTGCAATGTAAACTCTCTGTTTCCCTTTTGTAACATTTTGGTCTCACCGAAAAGAGCAAATCGGTCCCACCGAGTTTACCTAACCAACTCTCTGGTTAGCTAATTACCAAAATCGGTCTCACCGAGTTTGTGTGTAACGGTTAGATTTTGTGTGGAGGCTATATATACCCCTCCACCTCCTCTTCATTCGTGGAGAGAGCCATCAGAACAAGCCTACACTTCCAACTTACCATTTCTGAGAGAGAACTACGTACTCATGTGTTGAGGCCAAGATATTCCATTCCTACCATATGAATCTTGATCTCTAGCCTTTCCCAAGTTGCTTTCCACTCAAATCTTCTTTCCACCAGATCCAAAACCTATGAGAGAGAGTTGAGTGTTGGGGAGACTATCATTTGAAGCACAAGAGCAAGGAGTTCATCGTCAACACACCATTTGTTACTTCTTGGAGAGTGGTGTCTCCTAGATTGGCTAGGTGTCACTTGGGAGCCTCCGACAAGATTGTGGAGTTGAACCAAGGAGTTTGTAAGGGCAAGGAGATCGCCTACTTCGTAAAGATCTACCACTAGTAAGGCAAGTCCTTCGTGGGCGACGGCCATGGTGGGATAGACAAGGTTGCTTCTTCGTGGACCCTTCATGGGTGGAGCCCTCCGTGGACTCAAGAACCTGTTACCCTTCGTGGGTTGAAGTCTCCATCAACGTGGATGTACGATAGCACCACCTATCCGAACCACGCCAAAAACATCCGTGTCTCCAATTGCGTTTGAATTCTCCAAACCCTTCCCTTTACCTTCTTGCAAGTTGCATGCTTTAATTTCCGATGCCTATATACTCCTTGCATGCTTGCTTGAATTGTGTGATGATTGCTTGACTTGTCCTAAGATAGCTAAAATCTGCCAAACTCTAAAACTGGGAAAATGTTAAGTTTTTAATTGGTCAAGTAGTCTAACCACCCCCCTCTAGACATACTTCAAGGTCCTACAATATGGCACTGGGCTGCCGTGTTTCGTGCTCCTCCATCATACTCTAGTGGAAAACTTGAGCATACCGCATGGTTCTTTGCTCCTCCTCGGGTCGTCGGCACATTTATACAAGCAGTCAAATCACAAGGCCCCGCCTTCTAGTAGTAATGAGCCATCAAATCACAAAGGCCCTCGCCTCTCATGAAAAGGACCAAGCTAGACTGCCCCGCCCTCTAGCCTTTTAAAAAATGTATACATTTGTACAGTAGTAGTATCGATGGATTGCGCCATGGAGCAAAACTAACAAGATGTAATTAAAGGAAAAAGGTGGTACATATAGAGAGTGCTCGTCGCCAAATTATGCATATATTATATGACACTACCCACTATGAAGGTACTAGTGACATAGGCTAGTAACTAGTCTATGATACTCTCCACTATAACCAGCCAAAGTCGAGGCGTGGATACCAACGAGGGCCTGGTTGTGTCTATACTTGGACAACTCACCCGACTGCATGCGCACCAGGTAGACGAAGCTCGTGTCGTGTTGGTGCCGTGTGCGGCCCGCATATTAGCCAAAACCTCGCGCCTCCATCTTAGCCTCCGCGTTTTAAACTTCTCAATCTCAAGGCCAAGGAGCAACGTGAAACCTATGATAGAGCCAATCGGATGGTTGAGAACACTACAATTTGTAGCTACAGATGCGTGTGTGAGAGAGGACGAGTGCGTGCATGCACCTCTTCTCAGAGTACAAGTGTATGTGGGTGGCATCGACCTAGGGAGCAGTGATGGTGCGTGCAAGAAGTCCCAAGAGATAGGTGTAATGCGTCTGAAAAAAGACTAGTCTATAGCTCGCCACGAGGCTATTCCTGTCGAACGCCAAGCGTAAGATATGTATCCGATGGTGCCAGTTTTTTCACGTACACAGCAGTATAAAAAGAACTAGTACCATGGCATATGCTACACCACGGCCGAGAAAACGTGCCGACGTTACGCCATCCGGGAATAGTGCCTCACTTCGAAACTAGAACCGTCAATAAATTTTGAGCGCGTCTCGTCACATTCCAAATTACTACTACTACTACCATGCTACATTTAATTACAAACCTATTCACACCGATCACAACCTAAACGGTTTCCCACTTAGGAGCGTACTAGTAGTACTCAGTTATAAATACTACTATGCTAAGATGACTGCACATTCCTCCTCAACTCCTCATCCACACAAAAACAATCAAGTCAATCAAGCCATGGCCAGCGTGAGTTCTGGGTCGAGAGGTTTCCACTAGGGAGAGGTGAGCATGGAAGAGGAAGCCTGAGAGATGTCCCGCCTCGCCGCAAAAGCAGCCAACATGTCTAGCCGCGCAGCAGTAGCAGCACAGAGCCGCGCCGCCGAAGCAGCACGGAGGTCTCGCCGCGCCGTCGATGTAGTAGACTAGTCTGGCCACGCCACGGAAGCAGCAGAGATGTCCCGCCGTGCCGCCGAAGCAGCACAGAGGTCCCGCCGTGCCGCGGCGGCCTGGGAAAATTTCTCGCGGGTAGGCGAGGACTCTTACAGGCGCATGTGTGCGATGGTCCATAGCCAGATGGATCAGATCTATGGCTGGGCGAGGTTGCAGGACGAGGTTACCGACGTCAGCCGGCAACTAGGGGAGGGCAATGTGAAGCTCCGGGATGAGCGCGACCTGCTGAGGGCGAAGATCGCCGGAAGGGCGAAGCACGTGGTGGAGACTGCTGCCTTGTTGCAGAGGACGGGCATCATCGTCAAGAAACTTATGGACGAGAATGCCATGCTCGGCATCGAGTGCAACAAGCTGGTGGAGGAATCCGTGGATGCTGCCAAGCAGCGTATTAAGGACATGAAACTGATGAAAGAGATCATCGCCCGCTGCGAGAACTAGTCTCCACGACCTGCAGCGCATAAAGAAAGTAGAGATCAGCGAGCCAGATCGTTGTATGCGTCTTCCTTCTTCTTTTGCCCTTATGTATCTCGGGCGTAGCCGCATGTGGCTTTTTTAATTATCTTCCTAATTATGTAAGACAATTATTATCCACTCTCGTCGTCCTTATATATATTCATCAGTCTTGCTATAAGTCGCAGTAGATGCTATATAGGTCTGTCGGATCTTACATCAAGATCCGTGCAAAATTTTCTTTTCAGATTTTCTTTTTTCTCTCTTAAATCTCAGTCGAGTGAGACATTGCCACGCCATTAAACAGAGGCTCAGGCGCCGTTAATGGAGACCTTGGGAGAGAGGTGGACGGCAGATGGAGGTCAAAGGGCTCTCCTCCCGATAAGCACACGCAGGGGTCTGATCGCACGCCTCCCGTACTCAAATAGCTACCCTGCATGGCGCCTCCTAGCTAATAAAAAAAGGGGATGCATGGCGGCACGTAAATGGTAAATAGAACGCCCATGGTTTCAATAATACTTGTGTTTCCAATTGTAACGTGACATCACTTGTTCCAAAATGATTTTGTTGATTGTTAATGTGCGCGCCTTCGCAAATCAGACAGCAAAATTACCACAACATGCTGGTGCCATGTCATGACACCAAGCCAAGTTTCATGATTTTAATGCGTGTTTCAGATTTACAGGAATTAAAAAACCAAGTTCCAGCCAAGCCATGACGCCCAGATGTTTGAACTTCATTCCCATTTCTGGCATGGGACCTAGAAGTTTACCCGAGGACACACATGTGATTTTTCAACCAGCTTTAGTGCACTGGAGCATGTGCTTGTATTTAAAATTTGAATCATGCACACAAAGGTGACATGTTCCCTCTCAGAACCACGAGCCTTCTTGAGAGAAGCTCCGGTTTGCAAAAAGCTTATACCAAAACTTGTTCCTATTCTGCAAAAATTTTTACCACAGCATGGTAGTACCATGACATGACACCATGCCAAGTTTCATGATTTTCAGGCGTGTTTTGGATTTACAAGAATTTTAAAACCAAGCTTCTCAATGTTCTCGGCTGAACCACGATGCCCAGATGTTTGAATTTCATTCCCATTTCTTGCATGGGACCTACAAATTCACCCGAGGACACACATGTGATTTTTCAGTCAACTTTGCTGCACGGGAGCATGTGCTTGTAGTTCAAATTTGAATTATGCACATTAAATGACCAGAAACTCAATTAATGTATAAAAAAGGCCAAACGAACCGGAATAATTCCAAAATTTAACAGGGCACTCATATAGTTCTATGTTGCCTCTTCAAAGAAAATCTGAGGGGAGGCAGCGTATATTGTTTCGCACACAAAGGTATAAAGAAATAAAGAAATTAGCATACCTATTTAATTCTTGGGTTCTTATTATTTATGCCACTAGTTGTGTATCACTACTCAATTTTGCCATTAGAAGTTACAACTACTCCAAAAATGCCATCGATCCGTGAGATGCCTGCTCAAAAATGCAATTAGATATCTAAAAAATGCCACCGTTAAGTTAGATGTTTGCTCAGATATGCCATTAGACATTGCTATTTTCACGTCAAACCTGTTGACCGTGTTACATGAAAAAAATAAGCCGATTCTCACAATGATAAATTAATGGTTTCCAGCACAACACACTACTCAAATAAAACTAAGCACCCTGGAATTCTTCGACAAAACTAAGCACCCTGAAATTCTTTGACAACTAAACTGCTGGCTATATGATGTTGGTCATATATATTATACGTATATAATGTCAAGAAATGAGTGGTAGTACTATACCAACTAAAAGATGAAATGTACGAAATATAACGAGAAGAAACATAACATAGTTCTGCTGGGGGCTCAGCACAACACACCCCTCGAATAAAACTAAGCACACCAGAAATTAAACTAAGCAACTAATCCGGTAGACACTGCATTAGAACCACCATGAGTAACGACACTGCCACCTTACTCGGAGTCCCCGTCCACGTCCTCAACTTCGTCCTTGTCCCTCTTCCTCTTGGGCGATACTTCAACGGCACACTTGGCTCTTGCTCTTCATCCAACCCTTGTAGATATTGAAACAAAGGTAGCCATCCATTGCAACATAGTGGATGTGGTCCATATCTAGTACATTCCACTGCCATGCATGACGATGAAACGTGTACGGAGGTTTCTCTAGTTTACCGTACGAAGGATGAACCATGGCTCCTGCCAGGGTCAGCATTGAAGGCTGATCAAGGGAGGGCACCAGCCCTTCCTTCTGGAGGTCGAAGGGGTCGCCTACAACGAGGCCTATCCGACCCAGGATTTCCATGTCGTTCCTAAAGTCTACAGTAACAAATATGACTCGGCCGCCCTTGAGGAACTTCTTAAATTCCTCGCACTCAACGTCGGCATGGCATATGTGGTAGACCAAGCATAAGTCATGCACACAAACCTGGATCACGGCGGGCTTCTTCTTCTCTACCTCCTTTAGTTTCTTCTCGCTTCCTAGGACCATGGTGTACTCAACATCTAGCCCAGCGACCCACTCACCATTTGAGTTTTCGAAATGCGTTTGAAGCGAGCAAGGCATTCTTTCACCATTGCGGAAGAACGGGTATAGATGATGTCGAACTCATCGCCGGTGATGGTTCTAATCTTGTACTCACCGCCGATCATGGAGATTTGGGACGCCATGGATATGGGAGGAGGGTTAGGATTAGTGGAACTGCCGTAATGTGAAAGGACGGGACGACTAGGAGCGGTTTATCGATTGTAAAAATGTCGAGTGGGGGGGGGCGCCTGCGAATGGCAGGGTAGTGGCTTGCCTGGTGGATAAATGGATTCATGCATAGTACTATGGGGGCCCAATTAGATGTCATGTCTACTCGACGCCCAATTAAATGGCTTTCGATGTCATGTCAAGCGTCGGGAAAATTACAGGTGATATTAAGCTTTCCATTCTCCCATGATACGGGCTTCCGAGAGCCCTTGGATCTGAGATCGAACAGTTGCATGGCGTGATTCTAGACCTATGGGTGACTATCCTATCCTGGAGGGTTATTCTGCAAATTTTCAGCAACTTAGCATGCGACCGTTTGATCTCAGATCCAAGGGCTGCCAGCAGCCCGTATCATGGTCGCGCTACCACGACCGTCGCCTCACTCACGCGGTCGCTCCCTTGGAGATTTAACACGGTGCGTTTGGCTATCTGATGTTGGCATGTCATACATAGTCATCACTTAGTCACTCATACAACAAGGTTAGCTATAAGGTTGGCTATAAGAGTATTTTTCTGTTTACTTCTCTCTATCTCTTTCTTTGTAGTATTTATTGTATCTGCCAAGGAGTGACCTCTTCCAATGAAATGGTGCTTAGATGAGGTGCTATGGGCATTAAATGGCTTAGCAACTCAAGTCCCCATTGCATAGGTGCTTAGTTTTTTGTTGCTAAGTTTGCTTCATCTAGGTACGCGCTTATCACCGCTTTCTTCTGGGGTCACCAAACTAGTCTCTCTCTTCTTAATTAACTTGCCACATCAGACTTTATGCCTATGTGGCAGGCTTAGCACCTGTAGGATCAAGTACAATAGTGGGCTATAAGCCCACTTTACATGGCATTTTTGCATATGTGGGGGAAAGAGGTAAGGAAAAAGTGGAGGAGTGGGCTCTCAAGCAAGAGCCAGCCTCTACATGGTGGAGCATCGAGAGAGGCACCTATATGGAGGTGGTCAGGAATCAGGAGACTCACGCCGGCCGTAGCGTCGCAATTAAAATGATAATGGCAAGTCAAATCACCGGGCCCCACCTGTCCAGAAGTAACTCACTGACAAATCACACAGCCCTACGTTTGCAGCAGCCTACTCCCTCATCTTCTCGCGTCTCTGTCGAACTGACTAGGCGGAACTACCCCGCCTACCCCGCAGGAAAATCCCCGACCTCGACTTTTAAATAGTACCGTATACTAATTTTGTATCCATGGATTGCGCCTTGGAGCAAAGCCTCAAGAAAACAGCGGTACACATGTATGGAGTATACAGCACTCCCGTCACGTTCGCGTCGCACCCCAGATGGTCGGTCGGTCTGGCACGCCGCTCTCCGAATGGAACGCGCGTCATATTGCATTTGCACACACATGTGGGACCGCAATTGAGAACCGACCATAGGCACACTCCCCGGCCCTGCAAGTCGGGTGAGTTAATAGAAGAGAGAGAGACGAGCGATATTACTACTAGAGAAGTGTTGTAGGAGTACATATGTTGGTACCTGGACGATCCCTGCAAGACACGAAAGATCATTTCATCCATGCATGTGACTAGACTCCAGCAGACACGCCTGGATTGGCAATCGTCTACATATCGTGCATGATGTGTTGTACAGGGCTGTAGTTCTGGTGAGAAATCTAAAAAAAAGGTTTCTTGTCGTCTCGCAAAATTAGGTGTCATGTGCTTCAGATCACTACGAGGGTTAAACAACGACAACTGAGTTGGGCTAGTCATTGGGGCACATGCACGAAGACTACTCGGCTGCCATCTAGGTCAAGCCGGCTATGTTAATTAGGACATCTATCGACGGACCCCTTTTCTATGAGTTTATCTTTAATTTGAGCTTTGATCCTCGTCTAGTTTGTCCGTCAGGATTCATCTTGTCTCCTTTGGGTAGTGAGGTTATGATTTCTTGTCATGTGGCACTTTTTCGTGTTATATGTTTTAATCCGATGCTTCAGATCAAAATGACGACAACTGCGCCTCCGGGGCACGTCATGAAGACTTCTCGACAGTCATTGCCGAGGTCAAGCCGGCTCTGGCCGGTAGACAAAAGAAAACTAGTACTCCACTATATAGGCAGGAGCCTCCGCGCTTGCTTGCTAGTGTTGCTCTCTTCACACTGTCTCGTCCTCTCCAGATCTAAACACGACAGTGGTGGCCACACTCTCTCTCTACTCACCGCTGGTCACAGATCCAGCCGGATCCTCTCCGCCAGGGAAGGTGAGAAGGTGCAACGTTCACGCGGTCGTCCTCGGCGATGGCTCTTACCCACTGCCGGCGCGTCCCGATAAGCATGCCTTGCCGTTCTCTCCCAAGCATCGCTGGCGAGGGAGGGCCTCCTACCCCTTCTTCCTCGCTACCGTAGTGTGGGCAGATCCGGCCTCCCGCTGCCCACCTAGCGACATCCGGCGACCCTCAGGTATAACTTCCTTCGAAACCGGCCTTGCTCTACTTCCCGAGCTCCTGACGTCGTTGCATTTGTATCTTTTACTATTTCTCAGGCCCCCTTGTGTAGATAGGATCGATCGGTTATTCGAAAACCACCTAATTTTTTACTGTTAAGAGGTAAAACTAGTTCATGCACTCGAATCTAGTAGTACTTGGTTCAAACAAGGAAGAAAGGGGGTGGGGTGGGGGAAGATTTGTTACGTGAATCAAGGACTTGGTCGAAAAAGGAAATAATGGGAGCGAAAAGTAGCAGAGACTGGCTATCCAACTAGTCTCTAGGTCTAATAGGGAAATAAAGGGAACGCAGTACAAACTCAATATAAACCTGATCTATTGGTTGAAAAAGGAAATAAAGTGGGGACTGGGGGACAAGTCAACAGAGTAAGTCCAGCACTAGATTTGCTAGCCTCACACAGTATAAGGTGGCTATATATCGAACAAAAATGGGACCAACCCAGATATCCTCTTCTGATGCTTGTTGCCCCGAGCCGCTCTTATATAATGCCACTGGTAAAATGTAGCAGTCACACTGTTAAAAGTAAGGACATGTTAAACCAATTTTGTTTTCAATGTAATGCCTCCAGTAATATGAATCAATGGCACTTTGTTTCATGTCCTGCTAAATTTCCCATTAAGATAAGTTGCTTCTTTTCCTTAGAGATGCAACTGTCATGGTCCGCCTACTCTCCAGGAGCTTCATGACCAACCTTGATGTTGCTCAATTTTATTGCACCTAATGAAGAAGAAGCTCTGTGGGTTTCGTTTTCTGATGGAAATGGAACCGGGGCTGGAGCCCTTTTCTTAAAAAAAGAAGAAGAAGAAGCTGCTAGCTCATGGGACATTGCTTCATTTTAGGTGAACTGCACCAAAAGGTGCCATGAATTGAATCATCCATGTTGGTGACTAGTGTCATCCCTTCTACGAAGGCGTTGACTGCAGATATGGTTCCCATCACGAGGTATATTCCTTTTTGGTCTGACTGTTTGCCAAAGATCCTGCATGTTGATCCTTCTCTTGTGCTACTGTTTTGGCACTGCCATGATAAACCAGTAATGTTATTATTTTGCACCTTAATCTAGTGGCACTATTAATTTGAGGCAATGTTTTGGCATCGCTAGTGCCACTATTTTTTTATATATCAAAAGAGGGGTTCCCTCCGATTTCATTAAAGAAACCCAACCATAGAGAACCATTATCCGACAACATCTCAGTGTAAATGGGCAGTTATGAAACTACTACTAGGACAGACTGAGTACTAGCAGGAGACAAGTTTGCCACATAAGCTAGGCAGGTAGGGGGACGCAGCACTAGCTCGACCAAGTTTGGATTACAACCCAAATGCTACCACAGAAACATCAGGGGGAAGATAGGGACTAAAAGAGCGAGCTTCAGCATCCCAGTCTAAGCACCCCCGGCCTTCATCCTTGCGACGCACGGTACACCTCGTTTGCCACCTGCTCGACCCTAGTGTCACTGATAAAATGATGTAATAATACAGTTAAAATAGAGCGAGTGTCCTCTCTATCATTTCATTTCCAGTGTAGATAAAGAAAGTGCTTCTCTTTGTTAATGTATGTTTCATCAACTAGTCCCATTGTTAATGTTTAAGCGTTTCTGCAAACTGGGGTGCTTAATTTTAGTTGATGTGCACAAAAATAGAGATTTGAATGTCTCAAGGCCCCTCCTTGTACTACCGCTGTACACTAATGTTCATCACTGGCAGAAGGTGTATCGCGGAGACTTGGGTCGATTTCCAGTATGATGTAATATTTTCTTTTGTTTATTAGTGTATGTTTCATCAACTAGTGCCACTATAATGTAATCACGCCCTTTCATTATCTATGCAAACAGGGTTATTCAGCTGCATTTTGGTGGAACTGCACAAATGTACGGATGGAACCGGCATATATGCAGAGTGCGAGGTGCCAAGTAAAAATTACCGACACCAACCCTACTTCATCTAAGCATTGGCATCCACCACCATCAGTGGGATGTGTGGCGCTCACTGTGGACGGATCTTTCTCGGCAGCAAATCCTCTAACCAAATACTAGTAGCTTAGACTTAAAAAAATACTAGTAGCTTATATTGGCAGTTTTCTAGGGGTGTACTCTTTTCTGAAAGAAGCACCAATCTATTTTTATTTATTTGTACATAGTGTCACAACTTTGACCCAAAGGTCCAGAGCTATTTTAGGGTGATTGGCGTAGTACTCAGAGACTAATTGTAAGCATGATTTTTATTAGTTGTCACACTGTTTGTAAGCATGAGCAGATGGAAGATTAGGTTAGTGCGAAAATTAACTTAAACCCTACCGACGCCGTTGAAACGAGGCGAGCATCGAGGGAACCGTGGAGAACGGTGGGGAAGCGAAGTCGCGCCATCCGGCCTCCTCTTGCGGTGGGAGAAAGAATACTCCTGTGGCTCCGGCTGGCTCTGCACCCTCACGAACGGCACACCGTACTTGATTGATTCGTTATCCTCTGGGTGCTCGACCTTCGACTTGTACGCCCACCACCTCCGCCTGACTTTCGCCTCGGGCGAATCTGTCTGCTCCATCACCCAGAGGACATACTCGATGAACTCGAAGGACTGCGGCGTGACTGCCACCGAGGAGTACATCGCCGCCCTCATCGCCATCGTCTCGCTCTTTCGCATACATTGCCACATGGCCCTCACCCTCCTCGAAATCTCCCACTCATTGTCAAACCAAGTAAGTATCTCCTTCAACCTGGCTAACTTTGCCTGGTCACCGCCGATGATCTGCCTGATTCGCTGTTGCATCCCCTCCATAGATGTCCTTCTGAGTGGTCCGGTGCTTGCTTTGGAAGATGGGAGGAGAGACGGTGGTCTTGCAATAGAGAAGAGGGAGAGGCGAGACAGTGGTTTTAGAATGGAGATGATGGAGAGGAGTGGGTGGTTTTGAAATGGAGAAGAGGGAGAGGCGAGACGGTGATTTTGGAATGGAGATGATGGCGAGGAGAGGTTCCCCTGCCTTTCGGTCGCTGACAGGTGGGCCCCGCGCTTGGTGGGACCCATGTGTCAGTGTCTCAATGGCAGGATGGGCTACGCCAGGGGATCCTCGTCCGAGGAGAGAGGAGGTGGTTTTGCAATGGAGAAGAGGGAGAGGCGAGAAGGTGGTTTTGGAATGGAGATGATGGAGAGGAGAGGAGGTGGTTTTGCAATGAAGAAGAGGGAGAGGAGCGTGCGGCAGTGATTTAGGATTGGACGAGAGGGCCGACACGCTGTGACTGGATCAAAATCAAAATCAATTTACCCTTCAATTAAGAAAGCGACCCCACATTAACTAGTCTCCCTTTTATTCTCGGTCATAATTGACCATGATTTTCGCAAATAAAATATATGTTATACGTTGCAAAAATAATATAATTTGAAAGTACATTCAGATACGAACCAAACGATACAATTTTTGGTGACATGCATTCACATTTTGCTTGTCAAATACTGATGACGTGGTCAAACTTTGACCCAAAATCATAAAACAAAAAAATACTTCCAAGACCAGCGCCGCTCTTCCGCTCTTCTTCTCTTAAACCACCGCCGCTCCTCTCCTGTTCCAATCTAAATCCAGCGCAGCTCCTCTCCTCTTCCATTTCAAAACCACCACCCCTCCTCTCCTGTTTCAATCCAAAACCAGCGTCGCTCCTCTCCCGTTCTAAACCAAAACCAGCGCTGCTCCTCTCCTCTTCCATTAAAAATCCACCGCCAACGAGTGAAGGTGCTGTGGAGAAGTAGATCGATGGAGGAGTACAATCGATACGTGAGGACCACAGACGGCGACCCTGTGAAGCTAGCTAGGATGTTGGAGATACAGTCTTGGTTTGACAACAAGGACCAACTAGCGGCGACGGCGACATCCATGGCCAAATATCTGCAACAGAGCGGAAAGGCGGCGATACTCCCGGAGGGAGTCGCGCGGGAGTACATAAAGCTGCTCCTCTAGGCCATGGAGCAAACAGATTCACCGAATCCGATCGTGAGGGAGCGGTGGTGGGAGTATCGATCCCAGATGGAGCATCCACCAAAGATTGAAGGATCGAGCATCTACAGGGTGTCGTTTGTGAGGGTGTCGTGCCAGAGCGAGCCGGTGGAGTCTTCATCGACCGAACCCAACTGGAAGAGGAGAAAAACAGTTGGCCCGACGATGCTTCCCCGCCATCCTCTCCCTCGCCGTTCACATCGTCTCACAGGGCGGCAATCTGCCGCCGAGGAATAGGAGGATTGCCCCCTGCACCAATAGTCGGGCAGGTTGTGAATTGTCAGGAGGAGCTTAGGGTTGTTAGTATTTGTAGGTTGTGAATTGTGTTTTGTGTTGTGTATTTTGAGAGTACTTTCAGATATGAATGTCTTTTGAATTTCAGATTTGGTGTATTGAGTATATGAAGTATTTTATGAATTTTAGAGATCTATTTTTAGCACTTAAAAGATGTAGTTTCATAGGAGTATAAAAGTGCGGACAATGTGATTCTCAGAGAAGAAACTGCAAGTTCAGTTTCAGATAAGAAACTCCAAGTTCAGTTTCAGATTAGAAACCGCAACTTTCAGAGGCAGAGCATTTATATTAACACGGCCTTTTCAAACAGTGTAAACATCATGCTGGAAGTTTTATTCATGGTCGAAACTGGAACTACTAGCCAGTTAACATCATGCTGATCAACATTCATGCATAGCACATCTTCATATGATGCAATGTCAAAAAGATATGCTATTTTCAAGATGCCCACACAATGTCGAGTGTGCGATAAACAGAGAAAACAAGGGATGCCATTGTCTGCCGTTGTGAACATGCTGAACAAACGAGAAGAATCTGGAGAGGACTGTACATGGAGAGGCGGACAGTCGGGACCCACCAGGTCTATGGCCGTACGCAAGCAAGTGCCTCATCGAAAAAATACTTCCTCCTAATGCTATACTGACGTTGGGGCCCACGGGTTTGTCAACATAGTTACATTTTTTTTGGGTGCTTCAACATAGTTACTATAGGAGATAAATTCACAACGAAGCCGAGGAGCTGGCAGGTATCATTTATTATCACTGGGGCAGCAAGTATCAGCTGGGTTTTGGGCTGCCCTGTCTAGGCTTTCTTTTTTAACATGAACAGCGCACGACCTCGGATGGGAGGTCCATAGGCCTGTTTGTATTTTCTTGAGGGCCGTCATGTATCGACCGGCCTATGGACCTCCGATCCGAGGTTTTATTTTTCCTGAAACATAGGCAGCCCAATTTATGTAGTTTTTTGAAGAAAACGTAGAGGTATGTTCTATTTTTCTATATAAGAATAGGAACGCCTGGTCCAACTTATGTTTCCCTTCTAACTATATTATATATATTTAAATTATTTTATATGTTATTATATATTATTGTTATTGTCATCATATATTTAACAAATACTTACATATGTAAGAAAACAATATCCCACCTCTTATTAACTTATAAAAATAATTTCTTAACAATAAAATCCTGGATTTTTTGGCAACGAAAATCCTGGTGATTGTGTACAAAAGCTTGGTAAGATTTAAGGACCAATGTAATAATAAATCACTTATTATATATATATATATAACAAAATGCTCAGCCCCTGTTTATTTTTAGATAACATTGCTGCGCCCACCCCAACATTATAATTAGAATAAGCCCAGCAAAATCGTGTATTTCGAGAAAGTGCAAATGGCCTGTAATTTTTTTAGGAAAAACATAAATGGGCCGCATGGACGCTACATTATTTGTTCACCCAGCCCAGCTAATGGACTGTAGTTCAAAAAAAAAGAGATCAAATGGACTGTAAATTCTACCCCGCAAAAAAATACTGTAAATTCTGAAAAAATGGGTTGAATATGTGCCACTTTTGTGGAGGCTGAAATGTGGGCCAATAGGTCGAAGCCAATGCAAGTCGTTGTCAACTTAGTCATCAAATGATTCTGACATCGTTAGCCATTGGATTTACATCCAACGACCGACATCCATCTTCAATCTCTCGTCTTCTTCCTCCAAAGATTTGAGACCACTACTCCGCCTCCTGCTGCTAGCAGCTCTGCTTAGACCGCTTCGCTGTGAAGCGCTACTCCACCGTTGACCAAGCCATCCCTCCACCCCTCCACACCTCCTGTTCTTCTCCACCGACTGCCGAACCACACCGCACCAGAACCAGTTAACCCTCGTACACCTCTCCGTCTGCGACTCTACTCCCGCGTCTTCCCATCTCCGGCTCGTTGCTGTCCAAGGCCTCGCCGTCGTCCACCACCTTGGATGCGCTCGGCGCGGAGTGGTCAACGTGGTCAACGAACGACACCATCGGAAGTAGACTGTGCATGGAGAGGCTGACAGCTGGGTGCACGACCGCACGCAAGGAAATGCCTCCTTATTATGCGCAAAATAATGATTCCTCCACCTGACAGCTGGGACCCACCGGAAGGGCCTCTGTATTTTGCAAAAAACGTTCCCACCGCTGACAGGTCGGACCCACCAGCTATATCTTTGCACTCAAGGAAGTGCCTCCTTATTACGCACCAAAAAATGAATACCCCCTGCTAGCTGGGACCCACAATAGTGGGAGGCTGACTTGTGGGCCAACTAAGTTGGCAGGGACGGAGGGCTTTGTCAACTTAGTCAATATGCATGATTCTAGCTCCAGTGACCGTGTGATGTCCATCCAACGGCCGTAGTGCTTCTTCAACCTCTGGTCTTCTTGCTCCAGCTGCCCAAACCAGCGCCGGTCGTGCCTCGTGCTCCTACCTCTCATGGCCGGCTGCGATGCGGTGGAGGCCTCACCGCCCTCTACTACTCCCACCGCTGGCCAGGCCATCCCTCTACTCACCCACTCCCCCTGTTATTCTGCAGCGACGGCAGCCTCACACTGCAGCGAACCAGTGAACCCTCGTACTCCTCTACGCGTGGGCATCCACTGCCGCGTCTTCCCCGGCTCCGCGTCATCCCCTTCCTAGGCCTTGCCGTCATCCACCGCCCTGGTGCTCTCGGCGCGGCATGATCAACGTTGTCAAGGAACGGCTTCCATCGGACATGGACTGTACGTGGAGAGGCTGACAGCTGGGTCCACGGCCGTAGCAAGGAAGTGCCTCCTTATTACGCGCAAACTAATTATTCCTCCACCTGATAGCGGGGACCCACTGGACGGGCCAGCGTATTTCATGGAAAAAAATGTTTCCCCTGACTGCTGGGACCCACCTGCTACATCTTCGAACGCAAGGAAGTGCATCCGGGCAAAAAAAAAATGATTCGCCCCCTGACTGCTGGGACCCACCAGCTACATTTTCGTAGGCAAGGAAGTGCCTGACAGTCGGGACCCACCTGGTCGAAGCGTACGTAGCGTTGTCATTCTGGTCGCGAACGTGTACGTACATATTGTTCAATGTAGAGGCGCACACGTGTCGTAGTAGAGGCTCGCACGTAGCATGTACGCGTACGTACAGCGGCCAATGTGCAAGAAAGAAAATACGGCCACGTACGTACATAAGGGCAGGGTCTCGAACGCCTACTCGCACATACATACGGCCAGGGCTCGTGTACATGGCTGGGTCGGAACGGAGAAACAAAGTCGTCGTCGTGTTCATGGGGAGCCAACCGGCTGGGTCGGAACGGAGTGCGTCGTTGTGTTCATCGGGAGGGCTTGGACGGAACAGCCGATTGAAACGAGGCCTGGCGTACCGCGGAACGGAGGAAACGGCTGTGTTCGACCGGCCACGTTCGAAACAGGATCCTGTTCATCGGGACGGGTCTGGCGTACCGCAAAACGGAGGAAACAGACCTCCTACGGTCGAAACGGGGGTCCTGTTGATCGGGAGGGGTGTGGCGTACCGCAAAACGGAGGAAACGGACTTGTGAAGGAGCGCTACAGTCTAAACGAGGGTCCTGTTCATCAGGAGGGGTGTGGCGTACTGCAAAACGGGACTCCACGGGATATTGTTCATCTCCACTGTCGACCCCCTACAGCCTCCATAAGCTACTGTTCATCCACCGTCGACCTCCTCCAGCCTCCACATGCGACTGCTCATCCATGGGCTCCTGTTCATCCAACCTCCACCATGCTACTCCAGCAGCTCTCGCTCAACCAGCCCTCTCCACGGGCTCTGCTCAACCACCCTCCACAGGCCTCGCTCATCCAGCCCTCCACCGCTCTCTGCTCATCCTGCCTCCACAGGTCCTGTTCATCCATCCCCAACCGCCTCGATCGATCGGGTACTGTTCATCCAGAGACAACACCACGGGGTCCTGTTCATCCACCCCCACAGGGAACTGTTCATCCAAACCCCCCGCAACGATCACTGTTCATCCAGAGGCAGCATCGATCGGCTTCGATTAGCAGCGATGGCGCGAATCGCTTCGATCGGGTTGATTAACAGCTATCGATCGATCGCCGGGTTCGAGAACGCGTAAGCTCGCAGTCAATCGCCGGGTTCAGTTAGAAGCCAACGCCTCGCTCGGGTTCAGTTACAGCCCAATGCCTCGCACCCACGCACGTGCGTGTACGAGAGAAACGCGCATCGCTCGGCCCCGGCCACCCACCGTAACCGGGAACACCTCGATGTTTTCCTCGCCCTCGCTTCTACCATGGTTTTTTTCCGTCATGGACGGCCAAAAGAATGTCATGCAGCTGCGTCTCTGGCCCGCCCAGGACGAAAAGCCCATTTTCTGTCATGATTTTTTGTCATAGAAGTAGGACCCCACCACATCTATGATGATACCGTGTTTTGTCATAATTATTGTCATAGAAGTGTCATAAGTATGACAGAAATTTTTTTTCGTTTGGCCCAAAATGTCACGGATGTGTCTTTTTTTGTAGTGGGTTGTCAATCCCTTCACGGTCACTTGCAAAGGTGAGATCTGATAGAGATAGATAAAACTAACAAAAGGCAAAGTAAATATTTTGGGGGTTTTTTGGTTTACATATCTGAAAGTAAAATATTGCAAAATAGTAGATCGGGAACTCATATGATGGAACTAGACCCGGGGGCCATAGGTTTCACTAGAGGCTTCTCTCAAGATAGAAAATAATACGTGGGTGAACAAATTACTGTCAAGCAATTGATAGAAAAGCCCAAAGTAATGACGATATACAAGGTAAGGATTATGTAATATAGGCATCACGTCCGTGTCAAGTAGACCGACTCCTGCCTGCATCTACTACTATTACTCCACACATCGACCGACTCCTGCCTGCATCTAGAGTATTAAGTTCATAAAGATCAGAGTAATGCTTTAAGTAAGATGACATGATGTAGAGGAATAAACTCAAGCAATATGATGTAAACCCCATCCTTTTATCCTCGATGGCAACAATACAATACGTGCCTCGCTACCCTACTTTGTCAGTAGGTGAGGACACCGCAAGATTGAACCCAAAGCTAAGCACTTCTCCCATTGCAAGAAAAACCAATCTAGTTGGCCAAACCAAATTGATAGTTCGATGAGAATTACAAATATATCAAATCATGCATAAAAGAATTCAGAGAAGATTCAAATAATATTCATAAATAAGATGATCATAAATCCACAATTCATCGGATAGATCTCCAAGAACATCGAGGAGAACATGGCACTGAGAATCGAAGAGAGAGAAGAAGCCATCTAGCTACTAGCTATGGACCCGTAGTTCTGTGGTAAACTACTCATGCTTCAGCGGAAGGGCAATAGGGTTGATGTAGATGCCCCCTGTGATCGAATCCCCCTCCGGCAGGATGCCGGAAAAGGCCCCAAGATGGGATCTCACAGGAATAGAAGGTTGCGGCGGTGGAAAAGTGTTTTTGTGGATACTTCTGGTGGTTTGGAAATATATGTGAATATATAGGAGGAAGATCTAGGTCATGTTAATTTCAAAAATTTTCCTACGCACACACAGGACCATGGTGATGGCATAGCAACGAGAGGGGAGAGTGTCTGTCCACGTACCCTCGTAGACCGAAAGCGGAAGCGTTATAACAACGCGGTTGATGTAGTCGACGTCTTCACGATCCGACCGATCCAAGCACCGAACGTACGGCACCTCCGAAGTTCTGCACACGTTCAGCTCGATGGCGATCCCGGACTCCGATCCAAAGCAAAGTGTCGGGATGAGTTCCGTCAAGACGACGGCGTGGTGGCGATGATGATGCTCCACCGACGCAGGGCTTCGCCTAAGCTCGCGATGATATGACTTCTCCGGCGCAGGGCTTCGCCTAAGCTCCATGACGATATGACCGAAGTGGAATATGGTGGAGGGGGCACCGCACACGGCTAAGGAACGATCCTTAGATCAACTTGTGTGTCTGGGGTGCCCCCTGCCTCAGATATAAAGGAGCAAGGGGTGCGGCCAGCCCAGGGGGCGCCGAGGAGTCCTACTCCCACCGGAGTAGGACTCCCCCTTTCCTAGTTGGAATAGGATTGGGGGAGGGAAGAGGAAGGGGCGCCCCCCTCTCCTTGTCCTATTCGGACTAGAGGGGGGGGGCGCGCCTTTCCTGGCCGGCCCTTCCTCTTCTCCCTATGGCCCATCAAGGCCCATTGACCCCGGGGTTCCAGTAACCCCGGTGTTCGATAACTTCCTGTTTTCATCCGAACCTTTCCAAGTCCAAACATAGGCTTCCAATATATCAATCTTTATGTCCCGACCATTTCGAGACTCCTCGTCATGTCCGTGATCACATCCGGACTCGAACAACCTTCGTACATCAAAACTTATAAACTCATAATGAACTGTCATCGAAGCGTTAGCGTGCGGACCCTACGGGTTCGAGAACTATGTAGACATGACCTAGAACCATTCTCGGTCAATAACCAATAGCGGAACCTGGATGCCCATATTGGTTCCTACATATTCTTCGAAGATCTTTATCGGTCAAACCGCATAACGACATACGTTGTTCCCTTTGTCATCGGTATGTTACTTACCCGAGATTCGATCGTCGGTATCCAATACCTAGTTCAATCTCGTTACCGGTAAGTCTCTTTACTCGTTCCGTAATACATCATCTCACAACTAACTCATTAGTTGCAATGCTTGCAAGGCTTATGTGATGTGTATTACCGAGAAGGCCCAGAGATACCTCTCCAACAATTGGAGTGACAAAACCTAATCTCGAAATACGCCAACCCAACAAGTACCTTTGGAGACACCTGTAGTACTCCTTTATAATCACCCGATTCACGTTGTGACGTTTGGTAGCACCAAAGTGTTCCTCCGTAAACGGAGTTGCATAATCTCATAGTTACAGGAACATGTATAGGTCATGAAGAAAGCAATAGCAATATACTAAATGATCAAGTGCTAGGCTAACGGAATGGGTCATGTCAATCAGATCATTCTCCTAATGATGTGATCCCTTTAATCAAATGACAACTCATGTCTATGGTTAGGAAACATAACCATCTTCGATTAACGAGCTAGTCAAGTAGAGGCATACTAGTGACACTCTGTTTGTCTATGTATTCACACATGTATTATGTTTCCGGTTAATACAATTCTAGCATGAATAATAAACATTTATCATGATATAAGGAAATAAATAATAACTTTATTATTGCCTCTAGGGCATATTTCCTTCATCTCCCACTTGCACTAGAGTCAATAATCTAGTTCACATCGCCATGTGATTTAACATCAATAATTCACATCTATATGTGGTTAACACCCATAGTTCACATCGACATGTGACCAACACCCAAAGGGTTTACTAGAGTCAGTAATCTAGTTCACATCGCTATGTGATTAACACCCAAAGAGTACTAAGGTGTGATCATGTTTTGCTTGTGAGATAATTTTAGTCAACGGTCTGCATCACATTCGAGCCGTAAGTATTTTGCAAATTTCTATATCTACAATGCTCGCATGAGCTACTCTAGCTAATTGCTCCCACTTTCAATATGTATCCAGATTGAGACTCAGAGTCATTTAGATTAGTGTTAAAACTTGCATCGACGTAACCCTTTACGACGAACCCTTTTTTTTCACTTCCATAATCGAGAAACATATCCTTATTCTACTAAGGATAATTTTGACCGCTGTCCAGTGATCCACTCCTGGATTACTTTGGTACCTTCCTGCCAAGCTTACGGCTAAGCATACGTCAGTGTCTGGTACACAGCATTGCATACATGATAGAGCCTATGGCTGAAGCATAGGAACATCTTTCATTTCTCTCTATCTTCTGCTGTGGTCGGGCATTGAGTCGACTCAATCTTACACCTTGTAATCTGAGGCAAAAACCATTCTTTGCCTGATCCATTTTGAACTTCTTCAAAACTTTATCAAGGTATGTGCTTTGTGAAAGTCCAATTAAGGGTCTTGATCTATCTCTATAGATCTTGATGCCCAATATGTAAGCAGCTTCACCGAGGTCTTTCATTGAAAACTTTTATTCAAGTATCCTTTTATGCTATCCAGAAATTCTATATCATTTCCAATCAATAATATGTCGTCCACATATAATATCGAAATGCTACTGAGCTCCCACTCACTTTCTTGTAAACAGGCTTCTCCAAAAGTCTCAGATAAAACCATATGCTTTGATCACACTATCAAAGCGTTTATTCCAACTCCGAGAGGCTTGCACTGACCATAAATAGATCATTTGGAGCTTGCACACTTTGTTAGCACCCTTTGGATCAACAAAACCTTCCGTTGCATCATATACAACTCTTCTTCTAGAAATCCATTCAAGAATGCAGTTTTACATCCATTTGCCAAATTTCATAATCATAAAATGCGGCAATTGCTAACATGATTTGGACAGACTTAAGCATCGCCACGGTGAGAAAGTCTCATCGTAGTCAACCCTTGAACTTGTCGAAAACCTTTCGCAACAAGTCGAGCTTTGTAGACAGATTACATTACCATCGGCGTCGATATTTTCTTAAAGATCCATTTATTCTCAATGGCTTGCCGATCATCGGGCAAGTCAACCAAAGTCCATACTTTGTTCTCATACATGGATCCCATCTCAGATTTCATGGCTTCCAGCCATTTCGCGAATCTGGGCTCACCATCGCTTCTTCATAGTTTGTAGGTTCGCCATGGTCAAGTAACATGACTTCCGAATAGGATTACCGTACCACTCAGTGCGTATTTTACTCTGGTTGACCTCGGGTTCAGTAGTAACTTGATCTCAAGCTTCATGATCATCATCATTAGTTTCCTCACTAATTGGTGTAGTTGTCACAGAACCGTTTCTTGTGATGAACTACCTTCCAATAAGGGAGCAGATACAGATTATCTCATCAAGTTCTACTTTCCTCCCACTCACTTTTTTCGAGAGAAACTCCTTCTCTAGAAAGGATCCGAATTTAGCAACGAAAACCTTGCCTTGGATCTGTGATAGAAGGTGTACCCAACAGTCTCCTTTGGGTATCCTATGAAGACACATTTCTCGATTTGGGTTCGAGCTTATCTGGTTGAAGTTTCTTCACATAAGCATCGCAGCCCCAAACTTTAAGAAACGACAACTTTGGTTTCTTGCCAAACCACAGTTCATACGGTGTCGTCTCAACGGACTTAGATGGTGCCCTATTTAACGTGAATGCGCCGTCTCTAAAGCATATCCCCAAAAGCGATAGCGGTAAATCAGTAAGAGACATCATAGATCGCACCATATCAAGTAAAGTACGACACGACGTTCGGACACACCATTTCTCTGTGGTGTTCGGGTGGCGTGAGTTGTGAAACTATTCCACATTGTTTCAAATGTAAACCAAACTCGTAACTCAAATATTCTCCTCCACGATCCGATCGTAGAAACTTTATTTTCTTGTTATGATGATTTTCCACTTCACTCTGAAATTCTTTGAACTTTTCAAATGTTTTAGATTTGTGTTTCATTAAGTAGATATACTCATATCTGCTCAAATCATCTCGTGAAGGCCAGAAAATAACGATACTTGCCGTGAGCTTTAACACTCATCGGACCGCATACATCAAGTATGTATTATTTCCAATAAGTCATTTGCTCGCTCCATTGTTCCGAGAACGAGTCTTTAGTCATCTTGCCCATAAGGCATGGTTCGCAAGCATCAAGTGATTCATAATCAAGTGATTCCAAAATCCCATCAGCATGGAGTTTCTTCATGCGCTTTACACCAATATGACCTAAACGGCAGTGCCACAAATAAGTTGCACTATCATTATTAACTTTGCATCTTTTGGCATCAATATTATGAATATGTGTATCACTATGATCGAGATCCAACAAACTATTTTTATTGGGTGTATGACCATTGAAGGTTTTATTCATTTAAACAGAACAACAATTATTCTTTGACTTTAAATGAATAACCGTTTTGAAAACTATTTTCATTGGGTGTATGCCCATCGAAGGTTTTATTCATTTAAACAGAACAACAATTATTCTTTGAATTTAAGTGAATAACCGTTTTGCAATAAACATGATCAAATCATATTCATGCTCAACGCAAACACCAAATAACATTTATTTTGGTTTAACACTAATCCTGAAAGTATAGGGAGTGTGCGATGATGATCATATCAATCTTGGAACTACTTCCAACACTCATCGTCACTTCCCCTTCAACTAGTCTCTGTTTATTCTGTAACTCCTATTTCGAGTTACTAATCTCAGCAACCGAACAAGTATCAAATACTCAGGGGCTACTATAAACACTAGTAAGGCACACATCAATAACCTGTATATCAAATATACTCTTGCTCAATTTGCCATCCTTCTTATCCGCCAAATACTTGGGGTAGTTCCGCTTCCAGTGACCAGTTCCATTGCAGCAAAAGCACTTAGTCTCAGGCTTAGGTCCAGACTTGGGCTTCTTCACTCGAACAGCAACTTGCTTGCCGTTCTTCTTGAAGTTCCTTCTTCCTTTGCCCTTTTCCTTGAAACTAGTGGTCTTGTCAATCATCAACACTTGATGCTCTTTTCTTGATTTCTATCTTCGTCGATTTCAGCATCACGAAGAGCTTGGGAATTACTTTTGTCATCCCTTGCATATTATAGTTCATCACGAAGTTCTACTACCTTGGTGATGGTGACTAGAGAATTCTGTCAATCACTATCTTATCTGGAAGATTAACTCCCACTTGATTCAAGCGATTGAAGTACCCAGACAATCTGAGCACATGCTCACTAGTTGAGCGATTCTCCTCCATCTTTTAGCTATAGAACTTGTTGGAGACTTCATATCTCTCAACTCGGGTATTTTCTTGAAATATTAACTTCAATTCCTGGAACATCTCATATGGTCCATGACGTTCAAAACATCTTTGAAGTCCCGATTCTAAGCCTTTAAGCATGGTGCACTAAACTATCAAGTAGTCATCATATTGAGCTAGCCAAACGTTCATAACGCCCGCATACGCTCCTGCAATAGGTTTGTCACCTAGCGGTGCATTAAGGACATAATTCTTACATGCAGCAATGAGGATAAACCTCAGATCACGGATCCAATCCGCATCATTGCTACTAACATTTTTCAACATAATTTTTCTCTAGGAACATATCAAAACAAACATATAAAAGCATAGGGAAGCAACAACGCGAGCTATTGATCTACAACATAATTTGCAAAATACTACCAGGACTAAGTTCATGATAAATTTAAGTTCAATTAATCATATTACTTAAGAACTCCCACTTAGATAAACATCTCTCCAGTTATCTAAGTGATTACGTGATCCAAATCAACTAAACCATGTCCGATCATCACGTGAGATGGAGTAGTTTCAATGGTGAACATCACTATGTTGATCATATCTACTATATGATTCACGTTCGACCTTTCGGTCTCCGTGCTCGAGGCCATATCTGTTATATGCTAGGCTCGTCAAGTTTAACTGAGTATTCGCGTGCGCAACTGTTTTGCACCGTTGTATTTGAGCGTAGAGCCTATCACACCCGATCATCACGTGGTGTCTCAAAGACGAAGAACTTTCATAACGGTGCATACTCGGGAGAACATTTCTTGATAATTTTAGTGAGAGATCATCTTATAATGCTATCGTCAATCAAAGCAAGATAAGATGCATAAAGGATAAACATCACATGCAATCAATATAAGTGATATGATATGGTCATCATCATCTTGTGCTTGTGATCTCCATCGCCGAAGCACCGTCATGATCACCATCGTCACCGGCGCGACACCTTGATCTCCATCGTAGCATCGTTGTCGTCTCGCCAACTATTGCTTCTACGACTATCGCTACTGCTTAGTGATAAAGTAAAGCAATTACATGGCTTTTGCATTTCATACAATAAAGCGACAACCATATGGCTCCTCGCCATTGCCGATAACTCGGTTACAAAACATGATCATCTCATACAATAAAATATAGCATCACATCTTGACCACATCACATCACAACATGCCCTGCAAAAACAAGTTAGACGTCCTCTACTTTGTTGTTGCAAGTTTTACATGGCTGCTACGGGCTGAGCAAGAACCGTTCTTACCTACGCATCAAAACCACAACGATAGTTTGTCAAGTTGGTGCTGTTTTAACCTTCGCAAGGACCGGGCGTAGCCACACTCGGTTCAACTAAAGTGAGATAAACTGACACCCGCCGGTCACCTTTAAGCAACTAGTGCTCGAAGCGGTGAAACCAGTCTCGCGTAAGCGTACGCGTAATGTCGGTCCGGGCCGCTTCATCTCACAATACCGCCGAACCAAAGGAGACTCCTCGTCATGTCCCCGATCTCATTCGGGACTCCGAACTCCTTCGGTACATCAAAACTCATAAACTCATAATATAAATGTCATCGAAACCTTAAGCGTGCGGACCCTATGGGTTCGAGAACTATGTAGACATGACCTAGAACTATTCTTGGTCAATAACCAATAGCGGAACCTGGATGCCCATATTGGCTCCTACATATTCTACGAAGATCTTTATCGGTCAAACCGCATAACAACATACTTTGTTCCCTTTGTCATCGGTATGTTACTTGCCCGAGATTCGATCGTCGGTATCCAATACCTAGTTCAATCTCGTTATCGCAAGTCTCTTTACTCGTTCCGTAATACATCATCTCGCAACTAACTTATTAGTTGCAATGCTTGCAAGGCTTATATGATGTGTATTACCGAGAAGGCCCAGAGATACCTCTCCGACAATCGGAGTGACAAAACCTAATCTCAAATACGCCAACCCAACATGTACCTTTGGAGACACCTGTAGTACTCCTTTATAATCACCCGATTCGTTGTGACGTTTGGTAGTACCAAAGTGTTCCTCCGTAAGCGGAGTTGCATAATCTCATAGTTACAGGAACATGTATAAGTCATGAAGAAAGCAATAGCAACATACTAAGCGATCAAGTGCTAGGCTAACGGAATGGGTCATGTCAATCAGATCATTCTCCTAATGATGTGATCCCGTTAATCAAATGACAACTCATGTCTATGGTTAGGAAACATAACCATCTTTGATTAACGAGCTAGTCAAGTAGAGGCATACTAGTGACACTGTTTGTCTATGTATTCACACATGTATCATGTTTCCGGTTAATACAATTCTAGCATGAATAATAAACATTTATCATGAAATAAGGAAATAAATAATAACTTTATTATTGCCTCTAGGGCATATTTCCTTCAGTCTCCCACTTGCACTAGAGTCAATAATCTAGTTCACATCATCATGTGATTCAACACTAATATTCACATCTGTATGTGATTAACACCCATAGTTCACATCGTCATGTGACCAACACCCAAAGGGTTTACTAGAGTCAATAATCTAGTTCACATCGCTATGTGATTAACACCCAAAGAGTACTAAGGGATGATCATGCTTTGCTCATGAGAGAAGCTTAGTCAACGGGTCTGTCACATTCAGAGCCTTATGTATTTTGCAAATATTCTATGTCTACAATGCTCGCACGGGCTACTCTAGCTAATTGCTCCCACTTTCAATATGTATCCAGATTGAGACTTAGAGTCATCGGATCAGTGTAAAAACTTGCATCGATGTAACTCTTTACGACGGGCTCTTTTATCACCTCCATAATCGAGAAATATTTCCTTAGTCCTCACTAAGGATGTTTTTGACCAATGTCCAGTGATCTACTCCTAGATCACTATTGCAGTCCCTTGCCAAGCTTAGTGGTAAGGTATGCAATAGATCTGGTACACAACATGACATACTTTATAAAACCTATGGCTGATGCATAGGGAATGACTTTCATTCTCTTCCTATCTTCTGCCGTGGTCGGGTTTTGAGTCTTACTCAATCTCACACCTTGTAACACAGGCAAGAACTCTTTCTTTGACTGTTCCATTTTGAACTACTTCAAAATCTTGTCAAGGTATGTATTCATTGAAAAACATATCAAGCGTCTTGATCTATCTCTATAGATCTTGATGCTCAATATGTAAGCAGCTTCACCGAGGTCTTTCTTTGAAAAACTCCTTTCAAACACTCCTTTATGCTTTGCGAATAATTCTACATTATTTCCGATCAACAATATGTCATTCACATATACTTATCGGAAAGGCTGTAGTGCTCCCACTCACTTTCTTGTAAATCAGGCCTTTCCAAAAGTCTCAGATAAAATCATATGCTTTGATCAACACATCAAAGCGTATATTCCAACTCGAGATGCTTGCACCAGTCCATTGATGGATCGCTGGAGCTTGCACATTTTGTTAGCACCTTTAGGATTGACAAAATCTTCGGTTGCATCATATACAACTCTTCTTTAAGAAAATCATTAAGGAATGCAGTTTTGACATCCATTTGCCATATTTCATAAAATGTGGCAATTGCTAACATGATTCGGACAGACTTTTAAGCATCAATACAAGTGAGAAAATCTCATTGTATTCAACATCTTGAACTTTGTCTAAAACCTTTTCGACAAGTCTAGCTTTGTAGATAGTAACACTACTATCAAGATCTGTCTTCCTCTTGAAGATCCATTTATTTAACATGGCTTGCTGATCATCGAGCAAGTCAATCAAAGTCCATACTTTGTTCTCATACATGGATCCTATCTCAGATTTTATGGCCTCAAGCCATTTCGCGGAATCTGGGCTCATCATCGCTTCCTCATAGTCCGTAGATTCATCATGGTCTAGTAACATGACTTCGAACACGATTACCGTACCACTCAGTGCGGATTTTACTCTGGAAGACCCACGAGGTTTGGTAGCAACTTGATCTGAAGTTTCATGATCATCATCATTAACTTCCTCACTAATTGGTGTAGGAATCACTGGAACTGATTTCTGTGATGAACTACTTTCCAATAAGGGAGAAGGTACAATTACCTCATCAAGTTCTACTTTCCTCCCACTCACTTCTTTCGAGAGAAACTCCTTCTCTAGAAAGGATCCATTCTTAGCAACGAATGTTTTTGCCTTTGGATCTGTGATAGAAGGAGTACCCAACAGTTTCCTTTGGGTATTCTATGAAGACGCACTTTTCCGATTTGGGTTCGAGCTTATCAGGTGAAAACTTTTTCACATAAGCATCACAACTCCAAACTTTTAAGAAACGACGGCTTAGGTTTACTGTTAAACCACAGTTCATACGGTGTCGTCTCAACGGATTTAATGGTGCCCTATTTAATGTGAATGCAGCTGTCTCTAATGCATAACCCCAAAACGATATTGGTAAATTGGTAAGAGACATCATTGATCGCACCATATCAAATAAAGTGCGGTTATGACGTTCGGACACACCATTACGTTATGGTGTTCCATGTGGCGTGAGCTGTGAAACTATTCCACATTGTTTTATATGAAGGCCAAACTCGTAACTCAAATATTCTCCTCCACGATCAGATCGTAGAAACTTTATTTTCTTATTACGATGATTCTCCACTTCACTCTGAAATTCTTTGAACTTTTCAAATGTTTCAGACTTGTGCTTCATTAAGTAGATATACTCATATCTGCTCAAATCATCTTGTGAAGGCCAAAAATAACGATACTTGCCGTGAGCTTTAACACTCATCGGACCGCATACATCAAGTATGTATTATTTCCAATAAGTCATTTGCTCGCTCCATTGTTCGGAGAAGCGAGTCTTTAGTCATCTTGCCCATAAGGCATGGTTCGTAAGCATCAAGTGATTCATAATCAAGTGATTCCAAAACCCATCAGCATGGAGTTTCTTCATGCGCTTTACACCAATATGACCTAAGCAGCGATTGCCACAAATAAGTTGCACTATCATTATTAACATTGCATCTTTTGGCATCAATATTATGAATATGTGTATCACTACGATTGAGATCCAACAAACTATTTTTATTGGGTGTATGACCATTGAAGGTTTTATTCATTTAAACAGAACAACAATTATTCTTTGACTTTAAATGAATAACCGTTTTCAAAACTATTTTCATTGGGTGTATGACCATCGAAGGTTTTATTCATTTAAGCAGAACAACAATTATTCTTTGACTTAAAATGAATAACCGTTTTGCAATAAACATGATCAAATCATATTCATGCTCAACGCAAACACCAAATAACATTTATTTAGGTTTAACACTAATCCCGAAAGTATAGGGAGTGTGCGATGATGATCATATCAATCTTGGAACTACTTCCAACACTCATCGTCACTTCCCTTCAACTAGTCTCTGTTTATTCGTAACTCCTGCTTTTGAGTTACTAATCTTAGCAACCGAACAAGTATCAAATACTCAGGGGCTACTATAAACACTAGTAAGGCACACATCAATAACATGTATATCAAATATACTCTTGTTCAATTTGCCATCCTTCTTATCCGCCAAATACTTGGGGTAGTTCCACTTCCAGTGACCAGTTCCATTGCAGCAAAAGCACTTAGTCTCGGGCTTAGGTCCAGACTGGGCTTCTTCACTCGAACAACAACTTGCTTGCCGTTCTTCTTGAAGTTCCCTTCTGCCCTTTGCCCTTTTCCTTGAAACTAGTGGTCTTGTCAATCATCAGCACTTGATGCTCTTTTCTTGATTTCTACCTTTGTCGATTTCAGCATCACGAAGAGCTTGGGAATTACTTTTGTCATCCCTTGCATATTATAGTTCATCACGAAGTTCTACTAACTTGGTGATGGTGACTAGAGAATTCTGTCAATCACTATCTTATCGGAAGATTAACTCCCACTTGATTCAAGCGATTGAAGTACCCAGACAATCTGAGCACATGCTCACTATTTGAGCGATTCTCCTCCATCTTTTAGCTATAGAACTTGTTGGAGACTTCATATCTCTCAACTCGGTATTTGCTTGAAATATTAACTTCAATTCTGGAACATCTCATATGGTCCATGACGTTCAAAACGTCTTTGAAGTCCCGATTCTAAGCCTTTAAGCATGGTGCACTAAACTATCAAGTATCATCATATTGAGCTAGCCAAGCGTTCATAACGTCGCATCTCGCTCCTGCAATAGGTCTGTCACCTAGCGGTGCATTAAGGACATAATTCTTCGGTGCAGCAATGAGGATAAACCTCAGATCACGGATCCAATCCGCATCATTGCTACTAACATTTTTCAATACAATTTTTCTCTAGGAACATATCAAAACAAACATATAAAAGCATAGGGAAGCAACAACGCGAGCTATTGATCTACAACATAATTTGCAAAATACTACCAGGACTAAGTTCATGATAAATTTAAGTTCAATTAATCATATTATTTAAGAACTCCCACTTAGACTGACATCTCTCTAGTCATCTTAAGTGATTACGTGATCCAAATCAACTAAACCATGTCCGATCATCACGTGAGATGGAGTAGTTTCAATGGTGAACATCACTATGTTGATCATATCTACTATATGATTCACGCTCGACCTTCGGTCTCCGTGTTCGAGGCCATATCTGTTATATGCTAGGCTCGTCAAGTTTAACTTTGAGTATTCGCGTATGCAACTGTTTTGCACCCGTTGTATTTGAGCGTAGAGCCTATCACACCCGATCATCACGTGGTGTCTCAAAGACGAAGAACTTTCGCATAGCGGTGCATACTCGGGAGAACACTTCTTGATAATTTTAGTGAGAGATCATCTTATAATGCTACCGTCAATCAAAGCAAGATAAGATGCATAAAGGATAAACATCACATGCAATCAATATAAGTGATATGATATGGTCATCATCATCTTGTGCTTGTGATCTCCATCGCCGAAGCACCGTCATGATCACCATCGTCACCGCGCGACACCTTGATCTCCATCGTAGCATCGTTGTCGTCTCGCCAACTATTGCTTCTACGACTATCGCTACTGCTTAGTGATAAAGTAAAGCAATTACATGGCGTTTGCATTTCATACAATAAAGCGACAACCATATGGCTCCGCCGATTGCCGATAACTCGGTTACAAAACATGATCATCTCATACAATAAAATATAACATCACGTCTTGACCATATCACATCACAACATGCCCTGCAAAAACAAGTTAGACGTCCTCTACTTTGTTGTTGCAAGTTTTACGTGGCTGCTACGGGCTGAGCAAGAACCGTTCTTACCTACGCATCAAAACCACAGCGATAGTTTGTCAAGTTGGTGCTGTTTTAACCTTCGCAAGGACCGGCGTAGCCACACTCGGTTCAACTAAAGTGAGAGAAGCGGACACCCGCCGGTCACCTTTAAGCAACTAGTGCTCAAGCGGTGAAACCAGTCTCGCGTAAGCGTCTGCGTAATGTCGGTCCGGGCGCTTCATCTCACAATACCGCCGAACCAAAGTATGACATGCAGGTAAGCAGTATGACTTATATCGCCCACAACTCACTTGTGTTCTACTCGTGCATATGACATCAACGCATAAAACCAGGCTCGGATGCCATTGTTGGGAAACGTAGTAATTTCAAAAAATTCCTACGCACACGCAAGACCATGGTGATGGCATAGCAACGAGAGGGAGACTATCTGTCCACGCCCTCGTGAGACCGAAAGCGGAGCGTTATAACAACGCGTTGATGTAGTCGACGTCTTCACGATCCGACCGATCCAAGAACCGAGCGTCACGGCACCTCCGAGTTCTGCACACGTTCAGCTCGATGGCGATCCCGGACTCCGATCCAGCAAAGTGTCGGGATGAGTTCCGTCAAGACGACGGCGTGGTGACGATGATGATGCTCCACCGGCGACGAGGGCTTCGCCTAAGCTCCATGACGATATGACTTCTCCGGCGCAGGGCTTCGCCTAAGCTCATGACGATATGACCAAGTGGAATATGGTGGAGGGGGCACCGACACGGCTAAGGAACGATCCGTAGATCAACTTGTGTGTTCATGGGGTGCCCCTGCCCCGTATATAAAGGAGGAGGGAGGAGGAGGCCGGCTCTAGGAGGCGCGCCATGGGGAGTCCTACTCCCAGGGAGTAGGATTCCCCTTCCTAATCCAACTAGGAGTCCTTCCATGTATTAGGAGTAGGAGACAAGGAAGGGAAGAGAGAAGGAAGGAAGGAGGGGTGCGGCCCTCCCCTAGTCCAATTCGGACTAGGCCATGGAAGCGCGGCCTGCCCTAGGCAGCCCTCTCTCTTTCTGCAGGGCCCAATAAGGCCCAATACTTCTCCCGGCGAATTCCCGTAACTCTCCGGTACTCTGAAAATACCGAATCATTGGAACCATTCGAACTCCGAATATAGTCGTCCAATATATCGATCTTTACGTCTCGACCATTTCGAGACTCCTCGTCATGTCCCCGATCTCATCCGGGACTCGAACTCCTTCGGTACATCAAAACTCATAAACTCATAATATAAGCATCGCATCGAAACCTTAAGCGTGCGGACCCTACGGGTTCGAGAACTATGTAGACATGACCTAGAACTATTCTTGGTCAATAACCAATAGCGGAACCTGGATGCCCATATTGGCTCCTACATATTCTCGAAGATCTTTATCGGTCAAACCGCATAACAACATACTTTGTTCCCTTTGTCATCGGTATGTTACTTGCCCGAGATTCGATCGTCGGTATCCAATACCTAGTTCAATCTCGTTACGGCAAGTCTCTTTACTCGTTCCGTAATACATCATCTCGCAACTAACTTATTAGTTGCAATGCTTGCAAGGCTTATATGATGTGTATTACCGAGAAGGCCCAGAGATACCTCTCCGACAATCGGAGTGACAAAACCTAATCTCGAAATCGCCAACCCAACATGTACCTTTTGAGACACCTGTAGTACTCCTTTATAATCACCCGATTACGTTGTGACGTTTGGTAGTACCAAAGTGTTCCTCCGTAAGCGGAGTTGCATAATCTCATAGTTACAGGAACATGTATAAGTCATGAAGAAAGCAATAGCAACATACTAAACGATCAAGTGCTAGGCTAACAGAATGGGTCATGTCAATCAGATCATTCTCCTAATGATGTGATCCCGTTAATCAAATGACAACTCATGTCTATGGTTAGGAAACATAACCATCTTCGATTAACGAGATAGTCAAGTAGAGGCATACTAGTGACACTCTGTTTGTCTATGTATTCACACATGTATCATGTTTCCGGTTAATACAATTCTAGCATGAATAATAAACATTTATCATGAAATAAGGAAATAAATAATAAGTTTATTATTGCCTCTAGGGCATATTTCCTTCAGGTCAGGGGGTAACCGAGGGACCCACAAGTTAGGGGGGGCGTGCCCTCCCCCCTTGTCGCCGCCTCGTGGCTCTTCTGACTTGAAATCCAAGTCTCCGGGGTGTCTTCTGGTCCAAGAAAAATCATCACGAAATTTTATTCTGTTTGGACTCCGTTTGGTATTCCTTTTGTGCAGAACTCAAAAACAAGGACAAAACAGAAACTAGCACTGGCTTCTAGGTTTATAAGTTAGTCCCAAAAATAATATAAAATAGCATATTAATGCATATAAAACATCCAAAACAGATAATATAATAGCATGGAACAATAAAAAATTATAGATACGTTGGAGACGTATCACAATCCACCACAAAGCAGGAGTAGGGTTTTACACAGAAAGGTGGCCCGAACCTAGGTAAATCTCTGTGTTCATCTCCTTTTCCGGCTAGCACGAGATCGATGAGGCCAAGCCGTGGGGCGATGAGCTTGAGGCTGCAGCTAGGCTAGATCTTCGCACACGCCCCGGAGTTCGAACCTTGATTGGGTCCATGGAGCCCCAATTCCGACACATTCATTTCGAATTCATTCGATCTTCTTATTGCATTACCCATGGAACAAGCTTTCAAATGTCACTTGATGCCTTTGTTTCTTCATAAGAATTGTCATTCATTATCAAGTCTCAATGCATATGTGTGTATTGATGGATTACATCCTTCAATTCATCTAATATCCTTCATGCGTTGCCAATGGGACTTTCCTTCAAATGTATGACTCAATGCAAACATTAGTCCATTAGGATTGTATTTAATTACCAAAACCACACATGGGGACTACATGCACTTTCACCAGTCCCAATGAGAGATACTATGAGGGCATTAGGAGCTTTCCAGATCTGCCAAAGGCTACCAGAAGGACAAAGAAACAAGAGAACCTCAGATGATGAGGATGAATACTTTGTGGCTAGTGAGGCCACATCATAGAAGAAGGCGGTGTTGAGGAATGAATATGATACTTCTGATAGTACTAGGCCCAGTGCCAAGGAAAGGACTGCTGTAAGGAGAGTCCCTATGTCAACGGCATGCAAATCCTCAGCTCCAAAGGAAACAATGATATTCACCTTGGAGGAGCCAAGTGATGCAAAAGGTGATGCCAGTAAGAAGAAAAAGAGGATGAGGAAGACAATGGCTAGAATGATTGGCAGACCCTCCATGATGATTGATGAGGAGCGGGAGGAAGAAGAACCAGAAGCTGAAACACCTCCAGCAAAGACAGATAAACTGATGTCAGATGTTATGAAGATAGTTGTTCCCTCTAAGCCCAAGTCCAAGCCCAAAGCTGTTGCACCTAAGAGGTCTACAAGGAATATCTCTGCTGCTGATAAGAACAAGGCCTCAGTGCCTAAAGTTGAGGTTGATGAGGAGCCACTAGTGCTCAGGAAGCTGAAGCCCAAGATTCCAGATCATGATAATGCTCATCCTGTTGCTGAAAACATGATGCTCAAGAAGGATAAGGGATTGAGAGAATGGAGGAAGATTGATCCCTACTCTGTCAAGAGGAGGACTGCTTGTGATTGTGGCTTCCACATCACAGAACAATAAGATTAGTATGAGACTGTGCTGCTAGACAAGAAGCCCATCGTCAGTGACATGAATTGGGTGGACTGGAAATACATTGACACAAATGAAGACTATTTCCCCCACGTTCATGAGAGTTTTAGACTTGCAGGTGTTGACAAGTTTGTTGGTCAGAAGCTCACCAAGTCGAACGATGAGATGATCATGCAATTCTACTCCACAACTCATTTCCATCCAGATGGGAGCCACTACAAAAAAAAGACACTTCCCTGATGATACGTGTTTGTCACAGTAGGTCACGTTTTCTGTCATGCATGTACATCCATGACGATTTTATGACAGAATCAAGATAGTCATACCTGTGCTGTCGTAGAAGTATTCCATGACATTACCAAAATTATCATCACGGGAGTGTCCACTTCCATGGCGATAAATCACGCGTCATAGAAGTGCTTTCATCAAGGGTGACAGACACGTGGCATCGACCGTAATGGCTCGCTGTTAAGCTAGCGGGTCCGGTTTTGGATCCGATAACCCGTTAACAGCCCGGACCAATGGGGATTTTCCACGTGTAAAATTATCATTGGCCGACGGAACCACGTGTCAGCTCCTCGTTGGGACAGATGTCATCCAATCATTGGACAGGAGGCGCCTATGATACGTCGACACGTGGCACAGCCCAATAGAGGCCCATTCCGGTGAAAAGGCCGGCCCAGCTAAAGGCCCACCATGTTTTTTCAGACACTAGTGGGCTGGCCCGTTAACAGCCTGCCATGTTTTGGGTCAAATTGATGCCCATATCAGATCAGGCCCGTTCACAGCCTGCCGAGTTTTAGGCCAAATTACGGCCCATATCGAATCAGGCCCGTTAACAGGCCACTGTACCGTTGGGACCATTCTAAGAAAGGTTTATTTCAGCCTGTTAAATGCCCATTTACCAGTTCGGCCCGATAATAGTTTCGGCCTGTTAGCGGCCCGTGGAGTATCTGGGACGTTGTCGGCCCGGTTTAACTTTAGGCCATTTAACGGCCCACGCAGAAACTAGGATATTTCTTGTCCGAAGTAAATTTAGGCCTCTTAATGGCCCGTAGTCTTCGTGGATAAATTTTAGCCCAACTGGCCTATCGGCCTGTTAATGGCCCGTGTAACAGTTGGGCCTAATTACAGCCCGCGTTGAATCCGGCCTGCTTACAGCCCATCTGATAATGGCCTGTGACACTTTTGGGCCTATGGCTCGCGTGGATACTGGGCTGCTTAAAGCCCATAATTTTATTAGGCCAAGCAGGCCCGAGATATATTTTGGCATGTTAACTGCTCGCCCTATTTGGGCCCAACATGGGCCTTTGGCAGTTTCGGCCTATATTGGCCCGTGAATTTTTCGGCTCAACGCTAGCTCAATCTAGGTTTTAGCCTATTAAAAGCCCATGGTATTCTGTGGCCCAGCTGGCCAGAACTGTACTCGGCCTGTTAAAAGCGGGAAACTACTATAGGTTTAGACCTGCTAATGGCCCAACATGATTATAGGCCCACGTTTTGGCCCATATGAGTAATGGGCTGGCCTGAAGACCGACAACACTGAGATCCACTAAACCTTCCGGCCTAAATTACAGCATACCGACCAAAGAATAAACCTAGACTATACAATAAAGAAATTACGGCATATTACATCCACTGGGAATCAAAGTTCGCTACCGGTGATAATAAAGCGCAACATGACTGCGGATTACATACACTGGGCATCAAAGGTCGCCACCAGTGCATATAAATGCACCGACAAAAGAATATACAAAACTGAGAGCACTTCAGAAGGCGCTAGGCCTGGCAAGGTTGGGCCTCGCAAGCAGCCGAACAAGCTGATGAGACCTCAGTTGCGTCAACGATAGAAGCTTCATACTTAGCTGTATGGCACCATAGTGCGCACGGCAGTCCCCTGACATCTTCATTATATCTTTGACTTCAAGTCGGAGCTGAGCTGAAGCAAGCCTTTCCGCTTTAAGTTGAGACTGAAGCAGTCGAACTTATTGAGGAAGCGACTGCACAGAGGTTGTCTCACACCTGCTGGTTAGTAGATTCAACTCACTGTCTTCATCAAGACAAGACCTTGGGGTCATCTTGTTGTCCTCAAGATGGTTTGGCTCACTATCTTCCCTAAAGTTCTGCCTGGCATAAGAGATACGACTCTGAAAGAGAAACAAGGAGACACGTAACAGGTTTCACAATTATATAAGCAAATAAATGGATCTGTTCTGCATAAGGAACATGTTTTTACAACTACAATTTAAAACTGGTTGTTGTTGCAAACATCCGATCACATGTAAACAACAAAGTAAACAGCAGTGGAGGAAATGATGCCTATCCAAATCTATACTAGAACAAAGCTTGAAGGCTTGAGAAGAATGAACTTACATTACATGTTAAGACGGGCTGGACAAAGCCCTTCTCCATGTTGATGGAAGGATAATTCAATAAATTCTCCAAAGAAAATTCTTTATAACCGTTGCCATTATTCTACATTTTGCAAAGAGTAAATATAGATCAAATAATATTGGAAGAAACAGAGGATAATGAAGCTCGGGTGCAGACTGATGATACATAATCAAATAGCAATTAATTAAGTACAGCGTTACAAGGCAAAAGGTACTGACAAGAGGAATACAGACATCAACGTGTGCAGTGGCATTGGCTTTATTCAACATTTTGGTAAGACTAAATGTAGATATGATAATTTGGAGAAAGTGGAGGGCAGGGCAGATAAGATGCAGAGTAATGCTAGACAATCAACTATCTCGCAATGCAAGTACAGTAATACCACCACCGTCCATTATTACTTGTCGCTCAAATGGATGTATCTAGCACTATTAAGTTCTAAATACATCCAATTGATCAACAATTAATTCGGTACAAAGGGAGTACATGACAACAAGTACTTACATGAGCAATCCAAAACTTCATAACCATTGTGTTAATTCTACATTTATCTAAGAGTAAATATAGATCTTACAATTTCAATCAAAGGGAGGATAAAGAAGTGAGCATTTACAGTGATGCTACATAATCAAACAGCAATGAGTGTAAGTATGCTGACAAAGGGCAAGAGGTACTGACAAGAGCAATGCAGAGCCCAGTATTGTCGTGAGTTCCTATGATCCTTTGAGCAAGGAGATTCATCTGAAATTAGTTTTCATACAAGAGAGAAGGTAAAGCACATGCAGAAATTTAGGAGTTCAAATTTTGAATTGATCTCATAGACAGTACCTGACACTGGGCTCTCAGCAGTTCTAATAGGGGTTTGGCCACTAGAGTAGGGGTAAAGTGTGGTACAGTTGGGCCTGTGTTTTCTGTGGCTGCTGATCTATCTGATTTAATAGGTATCACTACCTTTTCCAAATACCTAGTTTGTACTCCTTGAGGATCTGCACTCACCCTCTTCCTTTTGTACATCTATTACGAAAGAAAAACATTTGACTGGAAAAACATAGTATGACGACACATGGAATAGGTACAGAGATAGGTATGGCATATACTCATATATGATGCTTAAACTAAGCAGATGGTGTAACAAAGTACAAGTAATTCAAGAGGTCAGATGCAAAATATGTGCGACCAATACAACCTTGCCAAGTTAGAGCAAGCACCTTGATGGGTGAATAAGATAGGCCATCCTCCACCATGGAAAGTTTGTTAGCCAGTGGATTGTTCCACAATATTCCTCTCGTGGGCCCATTCTCTTATTCATTTTGATAATGTTCAATACCTGACATGCATGAAAACATAAAAAAAAGTGAGATTATATTTGTAATGCAGAAGTGATTCTAATCCAATACTTCCTCCCTGTGAACCCCTTTGTGCTATCTCTACAATTCTTCTAAGAGGTGTCATGCATGCTGTAATTTGGTGTGTGCATTAATATAATGTGGCCTACTACTGAAAATATGAGAGCTCCAGAAGTGATGATACTTCGCAGATGACAGCTTCAACATATAGTAAAGAAGAACAAGTCAACCTGACCTGACAGATTCAAAATGTACTATGGGAGAATAACTCGACCTGACCAGTCGACCGCAAGAGAAGAGGATCATCTTAAAGAAGAGCAGAAGAGCAAGCAGATTGAAGATATTACAAGTATTTCTATACAATGTCGGTTCGCCACCCATGATAAACCAGAGCGCACAGAGAAATACTATTCCTTCTGGTCTCTCCATATGTGGCTCACATGCATTTCGAAACTGAAGTAGGAACATTTAGCTGAGCAATTAAATATCTCGCAGTTTTACTAATATCAGCATAATATCAGATTTGAATTTGTACAACTAAGCTTGTTTAGCTCGATGGGTGGAGCAGTGCTATTACGACACGAACCACGTAGGCTGATCGTGGTCAACATAAAATGGGGAAATCGTAAGCATGATGAGTATAGTATTGACCGTGGCAGTGGGATGGCAGATCTGAAGCTGCAAACCGCGCAAAGGGTAGTTAGCAACCGATGTTTGCTTTGAAATAACAACTAAAAGTTGGTATGGACAAGAAAGTACAGTCAACAAGTGACAAAGAAATGCAATTCTGCTGTCTCTCTATATGTCGCGACATGCATTTGGAAACTCAAGTGGGACCTTTAGCTAACCAATTAAATGTGTCTGTTAACTAATATCAGTATCATATCACAATCATATTTGAACAACTAAGCTTTGGAAGTTTGAGTGTTGTGTTGTTTATCTTGAAGGGTGGAGTAATTCTAGTACGACAGAAAGCACCTACGCAGATCGTAATAGAGTAGATAAAAGGGGAAAACTCTAAGCATCAAGAGTAAAATCAGGAAAGTGGAACTAGCTGGACCAGTGGGTGGCGCACATGCTTTTCCAAACGAATATAGGAACATTAGGTGACCAATTAAACGTTCTCTGTTTTAGTAATATGAGCATCATATCAGATTCGTATTTCAACACGTAAGCTTTGGAATTATGAGTGGCATGTTGTTTCGCTTGATGGGTTGAGGTCTTGAGGAGCAGTGCTAGCACGACACGAAGCAGTGAAGCACCTACGTTGATGGTAGTGAATATAAAGGGGGGAAACCATAAGCTTTACGAGTATAGTGACCGTGCCATGGCGGATCAGAAGGTGAAAACCGAACAAAGATACTTCGCAACCAATGTTTGCTTTCAACTAGCCACTACGATTTGGTGAAGACAAGAAAAGTACAGTAAACAATTTACGATCTATTTTCCAGGTGAGATCAATAACTTAAGCACATATGGAAGAGTACCACCTATCTTGCGACGCCGTGTAGGCCCCTGCTGATATGTTGAGGGTGTTGTGGGTGCGATGGTTGTCGGCGGCGCGGAAGAAGACTTTAGACGGCAGACGGCTGGGCCGGGGGATAAATCATGTTGCCGTGGACGAGGCGGTCGTAGGAGCGGCAACAGCAAGGTGGAGGACGGCGCCGATGAAGCGAGACAACGCGATGAAAGGATCCTGGTCTAGTGCCATGGATGAGAAACGTCTTCTCTTGTAGTGGACGAAGGGGTAGGGGTAGCGGCTCCGGCAAGGTGGAGGATGGGGTGGCGGACGGAGGAGGCTGGCCGCAGTTGGGAGGTTGTCATGGCGCCGATGGTGTATGAATGGGGAAATGGAGGGGGGGATCTCAAACTTTGGGACGCGCTTGTCTGAAATGTGGGAAAGTTACGAACTTATCCCTCGTTTAAAATTTCGGACATCATGTCAGTTGGGGATAGGACGGTAATCTCGCATCTCCCAAATATTTGCCGGTAACGATTTCGGGCGAGGAGAGGGTGTTTTGCCGTCCACGGTTGGCGCCCACGGTGTATGAACACGGCTGACAGGTAGGGTGGTTGTGTCACGTCTGAGGGAAGTTACACATCTGCCCCTATTTAAAATATTAGCCTACATCGATTTTGGACGAGGAGAGTTTGTTTGTGCCGCCCACCGTGGATGAATGGGGAAATTGAGGGAGAGACACATGTCTTTCGGACGAGCTTGAATCAAATGTGTTTTGCCGCCCTCGTTTGGCGCCCACCGTGTCTGAATGGGCTCAGAGGTCATCGTGTCACGTCTGATTGAAGTTACTAGTCTAGCCCTATCGACAGCAGTGTAAATCCGGTCGATAAGGATGTCAAGTGTCGAGGGTAGACAGTAATTTCCATCTATAAACACTTGCTTCGGGCAGCCCACAAATGATAGTGGGTGTTTAGCCGCCGTTCAAAACTTGGGAGAATTAGCATTCACGTTTGCCACAGGCCCCGCAACTAAATCCAAATCCAATTTTTATTCGATTACGAATATCCACAGATAATTCTACGTTTTGTTATTTATTTCTTCAAAACCACAACAAAGATTTATTCCACCTTTATATATGATTATGATTTAGAAATGCCATGATCTTCGAATTCAATAGGTTGGATACACTTTGAGTCAAACAGTTATTTCATCCAATACAATATGCTCACACGAAAAACAATTCACCTTATGTCAATCATACAAGTACTGAGGATTACCTCACCTAAAAAATTTGGATCATTACAACTCATGGACAACAAAGGGGGTCTTAAAACATAATCCATTCAGAGACATGACACAACATGCAAGTACAATAATCTAATGACAATTTCAACTGGTATCTAAAAAAGAACTGGGATTACCCTGGGCTTCAGATAGCAGAAGCAGCAGGACCTCCTCCGTCTTCGCATGCAACATTCTTACTTCCTCCAATTCTTGGGTTGCTTGCATAATGCGTGCAGCTAATTGCATGACTTCCAGCTTCAAGATCGATATTACCTCATTCATGGCAGCCACACCATCTTTCTGCCTCTAGTAGAGCCTCAAGAACTATAATATCTGTGCTCAGACTGCTCTCTGGCGGTGTTGCCTCTGAACTGCTACCATCTGGTAACATGGATGGCGCACTGCTTCCACAAATAGATTCTGGGGTTGTACATTGTGTCCTAGTTTGAATGGCATCCTGAAAGGTTTCCGCTGGACATAAGTAAGAGATAGTTATCGCATGATCCAGGAAGTAAGCTTACATGGTAAACGACATACGAATTATTGCCGAGCATGGCAAGCTATATTTAAATGGTCCGAAGCAGCATCAGCCGAAAAGAAATTAAAATGGTAAGATGAAACTAGGAATGTAAGTGGCAAATAAACGACATCCGCCAGTCCCATCTAGTTATTTTTTTCTAGCTCCCTAGTTCATTTTCCTAAAAAAAAAACAAAAACTCTTTTGAACTATCATACCACTAGTGGACTTTAATCGGGATTAAACAGGACCTAGTTGACATCCCTAGTTTAAAGGTTGTGTACCACCGCTATATTTAAGTTGCCAAGGCATCTAAGCAGTTGAAATAATCTGAGAAAGCACTTAACAGGGTGGCCTCATATAAAATACAAAGACAGACTTGTGATGAAGTTCAGAGGAAAAGTTAAGGACTCAAATGAACTAGGCATGCATTTCTTTACGATAGTACAGCAGACACTGTTGACATATTGGCCAACTCAAGTATAGCGTAACAAGTAACAAACAAGCATTCGAATCAAGCAATACAACAAAGTAGACAACTGAACTATTTGTAATTCTGTAGGATTACAGGTTGAGGGCACAAGCCAAGAAATCATCCCACACGCATTACATTTCACATGTACTAAAACACACTAGCTTACCATATGTTGCTGTGAAGCCTCGCTGCTGTTGCAATGTTCTTTGAAGATATCGTCAGCATCCCGTGGTTGCAAATCTAGTTGTTGTAGTTTATTCAACACCCTCTATTTAGGTAAAATTAATTTTAATCACATGCACTGGTTCGAATTGATCATCAATGGTTCATCTAAACTAATGAAAGAAGGGTGTGTGCATACATGACAATATATCTGCTTCCCTCTATTTTTATGCTTCTTCGAGGTGCCAGCCCCAAAAGAACAAATATTTTTCTTGATGGGGTTGGCAGCTCCATAATTAATAGAAGCATCAAATTAGTCATGCAACTTGGGAAGATCAAGAACACACAAAAAAGTAATGAACAGAGGCTCGGAGCAGTGACTTAATAGCTAGCATCAGAAAATGTAGGGTAAAACAAACAAAAAGCAGCGGATCCACATGCTAGTTTGCTGATGTGTAATTAAGCATAGAGAACATGAAGCAGTCTGATGGAACCAACAGGTGGCATCAGAACAACACCATTATCACAAATATAGCATGCAAGAAGTAAAATAGTAGGCAGTGATATCTAGGAAGTACAGTAATACTTAGGACAAAACTAAAGCATATTAACTATATGTGCACTGGTATGTAATTTAGCACATGCAACATGTTCAGTACCAGAAGTATGGCCCTACAGGTTCAAGCAGAATAATGCGTCTCATGAAAAATTGAATGATGTCCTGAAGAAATTCAAAGGTGCGGCGCTTATGCTAAGAAAGTGAACGTAGGCGCCGGCCGTTGGATAATAGTACCTGATTCTCGGCGGCGTATGGGTATCATTGTCATATTTGATAGCTAAGGACCGTCGATGGTGCTCGAGTTGCGGTTGAGTTTGGGCTGGCTATCACCGTCGCTCAAGCGGCTCCGGTGCTTCTATTGCGGTGCCTGTCGACATGCAAGAAAGCTCATATGTGGTAAGTGAACAGTTGCACAATCAAGAAGAGAAAAACATAAGGAGTACACATCGAAATAAGCTGATGAGGCTGAGGCGTCAGTAAAGCAGGGCCGGTGGAGTTGAATATAGCGTCCGTGGAGCGGGTCCGGTGCAGTGGACGAAGGCTTCGGCGGGCGCGGTGTACAGTGCTTTCGGTGAGGCGGATCTGTTGCGGCGGACGAGGGCTTGTATGAAGGGCCAGTGATGGGGTGGACGAGGGAGTCAGTGAAGGGCCTACACTGTGGTGGACGAGGGCGCCGGTTAAGAAGATCCGGTGCCGTGGACCATGATGGCGGTCAAGGAGATCTGGAGCGGTGGACAAGCCACTCGCTGAAGCGGCTCCGGTGAAGTGGTGAGTTGGCAGTTGGGGGTTCCAAGGTGCGGAAGGTAGATCCGGCGGGGTGTGAGGTCCGCCACTGTGGCGGAGGACTAGATTCGTGACTTGCCATGGTGGGGGGGGCGGGGTCGGGAGGGAAGGGGAGGGGCTCTAGGGAAGAATGTTGGGGGCAAAGAGGGGAAAACAATGGAGTTACCAAAGCAGCCATTTTCCGTTCATGTGGCAGGGGTAAAATAGGAATATCGCGGGGCTAAACTTTTGGGCGCGAGATATTTCGATGTGAGCGGGAAGTTTCAAAGCTTTTGGCGCCTGAAAATATAAGTGTTCTACTCTTGTACGGCCGACTATGATATCATAGCCGAGAATTTATTTGTTTTGCACGCAAAAAAAGTGCAAGTTTTGAAAATCAATGTCTCTAACTCGAAACTTAGATTGTCAATTCAATTCAAATATGGATCATTGAGCTTGTACAAGAAAATACCATCATACAGTCCAATTCAAATGAAATTCCAAATGTGTTTATCCTAAATATGATGACAAAAGCAAAAATGTGTATGTGTATGAATAAAGTGGATGATTATAAAGTTTGAACATGCCAGTATGTGTATATCTCTAGGTTTGATATATGAATTTGATATCACGAAATCCCGGCTTAAAAAATGTACGTCCATTTAAATGAATTACAAAATCTAATGATGGAGTCGAATTCCAAAATTCCAATCTTAGGTTTGTAATTCTGGTACATCAAGGTATATCACGCATGTTCAAAAGTATTGTTATCTGATAGTCCAAACTGTGAAACAAATTGATCAACCATGAGTGCACACACTATTGACCATATATATCTCAATTACACTAAAGTCCCTCAAATATAGACACCTCACTCTTTATCTGAAGCCAACCCCCCTGATAACCCACAAGTACAGGGGATCACAAGAGTTTTCGAGGGTAGAGTATTCAACCCAAATTTATTGATTCGACACAAGGGGAGCCAAAGAATAATCTTAAGTATTAGCAGTTGAGTTGTCAATTCAACCACACCTGGATAACTTAATATCTGCAGCAAAGTGTTTAGTAGCAAAGTAATATGATAGTAGTGGTAACGGTAACAAAGGTAACGGTAGCAAAAGTAATATTTTTGGTGTTTTGTAGTGATTGTAACAGTATAAATAAGCGAAGATCAATATATGAAAAGCTCGTAGGCATTGGATCGGTGATGGAGAATTATGTCGGATGCGGTTCATCATGTAACAATCATAACATAGGGTGACACAGAACTAGCTCCAATTCATCAATGTAATGTAGGCATGTATTCCGAATATAGTCATACGTGCTTATGGAAAATAACTTGCATGACATCTTTTGTCCTACCCTCCCGTGGCAGCGGGGTCCTAATGGAAACTAAGGGATATTAAGGCGTCCTTTTAATAGAGTACCGGAACAAAGCATTAGCACATAGTGAATACATTAACTCCTCAAACTATGGTGTTCACCGGGAGTGGTCCCGATTATTGTCACTTCGGGGTTGCCGGATCATAACACATAGTAGGTGACTATAGACTTGCAAGATAGGATCAAGAACTCACATATATTCATGAAAACATAATAGGTTCAGATCTGAAATCATGGCACCCGGGCCCTAGTGACGAGCATTAAGCATAGCAAAGTCATAGCAACATCAATCTCAGAACATAGTGGATAATAGGGATCAAACCCTAACAAAACTAACTCGATTACATGATAGATCTCATCCAACCCATCACCGTCCAACAAGCCTACGATGGAATTACTCACGCACGCCAGTGAGCATCATGAAATTGGTGATGGAGGATGGTTCATGATGACGACGGCGACGAATCCCCCTCTCCGGAGCCCCGAAAGGACTCCAGATCAACCCTCCCGAGAGGTTTTAGGGCTTGGTGGCGGCTCTGTGTCGTAAAACGCGACGAATCCTTATCTCTGATTTTTTCTCCCTGAAAGTGAATATATGGAGTTGGAGTTGAGGTCGGTGGAGCGTCAGGGGGCCCACGAGGCAGGGGGCGCGCCCCCACCCTCGTGGACAGGGTGTGGGCCCCCTGACATAGATTTTTCTTCCAGTATTTTTAATATTTTCTGAAAAGATGTTCCGTGGAGTTTCTGGTCATCCCGAGAACTTTTGTTTCTGCACATAAATAACACCACGGAAAGTCTGCTGAAAACAGCGTCAGTCCGGGTTAGTTCAATTCAAATCATGCAAGTTAGAGTCCAAAACAAGGGCAAAAGTGTTTGGAAAAGTAGATACGACGGAGACGTATCAACTCCCCCAAGCTTAAACCTTTGCTTGTCCTCGAGCAATTCAGTTGATAAACTGGAAGTGGTAAAGAAAAACTTTTACAAACTCTATTTGCTCTTATTGTTGCAAATATGTAAAGTCAGCATTCAAGTTTTCAGCAAAGATTATGACTAACCACATTCACAATAACTCTTAGGTCTCATGTTTACTCATATCAATGGCATAATCAACACTTTCTCAAAACAATCATGATATGATATAATAAGATGGTATCTCGCTAGCCCTTTCTGAGACCGCAAAATATAAATGCAGAGCACCTTTAAAGATCAAGGATTGACTAGACATTGTAATTCATGGTAAAAGAGATCCAATCATATTCATACCCAATATAAATTAATAGAAATTGATGCAAATGACAGCTGCGCTCTCCAGCTAGTGCTTTTTAATTAGAGGGTGATGACTCAACATAAAAGTAAATAGATAGGCCCTTCGCAGAGGGAAGCAGGGATTTGTAGAGGTGCCAGAGCTCGGTTTTGAAATAGAGATAAATAATATTTTGAGCGGCACACTTTCATTGTCAACATAACAACCAAGAGATGGCGATATCTTCCATGCTACACACATTATAGGCGGTTCCCAAACAGAATGGTAAAGTTTATACTCCCCCTCCACCAATAAGCATCAATACATGGCTTGCTCAAAACAACTAGTGCCTCCAACTAGCAACAGCCCCGGGGGAGTTTTGTTTGCAATTATTTTGATTTGATTTGCATAAAGCATGGGACTGGGCATCCCGGTGACCAGCCATTTTCTCGTGAGTGAGGAGCGGAGTCCACTCCTCTTGAGAATAACCCGCCTAGCATGGAAGATACGAACAACCCTAGTTGATACATGAGCTATTCGAGCATACAAAACAGAATTTCATTTGAAGGTTTAGAGTTTGGCACATACAAATTTACTTGGAACGGCAGGTAGATACCGCATATAGGAAGGTATAGTGGACTCATATGGAATAACTTTGGGGTTTAAGGGATTGGATGCACAAGCAGTATTCCCGCTTAGTACAAGTGAAGGCTAGCAAAAGACTGGGAAGCGACCAACTAGAGAGCGACAAGAGTCATGAACATGCATTAAAAGTAATGAACATTGAGTACACACATGAGTAGGATATAATCCACCATGAACATAAATATCGTGAAGGCTATGTTGATTTGTTTCAACTACATGTGTGAACATGTGCCAAATCGAGTCACTTAAATCATTCAAAGGAGGATCCACCCAACTATACCACATCACAACCATTTTAATAGCATGTTGGCACGCAAGGTAAACCATTATAACTCATAGCTAATCAAGCATGGCACGAGCAACTATGATCTCTAATTGTCATTGCAAACATGTTTATTCATAATAAACTGAATCAAGAACGATGAACTAATAATATTTACAAAAACAAGAGAGGTCGAGTTCATACCAGCTTTTCTCATCTCAGTCAGTCCATCATATATCGTCATAATTGCCTTTCACTTGCACGAGCGAACAATGTGAAAATAATAACAGTGCACGTGCATTGGACTAAGCTGGAATCTGCGAGCATTCAATAAATAGGAGAAGACAATGCAATATGGGCTCTTGGTTAAATCAACAATAATGCATATAAGAGCCACTTCAACAATTTAATTATGGTCTTCTCCTATCGACCCCCAAAGAAAGGGAAAGAAATAAAACTATTTACACGGAAAGCTCCCAACAAGCAAAAGAAGAACGGGAAATCTTTTTGGGTTTTGTTTTTAATTATTAATACTACAGCAAGAAAAGTAAACTAGCTAAAAGCTACTACTATTTTTTTTGGTTTTTCTGAAGGTTTAACAAACACACAAGAAGAAAGCAAGAAAAATAAAATAAACTAGCATGGATATTACAGTGAAAGAATATGAGAACCGACATCTAGCAATGAGTGTGTGAACATAAATGTAATGTCAGTGGGAAATACGTACTCCCCCAAGCTTAGGCTTTTGGCCTAAGTTGGTTCATTGCCACGGATGGCCTGGCGGATATCCATAGTTGTAGCTGGGGTCGTACCGAGATGCAGTGGCTATCGCCTCCTGAGCTGCAGTGTGGCGGCGAGCTGCCTCCGCCCTCCTCTCGTACTCATCTGCCTCCTCTCTGGTAATAACATATCTTCCTTTTGCCTGATAATCAAAGAAGGCAGGAGCAGGGAGAGTAATATGGACAGCGCGACGTCTGTCAAATATTGAGCGATACTGGAGAGGTGATTCATTCCTCTCAACAAACTGGTGGTGAACCATAGCATTAAAGTCTAGGTAAGCAGGAGGCAATTCAATGTCATCATTACGTATGGTTACACCAAGAAAATCATCTAAACGGGTTGCATAAATTCCACCAAAGAAATCTCCATTAAATCTATTATCATGCAACCTACGTGCAATAATCGCTCCCAAATTATAGGATTTGTCTCCTAACACAGCACTCCTAAGAATACTGAGGTCAGGAACACACATATGACACCACCCCTCCCTCGCTCCAAACCTAGTTAGGTCGCCACCGCCATGCTGCCTCCATTGTCAACCTTTGCCGGTCTGCCCATGAAGTTTACCCACCGATATACATACCCTCGCCGCATTGAGTTTCTTAGATGACGCTTGCGAAACGCCTCCTTTCCCAGAGATCCCCATCCCCAACCCCTCCCCCACTCCAGAGCGTCACAGCCTAAGCCCGGCTACGCTTCCCGTGGAGCTCGAGGAGCAAATAGCACAAAAGAGCTTTACCGCGGCCTCTTCGCCCGAGATCGGTAAGGTGGCCACCGAGGAAGCTGACGACAATGACTGGACCTGGATTGAGCCTTTCAATCAGTGGGCTAGAGTATTCTGGCATGTCGCGGACGCCAGCTACGACATCGAGGTCGTCAATGATGTCTACTATGCAACCTTCTCCTTGTTGACGTTGTTGGGCCTCCAAGTGCAGAGGTTTGTAGGACAGTAGCAAATTTCCCTCAAGTGGATGACCTAAGGTTTATCAATCCGTGGGAGGCATAGGATGAAGATGGTCTCTCTCAAGCAACCCTGCAACCAAATAACAAAGAGTCTCTTGTGTCCCCAACACACCCAATACAATGGTAGATTGTATAGGTGCACTGGTTTGGCGAAGAGATGGTGATACAAGTGCAATATGGATGGTAGATATAGGTTTTCGTAATCTGGAATTATAAAAACAGCAAGGTAACTAATGATAAAAGTGAGCGTAAACGGTATTGCAATGCGTTGAAACAAGGCCTAGGGTTCATACTTTCACTAGTGCAAGTTCTCTCAACAATAATAACATAATTGGATCATATAAATATCCCTCAACATGCAACAAAGAGTCACTCCAAAGTCACTAATAGTGGAGAACAAACGAAGAGATTATGGTAGGGTACGAAACCACCTCAAAGTTATTCTTTCCGATCAATCCATTGGGCTATTCCTATAAGTGTCACAAACATCCCTAGAGTTCATAGTAAAATAACACCTTAAGACACACATCAACCAAAACCCCCGGTCTATTCTGTTCCTCAAAGTTTTTAGGGTATATGGGAATATATAGGTGAAAGAAGTACGTCAGTGGAGCTTCATGGGGCCCACGAGGGTGGGGGCGCACCTGGGGGGGGGGGTAGGGCGCGCCCCCTACCTCGTGCCCACCTTGGAGCTTTCTTGACGTAGGGTCCAAGTCTCCTGTATCATATTCAGTGAGAAAATCACGTTCCCGAAGGTTTCATTCCGTTTGGACTCCGTTTGATATTCCGTTTGTTCGAAACACCGAAATAGGCAAAAAAAAACAGCAATTCTGGGCTGGGCCTCCGGTTAATAGGTTAGTCCCAAAAATAATATAAAAGTGGAAAATAAAGCCCAATATGGTCCAAAACAGTAGATAATATAGCGTGGAGCAATAAAAAATTATAGATACGGTGGAGACATATCAGGCATCCCCAAGCTTAATTCCTGCTCGTCCTCGAGTAGGTAAATGATAAAAAGAATTTTTGATGCGGAGTGCTACTTGGCATAATTTCAATGTAATTCTTCTTAATTGTGGTATGACTATTCAGATCCATGAGATTCAAGACAAAAGTTTAATATTGACATAAAAATAATAATACTTCAAGCATACTAACTAAGCAATCATGTCTCTCAAAATAACATGGCCAAAGAAAGTTATCCCTACAAAATCATATAGTCTGGCTATGCTCTATCTTCACCACATAAAGTATTTAAATCATGCACAACCCCGATGACAAGCCAAGCAATTGTTTCATACTTTTGACATTCTCAAACTTTTTCAATCTTCACGCAATACATGAGTGTGATCCATGGACATAGCACTATAGGTGGAATAGAATGGTGGTTGTGGAGAAGACAAAAAGCGGGAAGATAGTCTCACATCAACTAGGCGTATCAACGGGCTATGGAGATTGCCATGCAACGGATGCACTAGAGCTATAAGTGTATGAAAGCTCAAAAAGAAACTAAGTGGGTGTGCATCCAACTTGCTTGCTCACGAAGACCCAGGGCATTTTGAGGAAGCCCATCATTGGAATATACAAGCCAAGTTCTATAATGTAAGATTCCCACTAGTATATGAACGTGACAAAATGAGAGACTCTCTATCATGAAGATCATGGTGCTACTTTGAAGCACAAGTGTGGTAAAAGGATAGTAGCATTGTCCCTTCTCTCTCTTTCTCTCATTTTTTTATTTGGGACTTTCTCTTTTTTTATGGCCTCTTTTTTTTCTTTTTTTTCGTCCGAAGTCTCATCCCGACTTGTGGGGGAATCATAGTCTGCATCATCCTTTCCTCACTTGGGACAATGCTCTAAAAATGATGATCATCACACTTTTATTTTCTTACAACTCAACAATTACAACTCGATACTTAGAACAAAATATGACTCTATATGAATGCCTCCAGCGGTGTACCGGGATGTGCAATGACTCATGAGTGACATGTATGAAAGAATTATGAATGGTGGCTTTGCCACAAATACAATGTCAACTACATGATCATGCAAAGCAATATGACAATGATGGAGCGTGTCATAATAAATGGAACGGTGGAAAGTTACATGGCAATATATCTCGGAATGGCTATGGAAATGCCATGATAGGTAGGTATGGTGGCTATTTTGAGGAAGGTATATGGTGGGTGTATGATACCGGCGAAAGGTGCGCGGTATTAGAGAGGCTAGCAATGGTGGAAGGAGGAAGGGTGCGTATAATCCATGGACTCAACATTAGTCATAAAGAACTCATATACTTATTGCAAAAATCTACAAGTTATCAAAGCAAAGTATTACGCGCATGCTCCTAGGGGGATAGATTGGTAGGAAAAGATCATCGCTCGTCCCTGACCACCACTCATAAGGAAGACAATCAATAAATAAATCATGCTCCGACTTCATCACATAACGGTTCACCATACGTGCATGCTACGGGAATCACCAACTTTAACACAAGTATTTCTCAAATTCACAACTACTCCACTAGCATGACTCTAATATCACCATCTTCATATCTCAAAACAATTATCAAGCATCAAACTTTTCTTAGTATTCAACACACTCATAAGAAAGTTTTTACTAATCTTGAATACCAAGCATATTAGGATTATTTAAGCAAATTACCATGCTATTTAAGACTCTCAAAATAATCTAAGTGAAGCATGAGAGAATAATAGTTTCTATAAAACAAAACCACCACCGTGCTCTAAAAGATATAAGTGAAGTACTAGAGCAAACACTATATAGCTCAAAAGATATAAGTGAAGATCAATGAGTAGTCGGATAATTATGCAACTATGTGAAGACTCTCCCATTTAATAATTTCAGATCTTGGTATTTTATTCAAACAGCAAGCAAAGCTAAAGAAAATAAAATGACGCTCCAAGCAAAACACATATCATGTGGTGAATAAAAATATAGCTCCAAGTAAAGTTACCGATGAACGAATACGAAAAAGGGGATGCCTTCCGGGGCATCCCCAAGCTTAGGCTCTTGGTCATCCTTGAATATTACCTTGGGGTGCCTTGGGCATTGCTACCTCTTGAGCACTGCGTTGGATTTCCCCGAAGAGGAGAGGATGATGCAGCAAAGTAACGTTAGTATTTCCCACAGTTTTTGAGAACCAAGGTATCAATCCAGTAGGAGGCCACGCACAAGTCCCTTGTACCTGCACAACGAGATTAGGGGTTATCAATCCCTTCATGGTCACTTACGAGAGTGAGATCTGATAGAGATGATAAATAATATTATTATTTTGGTATTTTTGGTATAGAGATGCAAAGTGAAAAGTAAAAGGCAAAGTAAAAAACAAAGCAAGTATAAAAGTGATGGAGATTGATATGATGAGAATAGACCCGGGGGGCATAGGTTTCACTAGTGGCTTCTCTCAAGAGCATAAGTATTCTACAGTGGGTGAACAAATTACTATTGAGCAATTGACAGAATTGAGCATAGTTATGAGTATATCTAGGTATGATCATGTATATAGGCATCACGTCCGAGACAAGTAGACCAAACGATTCGCATCTACTACTATTACTCCACTCATCGACCGCTATCCAAAGCATGAATCTAGAGTATTAAGTTAAAAACAGAGTAACACCTTAAGCAAGATGACATGATGTAGAGGGATAAATTCATGCAATATGATAAAACCCCATCTTGTTATCCTTGATGGCAACAATACAATCGTGCCTTGCAACCCTTTACATCTTTGGGTATGGACACCGCAAGATTGAACCCAAAGCTAAACACTTCTCCCATTGCAAGAACTACCAATCTAGTTGGCCAAACCAAACGGATAATTCAAAGAGACTTGCAAAGATAACCAATCATACATAAAAGAATTCAGAGAAGATTCAAATATTATTCATAGATAATCTGGATCATAAACCCACAATTCATCGGTCTCAACAAACACATCGCAAAAAGAACATTACATCGAATAGATCTCCACGAGAGAGGGGGAGAACATTGTATTGAGATCCAAAAAGAGAGAAGAAGCCATCTAGCTACTAGCTATGGACCCGAAGGTCTGAAGTAAACTACTCTCACTTCATCGGAGGGGCTATGGTGATGATGTAGAAGCCCTCCATGGTGGATGCCCCCTCCGGCGGAGCTACGGAACAGGCCCCAAGATGGGATCTCGTGGATACAGGAAGTTGCGGTGGTGGAATTAGGTTTTGGCTCCGTGATCTGATCGTTTGAAGTGCGAGGTATATATAGGAGGAAGGAGTACGTCGGTGGAGCAACATGGGGCCCACGAGGCAGGGGGCGCGCCCTAGGGGGGGGGGGCGCCCCCACCCTCCTGACCGCCTCTTTTGTTCCTTGGAGTAGGGTACAAGTCCCCTGGATCACGTACGGTGAGAAAATCAGGTTCCCGAAGGTTTCGTTCCATTTGGACTCCGTTTGATATTCCGTTTCTTCGAAACACTAAAATAGGCAAAAAAAACAGCAATTCTGGGCTGGGCCTCCGGTTAATAGGTTAGTCCCAAAAATAATATAAAAGTGGAAAATAAAGCCCAATATAGTCCAAAACAGTAGATAAAGTAGCATGGAGCAATCAAAAATTATAGATACGTTGGAGACGTATCAGGCATCCCCAAGCTTAGGCTCTTTCCACTCCTTATTCCATAGTCCATCGAATCTTTACCCAAAACATGAAAACTTCACAACACAAAACTCAACAGAAAACTCGTAAGCTCCGTTAGCGAAAGAAAAGAAAACACCAGTTCATGGTACTGTAATGAACTCATTATTTATTTATATTGGTGTTAAACCTACTGTATTCCAACTTCTCTATGGTTTACAAACTATTTTACTAGCCATAGATTCATCAAAATAAGCAAGCAACACAATGAAAACAGAATCTGTCAAAAACAGAACAGTCTGTAGTAATCTGTATCAAACGTATACTTCTAGAGCTCCAAAAATTCTAAAATAAATTGGTGGACCTGAGGAATTTTTCTAGTAATTATCTGCAAAAAGAATAAATTAAATAGCATTCTCCAGTAAAGAGTTGAAGCTAAGCTCGTGAGCGCTAAAGTTTCTGTTTTTTACAGCATGATCATAAAGACTTCACCCAAGTCTTCCCAAAGGTTCTACTTGGCACAAACACTAATTAAAACACAAACCACATCTAAACATAAGCTAGATGGATTATGTATTCCTAAATAGAACCAAAAAGCAAGAAATTAAAATAAAATTGGGTTGCCTCCCAACAAGCACTATCGTGTAACGCCCCTAGCTAGGCATGATGATTTCAATGATGCTCACATAAAAGATAAGAATAGAAACATAAAGAGAGCATCATGAAGAATATTACTAGCACACTTAAGTCTAACCCACTTCCTATGCATAGGGATTTTTTGAGCAAACAACTTATGGGAACAAGAATCAACTTGCATAGGAAGGTAAAACAAGCATAACTTTAAAACTTTAAGTACATAGAGAGGAAACTTGATATTATTGCAATTCCTACAAGCATATATTCCTCCCTCATAATAATTTTCAGTAGCATGATGAATGAATTCAACAATATAACCAGCACCTAAAGCATTCTTTTCATGATCTACAAGCATAGAAAATTTACTACTCTCCACATCAGCAAAATTCTTCTCATTTAGAATAGTTGTGGGAGGAAGCTCAACAAAACAACTATCATGTGATTGAAAATTAAGATCAAGATGACAAGTTTCATGGTTATCATTATTCTTTAAAGCATACGTGTCATCACAATAATCATCATAGATAGGATGCATGCTTTCATCATAGTAAATTTGCTCATGAAAGCTTGGGGGACAAAAAATATCATCTTTATCAAACAAAGCATCCCCAAGCTTGTGGCTTTGCATATCATTAGCATCATGGATATTCAAGGAATTCAAACTAACAACATTGCAATCATGCTCATCATTCAAATATTTAGTGCCAAACATTTTAATGCATTCTTCTTCTAAAAGTTTGGCACAATTTTCCTTCCCATCATACTCACGAAAGACATTAAAAATATGAAGCGTATGAGACAAACTCAATTCCATTTTTTTAGTTTTCTTTTATAAACTAAACTAGTGATAAAACAAGAAACAAAAAGATTCGATTGCAAGATCTAAAGATATACCTTCAAGCGCTAACCTCCCCGGCAACGGCGCCAGAAAAGAGCTTGATGTCTACTACGCAACCTTCTCCTTGTAGACGTTGTTGGGCCTCCAAGTGCAGAGGTTTGTAGGACAGTAGCAAATTTCCCTCAAGTAGATGACCTAAGGTTTATCAATCCGTGGGAGGCGTAGGATGAAGATGGTCTCTCTCAAGCAACCCTGCAACCAAATAACAAAGAGTCTCTTGTGTCCCGAACACACCCAATACAATGGTAAATTGTATAGGTGCACTAGTTCGGCGAAGAGATGGTGATACAAGTGCAATATGGATGGTAGACATAGGTTTTTGTAATCTGAAATAATAAAAACAGCAAGGTAACAAATGATAAAAGTGAGCGTAAACGGTATTGCAATGATAGGAAACAAGGCCTAGGGTTCATACTTTCACTAGTGCAAGTTCTCTCAACAATAATAACATAATTGGATCATATAACTATCCCTCAACATGCAACAAAGAGTCACTCTAAAGTCACTAAAAGCGGAGAACAAACGAAGAGATTATCGTAGAGTATGAAACCACCTCAAAGTTATTCTTTCCAATCAATCCGTTGGGCTATTCCTATAAGTGTCACAAACAGCCCTAGAGTTCGTACTAGAATAACACCTTAAGACACAAATCAACCAAAACCCTAATATCACCTAGATACTCCAATGTCACCTCAAGTATCCGTGGGTATGATTATACGATATGCATCACACAATCTCAGATTCATCTATTCAACCAACACATAGAACCTCAAAGAGTGCCCCAAAGTTTCTACTGGGAGAATCACGACGAACGTGTGCCAACCCCTATGCATAAGTTCATGGGTGGAACCCGCAAGTTGATCACCGAAACATACATCAAGTGAATCACGTGATATCCCATTGTCACCACAGATACGCACGGTAAGACATACATCAAGTGTTCTCAAATCATTAAAGACTCAATCCGATAAGATAACTTCAAAGGGAAAACTCAATCCATTACAAGAGAGTAGAGGGGAAGAAGAAACATAAGATCCAACTATAATAGCAAAGCTCGCGATACATCAAGATCGTGCCAAATCAAGAACACGAGAGAGAGAGTGAGAGAGAGAGAGAGAGAGAGATCAAACACATAGCTACTGGTACATACCCTCAGCCCGAGGGTGAACTACTCCCTCCTCGTCATGGAGAGCGTCGGAATGATGAAGATGGCCATAGGTGAGGGTTCCCCCCTCCGGCAGGGTGCCGGAACAGGGTCCCGATTGACTTTTGGTGGCTACAGAGGCTTGCGGCGGCAGAACTCCCGATCTATTCTGTTCCTCGAAGTTTTTAGGGTATATGGGAATATATAGGTGAAAGAAGTACGTCGGTGGAGCTTCGTGGGGCCCACAAGGGTGGGGGCGCGCCTGGGGGGTAGGGCGCGCCCCCCTACCTCGTGCCCACCTCGGAGCTTTCTTGACGTAGGGTCCAAGTCTCCTGGATCATATTCGGCGAGAAAATCACGTTCCCGAAGGTTTCATTCCGTTTGGACTCCGTTTGATATTTTGTTTCTTCGAAACACTGAAATAGGCAAAAAACAGCAATTCTGGGCTGGGCCTCCGGTTAATAGGTTAGTCCCAAAAATAATATAAAAGTGGAAAATAAAGCCCAATATGGTCCAAAACAGTAGATAATATAGCATGGAGCAATCAAAAATTATAGATACGTTGGAGACGTATCAGTCGACGCCGATGGATTGACGCGGGTTATGTCACAGGTTAAGTTGCCCACCCCCAACCCTTCAGGTTCGACAGCCATCGATCTCATCGATGGCCCTGCCGCTGATCTCCTGCTGCTCGTTATGAAAAATTTGCCATCCTTCACCGGCATGGAGCCCCTTTTATCATTTCTGAAGGACACGTTCTGCGACGCTAGCCTGGGATCCTCAGCTGGCAAGTCAGACCTCATCGACGGCAACCACGAGGAGGATCCAATCTGTGACAAGTGAGGAAACCCATGATTTGTTTTGTTGAACCCCTTTTGTAGTGAGAACATGTCCAGTGTTTATTCCTATATTAGGTTTTTTGCATTACGCCTTGTTTATTTCTATGGTTTATGGTTGTTCGGTTGTTTATAGTTAGCATATGTCTAGTTTCAATTGCCATCTTTGGTTGTTCGTAGTATGCCTTGTTTATTTCAGCTATTAACAGTGTGATGTTCTGTATTTGCTAGTATGAACTGTGCAGTTCAATTTCATCAATACCAAATTTAACAATAGCTCTATGAATGACTATATTTGGTTGCGGTTAAGCATGTTGTACTCCCTTCGAATCATTTTAGTTCGCATATAAGATTTGTCTAAAGTCAGGCCTCTTAAAGTTTGACCAACTTTATAGGACAAAATACCAACATTCACAATATGAAATAAAGATCAGTACATGTTTCATGGCTTAAATTTTCATATTGTATAACTTTAGCATGCTAAAGGTTGATATTTTTTCATATAAATAAGGTCAAACTTTATGAAGTTTGACTTCAAACAATTCTTATATGCAGAGTAAAAAAGACCAGAGGGAGTATTGAACACGCCTTTCCATTTGATTTAACAATGGCACTGTTTGGATACTCTAACTTAGCTAGAGGTTAGAGTTAGTTTCTAGCTCATGATAGTTAAAAAGGAGAGAGAGAGATTGGTTGAATAGTTGATTGTATTGCTTGAGCCTCGTGGGCCTATATATAGGAGTACATGGTCATCTTGGAGTACAAGTCAAGGTAGAATAAATCCTACGCTATCCTATGTTTCCTAAATAACAATGATACTCAACAATGACTAACCCTAGTTTAACTATAGCCAAAGAGGTGTTTGGATGACAGTGTTAGATTGACAATAAATGTACTAGGAGAACTATCCCCAATCAGCACCTCTTGGGTGGGATAGTTGTTTTGGGTGGGTTTGACGCAACTAGCCCAAACTAGCCCTCATGTTTGGATACTTTAGGGCTATTTGAGCCAAAACTAGCTCAAACTAACTCTAACCCATGGATCCAAATAGGGCCAATAACTAGTGTACTTAGACCTACACAATACAAATTAAATGACTATGTTTGCTTGTTTTTAAATATTAGGACCGTTGCAGTTAATAACACACCTTTCCACTTCTTGTTTTTAAATATTAGGTTTTTAACAATTTGGTCTTGCACATGTAGGCCCTGCTATCAGAGATTTTGACCCACTTTTTGACCCTTTTTGCATATGTGGAAATGAGTTGTCCATTAATATCAGTCAAGTAAAGACACTCAGAAAGATTTTGGCGATAAAAAAATTAACGACAAGAAAAAACAAGATCTTTGTCTGCACAATGAAGAAGACATCAGTTCACTACGGGATGGTACTAACTGTTATACCTTGTCTTTTTAATTCGTTTGCGCCATTTCAAATCTGGAGAAGATATTTATGCATATCCTTGTTTTCAGGCCTTTCCAAAGCAGTTCACTGATGATTACCTCTCAAACCACCTGTATGGTTAGGAGGCGAGGAAGGTTTTCATACAACACCCACTGTTCAATATTCAAGTGTTCCTGAAGAGGATGAAGGATGGACGGTCAATCATCCACAGGCACTGGCCTAAAGTTGCAAAGACCTTCAACATCAATGAAGGCTCAATATTCGCCTTCCGCTTCAGCAGTTTTCTAGATGAGATCCATCTTTCTATGTTCTGTCTATAATGCTAATTTCAAAAGGTTGTAGATGTTGCATGTGAAACTTGGTGCTTGTGCAGTTGTGTAATGGGGTAGCTGAGTGCTGAAGCTATATGATGTTGTACTCTAATGTATTTCAATTATGAAATCCTGCTTCCTTAATATGGAAATGAAATATATTGTGTGCTTAATATGAAATGTCAATTAGATTAATAAATGGATTATTAATAATAGGGCAATTAGCCTGCTAATGGCCAATTAGGTTTTTCTATTACAAACGGTTATTGAGAAAACACCGTGGGCGATGACCTCAGGCAACGCACACAGTTTCTAGTAATAAACCATGTTGGATCAATGAACAATCAAGCACGGCATCATCTTGAAAACTGTTTGCGTTAGGCCACCTTGCGCAAACGAGTACCACATAAAAAGTGTGTGTGATGGACAGCCTTTGCGTCACAGTTTATTCTATGCACCGTGTGTAATGCATTCAATAACGCAAACAATAAAGTTGTTAATATCGTGTGCAATGGCAACGCTATCACAAACGATTTAATGGGGAAAATTGTGTGTGATGTACCTGCGAACGGAAACGTTTTCCTTGGAGTGACTATGTGGGATCTATATATGAACGGAAACGTACTTTTTGGATTAACTGTGTGGGATGTACATACTAACGGAAACGTATTCCTTGGATTGATTGTGCGGAATGTACATACGAATGGAATCGTTTAGCGGGGATTGACTGTGTGGGATGTACTTACGACCGGAAACGATTTCGCCTCTATAATTGTATTTTTAGCACTACTGTATGTATAACCGTATTTGAGCGCTCGCCGGTCGCACACGACCTCATTTTGCCAAGCGTGTGTGCCAGGAGGGCATATCCCGACGGTTTATGGGTCATGTGGGAAGGACCCCCCCTATCGCAGTCACTCACTTGGCGACAGTTCCAAACGCCGTCGCGGAAAGGGGTTAAAAACCGTTCCTTAGCCAATCTTTGTTTTTTCCGCAGCTCCTGTTTCGAGTTACAAATATGAGCAACCTTACCAGTATCAAATACCCAGGTGCTACTATGAGAATTAGTAAGGTACACATGAATAACATGTATATCAAATATACCTTTGTTCACTTTGCCATCCTTCTTACCCGCCAAGTATTTGGGGCAGTTCCTCTTCCAGTGACCATTCCCTTTGCAGTAGAAGCACTCGGTTTTAGGCTTGGGTCCAGCTTTGGGCTTCTTCACGGGAGTGGCAACTTGCTTGCCATTCTTCTTTAAGTTCCCTTTCTTTCCCTTGCCCTTTTTCTTGAAACTAGTGGTCTTATTAACCATCAACACTTGATGCTCCTTCTTGATTTCTACCTCCGCGTCCTTAAGCATTGCGAAGAGTTCGGGAATCGTTTTCGCCATCCCTTGCATATTATAGTTCATCATGAAGATTTTGTAGCTTGGTGGCAGTGATTGAAGAACTCTGTCAATAACACTCTCAACTAGAAGATCAATTCCCAGCTTAGTCAAGTGGTTATGATACCCAGACATTGTGAGTATTTGTTCACTAACAGAATTGTTCTCCTCCATTTTACAACTATAGAACTTGTTGGAGACTTCATATCTCTCAACCCGGGCATTAGCTTGAAATATTAACTTCAGATCTTGGAACATCTCATATGCTCTATGGCGTTCAAAACATCTTTGAAGTCCCGGTTCTAAGCCGTAAAGGATGGCACACTGAACTATCGAGTAGTCATTAGATCGAGTCTGCCAGAGGTTCATAACATCCGCAGTAGCTCCTGCAGCATGTCTTTCACCCAACGGTGCATCAAGGACATAATTCTACTGTGCAGCAATGAGGATAATCCTGAGGTTACGGACCCAGTCCGTGTAGTTGCTACCATCATCTTTCAACTTAGCTTTCTCTAGGAACGCATTAAAATTTAGGGGAACGGTAGCACGGGCCATTAATCTACAACATAGATATACAAAAACTACTAAGACTAAGTTCATGATAAATTAAGTACAATTGATCAAATTACTAATGAACTCCCACTTAAAATACATCCCTCAAGTTATCTAAGTGATACATGATCCCAATCAACTATCCCAGGTCCGATCATCACATGAGATGGGGTAGTCATCAATGGTGAACATCTCTATGTTGATCATATCTACTATATGACTCATGTTCGACCTTTCGGTCTCTAGTGTTCTGAGACCATGTCGGTACATGCTAGGCTCGTTAAGTTTAACCCAAGTATTCTGCATGTGCAAAATTGTCTTGCACCCGTTGTATGTGAACGTAGAGTCTATCACACCCGATCATTACGAGGTGCTTCGAAACGACGAACTTTGGAAACTGTGCATACTCAGGGAGAACACTTTATTTTGAAATTAAGTGAAGGGATCATCTTATAATGCTACTATCGTTCTAAGCAAAATAAGATGCATAAAGGATAAACATCACATGCAATCAAAAATATGTGACATGATATGGCCATCATCATCTTGTGCTTTTGATCTCCATCTCCAAAGCATCGTCATGATCTCCATCATCACTGGCTTGACACCTTGATCTCCATCGTTGCGTCGGGGCCGTCTTGCCAACTATTGCTTCTACAACTATTGCTAACGCATAGCGATAAAGTAAAGCAATTACATGGCGCTTACATTACATACAATATTAAGAGACAGCCTTAAGGCTCTTGCCGGTTGTCGATATTACAAAACATGATCATCTCATACAACAACGTATATCACATCACGTCTTGACCATATCACATCACAACATACCCTGCAAAAACAAGTTAGACATCCTCTACTTTGTTGTTGCAAGTTTTACGTGGCTGCTACGGGCTTATAGAACCGTTCTTACCTACGCAAAGACGCAACGGTGATTAACAAGTTTTCTGTTTTAACCTTCTTCATGGACCGGCCGTAGTCAAATTCGATTCGACTAAAGTAGGAGAAACAGACACCCGCCAGCCACCTTTATGCAAAACAAGTTGCATGCCAGTCGGTGGACTGGTCTCATGTTCATGGACATGTAAGGTTGGTCCGGGCCCCTTAATCCCACAATACCGCCGCGTCAAAATAAGACGTTGGTGGTAAACAATATGACCATCACCGCCCACAACTCCTTTGTGTTCTACTCATGCATATCATCTACGCATAGACCTGGCTCAGATGCCACTGTTGGGGAACGTTGCATGGGAAACAAAAAAAATTCTACGCACACGCAAGATCTATTCATGGAAATGCATACCTACGAGAGGGGAGACTATGTCTATGTACCCTCGTAGACCGTGTAGCGGAAGCGTTTATCGACTCGGTTGATGTAGTCGTACGACACCTCCGGTTTCAGCACACATTCAGCTTGATGACAGCCTCAACTTCTTGATCGAGCAAGACGGGTGAAGTAGTAGATGAGTTCAGGTACACGACGGCGTGGTGATGATGGTGATGCAACTATCTCCGCAGGGTTGCGCTGAACACTACGAAAATATGACCAAGGATGAACTAGAGGGAGAGGGGCGCCACACACGGCTTGGGGATCGTGGTGTGTGTTGCCCCTCTCCCTCCACACATCACTACTACAGGATGCTGCTAAGGTGACACTACGATCAGAGACCCTTCGACGAAACTGTGTGCGATGCAATAATCGCAAACAGTGGTGTAAAAAACCGTCAAAAAGGTGCAAAACGTTTGCGATGACGGATGCATCAAACATGGTTCAGATTTTAGTTGCGTGTGCGATGTAGGGCATACAGTTCAGTTCAATTAACTGTTTGCGATGAGGCAACACAAAATTAACGGGCAGCCAGATGAAGGCGTGTGCGATATACAACATACGGTTCACTTGGATGAACTATTTGTGATTACGCAACACAAAATAAACGGTCAGCCAGATCAAGGTGTGTGCGATATATGGCATGCGGTTCACTTGGATGAACTGTTTGCGTTGAGACATGAGAACAGAAACGTTTCAACTTAACAAGATGTGTGTGATACGCAACAAACAGGTCTGTAATCGGAAACTTGTGCGAAGACCGATAACAACACAGACGATTACTGCTAACAAGTCATGTATGTTGTGAGCAAACGATTGCTGGTATACAATTGTGAGTGATTGATGAAAACATCACCGACGGGTTCCATTGTTTAGTCCGTGTGCGATGTGATTTTCTTTGTCCGCACAACATCTACGCTCTATCTACAGAGCATCAACATATATACTTAAAAAGACAGCAGTGCATAACCAAATTAAGCATACAATTACACAAGTGACTACACACATAACATTTCCACTCACCAAATTAAGCAATTACATGCATACTAAAGTAGGAGAAACGAGGATCTTATCATCTACTTATTGTTGCGACGACGCTTGCCATTGCTCTGCTTCCTTCTGGATCCCTGGCCGTTTTAGGGAAGTAGGCACTTCCTCATGTCTACAATCCGCCTGTACATGTCGTAGCTCGTGTAGGCCTCCTTGGCCGCATACACGACGTGAGCTTTGTCGAGTTTCTCCATCCAGGCCGAGTGCCAGGCACGCTTGTCCTTGTTGCATGAATCCTTCATGTCTCTGTAGTAGGGGTCGATGATGGCCTCGGCGAGGTGAACCAGTGAGTCCTTCTCATGCTCCTTGCTGCCCCAGATCTTGTATTGGCGCTGGATGTCGACAAGATTCTGGCAGGCGATGCCCGAATTCTCGAGCGCCTTACATCGTTGGTGATGTCCACTATAGCGAACATGTAGTGGGGGCTATTGACAAAACTTGTGAAACGCTCGCAAGGCCTTGTGGCCAGGCAGTAGTGGTAGATGAGGGCATGGTGGCGCACGCATATCTGGGCGACGGCGACCTTGGGACGAGACCCGGCACGAGCGCGGGTGTACTCGAGGTCGAACCCGACCACCTTGTACTTCTCCTCGGCAAGCAACATCTCCATGATGTGGATGGAGTGCTACACCCAGACCGGGGCGTTGGTGTACACCACCGAGAGGTCCATGAACCTTCTGTGGGTGTCCACCACAACACGCATGGTGAACTGCTGCTCGTCGTCGGCAGCCGCTCGGAGCACCATTGGTGCCACACAGGATACCCTCTAAGAATTTCTCGTGGTGGGTGTGCTTCTTGCAATGGTGGGGCGCGATCAAAAGGTTGAAGAGACACAAGGGTTAAATGGCTGTTGTAATAACTGGGGGCCGGCCGGCCTGTAATCATCACGTCTTGTCACGGGGTTCATAGCGGAGGATTCCAGTGCACGCTTGACAACACCGCATCGCACGCGTGGGCTCGAAGAGGCGCCAAATGTATCATCGGTGAGCCTGTTCCTGCGCTACCGCACTGTTTACCGCGCAAGCTTCCTTCCCGGCTAGTTTGGCCACGCGTCAGCTAGAAGAGGGACAAATCGTGGGTGTTTATTGGAAAAAAGCTTTGTAAAAATGAAGTGTGTGGAATGACTTCGGTCATAATTTTACCCCTGGGTGATGAGGTAAAAATTACACAGAAGGGTGATGATGGACACTCGAGTGCGATAATGAATTATGCGCTCTACAGTGCACATGATGGAAGAAACCAACTGTGTGCAATAATGTCGAAGATCGCAGTCGAGTTAGCTATACAGATCGTGTGCTGTGAGATCGACAAGGTAAACAGATTTGAGAATGGTTAATAAAATCTAAGACCATTGCATATTAAGGTCAAAATATTGCTAACAATATACGAGTCTCATACGATGCCATTTCAACGATTGTACTACAAAATCTCGAAATATTACAAGGTTCAAATTCCAGAGTTATATGGCTCAAATTCGAAGATTACAAGGTTCAAACTGATATTAGAAATGAAATTCAGCTCATCAGCTGCAAACGCTCGCGTTGATCCGCTGAACATGGATATCAGACAGGTTCAAACTAATATTACCACTTCTAAGTCTGGTTTCGAAACCTCACAATTTTTGCAAAGGGGTCAGCCACTGAGAAGTCATGTATGGGGTTGACACGATGACTTCGGATTACTCTGTCATTGAATTTCCAAAATGAAATTCAGCATTTTTGGAGCCTATTACATTCTACCGCAGGCGCCGGCACTGATCAACAAACCATTCATTTTTGCGAAATAAATGTAGGGCAAACCTCGTTTCCTTTAGCACCCTTGCTCTGAGAACAAAGAACCTGGCGAATTTAATCTCCGGTAAGGTCCCTCGATAGGAGTTCAAAGTAATTTCTGAGAGATGCAGATCTAGGCATTTGACGTGATTGTTATATTGTATCACATTATCCACCACTGGGCCTAATCTTATCTGCAAAATAAGAAAACATGTTAGTGCCTACATGCAGTTTTGAACATTACTACAGGCCTATTTGGTCTGCAGGATTTGTAAAATGCACTAACATGCCATCTTCAATCTGACATGATTAACATGGGCATTTGATTACATTCTAGAAAAATGTAGCCTTCTTCACAAGAGGTTGGAGTGGATGAAAAGTTCCCTAAGAAAACTAGTACAGATGAATCCAAAAAATAAATGCTTATTGATTGTAACCATATGGATCAAGCAACCAATATGGGGGGGGGGACATGTATGTACTTAAATCCTCCAAAAGAACCTTCAGGAATCGTAGTACATTGTCATTGTAAACTTGGAAAATGGTGTCACAAATTGAACTCCCTTATGGTTAACATTTAATAGGAAAGGAACATCACCTCGATATATAGCTTCTCCAGGCACGAAAAGCATCTCAGGAAACTGACAACTTGCTCCAGGTTGGGGCCAATAGATTCTAGTGCCAAGACCTTCACTGTGCGCATTTTCGGGATCAAGCTTGTCGGAATCATTTTCTAAATGACAGACGAACATCTTCAAAATTAGAAATAATGTTAATTTGTAGAAGGAGAGGTAGAAGTCGGATGTTGTACCTGAACGGGTGTGGATCCAATAACAAGTTCGGAGTATTTGTGAGACGAGTAGCCCACCGCTGTCAATTTCGGCACAGAAATGACATTGATTCTTGTTGGACCTTCTTGATCAACTACAAGTAATCTCTCAAGTGCAGGTGTGTCCTCAATGACCATATCGTGGTACACATCTTGTGATGTCTTCCTGCCACACTAGCAACACACATAAATAGTCCGGAGAGTCATGGAGGTGATGTGGAAGGTACTCAACCCATTGATCGCCTGAAGACGAAGGTACTCGAGTGCAGTACAGCCACGGAGCAGGCGCTCCATGTCATCATTTGAGAGGCAGACGACGACGAGCTCGAGGTGCTTCAGTCATGGTAGAATAAGAGCGGGCGCGTCATTAAGGGGGGAAATGGTAGTTCCTGAACTTGGCGACACGCAGCATGAGCACGGGGCGGAGTGCGGACGTTGGCAGCGACCGCATATGCCCATCATCAAAAGTGAGCTGAGCTGATCTAAGGCGGGGGATCAGAACTAGTCATCAAGCTTGGCTTGGTCCTTGCCGTTGGAACGGAACTTGCCCATTCTAAGGCCTCTGGTTGGGCCAAGGAGACTGCCGAGGATCTTGGAGAACGCATCCAAGCTTTTGCGATAGCCATGGCAGAGCTCATGGGTGTCGATGAGGTCGAGAGGGTTGGAGTTCCATAGGGGCGCCACCGCCGGGAAAGGACGGTTGTCCGCGCCCCATATTTGATTGGGAGGAGGGAGATGATGGCTGTCAACATATCATCGGGGTGGCTGTTGATGAAGTCTAGGCCTGCTGGAGTCGCTTGAGGTTCTAGCTCGCCCCGCCTCCGCTTGTTGGCAGCCCCATTCTCAACCTCCGGAGTCTCCTTGTCAGCGGCGCTTTCTGATAGAAATGGGAATACAGGGAATACTTAGTTAAAACAGGGCAATAGAAAAGTGTATTGATAACTAGAAGTTATTAGGTAGGAATATAGTAAGAAAAGGGAATAACAATTGGTTGCTTAAATACTACACAATTCATTTGACATTGATGGGTAAGTCAACATTCATATAGTTGAAAAGAAAACGTACTTCGAACAAAGTCTGGACGGATGATTTTGTCGGGGAAGTTAGCATATATCTCATGACCAGGCCCTTTTATGTGCAGTGCAATTTTAGTGCCAGCTTTCAGTACATAAAACTTAGAAATTTGTTTCAAAAAGCCAGTGCCAAAATAGGAGTCACCACGTTCATCAAGTCTTACAGTCGCAACGATTGTAAATCCATGGTTTGTGTGCAGTATGACATCCGTGCAGTCTTGATCTATGTAAAGGGAAAGATTGTGCACTACATAATCTGTTGCATAGCAAGGGATGCGCTGCAGAAAATGGTAGGATTGTTAAAGAAAATATGGTAACATGCAAATATGGGCCCAAATTGAAAGAACCGTACAGCAGTTGAAATCAAAGGACAAAATTCTATAATTAAGTAGATAGGGTAAACATGATGTCAGGGAAATATGAGAGTAATCAAAAGAACAATACATCATTAATTTGCCTAATATAGAAAGAAGAGGGGGAAAATCCCCTTTGACGTATATGGTGCATGTGGCACCTTTTATCCAAATGTAGCAATATTTAGAATATGTTCAGGAAAGTAGGCCATGCCAACCGATTTAGGGTGAGATTGAACATACCGTGCGTGTCCTCAAGTGATCTGGTACGGTGAGATGGAATCTCTGGCGGAGGTCGCAAAGTCCTGATGTGTCGGCACACTGTACATTCTATGAATGAAAGAAAACCCTCAAATTAGCTCGAATAAAAATGAATTCACAGCGATTTCCGCCGGGTGATTAAAGGAGGCAGGTGAACTGGGATAAGAGATGAGATAATATCTCATTAAATTAGTTACCTTGTCGTCCATGAGAAAGAACCCTCAGTTCGGCAAATTCCCCAACCGAGCGGAGCTGGGTCGACGGTGAGCAGCGTCAAGAAAGTCGATGGCGATAGGCGGCGGCCAGCGGAAGTGGCGAAATGTGGTGGGCTTTGCCAGCAGCCTGGCGGTGGCAGCAAGCATTGAGCTAAGTGTTTACCGCGGCGATAGGCTGTGCCATGGCATAGACGCGGAGGAGCTTGTGCAGGTGTCAATGGGGACCAGAGGGGGTGGCGGGCCGGGTGAGGGTTTTTGTGACCTGGGGACGGTGAGGGTTTTCTTTTTTGTTTTTTGAATTAGGTGGTGAGGGTTTTCTGTCCCACAAAGAATTTTGGAGGCAACAGTTTGCTAGAACGAACCATGTGTGATTGACGCAACAGGCAAAATGGAAGTCGTTGCACACGGTTCCAATTTTGGGAACCGTGTGTGATTGACATACTACCTCTGTCCTGGTTTATTGGTCCCCCTTTGTAATTTTTACCAAATTTTGACCAAATATTTAACATACTCAGACATAGATAATAAGCCTACACGTACATAAGCATAGTTCAACCATAAGTACATAGTCCAACCGTCATTAAGCATACTCAAGCATACATAGTTTGATCCATCCAACATGTCATCTCACATTCCGGCACGATCATGAAGCTTCTCCAGGTACTCGATGTACACGCCGTGTGCCACCCTGCGAGAATACTTCTGCTTGAAGGAGCCAACGGCTCGTCCTCTTTCATGCGCCAGAACACTTGGATACGCGTCATGAAGCTTGTGGTTGCAAAATGGGCATCGATAGCCGCTGTTCCAGGTCCTAATACGCCTATTATGCATTCCCACATAAAGCTCCCTCAGGATTTGCCTCTTCTACCTCCTCTGGCCATCTTCATCCTCGATGTCCACATCGTCAGACAGCACCTATACAAATAGTAAAACAAATTTGGCATCAAATCAATGATTACATGCCGTGAAGTAGATTAGGAATTTATGGCTATTTATTTATACATATCCAGAGATTATGGTTCGATTTTTAAGCACAGTCATCTATGTACAGATCAATCTTGAAGAAAATAATGGCACAATCATATGTAGGTCATTCAAAATCGATTGTCAATTCCTGGCTAGGAATTATTAGCACGAACACTAACCCTAGTCGGATTAGTAGCAGAAATCATTTGCATAGATGAAACCACTAATCACTTATCACTTGTACCATTCAAACAATCAATACACTACACGGATCTAACAAAACTTACTCATATTTCATGGATTGGGACAACATAACCATAGGATTTCTATTCCAAAAAGGGGGAGGCAGGAGTAATCAGAGAAATCCTATGATCTATTTGACACATAAATGGGTATAGATGACTAACCAGCTGTCCGTCGTCGTCGGAGTCGTCGCCGGAGTGTTCATCGGAGTCGTCGCCGGTGTCGTGGGTTTGTCACGGCAGATGTCCTCTTGCAAGGACTTAGTCGTGGAGCCATCGCAACTAGGAAACTTAAAGGGGTTAATCGGGACAAAGGACACGAGAGATATATACTAGTTCGGCCCCTTACGGTGAAGGTAAGGCCTACGTCTAGTTGGGTTGGTATTGCTTGATGTTTCGATGACCAGGGAGCGAGATACGCTATGCCCAGCTCTCGATGAGTTGTTTCTTGCCCTAAGCCACTAGCGGGTTGTCCCCTTATATACACGGGTTGATGCCCTGCGGCTTACAGAGTCCCGGTCGGCTCATAAACAGTGTCCGGCTCGGTGACTAGTTAAATCTACCTTATGATACAAGTCATGCCATTATGGCGGTTTACTACGACGGGCCTTAAGTCGCTCGTGGGCTTTAGACCCTTTATTGAACCACCATCTTCATGCTTGGTCTTGGGCTTCTTCTGATAGATCTCTCTTTGTATAACCCAGCCCCTCATGGATGGCTTATACAAATAGTTATATTCCCAACATTAGGCCCCAGATTGATTTGAAACGGTTCATGTCAATCTTAAAATACCTTAAGAAATAAGCCTTTGGTCTTGTGTCTGTGCAAAGGGTTTAATCCACCATGACGTCATCTTCTGGATCCGCGTTAGCCCGTCGTGACGTCATCTCCAATTAAATCCTTATTTTATTCTGCTATATCTTCAACGGATCTTTTGCCTTTGCTGATTGTCCCGAAACCCGAGGCGTCGGGGTCGCTGGATAATGATATTCAATCTCCTCGTTTCTCGCACCGTCCCAGTCGGCCCTTCCCTATAAATAGGCTTGACCTAGGTCCTTTCCATTTTTCTCCCTCAGTCGTCTTCATCTTCTCCCTGCCTCCCTATTACTCGAGCTCCGCCGCCGCCACCGTCGCCGAGCTCCTCGTCTTCTCCAACTCAGGCCGCTGCATCAACCTGACTTAATCAGAGAAACGCGACGGAACCCTGTAGCAGCTCTGCATTCGTAAGCCCTTTTCCTTTCCTGCGCTTAGATCTGCCTTGCGGCCTCCCGAGTTCTTCGGTGTTCATCGCCGCCCGTTGCAAACCCTTGATATTTTTCCTTTCTCGTGCTCCTTTTTGATCTTTAGACAACTAGAACTACTGCGGTGGCTGTTCCGCATCCATCTCGAATAGAAACAGATCTCATTTCTCTTGTTTAAAGGCCTCCTTCGAGTGTATGAACTTCTCTGTACTGGCTTTAGGTCCAGAAATTTTCCTTTTTCAGAGCAACTGTTTGATCCAAAATAATAGCTGAAACTTGTGAAACTTGTTTGTTCCACACTTAGCCAAAAATCTGCACCTGTTGACTCTGTTCAACTACGATAGTCCATATAGCCAGCTTTAAGAAAATGACACTGTTTGGTCAACCTTGCTTGCTTCCGGCGATTTAAGAAAATTTAATTGCCTTTGATACTTGTAGCGGCTTAAATACCACCGAATAATTACCCATATATCATTAGGCCCCTTCTTAAGCCGCCGTTTTGAATAAACTCACGATGTTCTCTTCCTGGTTATAAATTGAACTGGAAAATTTTTCTTTTGTCATAGGTTTCAATATACCTAATGGCTCCCAAGGCTCCCAAACCTCTGATGACCTGCAACTAGGTCAAGTCCGTCGTTACAGAAAAGCACTTTGTCTGATTTTGTGAAATCCGGCCATCTGCCCAAGAAAGAGATCTTGTTTTATTGTGCTCCTAACCCGTCAGAGGAGAAGCCTCAACCCAAGGAAGGGGAGGTGATCGTGTTTACTGATCATATGAACCGGGGCTTCGCTCCACCCGGTTCAAAATTCTTCAGGGATGTTTTGCATTTCTTTGATCTCAGACCTCAAGACAACGGGCCCAATTCCGTGTCAAATATTTGCAACTTCCAAGTCTTCTGTGAGGTGTACCTTGGAGAAGAACCTAGCTTACTTTTATTCAGAGAATTGTTTTACTTAAACCGGCAGAACGAACGCGCCAACGGGCCCATTCTGGAACTTGGTGGCATCTCGATTCAGTGGCGGAGAGACTGCCTTTTTCCTTATGCTGAACTGCCGAGTCATCCAAAGGATTGGAATCAGACGTGGTTTTACTGCCAGGACACTTCTCCGGCTGAGGAAAATCCTCTGCCCGGCTTCCGCGCCTTGCGCCTTGAATCCAACCACCCGCTGTCGGATAAACTGACTGCTGTTGAATGTCTGCCACTTGCTCCCACCATTAGCAAAATCAAAGCTCTTTTGGGAAATGGATTAGATGTCATTGACCTGGTCCGAGTCTGGGTTGCTTGGCGAGTGATTCCGTTAAGCCGCCGCCCTAGTTTATTGTGCACCTACTCAGGCGAGAAGAATGACCCACTACGTCATAGTCCCGGTGACCTACCAGATGATGTGGTGGAGGCTACGACCCAGACATTGTTGAAAGAGGGCACAGTGACTAGTAATGTCTTTGGCTTACTTACTTTCTGCAAGAAGAACCCGGCCCCTGCAGTAGGTCATCAACCTCAATAACTACTCCTTACTGTGTTATACCTTGCTTTTATTTATAACCCTTTACCATTTTTCCTCAGGCCAATGACAACTTCTGGAAGGTCAAGTATAACCATGAAGCTGCCAAACAAGCCAGAGCGGCCAAGAGAACCGAAAGAAAAGCCGCCAAAATAGGAACTTCAAGGAAAAGGAAGCCAAGTGCTTCATATTTACTCAAATTGGACGACTCTTCTCACGATGAAGAAGAGGTAATCCTTAATTCTCCTAACTCCTTTATCATTATTTTATTGACATTCTCCCTTTTAGGAGGATACGGGGAACAGCCAAGCGGTTGACGAAGAGGTAACTATAATCTCCTCCGACTCAGAGCCTTTGCCAAAGCAAAAAATCCGAAGGGTGACCCGGAAAGTAAGATTTTCACATCCTTTAGCTTATCAAGATCCTCAATTTCTTTTGAAGCAACAGACTCATGAAAGCCGGAGGCATACCCGGACCTCCAAGGATGCGGAACTCTCCTCCGGCTTACCTGATGTAACCAGGAAGCACCAAACTGAGGTTATCTCCGACTTATATTCTACTTTTCCCTTAGCAGGCTTAATACGTCTACCTCTCAATTCATCTGACTCAAATTATCAGGAGACCTCGCCTTCCTCCGGCGAGTCTATGCAATCCAACATGCTGGCTTTTAAAACTGCCCCCGGGTAATGTAAACTTATTTACCTTATACTTTACCTTACTCATGCTTTTGTACTCACCCTTCTGCCTTGTCCACAGCATGCAAGTGAAGCCCAGTAAGAGGGCAAAAAAGAATAAGCCATCCCAAGATCTGTTCGTAATTGAACCGGAACTCGGAACAACTTCCCTTGATACTTCCACTCATCAACCGTCGCCTGAACCGGTTTATGATATTCCAGCACCAACCTCTGATCCGCCCGCTGAAGAAACTCTTGGTGGTTCTGATAAACCGGAAACTCCTAGCCCAGCCAAGATAACTGATCCGAAAGTTGAGATTCTCAAGACTCAGTTTGTCGAGCCGAATCAGCCTACTGTCCTTGCCAAGTGCTCTGCCAAGGAGGAGCTTTTGGAGCGCCGAAAGGCCAAGTTAGACATTGCAGAGTATACTCATTTGGGTATTGGGGATATTGTCTCTGGCTATATCAGTCAAGTACATAGCAGCCGCGACCTAGAAATTGACATGGTAAAGCAAATACAGCAAAAATTTGAGGTATGACATATGTTACTTTTCTTTAACCATACTTACTATACCAGCCCCCAAGTCTATTGCTTATAAGTAAATATGATGTAGACTTAGAAAACTGCCTAATCACAGCTTATCCGGCTTGGAAAGAAGTTATTTAATCTGATTGTAGCATGATACTTTGAACTTGCGATACACATTAGCCCCCAAGTGTCAAGCATCTTTGCTTGCAAAGCGCTTGGGACTTAAATTTCCCTGAACCGGCAAAGCGATTTAAAGTTCTTCAGTGTACATTAGCCCCCAAGTCTCAAGTACCTTTGCTTGCAAAGTGCTTGGGACTTAATGTTTACCTTATAATGATTCTGACTATAACCCGGCATCAATACAGGCCACCATAAGTCAATTTGAATCAGAGATTACTGACCTGAAGAATCGCTTGGTAGCCCAAGAACTTGAAATCCAAAAGGCCAACTCCAAGTTTGAATTCAGTATTTATGAACAAGAGAAGTTGAAGAAAAACTTTGAGACGGATAAGAAAAACTGGGCTGATGAAAAGGCTTCACTGGTGACCCGGGCCGAAACGGCAGAGGCATTGCTTGCAGAAGCAACAGCGGAGCTGTCCAACTTAAAACGCCAGATACCTCAAATGGTCTCAGTAATATTTGGTAAGTTACTCATACAAACTTTTAAATATTGCAAACCTTCTTTCAATGATTACTTCAATTGTCACCTCTGGCTCATTTTATGTGTAATAATGCAGGCCCTAGGAGCACAAAACTCCAGCAGAACATGTTGATCAAGCTGAAGGCGGTTTATACTCTGGTGGAACAGTTCTACACCGGGTCACAACGTGCTTTGGCCGTTGTAGCTTTATCAAATGACGTTCCTCACCTCCTGCAAGACGTGTTGAAGCGGCTTGCTGCGTTACCTCAGCGGATCCAAGAACTAAGGCGGGCATCCGCAAGAGCTGGGGCCATAGCCGCGTTGAGCCGGGCTAAAGCATGGATTCCAAAGCTAGACCCGGCCGACCTCGCTCTTGGAAACCCGAGTCTGAAAGAGGATGGGACCATATTTGATTAACAGGATTTCACCGCCTGTGTCAATGTTATACGCCCTGTGGCTACTCTTATTGGGAACGATACTGATCTTACCAAATATCAGCCGGGTTATGATAGCGAGAATCGGAGAATTCCAACACCTCTTTATGACGACGTCAGCCTGATCCCTCCCATTCGTAAGCATACCTTTGCCCCTGAAGTCGACCCAGCCGGTTTAATAGATGACGAAGCTGAGTTTGAAGCTTTGAGTGGCATTTACTGGGCATCGTCCACCTTCCAGGACAAGGCAGCCGACAGAGAGGCGGAGAAGGATAACCCGGATTCTTCAAGCCAACCAAAGGAGTGAACCGCCAGACGTCATATGTTTATGTCTTTGTGAAAACAATGCTTCATTATTCAGACTCGGGGAGTCTTGTAATAGGGTAGAAAAAACCTCTCGACTTTTGCCATGCCTTCGCGCATGTTTATGGCGCTCAATACTTTCTTAAGCCGCCATCGCTATATCCTTCCAGCTTATATTGATCTTCTATTTCCTTTGAACAAAAAATTGCTTGCGTTGTCCTGTGATCCTTTTGGTAATTTCGCCGGCTTACATGACCCCACTCATGCGGGTAAATTTAACTCCTGAAATTTGGAATTCACCTGGCACTTAATAACCTGGGGTGATCAAATATTAAGCCGGAAGAACAAAAACCATCTCACAGTGCTTTCAAGAAGATCTCAAGATAGTCAAGTAATCATGCTTTATGAAGTATAATAGACAATAAACAATATTCAAAGGCTTCTGATTCGAATACGATCAGTAAACCATTCCAAAGGGGTTAAGCTAAGATTCGGATACGATCATATAGCCCCCAGTGGCTTTTGCGATGCTGATCAAGTGGGTATCGACAGCTATGTTCTCTTTGGTTCGAATACGACCTATGTTTGAACAGGAAGCCCCCAAGTGACCATAAGAGTTGTTTAATGACGCTGATTCGAATACGATCCACATCAGACCCAAAGGGGTTAAGCTATGATTCAAATATGATCAAGAAGCCCCCAAGTGGGTTTGGCAGTATGCCGATCAAGCGGGTATCGACAGCTATGTTCTCTTTGGTTCGAATACGACCTATGTTTGAACAGGAAGCCCCCAAGTGATCATGGCTAGATTCAGATATGATCATAAGCCGGACCAAAGGGAAAGCCGGATTCAGATATGATCCGCTCCCTGTTGGTTGTTTCCACCACCTGATAAAGAAGACATATAAACCTTTGAGGGTGAAAAGGACAGAGGTCCTGCTTTATTGCTTTATATAATATATACATCTTCAAAATATATACATCTTGAGAGCCGGTGGCTTAAGTATAATAAGGCCGAAGATGAGCGATATTCCACGGCCGGCGGGTCTCCTCCTCCGACTTACGTGAGTATTTGTGCTCTCGAACATCGATGAGGTAGTATGACCCGTTGTTCAGATTCTTGCTGACCACAAAGGGTCCTTCCCAAGGAGGGGACAGCTTATGCATATTAGACTGATCCTGGATGAGCCGGAGCACTAAATCGCCTTCCTGAAAGGTTCTACTTCTAACCCGACGACTATGATAGCGGCGCAGGTCTTGCTGGTAAATCGCCGAGCGGGCTATTGCCAAGTCTCGCTCCTCATCCAACAAATCAAGTGCATCCTGACGAGCTTTTTCGTTATCAGCCTCAACGTAAGCCGCCACGCAGGGTGAGTCATGCCGGATGTCACTTGGCAGGACCGCCTCTGCTCCGTACACCATGAAGAAAGGTGTGTAACCCGTAGATCTGTTAGGCGTAGTATTGATACTCCAAAGCACAGAGGGTAACTCCTCCACCCAACAAACTGTCGTCCGCTGTAAAGGGACCAAGAGCCGGGGTTTAATACCCTTCAAGATCTCCTGATTAGCTCTTTCTGCTTGACCATTGGATTGAGGATGAGCAACAACCGAAACATCAAGCCGGATATGTTCTCGTTGACAGAACTCTTCCATGGCACCCTTGGAGAGATTAGTGCCATTATCAGTTATAATGCTGTGTGGAAAACCAAAACGAAAAATCACCTTTTTCATGAACTGAACCGCCGTGGCTGCATCACACTTACTGACCGGCTCTGCCTCAACCCACTTTGTGAATCTATCCACTGCCACCAGGAGGTGTGTATTTTTATCTTTAGACCTCTTGAAAGGTCCAACCATGTCAAGCCCCCAGACTGTGAAGGGCCAAGTAATTGGAATCATCCTCAATTCTTGAGCCGGCACATGAGCTCGTCGTGAGAATTCTAACATCCGTCACATTTACTGACCAGATCCTCCACATCAGCATGTGCTGTTAGCCAATAAAAGCCATGACGGAAAGCCTTGTCCACAAGAGATTTTGAACCGGCGTGATGACCACAATCCCCTTCATGGATCTCATAAAGTATCTCCTGACCCTCCGCAGGCGATACACAACATTGAAAAGCTCCAGTAACACTGCGATGATGTAACTCGCCAGGAACAATTGTCATGGATTTGGACCGCCGGATGATTTGTCTCGCCAAGGTATCATCCTCAGGCAACTCTCCTCGGGTCATGTAAGCCAAATATGGCACTGTCCAATCCGGGATAACACGAAGAGCTGCTACCAGCTGTGCCTCCGGGTCTGGCACTGCTAGGTCCTCCTCTGTGGGTACCTTGACAGAAGGATTATGCAAAACATCAAGAAAGGTGTTAGGCGGCACCGGCTTTCGCTGAGATCCCAGCCGGCTTAAAGCATCAGCCGCCTCGTTCTTCCTTCGATCAATGTGCTCCACTTGATAACCTTTGAAGTGCCCAGCCACAGCATCAACTTCACGACGGTAAGCCGCCATTAAGGGATCCTTAGAGTCCCACTTGCCTGATACCTGTTGAGCCACAAGATCTGAGTCACCCAAACACCTTACCCGGCTCAAATTCATCTCTTTGGCCATCCTGAGACCATGGAGTAAGGCCTCGTACTCAGCTGCATTGTTAGTACAAGGAAACATAAGCCGGAGTACATAACAAAATTTGTCACCTCGGGGGGAAGTTAAAATGACTCCAGCCCCCGAGCCTTCCAACTGCCTGGACCCATCAAAGTGAATAGTCCAATATGTGTTATCCGCTTCTCCTCAGGTGCCTGTAACTCTGTCCAATCATTGATAAAGTCCACCAAGGCTTGAGACTTAATAGCGGTACGTGGCATATACTTCAAACCATGAGGCTTAAGCTCAATGGCCCACTTGGCGACTCGTCCTGTGGCTTCCCTGTTCTGGATGATGTCTCCCAAGGGGGCAGGACTTACCACAGTTATAGGATGACCTTGGAAGTACTGCTTCAACTTCCGGCTTGCCATAAACACTCCGTAAACAAGTTTCTGCCAATGCGAATATATTTGCTTAGACTCAATGAGCACCTCACTGATGTAGTAAACCGGCCGTTGAACCGGATGCTCCTTTCCAGCCTCCTTACGCTCCACCACGACGGCCACACTGACAGCTCGCGAGTTAGCAGCCACATATAACAGCAACGGCTCTTTATCAATGGGAGCCGCAAGGACCGGCGGCTCAGACAACTGTCTCTTTAAATCTTCAAAGGCAGTATTAGCAGCATCACCCGGATAAAAGTGTTCATTTTCTTCATCACGATATAGTGGCGGGGCCTTCTCACCTAACCGCTTATGAACCGCTTAAAGCGAAGAACACGACCCGCCATCGCTGAACATCATTGATGCACACCGTTTAACCAAAGAGGTAATTGCCTTGATCTTCTCCGGATTAGCTTCAATGCCTCTCGCTTGAGACCCGAAACCCAAGAGCTTGCTGCGCAGTACACCAAATACACACTTTGCCAGGTTAAGCACCATCTTATAAACCCGGAGATTATCAAAGGTCTCTTTCAAATCTGATATCAAGGTCTCCTTCTCTCTGGACTTCACCACGATATCATCCACATAAACGTGCACATTGCGCCCAATTTGATCATGGAGACAGTTCTGTACACATCGCTGATAAGTCGCCTGAGCACTCTTGAGCCCAAATGGCATGGATACATAACAGAAGGCTCCAAACAGAGTGATGAAAGCCGTCTTCTCCTGGTCCTTAACTGCCATTTTGATCTGATGATAACCAGAGTAAGAATCCAAAAAGCTCAAATGCTCGCAACCCGCCGTAGCATCAATGGTTTGATCAATACGGGTGAGAGCAAAGGGATCAGCCGGACAAGCCTTATTTAAGTCCGTGTAATCCACACACATCCGCCAGGTGTCGTTCTTCTTGAGCACGAGCACCGGGTTAGCCAACCATTCCAGGTGAAAAACTTCAACAATAAATCCAGCCGCTAAGAGCCGGGCAACTTCCTCTCCAATAGCTTTCCGTCTCTCTTCGTTGAACCGTCGAAGAAACTGCCTGACCGGCTTATACTTTGGATCAATATTGAGAGTGTGCTCAGCGAGTTCTCTCGGTACACCCGGCATGTCAGAAGGTTTCCATGCAAAGATGTCCCGGTTATGAACTCGATGAGCGCACTTTCCTATTTAGGATCCAAATTGGCACTGATACTGAACTGCTTAGACGAATCGCTTGGAGTGAAATCAACAAGCTTGGTTTCAGCAGCCGACTTAAACTTCATCGCCGGGTCATGCTCGGTGGTTGGCTTCTTTAGAGAGGTCATATCTGCCGGGTCAACATTGTCTTGATAAAACTTCAGCTCCTCTGCTGCACAAACAGACTCAGCATAAGCCGCGTCGCCCTCCTCACATTCCAGGGCTACCTTTCGACTTCCATGCACGGTGATGGTGCCCTTGTGACCCGGCATCTTAAGCTGTAATTAAACATAACACAGCCGTGCCATGAACTTGGCATAAGCCGGCCAACCAAACAGAGCATGATATGGACTCTTGATTTGGACCACCTCAAAAGTTAATTTCTCAGCTCTAGAATCATACTCATCTCCAAAGGCCACTCCCAGTTCAATCTTGCCAACTGGGTAAGCCGACTTACCAGGCACCATCCCATGAAAAACAGTGTTGGACGTCCTCAAATCCTTATCAGTCAATCCCATGCGTCGAAAGGTCTCATAATAGAGGATATTGATGCTGCTAGCTCCGTCCATGAGTACCTTAGTGAATTTATATCCACCAACCTGAGGTGCTACCACCAGAGCTAACTGACCCGGATTATCAACCCGGAGGGTGTGATCTCCCCTGCTCCATACAATGGGTTGTTCTGACCACCTCAAATAACGGGGAACCGCCGGCTCAACAGAATTCACGGCCCTCTTATGAACCTTCTGATCACGTTTGCACAAGTTAGTGGTGAACACATGATATTGCCCACAATTTAGTTGCTTCGGGAGGCTTTGATAACCTGACTGCTGCTGCTACTGTCCCCCTTGACCAGACTGCTATTGATTATAACCGCCTTGATGTCCCTGAAAGCCGGAACTTGAACCGCCGCCCGGGCCATGAAAGCCGCCGCCGCCCGACCCGTGATTGCCATCAACGCGTTGGAATTCTTAAAAGCCTTCATGATCGCGCAATCTTTCCATAAGTGGGTGGCGGGTCGTTCCCGGGTGTCGTGTCTTGGGCAAGGCTCATTGAGTAACTGCTCAAGAGATGGGCCTGATCCGCCAGACCGAGGGGGCGGTTTGCCCTTAAGTCTCTGATTGTTACCCTGTGCATTGGCGTTGGCTACAAACTCCGGGTTACCCGCAGCCTTACGCTTATTGCCTCCTTGATTCATCGGGTTATGTTGCTGACCCTTACCATTGCCGTTCTTATTTCCCTTCCCTGTCTTTTCCTCATCAGACGCGGGATCCTTGGTACTATCAGAATCAGCGTATTTGACTAAAGCTGCCATCAGCGTACCCATATCATTGCAATCACGCTTAAGGCGCCCCAGTTTCTGTCTCAGCAGCTCAAAGCGGAAGTTCTTCTCCAACATGAGGACTGCAGAGCCGGCTTCCATCTTGTCAGACGAATGTATTATCTCCTTGACCCGGCGTACCCAATGAGTCGTGGATTCACCCTCCTCCTGCTTACAATTTTTCAAGTCCATAATCGACATAGATTGCTTGCAAGTGTCTTTGAAGTTCTGGATGAAACAGGCCTTTAGCTCTGCCCATGAACTAATGGAATTGGGTGGCAAGCCCTTTAACCAAGACCGGGCCGTTCCATCTAACATCATGGTGAAGTACTTAGCCATTGCTGCATCCCTGACCTCCAACAGCTCCATGGCCATCTCATAACTTTCTATCCACACTCCGGGCTGTAAGTCGGCCCTGTAATTCGGCACCTTCCGAGGTCCCTTAAAGTCCTTGGGTAAATGTACATTACGTAGAGCCGGCACTAAACAAGGAACACCGCCGGTTCTGGTAGCCACTCCCGCCTCAACGGAAGTCGTCGGATAATCTGGAAGGTTCTGATGAGCCGTTTGTTGAGCCGCTAGCTGAGCCGCCCGCTCGTCCTCCTGACATATTCGATCCTGCACCGGGTTATATCCACCGGGCGGGTTACGGCGTTGGGCGTTGCTTGACAAAGCTTCTAACTCCATGTGCCTGCTGTAACTCAAACTCCGGTTTGGACGAGCCAGAGCTAACCAAGGCGGAGGAGTTGAATGAATCTTGTCCCGGCTGTAGGAATAAGTCTCTTGCTGAGCCAAGGCTGTCTGGACGAGGTCTCTGATCCTTCGGGTCTCCACTGCTGTCTGATCGTCACCATCCACCGGGAGAGCCGCCAAACGTGCTGATGCTGCGATCAAGTTCTCCATGGGGTTGGAAAAGTGACCCGGCGGTATCGGTACGTAACGGGGCGGTGCCATGTTTCCATGAGGAGGTGCCATCTCCCGAGGCTGAGTCGGTCCTCCTGTTTCGGCTGTCATAAATTGATTTACCTCTGGTGGGTTACTTGGGCCGGCTCCGGGTGTAGCGAAAAGATACCGAGGATCATAAACCGGAGGTAAACGAGATTGGGTTTTCTGATGCCTCCTCCTCATCACCTCGTTAGATGCATTCGGACTCATCGTAAGTTGGAAGGCTTCTGACTGTAGCTGTTGTGCCCGTGCATCCAAAGCCGCCCGTTCTGTGGCTAACCTGGTGTCCTCAGCTGCCAAGGCCTCCTTGGCCCAAGCAATCCCCTCACGCACCCGTGCCACCTCCGCGTTATGCTCATCTTGATTCGCAGGGATGACTATGGTGGTTAACAGGGTCGTCAGCTTATCCATGAGATCCATCGGCTTTGAGCGGCGGCGCGCGACAGGGCCTCTGCCCGGCTGCTCTCGACCCGACATTATTGCTGTTGCAGCCGTTGAGTTTTGACCGGGTTGAGTACCAGCCATGAAGACTCCTGCCCAGCTTGGCGGCTCATAGGGTCCGGAATACTAGAGCCGTTGAACAGCCCCTAAGCCCGCCATCCCGTAATGATACAACGAATCTGTTGAACCGGGCGGACGAATCACCGTCGGAGAGGACGACCGCCTCACCACCATCTATAGATCCTTCAGAAGTTCTCCTCCGTGGATGCAACCCACGGCGAACGTTCACGACGGGTTGAGCTTGGGAGGGTCTCGCGACGCTGAGCCGCTTCGACGAGGTCGGTGCAGCAGATCGCTCGTGGCCTGGCTCACCAATCCGGCCGATGAAGACGTGGATTCCGCCAAAGGGGACCCGGTACCAGACTCAATTGAGCCGGGGTCGGGGCCCCAGCCTTCGTCGTTAATGTAGACCTTGCCGCGACGACTCTTGGTCATCCGCCCATCACAGATCCCTTGAGTCCTTCAAGTTGCCCTTCAAGAACTCAAATCCACCGTGGCGCTGGCCCCACAAAGGCGCCAACCGTAAATGGGTTTGTCACGGCAGATGTCCTCTTGCAAGGACTTAGTCGTGGAGCCATCGCAACTAGGAAACTTAAAGGGTTAATCGACAAAGGACACGAGAGATTTATACTAGTTCGCCCTCATCTTGTGAAGGTAAGGCCTACGTCTAGTTGGGTTGGTATTGCTTGATGTTTCGATGACCAGGGAGCGAGATACGCTATGCCTGGCTCTCGATGAGTTGTTTCTTGCCCTAAGCCGCCAGCGGGTCGTCCCCTTATATACACGGGTTGACGCCCTGCGGCTTATAGAGTCCCGGCCGGTTCATAAACAGTGTCCGGCTCGGTGACTAGTTAAATCTACCTTATGATACAAGTCATGCCATTATGGCGGTTTACTACGACGGGCCTTAAGTCGCTCGTGGGCTTTAGACCCTTTATTGAACCACCATCTTCATGCTTGGTCGTGGGCTTCTTCTGATAGATCTCTCTTTATATAACCCGGCCCCTCATGGACGGCTTATACAAATAGTTATATTCCCAACAGCCGGGGTCATCACCAGAGTCGGTCTGGAACTCCGCCTCTGGTTGTGGAAGCTCGACACCGTCGATGATGTCAGGGTGCAGCGATAACTCGACGGCGGTGACGGCAACCTCTGTCTCCATATCCACGCCGTGCTCTGGTGCTTTATCAGCCCCGGCGTCGCCACTCCCTCCGATGGTGCGCTTCGGCGGCATCCTAATACACTGACGGCTTTGAGGACTGAGAGCGGTGTCGAGGATGCAAGCGGAGAGAGAGGATTGTGCGTGTGTGTGTGGCGAGGATGGGGGGTGCGTCCGCTCGGGCACACCATTAATATGGAGTAGTGGGAGTTGTGTGAGAGAGGCGGGCGGCGGTCAAACTGACGGCCCGCCTCCCGGTGAGCCTACGCACCGGACTGCTGGCATGCCTACCAAAGTTTCACACAGCTACTCGCATGCCTCCCGATGACACTGCGCAGCAAGCTCACCTCCGTCAATTCACAAACCTGCACGCACGCCTCCCCGTCTGCCTGCGCGGTGGACTGCTCGCATGCGTCCCTTCAACTCACGCCTACTCACACGGCACACGGGTCACGCGGCAGCACGTATATTTTTTTCTATTTGGATGATTAATGATGTTGCTTTATTGCTTAACTGAAGCATGGCACGTATTCATTATTGGTCTAATGCTCATGGTTCGAATATATAATCCATTTGGGATATTGGTTCCCAATTATTAATAATCTCCCGTTTGTAATTAGATGAAGATTACATTAAAACTGGTCTCAAATTTGACAAAAAAGTGCAATGCCACTTTATTGGTGTCCATATGACAACACGGTAAGTTTCATGAACTTCAAATAAGTTTTGGATGTACTAGAATTTAATCAAGATTCTCAATGTTTGAAATTTCTTGCACAGGGAGTAAACATGCACCCAGTGAGGCACATGTGTTTTTGCAATCCATTTAGGAGCACTGTCACGTGTGCATGTAGCTCAAATTTGACTTTTGCATATTATACCCGTAGAAAATCAATCAATTAATGTACTAAAACGTCTTAATGATCTCTGTGATTTTTTTGAAATTAAAACGTCCCTCCTTTGGTAACATATGTTCACCGTGGGATAATTAATTTAACATGCATCGTAGTTGCGGTGGATTCGTGGTGTGTGTGTGTGGGTGTGTGCGTCTAGGGGTGGCGGGTGGCTCGCAGTACACTACGAGTTGTAAGCCACCGTGTGGGTTGGCCGTTTTGTTAGGCAGGCCGGTGCCACATCAGAGTCGTGAAATCATTATTTAAAACATTACACAACCCTTTCATGCATACATGTTTTGGCCACATGCAGTCGATGGTTGTCCTACACGACACTCGATACTCCGGTGTGACGCTTTCTATGGGCCCGCGAGGTCATCGTCCATCACTTTGACGAACAGCCGGCAGTGAGGTTAATTTGACTAGCAAGGTAGAATCTTTTTTGTTTGTGTTATGGTGGTATATAGTACGCGTCGAAGAGGTGGGAGGGGACTAGCATATATACTATACGTACACATCCGTGAACAAGTACACCTCACTCAGTGTCGGGACTTTTTGTTTTCCGATGCACGTGCCACATCAAAATTATGAAATTGGCTATTCAAACATCACACAACACCTTTTTGGGCCACATGCATGCACGTTGTAGTTATCCTAGCTAGGACACTCTCGTGTGACGCTTCCATCTATGGGCCCACGAGGCCATCATCGATGCATGCATGCATCACTTTGACCTACATCGGAGAGGTTAATTAATTTCACCATCGATGAGGATTCTTTTGGGTTGTACATATTACGGCAGGAGCATATAGTATGCGGTGAAGAGGGGGGGAAGGGGACCATCATATGTAGTACGCTTCATGAACCTCGCTCTGTGTGGGTGTATGGTTTACGGTTTTTGAGGCATGTGGCACATCGGTATTCAACATATATATAGTTGGCCCACATGCAAAGCGGTGGTGGTTGTCCTCTCGCACCCACTTAAGCGGTTATCAGCGATATCGATGCTTTCCATCTGTGGGCCCGCCTGGTCCATCACTACTTTTTGCCTGACAACAAGAGAGGTTAATTTGACTTAGGAGGGGATTATTATTTTCGCTTGTAATACGGTATATATATATATATAGGTCATGCTCTGGGATGACATGCATGATACAGTTTGAGCACACACACATGCATGTGTATGCATGAATCCCTCCCATCGAGTCGAAGTGGTTAGTACAACGACAAGTCATGAACCGATCTCGCTCTGTGTTGGGAGCTAGTGTACGATTTTTGACACACGGGCCACATCAATGTTGTGAAATGGTATTCAAACATGCATGCACGCATCACCTCCATACATATGCATGTAGTGGTTGCCTTCGAACGTAAACTCCCTCGCGTGGTTATCGGCGACAAGCCTATATATTCGTGGGCCCATGTGGACATCCATGATCACCTTGACCAACAACAAGATATGTTACCATGGCGGATTCTTCATTTGGTTCGTGTTATCGTAGTATAGGTCATGGTGAGATTCAGACCTTAAGTTTGAGCGCATATACTATGCACACATGCATGCATGAATCCCCGTCGTTGGCTTGAAGTGTGGTGTAACATACATATGCATTGTCAACCTAACCCTCACTCGGTGTGGGGATTTCTAGTTCGAAATCACGGTGCCACATCAAAGTTGTTCCATTGTTACTCAAAAACACACCTCTCCATACATATGTTTGGGCACACACATGCAGTGGTTGTCTTCGGGGACTAGCTACTTGCGTGATTATTGGCGAGCTAGCCCATCTCCTGGGTTGCATGGACGGCCATCACTATGACCAACAACAAGAGAGAGGTTGTACGACCAAGGTGGATTATTCTTGGTCCGTTTTATGATCCATCTTGGTGAGATATGCCTCTCTGGCGTGCCGACTGAAAGTGTGTGTGTGTGTGGGGGGGGGGGGGGTTGCTACTTCGAACTTTTCTAGGTGAACCTCGGTTGGGGGGGCATGCATTCATAGCTTAGGATTCCCTTCGTGGCGACACGAGGGGGGCTGCTAGCTACTTCGCACTTTGCTAGGTGAACTCGGTTGGGGGGGATGCATTCATAGCTTAGGATTCCCTTCGTGCCGACACGAGGGAGGGGGCTGCTAGCTACTTCGCACTTTGGTAGGTGAACCTCGGTTGGGGGGGAGGCATGCATTCATAGATTAGGATTCCCTTCGTGCCGACATGAGGGAGGGGGCTGCTAGCTACTTCGCACTTTGCTAGGGTGAACCTCCATTGGGGGGCATGCATTCATAGCTTAGGATTTCCTTCGTGCCGACACGAGGGAGGGGGCTGCTAGCTACTTCGCACTTTGCTAGGTGAACCTCGGTGGGGGGGGGCATGCATTCATAGCTTACGATTCCCTTCGTGCCGACACGAGGGAGGAGGGGGCCTGCTAGCTACTTCGCACTTTGCTAGGTGAACCTCGGTTGGGGGGAGGGGGCATGTATTCATAGCTTAGGATTCCCTTCGTGCTGACACGAGGGGGGGTGGGGGCAAGCAATATCGTGCGCTTTGCGAGATAGGTGCCACATTGAAGTTGCATTTGGTATTTGAAAATCAAACCACCCTTTCCATACATAAATTTGGTCCACATGCAAGTGTGTTCGTGTTCTGACCCACTGCCACGTCATTTTTTGCCAAATTTATGAACATTAGACAAGTCGGGTGACACAACAGACACGGTTCACTCAAACTAACCATGTGTCACGCCGGTGCCCCTGTCACGCACACATCCGCACAGTACATGGTTGTTATCTCTGGACCGTGTGCAATGTTTCTTGTTCACAATCCCGCCTGCATCCATAGAAACTATCTACCCGCCCCGAGGGTTTTTCTGTTTCATAACACACGGTTGTTATCTCCGGACCGTGTGCGATGTTTCTTGTTCCCAATACCGCCTGCATCCCTAGAAAATATATGCTCGCCTCAAGGGTTTTTCTGTTTCATAACACACACTTGTTATCTCCGGACCATGTGCGATGCACTATCATCAAAATTTTCAATAGCCCTGGCATTCCACTCCCGCGTTTGACTCCTGCGTAGTAAAATTCTCAGTACCCTCATCATCTCCTCAAACACCCCCGCCCCCCTCCACACACACACACACACCAAAACTTCCTCGGGCATGCGCACACACACACACCCTCCCTTGCTCGAAACCCTAGCAAGGTCCCCGTCGCTGCTGCCGCCACCGCAAGGACTCCATTGTCAACATATGCCGGTTTGCCCATGCAGCTTACCCACCGATCTCCATACCCAGGCCGCCCTGAGTTTCTTAGATGACGCCTGCCAAACACCCCCTTTCCCAAAGATCCCCATCCCCATCCCCATCCCCTACTCCAGAGCTTCGCAGCCTAAGCTTGGCTACGCTTCCAGCGGAGCTGGAGGAGCGACTGGCCCAAAAGAGGTGTATCGCGGTCTCTTCGTCCGACGTCGTGGAGGAAGCTGACGACCATTACTGGCGGCAGGCACTCAAGCAGCGGGCTAGAGTATGCGGGCATGTCTCAGCCACCGGCTACGACATCAAGGTCATCGACAGCGACGACCTGAGGCGGGCTATGTCACAGGTTAAGTGGCCCACCCCCAACCCCTTGGGTTCAACCGCCGTCGATCTCATCCATGGCCCGGCCGCTGATCTCCTCTGGCTCGTTGTCAACAATTTGCCATCCTACATCGCCATCGAGATCCTTTTTTCATTTTTGAAGGACACGTTCTGCGACGCTGGCTTGGGATCCACAGCTTCCAAGTCAGACCTCATCGACGGAAACCATGAGCAGGGCACCCTCTCCGGCTCCTCCAAGGGGAAAGATCCCATCTGCTCTTCCAAGGAGAAAGCACCCGTCTGCGACATCAGGGAGGGCACCCTACAGTCGTGCTCTTCCAAGGGGAAGGAGCCCATCTGCTACAACATGGAGCGCATCCAGGGTCCATGCTCTTCCCACGGGAACAAGCCCATCTGTGACAAGTGAGGAAACCCATGATTTGTTTTGCCGTGCCTCTTCACAGGGGGAAACCCATGATTTGTTTCATCGAGTCCCTTTTGTAGTGTACTGAGAATATGTCCAGTTTTAATTGCTATATCTGGTTGGTTGCAGTATGCCTTGTTTATTTCAGTTGTTCACAATGTGATGCTCTATATGTGCAATTATTTACTGTGCAGTACATTTCATCAATCTAGTTTTAAACATACCGATAGGAATGCATATATTTGCTTGTTGTTAAGCCTGTGATAGCTAGCATATGCCTCTTTTAGAGTTTTTTTATTGTTTGGTTGTTTGTATTTAGCACATGTCCAGTTTCAAATGCTATGTTTGGTTGTTCGTAGTATGCCTTGTTTATTCCAGTTATTCACAACGTGATGTTCTATATGTGCAAGTATGAACTATGTAGTTCAATTTCATCAGTACCAGTTTCAACAATACCACTATGAATGACTACATTTTGTTGCTGCATCTTGTAGTTAACACGCCTTTCCATTTTTATTTAACAATAACCAGTGTACTTAGACCGACACAATACCAGTTTGAATGACTATGTTTGCTTGTTGTTAAATGTTAGGCCTGTTGCAGTTAACACACCTTTCCACTTGTTTTTCTTTACTAGCGTGCTTAAACATGCACACTAAAACTGTCGTTTGGAGATTATTTTGTCTGCCATGGATAATTTTGGTTGATGTTTAGCCTGTTGTGTTTAACATGCTTCTCGATGTACCTACACATGACAATTTTGGGAACACCGTTGTTTCCCATCGAGGTTAGTTTCATCCCATGGCTTATATCTGCTCACTGTTCATGATATCGGTAGCTGGTACCATATAGGTCGGGGGCTGATAAGTGACTAATCAGGTGAATCGGACTTTTAACTGAATATATCTACAACCCATTTATCATTAGGTTAACTAGGGCCATATGTAATATATCTGAGGCTATGATACGTCTCCAATGTATCTATAATTTTTGATTGTTCCATGATGTTTTATTATCAATCTTGGATGTTTTATAATCATTTTATAGTCATTTTATATCATTTTTTGGTACTAACCTATTGACATAGTGCCAAGTGCCAGTTGATGTTTTCTCCATGTTTTTTACATCGCAGGAAATCAATATCAGACGGAGTCCAAATGCAACGAAACTTCACAATGATTTTTTATGGACCAAAAGAAAGAAGTTGGGCCCTGGTTGCACCTGGGGGGAGTCCCGAGGAGGGGACAGCCCACCAGGGCGCGCCAGGAGGCCCAGGCGCGCCTTGGTGGGTTCCATGAAAGTTATTTGAGTTTCTTTGATCTCTTATATGCATGATCTCCTATAGCCTCGTATTTCTTCTCCAATATTTGGGTTTTGTTTGGCCAACTTGATCTATTTATCTTGCAATGGGAAGAGGTGCCCGGTAGTGGGTTCGATCTTATGATGCTTGATCCCAGTGACAGAAAGGGAACCAACACGTATGTATCGTTGCTACTAAGGATAAAAATATGGGATCTATATCTAACACAATAGATAAATGGATCTTGTCTACATCATGTCATCGTTTTTATTGCATTACCTTGTTTTTTCATGAACTTAATACACTAGAAGCATGCTAGATAGCGGTCGATGTGTGGAGTAATAGTAGTAGATGCAGGCAGGAGTCGGTCTACTAATCTTGGACGTGATACCTATGTAATGATCATTGCCTGGATATCATCATAATAATTATTTGAGGTTCTACCAATTGCCCAACAATAATTTGTTTACCCACCGTTCGCTATCTTGCTAGACAGAAGCCACTAGTGAAACCTACGGCCCCCGGGTCTTCTTCCGCATATATTTGCTTGCAATCTACTTTTCCTTTGCATTTTTATTTAGATCTATTAAAACAAAAATACAAAAATACTTTGCTGCACTTTATTTTAATTGCGATCTATTATTTCAATCTAGTACAACCCCTTTAACACGTCGGGTTGCGAGGTGTTGTTATTTGTGTGCAGGTGTTGTTTACGTTGTGTTGCTTGGTTCTCCTACGGGTTAGATAACCTTGGTTTCTTCACTGAGGGAAATACCTACCTTCGCTGTGCTACATCATCCCTTCCCCTTTGGGGAAATACCGACGTAGTCCTAGCAGACAGGAGCTTTTCTGGCGATATAGTGAGAGAGCTATCAAAAGGAATTTCTGGCACCGTCGCCGGGGAGGATCTTCAACATAACCAGGTTCCTAATCACAAATATCATCTCCTTTCAATTTACAATATTTGCCATTTGCCTCTCGTTTTCCTCTCCCCCACTTCACAAAAATTTGTCGTTTTATTCGCCTCTCTTTTTCGTTCGCCTTTTTCTCATCCGACGTTTTGTTTGCTTGTGTTGCCATGTGCCTTCTATATGCTTGCATCTTCGCTTGCTAAAAATCTATTGATATGGATCCCCACCCACTTGCTAATCTTTTTAAAAGATCCAATCATGATGAACCAATTGCTAGTGAGTTGAGTGTACTAGATTATCTTTAGGAAGTTTTGCTTGAGAATCATGAATCTGAAAATTGTGAAGTGATTCATGATAGCTCCTTGAATGAAAAGCATGATTGCAATAATTTTACTATAAATTCTACTAATGTCAATTATGCTAATAATATGAAAAACCCCAAGCTTGGGGATGCTTGTTTTTTCATGTCCGCTACTTATTGCAATGATCATGATTGGGGTGATAATGTTTCTTATCATCTTGAAAATTTATTTAAGCCTCATGATGAATATGTCTGCGATAATATTGAAAGTGGGTTGGAAGAGTGTCAACTAAAAATAATCCCACATATTGGAGAGTGTTCAATCTTATGATTTTTTTTATGAAAGTGGGTTTGGAGAGGTCATGACTTTATTTGATGATAATCCCACTATATAGGAAGAGTCTCAACTTTGCGTGCATGTGGATCATAAAAAGAAAATTTATATGATAGTTATATTATTTAATTTGATTATGATCCTACATATTATTATTATGCGATAGGAAAATATGGTTGTAGAAATTTTCATGTTATTAAATTTCCTCTCGTTGTGTTGAGATTGTCAATGTTTTATTCCTCTCCTTTGCATATGCTAGATATTTCATGTCTTGATAATTTGTTTTCCTATAAAATTCCTATGCATAGGAAGTATTTTAAACTAAATGTGTTTGTCACATGTTTCATGATGCTCTCTTTGTGCTTCAATGATTACCTTTCATGTGAGCATCGTTGAAATCTTATGCCTAGCTAAGGGCGTAAAACTATAGCGCTTGTTGGGAGGCAACCCAATGAATAAATTTTATTTTTGCTTTTTGCTTTCTGTTCTTGAGTGTTAACACAATTATGCTACTGTTATGATTGTGTTTTTTGTGTTTTAATTAGTGTTTGTGCCAAGTAAAGCCTTTAGGATTTTCTTGGGTGATACTTGTTTGATCTTGCTGAAAAGGCAGAAACTTTGTGCTCGCGAAAATAATTTTCGTAAATCACAGAAAAGAGATTTTTCTCTGATTCTTTTTGCAGAAGATTAATATACAAATTAACCTGGTCGTCCTAATTTGGTAGAAGTTTTGGAGTTCCAGAAGTATTCGCAAAATTCAGATTACTACAGACTGTTCTTTTTGACAGATTCTGTTTTCTTTGTGTTGTGTGCTTATTTTGATGGCTCTATGGTTTTATTTGATGAGTTTTTTCCATAGAAAAGTTGGAATACAGTAGATATAATACAAAAACAAAATAAGAATTGGTTTGATAGAACACTTATAGTAGTGATTTATTTTTCTTATACTAACGGATCTCACGAAGGTTTTGTTGAGTTTTGTGTGATTGAAGTTTTCAAGTTTGGGTTATCTTACGATGGATGAAAGAAGGATAGAAGAGCCTAAGCTTGTGACGCCTCGGCATCCCAAGCTATTACTCAAGAATAGGCATCCCCGGCATCCCCTCTTTCTTCTAACGACCATCGGTATTTTACTCGAGGCTATATTTTTATTCGTCACATGATATGTGTTTTGTTTGGAGCTTCTTGTATGATATGAGTATTTTCTTGTTTTATTTTGTGTTTTAAGTCCTCAATCCTTGCTGTACACACCTATTTGAGAGATCCAAAATTATATCATGACTTGTTAGAATTGCTCTCTGTGCTTCGCTTAAATCTTTTATGAGCTAGGACTTGCTCTACTGCTTCACTTATATCTTTTTGAGCACGGTGTGCTTAGTATTTTTGAGGAAATGCTCTCTTGCTTCACTGATATTCATTTGAGAGTTAGTAAAATTTTGAAGAAATTCTCTCTTTCTTCACTTAAATTATTTTGAGAGAAAGAAAATTTGTTATGCTCATTATCTTCACTTATATTTGTTTGAGCTTATGAAAAGCAACACATGAAAATTAGTCCCAAAGTGATAGATATCCAAGAAGGATAAAGTAAAAAAATGTCATGAAGATCATTGGACAAAATAAACTTGATTCTTAGTAATAGTTTTGAGATATTATGATCTGATATTTGAGTTATGTTGCTGACCAATTGTGCTCTAGTAAGAATGTTGGAGTTAAGGTTTGTGATTCCCTATGCATGCACGAAAGTAAATAATCATGTAATGAAAATTATATCCTACTTGTGGTGCATTATACGGTGTTAATTATGCTTAATGCTTGCTTCTGAGATTATTCGTTTCTTGGTTGGTCGGTTCTCAATCTTTTTGCTAGCCTTCATTTTGCACTAAGTATGATCTCTACTTGTGCATCCAAGATTCTCTAAACGAGTTTTGCCACATGAGTCCACTATATCTACCTATATGCGGTATTATTTTGCCGTTCCAAGCAAATTTGCATGTGCCATCTCTAATTTTCAAAATAAACTTCTCTTTTGTGTGTTTGTTTTGCTCGCGGAACGGTAACGGGTAGCTAATATTTTCCATGCTGGATGTGTTATTCTTACGATGAGTGTTTATTCACTTGTCATTTCATGAGATTAAGGCAAAGGTTTTAGGGATGCCCAGTCCCGAAATGCAAAAATGAATTTACTTTATGTTTTCAAATAATAAATTCCTTGGAAAGTGTTGGTATGGAGGGCACCCGTGGATACGGTTAGCCATGGAAAGTGAAAGAATGGTGGAAAAAGGAATAAACTTTATTTTCAGTTTGGGAACCGCATATGGCATATCTAGCATGGAAAGTGTTTGGAACTCAGAGTCGTTTTCGTTGGTGGGATAGATACACCTCCCAAAAAAATTTATCTCTTACTTTTTTCGCTTTGAACTCTGGCACCTCTACAAAAACCTACTTCCCTCTACGAAGGGCCTTCCTTTTACTTTATGCAATTTTTATTTTGAGTCGCCATCTTCTCTCATAAAAAGCACCAACTAGGAGGCAATATGATCGTACTTAAGTATTGGGTGTAGCTAATATTTGAGTGTGTTTCATGAATGGATCAATGTTTGAGCATGATGGGCTAGGGATAACTTATTTTTAGCATTGATATTTTGGAAGACATGGTTGCTTGTTGATATGCTTGAGTATCTAAATTATTATGTCAAAACTAGACTATTGCTTTGAATCACATAAAAGTCCAAATGTCCATGCTATAAAGAAAAGAATATGACATGACATGATAAACAGCACTCCACATCAAAAATTATGTTTTCATCACTTACCTACTCGAGGACGAGTAGGAGTTAAGCTTGGGGATGCTGATACGTCTCCAATGTATCTATAATTTTTTATTGTTTCATGTTGTTTTATTATCAATGTTGGATTTTTTACAATCATTTTATATCATTTTTTGGTACTAACCTATTGACATAGTGCCAAGTGTCGGTTGCTATTTTTTCCATGTTTTTACATCGCAGGAAATCAATATCAGACGGAGTCCAAATGCAATGGAACACCACGATGATTTTTTATGGACCAAAAGAAAGAAGTTGGGCCCTGGTTGCACCTGGGCAGAGTCCCGAGGAGGGGACAACCCACCAGGGCGCGCTAGGAGGCCCAGGCGCACCCTGGTGGGTTGTGCCCACCTCGGTACCCCCCGGACCGCCTCTTTGCTCTATAAATACCCCAAAAATACCTCGGTACCCTAGAAGCGTTGACGAAACATTCATCCAGGCGCCGCAGAGTCCAGAACCACCAGATCCAATGTAGACACCATCTCGGATGGGGTTCACCACCTCCATTGGTGCCTCTCCGAGGATGCGTGAGTAGTTCTTTGTAGACCTCCGGGTCCGTAGTTAGTAGCTAGATGGCTTTCCCTCTCTCGCTGAATTCTCAATACAATGGTCTCTTGGAGATCCATATGATGTAACTCTTTTGCGGTGTGTTTGTTGGGATCTGATGAACTTTGAGTTTATGATCAGTCATATATTTTTATATCCATTAAAGTTATTTGAGTTTCTTTGATCTCTTATATGCATGATCTCTTATAGCATCATATTTATTCTCTGATATTTGGGTTTTGTTTGGCCAACTTGGTCTATTTATCTTGCAATGGGAAGAGGTGCCCGGTAGTGGGTTCGATCTTACGGTGCTTGATCCCAGTGACAGAAAGGGAACCGACACGTATGTATCGTTGCTAATAAGGATAAAAAGATGGGATCTATATCTAACGCAATAGATAAACGGATCTTGTCTACATCATGTCATCGTTCTTATTGCATTACTCCGTTTTTCCATGAACTTAATACACTAGATGCATGCTGGATAGCGGTCGATGTGTGGAGTAATAGTAGTAGATGCAGGCAGGAGTCGGTCTACTAATCTTGGATGTGATGACTATGTAATGATCATTGCCTGGATATTATTTGAGGTTCTATCAATTGCCCAACGGTAATTTGTTTACCCACTGTTTGCTATCTTTCTCGAGAGAAGCCACTAGTGAAACCTACGGCCCCCGGGTCTTCTTCCTCATATATTTGCTTGCGATCTACTTTTCCTTTGCATTTTTATTCAGATCCATTAAAACAAAAATACAAAAATACTTTGCTGCACTTTATTTTATTTGCGATCTATTATTTCAATCTAGTACAATTTTCTATCATCGTTACCCGAAAGGGATTGACAACCCCTTTAACCCGTCGGGTTGCGAGGCGTTGTTATATGTGTGTAGGTGTTGTTTACGTTGTGTTGCTTGGTTCTCCTACGGGTTCGATAACCTTGGTTTCTTCACTGAGGGAAATACCTACCTTCGTTGTGCTACATCATCCCTTCCTCTTTGGGGAAATACCGATGTAGTCCTAGCAGACAAGAGCTTTTCTGGCGCTATAGTCAAAGAGCGATCAGGCTACATAGCAACATGCACTGTACTTAATGTCTAAATATGCAATCCTAGGCTACATAGCAACAAGGAAGAGTGTTACATTAATGATCTAATGTTGTCTATATATACGTAGAAGAGCAGCAGCAACAACAACAACAACAACAACAACAACATAGCCCTGTTTGGATACCCAACTTAGCTAGAGGTTAGAGTTAGTTTCTAGCTCATGACTAATCCTGAACTAACTCCATCCAAAGAGTTGTTTGGATGGCAGGGTTAATTAGATTGACAATAAATGCACTAGGAGAACTTGCTCCAATTAGCACCTCTTGGGTTGGATAATTTTTTTGGGTGGGTTGATAGATGCAACTAGCTCAACTAGCCCTCATGTTTAGATATACTTTAGGGCCATTTGATCCCGAACTAGCTCAGTCGATAATTTGTAAGGATGCACTAAACTCCTTCCGGCCCATAATATAAGATGTTAATTCATCTCATATATGAGTATATTGGATGTTATAAGATACTCCCTCTGTTCCTAAATATTTGTCTTTTTAGAGATTTCAAATGGACTACCACATACGGATGTATATAGACATATTTTAGAGTGTAGATTCACTCATTTTGCTCCATATGTAGTCACTTGTTGAAATCTTTAGAAAGAAAAATATTTATGAACGAAGGGAGTATTATAAAAGAGTGTTGTACTACATCATTGTGTAATTGTTGTTTAGCTTCTAATGTTAACTTGGTGCTTTTAGGTACATATGTCATTGTTAAAGATCCGCGCTTCGACCCTTTCTGCGTATGGGGCAATGAGATATCGATGAACCAACATCAAGTGAGGAAGCTGATAAAGATTGTTAGTAAAATGGGTCCAAAGATGGCAATTAAACTATTTGTTTACACTTTATCCAACACAACAGCGAACTGCAGGATGGTAAGTAAGAACTCTGCAGCCTTCTTTTTACTACCCATAATAAGTTGTGTTAGATGACAATGTCTGAATATTTTTCCTTTGTAGTGGTTGCCAAAGCAGTTTACTCAAGATTACCTCTCAAACTACATGATTGGTGGGCATGCAAAGGTTAAAGTATTTCTACCAGAACACAATGATTATCTAGATGTTTTCATGAAGACCGTGAAGGATGGGCGGTCGGCCATCACAAGGGGTTGGACTAGAGTTGTGCGTGCCTTCTGCATGGAGGAGGGCATAATATGGGCATTCCGCTTCACCTTGTTCAGCAACCAGAATGTATTTCGCCTCTTTCTTCACCGTCTTTAATAGTACAAGTATACAACTGTGGTTCATCATTCTTTATTTGGTTCTTATGTAATTCTTGAACATATGTACCTATGAATCGAATAATGCATTGGTTGTTTGAACCTGATGGATATGAATAAAGATGTAGCATACATTCAAATTCAAATTCAAATCTGATACAATTTGAAATAGCAGCAATTAAATTACGGTGAAATTACGCTCTCTAGGTTGTTACGGCACACACGGTTGGTAAAACACAAACGTTTGCGATATACACCATAATACGAGACGGTTCACAGAGAGGAAATGTGTGCAAGCACGCACACAGTTGCCATTTGCAAAGCGTGTGCGATGTCAGACAATATCACAAACGGTGCGGGCAAACTAAACGTTTGTGTTAGTTGCCTTATCGTACAAGATTTCAACCATGAACTTTTTTTGATGAAGTATGCTGTCAGGACCCCGATTCCAAATCACATCAATCCAGCCGGTAACACCTCATATCACTTTGCGGCCTCACGCACGGTATTCCCACGGGTGTCGCCTTACCATGGCCCGGACCGCTTATGCCTTTTGGCTCACGATATGACAGTGTCGCTAGCATCCATATGATAGAGAACCGGGCCGACATGACTAGTCATGAACCCAAAGTGGCACTAACTTATAGGGACAGGCATACATGAATCAACATCGAGCATGTCGGTCAGAAGCGTGTGAATCCGGGCTGTAGCACTCGGGCTAACAGGACTCGGGAACACATGCTGTAGCAGGCTAGGTAGGACTCAGATGTCACCGTGTGACATTTCCCAAGGGATGTATACGAGAACGAAGTGAATCACATGCCGCTACCAAGTGTTCCGGAGTAGTAGTCTTTGGCTAGCAGGACTCGTGAACTGGTCAGAAGGACTACTATGGCTCATGGAAGCACAAGACTACATTTCCCCATAAGAGAGGCTACCAATGATAAACAACTAGGTTGTCGGATCCCACACATACCAAGCATTTCAATCATACACACAATATTCTCGATATGTGTAAATACAACATGGCATCACAACATAACTCTACGACTCAAGTATTTATTCATTAGGCTCCGAGGAGCGAGATATTACAAACATGGGTCTCATGACCCAACATTGAGAGCATACAAGTCAAAGCACAAGCGAAGCTTAACATGTCCGAGTACGACATCTACAAATGAAAAAGGCTTAGAAGCCCGACTATCTACCAGATCCGCCGAGGGCACAAGATCGTAGCTGAGGTATCAAGCTAAACGTCGAAGTCCACACGGAACTACTAGTGAGACTGAAGTCTCTCTGCAAAAACATAAAATAGGCAAACATGAGTACAAATGTACCCAGCAAGACTTACATCAGAACTATCTACATATGCATCAGTATTAACAAAGGGGGTGGTGGAGTTTGACTGCAGCAAGCCAGCTTTAACTCGGTAGCTATCCTGAACTACGACTGCAAGTAACTCTTTTGAGGTGGCGCCCATGAGTCCACATATTCACCATATCGATACACCACTACGGATCTGCTCCCGTCTCCCTACGAGAACGCAATCCATAGCACTCACGCTTATCTTGCGCATTTTAGAGTATCCACTTTCACTTGTCTATGAACCATTATAGGCAACCCAGAAGTCCTTTACCGCGGACACGGCTATTCGAATAGATGATGTTAACCCTGCAGGGGTGTACTTCTTTATACATGTTTCCACCACTTAGCGTCTGCACACGACATGTGCTCGGCAGACTTCAAGCGAAAGCCGACGTGGGTGTAGACCACGACCTACCTAAACACTCAAGTCTCTAGTCCAGGTTTATCGCCTATTCAGGTTCCATCCGCAGGGAGTCCGGCCGAGGTTTCCACATACGGCCCCGAACAATGTGTACAGGGTTCCGCGACACCAAACGGGCGCCCGGCATACCCGGCCACGTGCCTACCGCATCACATCCCACCCCTCGGGTCAGCGCTGCCCACGGCCTCCAGCATACTACAAACACCAGAAACTACTTGCAACTCCTGGACATAGGACAAGGGTGATTAAGAAGTCGAGCGGGGTCATATTTCAGGGCCCAATGCATGGTAGTAGTTGTTTCATGGATCACAAACACAGAACTCAGTTCCTGAGGACGGCTTCAATGAGACAACCCACCATGTACTCCTACATGGCCTCTCACCGCTACCTTTACCAAATCGTATTCACACACTTAGCTTCCAACAGTAGGACATGTTCACACACCTCCGATTCATCCCCGATGAATCAGACCTGACTCAACTCTAAGCAGTAGCAGGCATGACAACAAGCATGAATGAGTAGGCACAACATGGCTCAAACAACTCCTACTCATGCTAGTGGGTTTCATCATTTTACTGTGGCAATGACAGGTCATGCAAAGGATAAAGGGGTTCAACTACCGCAGCAAGTAACAGATGAATCGTTGTTGTCCTAATGCAATAAAAGAGAGCAGGAGCGAGAGAGTGGGATTGTATCGGAATGAACAAGGGGGTTTTGCTTGCCTGGCACTTCTGAAGATAGCATTGAGTCTTCGTCAGTGTCAACGATCACAACGTCGGTACAACGTCTACCGAGGGGGAACAACACCGGCAAACAGAGAAGAAACACGATCAATGCAATGCACAATATGATGCATGCTATGACATGGCAATATGAATGTGTTTCGGGCTAATGCAAGCTAGAACAGATTGAGATGGGTCCATTTGAACCAAAGATTCAAATGCAAACCCATTTTAAGAGGTCATATTAGTGCATTAACTTGTTTCACCTAAACAGCAAGGTTAAAGTGTTCTAACATGCATGAAACCAGTACAGATGGATAGATTGGATTTTTCTGATAATTTTTCATATATAAATTATTTCATTTGGAGTTACGGTTGATTTTCTATGATTTTTAGAAGTTTAGAACATTTTCTGGAATTTTCTGATTATTTTAAATCCAGAAAATGATTTACTGCATCAGCATGACGTCACTGTGATGTCAGCAGGTCAACTGGGTCGCCAGGGTCAAACCTGACCAGTGGGGCCCATATGTCAGTGTCTCAGGCTGGTTTGGGTGGATGACAGGTGGGACCGGTCAACGTTGACTTGACCAAAGTCAAAGCTGGCACGTGGGGTCCACACGTATTAGTACTAATCTTAACAGAAAATTATACTAACCTAATTATGCTCGGGGACCCACATGTCATTGACACAGGTAATAACTAAACATGATTAGCACCTAAACTAATGGTGCCACGTCAGCCATCGGCGTTTAACCGCCGGCGACGACATACCGCGGCGGTGCCTGCGTCGGGTTTGCTCTACGGGCCACCGTTCGACGAGCGGTTTGTGGCTACGGGTTTCTCGCGCTTGCGCGCGTCCAGTGGTGCTCTCAGCTTCGCCGGAGATGGCTCAGAACGACGTCGGTGATGGAAAGTGCGGTGGCCAGCGTTCAGGCGTTGAACGAGTCGAGGGTGCAGGGCATGGTAGGAGCCGCGGTTAGGCGCGTTGGACTCATGGGGGTGTGGTGAGCTCAGTGGTAAGCTCGGACGCATGCTTGCACGGCCGTAGCCTCGGTGGCGACATGGCCGGCGGCGAGGAGCAATCGGCTCCGATGCCCATGGTGGCTAGAAGGCGCGGACGAGCATGGGGCGAGAGGGGAAAGAGGCAGGGGCTCACGGCGAATCCGGTAGAGGCAACGGCGAGGCCAGGGAGGGACTGGAGCTCGCGAATCCCCGAAGAGTTCGCCGACGGCCAGAGGTTGAAGACGATGTCGGGGACGATGCTGCAGGGCTTCCGGCGGGGCGCGGCTCGGTGGAGAGGAAGAAGGGGTCGAGGCGGAGCCTCTGGGCCGGTCAAAGAAGCGAGGGGGGGAGGCGGTGGCTTCAGCCACGGCGAACGGCAGCGTCGGCTGCGCTCGGTGAGGTGGGGATCAACGAGAGAGAGAGCAGGGGGAGAGTGAGAGAGGTCGGGCGGATCGGGACGGCGCCAGGGCGTTCACCCACCTGTAAAGAGGCTCGGCGGCAAGCAGGAGGAGGCGTGGCGCCTCACGCGCGCGTGCGCTATCCCGCCTCTGCCTACTGGCAGAGGTTAGGGATGACTGGCACCAGGCCAGGTGGGCTGGGCCAGCACGGGTGAGGCCCAGGTGGGCGCTACGTTAGTTTCCTTTCTCTCTCTCTTTTCTATTTTCTATTTATTATGTTTTGTTTTGATTTAGTAAAATACTGAACCATTTTATAAAATCCTGGAAATAATTAGGGGTGTTGTCTGAATTATTCCAGTGACCCATAACAACTTCCAACATTTTTGGAGCATCTAAAATATATATAGCATTTAAATAGCTCCAATTCAAATATGTTTGAATTAATTCAAAGCCCAAATATGTCCTGCAAAAATGTAAACCATTTTTGGTAGATGCTTCCACCTCAATCCAGAAATGTTGAACATTTTCAGAGGGCATTTTGAGTTCAAAGAAAAAGATTTTTTTGACCCTAGTTGAATTCATTTGGTGCTAGGGTTTAAGCATCCCCATTTCAAGATTAATAGAAATTGAAAATGATGCATGAATGCAATGCCACTAATTACAACAAGATTTCTAGGGCTGTGACAACTGCATCGTAAATGTTGCACCAAAGAATATCATGTGCGATAGTTTTCGTGTACGATGATGTTACGACGGTCCGATGTTTCGTAATCCTGTCCAACACTCATATGACGACACTACTAGGAAAAGGCATGCTAGTGGCGCACCAGTTTTGTCTACTAATGGCGCACCACTGGTGCGCCACTAGCATCACACCATTAGAATTAAATTCTAATGGCGCACCACTGGTGCGCCATTAGTATCTGGTGTTCTAATGGCGCACCATGTAGTGCGCCATTAGTATAGCCCACAAGGCGCCATTAGAATGCCTCCTGTGGGGCCATATGTACCCATGTGCTTTAAGATACTAATGGCGCACCGATGGGTGATGCGCCATTAGTGTGATTATCACAATGAGCCATTAGTGTCTTGTGTGGTGCGCCACTAGTATGAATATTAGGATTTTTTCTTTTCGATATTTTCACAAGTTACAAAATATATTATTGGACAGAATTTAGACAACATCACACAGCAACAGCAGATTCATCGAATACAATAGAAGATTAGTCTCCGAATACAATTCATCATATTAGTCTCCGAATTCAAAAGACCGAACAAAGATAGAACATTACAAGTCTCGAGACCGTGAGTAGCGAGTTTGTCTTCACATTACAAGTCGATATCGATCATCTAAACTACCATCACATAGAAGAGAGCTGCGGTCATCACGATGAGCATCATCGCGATGAAACTGGTCTTCACCCGGTTCCTCCAACGCTCCCTCCTCTCTCCCGCTAGATAGTGGGCGTATCTAGATTCCGCCTCCGCCCTAGTGGTGTACCCTTTGTAACTATTACCGCTGAAACGGTGAACCTATCTCCGACACTCCTCCCAGTCGTCATAGACTGGGAACCTTACCCTTGTACACATACACACGATGGCATCTCTATGCACAAGCCAAACAATGACAATACATAAGCAATATATAAGTATGCAACAAAAGGATCGGAAGAGAAAAGCAAGACATTAATAGCATCGATTACATCTAAGTTGAACGACTGTCCAACCCAAAGAGACATACAAGTTCATTAAAGTTTAATTACAACATCAGCCAATCAATGTTTCAGAACTACGCATAGCATCACTACTGTCGACTCGACTAATGGGACCGGAGCGTGGATGAAGCCGTCGTCTGTCGTGATGGTCATGAAATCGCGAGCGTTATCAGCCTGCATTTGTAGCGTTGTGTCTATCCCACTGTTGGACAATTGATGTCTGAGGTAGAACTGCCCCGACGTACGAAGGACTTCTGATGGATAATTTCCGCAAACTCTGATTGGACGCGAAAGAATTCTTGTCTAATGTCCGCGTCCTGGATTGCCGACAAGCTCGCGGCCCAATCTTTGAGATTATCTGGTAGCAGAAGGTGATGATGGTCCGCACGATCGCCTCGCATGTGATGGGGGCGTAGTAGGCATCCTTCCGACCGCCAGCGGCTGCTTGACGCAGAGAACTTTGTATTGTGGGCAAACACGCACGCCTGCATCGCCACGAGCTGGCTTGGCGAAGGTGCCTCCAGATTTGGCGTAGCCGGGGAGAACATCATCAAGAACTTTCTTGATATTTGTGTAGTCTATCTTGGAGTCACGGTCCGGGTCGAAATACGTGGCCATGGAATATTTCGGGCTTAAGAGGATGAGTGTGCAATGTGTGTCACTGCACAGAACACGCAATGTTAGAAAAAAAAGAACGATCGAAATCTAAGAAATCATATGTTACGGGGCGGTGAGCGGATGACTTACTCGGGAAAGTAAGGCACGAGAAAGTTATCCTTATCTGGGTTTGCCAGAATGACGCCTTCGAGTTAAGAACTCGCGACTTGCCGGTCCCCAGCGCTGCCCAAGATCTTGGCACGCATGTAGAAGGGGTCGACTATCACGATGTCCAGGGTCTTGTCTCTAATGATCCGCATCTCCATACTCAGCGAAAACAGCCAAACGAAGGTGTAGTGCAGCGGATGAAGGTTAAACATAGCAAAGATGTCATCAAACCGCAGGACGATCGTACTCGATGGCGCCATCCACAAAGCCCTTGCCCTCCGCACCTTGGCCACGAAAACCGGTATGCCACATCATTCTCTTTGAGACGCCGCTTTCCAAAGAAAGAACACCATCATGCAGACTCCGCGATAGCACCGGTTGCAGCATCGAGCATATTTGTCGGTAGCATCGCCCTACCCGCCACATGCACCCTCCTCGAGATATCCTTAGGTGAAGGTGGCCCGCCCCGAGCACGGATCGCACTCGGTGTCGGCTGGCTCGCACCTTGTTACTCTTTCTTTTCCGTCCCTTCTTGATCTTTTGTTGTAATGGGACCGAGTTCTGCTCACTGCACCGCCTTCTTGAGTGTGTTGGGGCTGATAATATTTGGCACCTCGCTATCCGAGGCTCGGTGAAGTCGGCAGCTAGAGGCGCCTCTCGAGAACTGAATGCCGACGACGCCTCTGTTGTAACGGGTTTCTCCGCCGCACCAGCTAGACCGCATCGCCTTGGTTGGGTTCTTGAGAAACAGGCCCGCAGAATTCGCCATCGCACCCATGTTCGCAAAGTACTTATCAACGTTGCTAAATGTCGGCCGTCGTCGTTGTCGCCGTCGCCCGCATCCCGTGCCATATGCATGTTCAGATCCTGTGCCATAGGGATGTCCGCATGTCCGGTAGCGTTGCGGCGGTCTTGCCATGGCTTGGCGCCGCACGATTGGCGGTGTTGTCTTTGGGTGGTGTCCCCGCCCAAACGAATCGGCTCTTCGCCAAAGCAGGGCCAGCTTAGGCAGCGCCGAGGGTCATCGATCATCTTCGTCGGCCCCGGCGGGTCGAATCGGAGGTAACAACTCGTCGCAGCCTGGCAGCACCCGAACTAGTTGAACCCTATACACGGTGGGTGGCATCGGTTTACCGTGGAACATGGGGTTGCCCTGTTGAATGATTTTGCCCTTGGCGACATCGACCAACTCGGCATTCACGAAGTGCAGGAGAGTGCACGGAACGTCGGCAGCGCCCTGTGAAAACATGTAGGGCCTCAGGGATGCCCAGTCAAAGGCAAAAGGAGATGAAGTCCTCGGCCGAGAGGCTTAATTAGTTACCGTGATGATGGCGTCAAGCTCGGCTAATGTCGAAGCACCGCCAACGGCGGGCGCGCAACTGACGGAGGGGCCGCTTGCTGGCGAGGTGCCGGCCGGCGTACACCCGGGTGCATTAAGCTCCAATGCCGGCCGTGCCGGCGTCGGAGACACCAATACCGCCGCCACCGGAGACACAAATGGTGCCGCCTGCGCGTTGTGAGAGTTGCTCGCCGTGAAGCTGGGAATCGGGGGCGGCCCCTGTTGGCCACCCGCAATCCATGCCGTCAGCCCATGAATCAAGGTAGGCATAATGCCGGTGAGCGTCGATCCCAGTTGTTCGTGCACTTGCTCTTGGAGAATCTCCAGAATCCGCGCCACTTGTGCCTTGAGCTCTTGAACCTCGCGCGACTGGCTTTCCAAGCTGGTCTTTTTCTCCTTTCGCCCACCAGTGGTATAGTATGACGACCATTTTGTGGACAAGCCTTTGCCGGCCACACGACCAGCTGACGATGGCTTACTGAGCTTATCCTTGTTTTTCATTACGTTCAACGCCCTATTTAGAGTGCTGTCCCAAGTAAGGGTGCTATGAGACGACCCCGCACTACTGCTTTCAGTCTCCTTCGCCAGAACAAGCTCAAGCGCCCTGGTCTTCGGATCCGTGGTAAGCTCCTTTGTTATCGGGTCCTCCTTGTACCGGGCCCTGACATAGTTCCTGGTCTGCTTGTCACTGCTGTATTTCTTGAAGCGGGGTGGTAGGCCTTGCTCGGCACGCTCAAGGCCCTCCTTGTCCCATATAGGCTCGCCACTCTCTAACTGCCGGACCGAGTTTGTGTTCCCTAAGTTCAACTCCGCATTTCTTTCCCCATCGACTTAATTCGAGGTTGCACTGCTCTCGACTTGATCTTGAACTCCTTGTAGTCCTCTTCGCTGATCGAAGGATTTTTCGCCTTGATCTTCTCATAACTATCACCTTTCTCAGTCATTCTCTTCACCGCGCTTCTCCAAGTAGACAGGGCCATGCTCATCCTCGTGAGGGCGACACTGTTCACTTTATTCCCTGAGAGGCATGTGTTTTCAAAATTAGCAGGGAACTTGTATTGTTCGTGTAGCTTCGTGAAGAGGAGGTTGCGCAAATTCCCTCGGTCCTTATGCCTAAGGTTCTCGATGTTGATCGAGACGGTGCTCCGGAGAATGCACCCGAGCTGAACTGGGTACCCCTTGACTATATGTTTGGGCTCCGTTGGATTCCCGTCGGAGTCCACTTGAGTAAATTCCTCCTTGACGGTGCGGAGCGCGTTCGGGCGCCGGTCCTTCCGTTGCTTCTTCGGTTGGCTGCCATCTGTGCGTGCGCCGCCATCATCAGTGGTGGCATCCTCGGTGGCACCATCAGTGGTGGCATCCTCGGCGGGCGGTGAGGTTGTTCCTCCATCTCCTGGGACAGCTCCTAGAATTGTTTGCCACCCGAACCGCCGGCCTCATCGTTGTGGGCCATGTTTCGCTCTAAATAGGAAAAAAGTTTGGTCAAAAAGTTGGTTGTTGTCAAGGAACAAGATCATGGTCTCATCATTTAGGGTTTGTCGACACCGAGGCATCCTAAAAGCTAAGCTTTTATCATTTAGGGTTTGTCGACGCCGAGGCATCCTAAAAGCTAAATGCTAAGTTAAGTTTTCATCATTTAGGGTTTACCGATGCCGAGGCACCCTAGGTTGGGCCTAATCACTTGGCACTAATCACTTGGCTCTATTGCCACCTATGGTTTAATGCAGCAAGAATAAAGGGGCAGTTGATCCTACTGAACTAAGTACTAAGATACCCCGGCCCATGCATTAGTAGCAAGTACCCCATATGTCCGATTTTTAGCAAAGTCATGCTAAAATTCACGGAACATTTCAGCATGACCTTTGCTGAAAATAGGACATATGGAGTACCCGAATTTGCCGGAACGGAAGTTAATCGACATTCCGGCAAACTCAAGGGCCTCTTGGGGTACCTGCAAATTCATCACGACACAATGGTCGGGGACAAAACCCAGCAAACTAGCAAAGTTATCGACGTGTTTACGAAATTGTTTTCGTAAAAGATGATCATCATCTTTGCAAGTCTTTCTCAATGTGATCACAAGTAATTCAGAGGCATCACAATAAAGCAACACCCTGCACAAGCCTAAAAACAAGTGAAGTTTCACCCATATAAGAACAACTTTATAAAATCAGAGAAGTTGCTAAATTTTTTGTATCCTTCATACACACTGGAGTACAATGCTTTATAATGTTCCATCATCATTACAGAAATCCAAGACCATGTGTTCCATCATCATCATCATTACAGAAATCCAAGAAACATCATGATTTATAATGTTCCATCATCATCATTACACACAGGAGTACAATGCAGATTTTGACCAAAAAACACATGGTCTTTTTAACAGTTTTCAGTTTGGACAGAATACTGAAAACTACAGTTTGGACAGAATTCCTAACACTTTGGTCTTCTAGTTACAAAACAAAACTGACATAATTCTAGATGCTATAACTGAATGTTTTGACAAGAGCTCAAGTTTTTGACAAGAGCTCTAACAAGAGCTCCTAACTGAATTTTCTCGCTTAAAGGAAGGCTGAATTAAGTGGCAAGATGATACAGTTTATGTAATATAACAATATATGCATCTTAATATAACACCATCTCCTAACAGAAATAGTATCCAGGTTTCCATCTTAATACCACAAAGAATACCATAAAAATCCAGGATCATTTTTTCTAGAGAAAAGCATGATTATAAGGGGAGTTTCTTACTCGCCAGATCTACTAAGGGCAAAGTAGAACTGATATTCTTTTGCTGACTTCTAGTACAAGGTATAGAAGAGGAGGTAAATACAGAGACATGTAATTGCAGTGTATTAACAAGATAATTTCAATAGATTTATAGTGCAAATTTATAATAGAATTACAAATACAAGTGTGAGCGTAACCATACTCCAAATGTAGTAGAAGATACCTTCCATCCAATTGTCAATCTAAAGGGCTGCAACTTGGGCTTTGAAATGAAGATAAGTGGCCAGTTCACACACTGTCAAAAAAATTCAGTTAACACACTATCAAAAAAATTCAGTTAACACACTGTCAAAAAAAATTAGTTAACACACTGTCAAAAAAATTCACTTACAAACATACATTCAGTTTGAATTAATCTCTCGTATTCCCTTCACATTGCTAACCATATGGCCAAAATATTGTCCCTAGACATCTCCTGGTCCTACCCAAGATAAACCCTAGTTACAAAAATGCAGTGCGAAAATTCAGTTAACACATTGCCAATACATTCAGTTTGAATTATTTCTCATGGTGATCCTCAACAAATTCTTATGACAGAACTACCAACTTTATAAACCCAAGATAAACCCTAGGGATTGGCAGTTATACTCTATTTTCAGAATACATCTACAAATATTTTTAGAATATACACTATTTTCAGAATACATCTACAAATATGTTTACTTAGTTTCAGTATAAAAAATTGAGCAATGCAAGCAAAATAAACCCTAGGGATGACCTACACTGCCACGGTCGAGGGGAGGGAGGGAGGAATGGGGAATGGGGAATGGTGGAGAGAGGGAGGAAGGAGGAAGGAGGAGAGGTACCTAGTCGCCGGAGGGGTCGGGTCGGGTCGGTGAAGGGGTCGGGTCGGGTCCGAAGCTCGTCCGGTCTCGCCGCTGGGTCGAAGGAGAGCAGGGCAGTGGTGAAGGGCGGCAGGGGCAGGCGGGGTGGGCGCGGCTGGGGCAAGGCGCCGGCGGCTGCAGGGCAGAGGAGGCCCTCGCTCGTCGGAGGGAGGAGGAGAGAAAGGAGCGGGCGGCGCGCCTCGGCCGATCCTGCTCAAGGGGCGAGGGGCGGCGGGGTGGAGTCCTGGGGTCGTGGCAGCGGCTGGGCAGCGCAAGACCACAGGGCGGTGGCGTCGCCGACGCAGCGTCTGGCTTGGCGGACGGAGGGGCGGAGCAAGGGGCGGCGCATGTTGGGGTCGAGTGGATCTGGCGAGGGAGGAGGAGGCCACAGTCAGAGGAACAGTGAAGTGGGGGAGGGTTCTAATGGCGCACCTCCCTAGTGCGCCTATAAGTACGACGATTGTAATGGCGCACTCGCCTGCCGCGCCATTAGAATTTTGTTTTATTTACTAACCCGATCGGTCAGGTTATATTCCACCTAACCCCACTCCATCGTAACACGCCCACTAGCCCGACTGGTCAAGACGCAGCACACACACACCAGAGGTCTGGGTGCGATTCCTGTGCTCCCCATTTTTGTATTTATGCATTTAAAATGTTGTTTGATATTTATTTGTGTTTAAATATGTTCGAACTTGTTTAAATCATAACGGTAATATTTTTTATAAAAATAGTAATATTTTTAAAAAATATCATGAAATTTGTTATTTGAAAATATTTATGAATATGAAAAATATCATCAAATTTATTATTTGAAAATATCATCAAATTTGTTATTTGAAAATATAATCAAATTTGTTTTTTTTGCAATTTTAGTTTCATTCATTTGTGACGGTGGAGCGGGCCGGGGAAGGTGCGGGGGAGAGGGTGCGGGTGGTCGTGGCGGTGGAGTGGGGGAGGGTGCGGGCCGGGGTCGCGTCGGCGGCGGTGGAGCCGGGGAGGGTGCGGTGGGTCGTCGGCGGCGGTGGAGTGGGGGAGGGTGCGGGGGGTCGGCTTATGCATTTAAAATGATGTTTGATATTTATTTGTGTTTAAATATGTTCAAACTTGTTTAAATCATAACAGTAATATTTTTTATAAAAACAGTAATAATTTTTTAAAAAATATCATCAAATTTGTTATTTCAAAATATTTATGAATATGAAAAAATATCATCAAATTTATTATTTGAAAATATCATCAAATTTGTTATTTGAAAATATAATCAAATTTGTTTTTTTTTTGCAATTTTAGTTGCATTCATTTGTGACAGTTGAGCGGGCCGGGGAGAGGGTGCGGGTGGTCCTCGGCGGTGGAGTGGGGGAGGTGCGGGCGGGGGTCGGCGGCGGCCGACGGTGGAGTGGGGAGGTGCGGTGGGTCGTCGTGGCGGTGGAGTGGGGAGGGTGCGGGGTCGGCTTATGCATTTAAAATAAAAAAGAGATATTCTAATGGCGATTGTGCCCTGCGGCGCCATTAGTAGTTTTGCAAAAAAGAATAAAAATAAACAATGTAGTGGCAAGATTGTGTGGTCGGTGCGCCATTACTAGTTAGCACTAGTAATGGCGCACCGAGATATGATGCGCCATTAGTATGTTTGGAAAAATTAAAAAATTGTTACTAGTGGCGCACCATGTTGTCAAAAGGCCATTAGTGTCTTCCACACTCATGGCGTACCAAAACATGGTGCGCCATTAGTATATACTAATGGCGCACCACATGACAGGTGCACCATTAGTGTCCATCCCATCTATAGCCCTTTTCCTAGTAGTGCGATTAGCTAATCTTCTTAATAGTGAACTGTTTGTGATGGGTTGCGCATCATACACGTTCTATAATAGTGAACCGTTTGTGATGCGCCGCGCATCGTAAACGTAGCACCACAAAATACCGATTGCGATGGCAATGCGAGCAAAAACGAGTAGGAGTACTGTAGGGTCCCTATCCCCGACGGTTTCTGGGTCGTGTGGGAAGGACCCCCCCTATCGCCGTCACTCACTAGGCGACGGTTCCAAATGTCGTCGCAGAAAGGGGTTAAAAACAGTTTGTATAGCACCGACGCGTACTAGTGCATATATATAGGTGGGGGAGGAGGGGAGGCGGCCTAGGGCTCCCCCAAGGGGTCAGCGGCCACCTTCGGCTCCTGCGCTGCCCCCCCTTCCTTCTTGGGTGTGTGGGGGGAAGGCCGGAGGGGGTGCCCCCCCCCCTTTCCTTTCTCTTAGGTGGAGGGAAGGCAGGAGGGGCTACCCCCCCCCTTTTCCTTCCATAGGGTTGGCGGCCTAGAGGTGGGGCACGCCAGCCCCTTGTTGGCTGGTGTGCTCCCCTCTTTTGGCCCATATGGCCCAATAACCTCCCGGGGCCTCCCGGTACCCCTTCCAGTGATCTGATGACTACCCGATGCATTCTGAAACATTTCCTATGACCAAACAGCATCATCCTCTATATCAATCTTTACCTCTGGACCATTCTGGAGCTCCTCCTCATGTATGTGATCTCATCTGGGACTCCAAACAACATTCGGTCATCAACTCACATAACTCATATACTACTATATCGTCAACGAACGTTAACTGTGGGAACCCTACGGGTTCGAGAACGATGTAGACATGACCGAGACACCTCCCCGGTCAATAACCAATAGCGGAACCTGGAGTCCCATATTGGTTCCTACATATTTTACGAAGAACTTTATCGGTCGAACCTTTATGACAACATATGTAATTCCCTTTGTCTGTTGGTAAGTTACTTGCCCAAGATTCGATCGTCGGTATCTTCATACCTAGTTCAATATCGTTACCGTCAAATCTATTTACTCGTTCCGTAATACATCATATCGTAACTAACTCCTTAGTCACTTTGCTTTCAATCTTCTTGTGATGTGTATTACCAAGAGGGCCCAGAGATACCTCTCCGATACATGGAGTGACAAATCCCAATCTCGATCCATGCCAACTCAACAGACACCTTCGTATATACCTATAGAGCATCTTTATGATCACCCAGTTATGTTATGACATTTGATAGCACACAAGGTATTCCTTTGGTATCTGGGAGTTGCATGATCTCATGGTCGAAGGAATATGTATTTGACATTAATAAAGCAATAGCAATAAACTGAACGATCGTATGCTAAGCTAACGGATGAGTCTTGTCCATCACATTATTCTCCTAATGATGTGATCCCGTTATCAAGTGACAACACATGTCCATGGTTAGGAAACCTTAACCATCTTTGATCAACGAGCTAGTCTAGTAGAGGCTTACTAGGGACACGGTATTTGTTTATGTATCCACACATGTATTTAAGTTTCCGACCAATACAATACTAGCATGAATAGTAAACCTTTATCATGAATAAGGAAATATAATAATAACAACTTTATTATTGCCTCTAGGGCATATTTCCATCAAAGGATTGAGAGGAGTCTGGCCAACATCTCCAAGAACCAGGGGAGTCTAGAGCGGGTTGTCGAGACTAAGGTTCATGATCTTGATATAAAGATCACAGAGGTTCAGACTATCATGGAGAAGCTTAGAGATGATGTCGAGGCAAGCAATATGGCTGCAGGGGACAGTGGAGATGAGAGATGCACTACTCAGAGATTTCAGACGGTACATAGGGCACCCAGATCTTCAGTCGTGCCAGTTGCAGATACGAGGACCACTCTTTCTGCAGCTACCACTACTTTCATAGTACCACCTCCAGTTTCCACTCCACCAGCCCAGCAGACATCAGCAGAAGCTTTTGCATATGCACTTCTGTTAATGCCATCTACACACACTGGAGCCACCAGCCAGAATTCACCTTCAGGAGCTCGAGAGGATCGTGCCTAGAGAGACGCGTAGCTCTATACCTTTTGAAGCTTTTTGGTACTTGTTGCCAAAGGGGGAGAAATTGTATAGATCATTAGGATTTGATAGAGAGAGGGAGTGTCTTGCTTGTGCTCTTTGGTTCTTTCTCGATTTCTCGCTACTATGTTCGTTTGATTCATGCTACTTGATCATTATGCTTGTGAGATACTACGCTTTTGGTGTGTGATTGATCATACTATGCCTTATGTGTGCTTAATGCCTATCTCTGTCATTACTTATGTATGATGATTCACTTATGTCTTTGGTGATGTGTCCATGTTATTCCACTCATATCATTTTGTTCGCTCCACCAAGATGTATGTGACATGGAAGAGTGACCCATGATCCTAATCGATTGTGCATTTGCATTCAAACGCAAATCTTTAATAATGCACAAATTTAGGGGGAGCTCTTGCTTATCACATACTTCTCAAAGCGAAGATGTATTTCATTCATGTAATCATTTGTCGAAGCTTTGCTCTATATATTGTCATCAATTACCAAAAAGGGGGAGATTGGAAGTGCAACTAGTCCCTGTGTGGTTTTGTAATTCATAACAACATATATCTCATTGAACTAATGTCCATTCAAGATAAATATTCCAGGATGTTCAATGTATGGCATGGCATGACATAGAGATGTGGACCCCTCAAAATGATAAGGACAAGGATTGGCAAAAGCTCAAGACTATGCATTTTTGTTTAAGTGATCCAAGATCACATTAAGTCCATAGGAAAGCCAATACTATTAAAAGGGGATGAGGTGTTGCTTAATGATCAACTTGCTCAAAGTGCTTAGTGATATTGCTCCAAAACCCTCAGCCACTTTCTCTATCCAAATATGTCAAAACCCTAATTCCCAACTCGGCCCCACCGATATCTTCCATTTGGAGCCACCGAGTTCATCTTAACATAGCCACAGCCAAAACCCTAACGATTCGGTCACACCGATATGGATCAGTCTCATCTAGATGGCCCTGCCAACTCCCTGTTGCTTGTTGCAATTATTTCGGTCTCACCAAGAATTGCAATCGGTCTCACTGAGATGGCTTGCCAACTCTCTGTTGCCTTATTGCTTCACTTCGGTCCCACCGAGTTGATGCAATCTACTAGAAAAAAATACACTTCCATGATGATACGTGTTTCTCACAGTAGGTCGCGTTTTCTGTCATGCATGTACATCCATGAAGATTTTATGAGAAAATCAAGATAGTCATACATGTGCTGTCGTAGAAGTGTTCCATGACATTAGCAACATTATCATCACGGAAGTGTCCACTTCCATGACGATAAATTGTGCGTCATAGAAGTTCTTTCGTCAAGGGTAACTGACACATGGCATCCACCATAACCGGTCGCCGCTAAGCTATCGGGTCCGGTTTTGGATCCGATAACCCGTTAACAGCCGGGACCAATGGGGATTTTCCACGTGTAAAATTCTCAATGACCAGAGGAACCACGTGTCGGCTCACCTTTGGGACAGATGTCATCCACTCATTGGACCGGAGGTGCCTATGATACGTCAATACATGGCACGGCCCAACAGAGGCCCATTCCGGTGAATAGGCCAGCCCGTTTGACTTGATCAAAAGGTAGCAGGCCGGCCCATGGAAAGCCTGTTAATGGCATGTTTGCATATAGCCCATTTACAGCCCGCTAACTCATGGCCCGTTACGACCTATCCAAATTAGGCCCAATAGCGTCATCTGGGCTGTCTAATATAATTCCGGCCCATTGTAACTTCTGGCCCATGTATGGCCCATGACGTCTTTCGGCCCATATGAGGCCCTTTGTAACTCTTGGCCCATTAACGGCCCGTGGTGAAACTGGCCCGTAATGAACAGTGTATAGCTTTATACCCATTAACGGTCCATTATTCCATTGGGTCATTTCTAGCCCGTGATATCTTTCGGCCTTCTCAGGTCCCATTTATTTGTGGGCTCATTTCCAGCATTCGGTTACTTACGGCCCGTTACTGGCCTTTTCTGCTTGTCGGCCAAATTCAACCCGTGGTTACAGTCGGCCTGTTTGTGGCACGTTAATCCGTTGGACCATTTTCATAGCGTCATCAAATACGGCCGATTAACAACGGCCCGTTATGGTTGGCCCATGAACAGACGTTTCCAACTCTAGCCCGTTTACGGCCCATAATGTGGTCCGTTATTAGCACATGTTTGGCCAATCGATCATACGGCCCGTAGAAGGCCCATTGATGCTACGGCCCGTAGAAGGCCCATTGTTTCTACGGCCCGTAGAAGGCCCATTGTTTCTACGGCCCATAGGAGGCCCATGGTCACTACAGTAGATATGTAGCCCATGGTTATTGTGGCCTAGTCTTAAAAAATAGGTTATTGTGGCCACTAGCAAACCGCGGAAAAACAACTGCGCTGACTACAAGCAAACAAATAAAGAAGACAATAAGGAAATAAATAAGCAAGCAACTTACGCTAGGCTATCATGGCTATTACACATATTACATCCACTTGGCATCAAAGTTCACCACCAGTGAAAATATAGGGAACAAAGCAGCATATCACATAAACTGGTTGTCAAAGTTGGCGACCAATGCAAATAAACTCCGCAGCAAAACAGGTCCAGAACTGAACCCGCTTTAGAAGAGCTCAAGAGACAATATCCTGGGTACCCATAATGCTGGCAAGATGCTTAGCAAGCTTATTAACTTTCTCTTGTTTGGCGCTTAAATCCTCCATCGCTTGTTGTTGCACCAGAAAGTATGCATCTGAATTCTGCAGGGACTTCCTCAGTCCTTTGGCTTCCTGTCGTAGAACATCTGATCGATGTCTTTCAACTTGAAGTTGAGACTCAAGAAGCCGTAGTAATTCAGGCAGTGAGTTCGAAGAGTTGGTGCCAACGGTAGTGGCCAGTAACTCGAACACTACATCAAGACAGGACTTTGGGATTGTATCAGTGTCTTGAATATAGTTTTTATCAGCTTTCATGGAGACTAACACGGATGTCTTACTATCTTGAACCTTATCTGCATTACTTCCTTTACCATTGCATAACGGGGTACTATTCTCCAATATTTTATCCGCATTCTAAAAGAGAAACAAACATACACATCACAGGTTTACCATGTTGTATATGAAACTCATTTTGGTAAACCAGTTCAGTAGTAAGGTGGACAGGATAACAGCATGAAACAAACATATATCTATGTAGTGTGGTCATTGTATGGTCTATATCATTCTAGTTTATGTTGCCAAATCAAGATAGAGACAGTTCAAATCATATCTATTTAAGACAAAGAAGCATAGACAGAATATAAGTGTGGGAAACTACACAGCAATAACAACACTTGTAATGTGCATGGCATGAGAACATAACTAATTATTCAATTGAAACTGAAATCAACATAGAGCAAGTTACAACAGCAAACACGTTAAAGAAACAGGTTTAAAACATACATGTTGCGCCATTGGAGTTTCAATTGCATCCTTCAAATTTGACATTAGTTGGTATGAGTAAATACATTGATGCAAGAGCAAAGGAGTATGAACCATAGCTACGGAACCTGACTTGAGAACAATTCTTCTTCTGCTTTAAGCGTTGACTTCGGGTTTGGAGTGGTGGTCCTCGTGCTTTGGGCACTGCAGTTGCCTTACTAACTGCTCGTGTTTGGGTGCTCTGTGGTGGAGACAGTGTTGTGTCAACTGGAATTGGGTTACTATCTGCTGGGGTTGGGGTTAGAAGGGGTGTAGCTGGTTCTCTGTCCAACTGGGTAGGGGTACAATCTGCATGAGTCTGGGTTATGTGTGGTGGGGCTGGTTCTTGGACAAGTACAACCGTGGTTCTATCTGCATCGACAGGTAGCACGATCTTTTCTAAAGACCATGGTTTTACTCCCATAGATACTGCCATCACCCCCTCTAATTCAAATGGCTGATAAACAAGAAAAGTAATTGAATGTACAGACATTGTAAGATAGACATGTGCAATGGATAGTAGGGAAGAAAACAGGGCATGAAATAATTCACATTTATGTTGTATAACCAAATAGAATAGCATCACATAATTTCACATACATGATGTCTAATTAAACAGGATAGCATGAAACAATTTCACATGTATGATGGCTAACTAAACAGGATAGAATGACATACTTTAAAATATGATGACTATGTAAACATGATAACATGATATAACTATACGATGTGTCTATTAAAGTGGTTGGCATGCCATAATTCACAAACATGTCGTCAATGGAAACATGACGGCATGATATAATTCACGGATAGAATGACCTAATTCACAATATGATTACTATATAAACAGGACGAGATGATATAACTATATTATGTCTTTAGAAAATGGGTTGGCATGCCATAATTCAGATACATGTTGTCTATGTAAACATCATGTCATGATAAAATTGAAATAATATACTAAGCAAGTGAGTACAGGGCAATCGCATATATGATGTGTCAACTAAGGAGATGGCAGTCAATATTGTGTATATGATGTAAAAACTAAGCATTGCAAGACAACATATACATGATATGAGTAATATAACCCTGCCAAGTTTGAGCATACACCTCAGGGGGTAATAGGACTATCCATCTACCTCTAAATCCCCCTCTGAGGAGCTATCTGTAACCAGAAAGATATTTGCTTCAGCATGTAGCATTGTCTGCTCTGAAGACCTTGTTTTCACTCCAGATTTCTCCATCACCAATTCAAATGGCTAATGCACAGGAAGAGCAGTTAAATATACAAACATTGTCAACAAATGCAATGAGTAATACAAAAAAGTACGGCATGATATAATTCACATATATGACGCTTGGCTAAACAACATGGCATTGCATAATTCACATACATAATGCCTTGCAACAAGATAGCATTGCATAATTCACATATATAATGTCTTGCAACAAGATGGCATTGCAAAATTCACATACATGGTAATTAGACACTAAACATGTGGCATTCACACAAAGCATGTCTAAACTAAGTAAATGACATGCCAATGCAAGACACCATATGCACGATATGAGCAATATAACCCTGCCAAGTTAGAGCATGCACCTCGGGGGAATAGGACTGGTCATCATCTCTGAATCCTCCTCCGAGGAGCTATCTCAGAATCAAGAAGACATGTGCTTCGTCGAGATAGCATTGTGCGCTCTCAAGACCTTGTTTCCACTCCAGATTTTTCCATGACCGTGTCGAATGGCTAATGCACAGGAAGAGTAATTGAATGTACTAAAATTATTGACAAATTTAATAAGTAATAAAAAATGATGGCATGATATAATTCACATATAAGATGGCTGGCTAACCAGAGCGGCATTGCAAAATTCACATATATGATGCTTGGCTAAACAAGATGGCATTGCATGATTCACATATATGATATAGAAACTAAACAAATGGCATTCACACAATGCATGTCTAAATTAAGCAGATGACATATTTTATATATAAAGTAAGCAATTCAAGGCACCATATGCACGATATGACCAACATCAGCATGCCAAGTTAGAGCAAAAGACCTCCGGGGGTAAATAGGAGTGGTCTGCTCCCTCTGAATCCCCCTCTGAACTGTCATCATCCTATTGATTACAGTCTGGAATGGGGGAGGGGGGTTGCTTTTGCACCGACCATGGAGCGATGTCTTCATGAAATTTTATTGCCATGCAAGGCTCGCTTCTTTTGCTCTACATGTTCAGTACCATTCTGTACAATAACTGACATGCATAGGAATAAAACAAAGTGAGATTATGTAAGGAGTGCATGCACAAATCCAGAGTGATGGTAGCAAACTGTGGATAGACCCAAAACCAATGATAGCAGGCAAATAATAGTTTTAGTTAAAAAATACAGATAATGGCTCCTTTAATGTTTGTTTCCACCCAACATGAAACTCATAGTAGAGACCCGAGATTAACCAGATAGTAGATAAATAGTATTGATTGCTGCCCCAATATGTATCCCACAACCATTTAAAAACTCAAGTTTGAGCATTAGTTTGGACCTGACTCAGAGTTTAATCGGTGAACAGGACGATAAAGTAGCATGTCATCATATTAAGTGATGCATAACCTAAGCTGACACGAAAGAGTGCGACCTCTCTTGCGGACCCGCGTAGTCCTCAAGGTCATCCGCTCAGTTGCCGATGGTAATGCAGTTGTCGTGGCTGCAGGCGGCGGGGAAGAAGATCTAAGGCGGCGAAAGACAATCTGGAGGGCGGATCCCTACTGTGGTGAACCCTTCCATCGTTGGAGCAGCTGAGCTGGGGTGGAAAGCATCGCAGCAGGAGCGGGACAAACCACACAAGATTTTCTTTGACACACATCTGTAACAGAAGTAATTGTGTCAGGGCTTCCTTGAATTTGAGGATTCTGACAATGCAGGGATAGGAAATACACAGGAATAGGATAGGTGCAAAATAGAGAATTTAAAAACACATGATTTCTGCCAATCTGGGTGTTTAGTTCACAAGAATTGGAAGATCACAGGATGCAAAGAAGCATGGTGAGATTAAGTCAAACCACAAGAAAATTTACGGTTATAATGCTACTATCTCTCAGTCTTGTGCTTCATGAATAGGAATTTGAAAAGGAGGACAAGTGGATATTAAAATTCCTATGGTTTTTCTTTCAAGGAGACAATAAAGGAACAAATCCTATAGTTTTCCTTTGCTCCATTCCTTTGAACCAAATGTATGAATAGTAGTACCATAGGAAACTTTCCAATTCCTATGTTTTTCCTTCACTTTTCCTTTCAAGCACTGGCGATTCTAGTAGGCAGGCTTGAGCAGGGAAAAGCCTACACTCAAAAAATGATTTTGTGCTACTTATACTACTTTGGACCCTGGCCACTGCCCTACTAGCTCAACTCCCAGGCCCATCTACAAATGCACAGCTCAAACGCGCAGAGATAAATAATGATGGCATTCAAGAGAGTCCATCACGGATAGCTAAGTTGCCTGGTACCTCACTGCTTTTCATATACTAGGAGAAAATAACCATATTTCACGTTACTATGTGTGCTCAGTGGACAATATATATAACATGTAGAGTAAAAAAGCGATGCAACAAGTGTACAACCTCTTTGGCGAAGCCATGTCGATCTCAGTGTGATTGGGTTGGTCGGTGAGGATGCTCCGGCTGATTTGGCTGCCGGAGGAGGGGGAAAAGATCTTAGGCGTCTAGAAATAGAGCCGGGGGTACTGCTCTGCTGTGATGGAGGGTTTCATCATTGGAGCAGCTCCGGTGAGTTGTAGAATGGCGAGGCTGAAGCAAGACAAGAGAGACAACGTTAACCTGAGTGGAATTCCAATAGCATCTCCAATAGATGACGTAAAATAAATAACCACAAAGTGCTAGATGTAAAATACATCAGCCCCTCATCTCTGAACTTAACTATCAAAACTGAATTTAACTGTCGAAAATGAATTTAACTGTCGAAGCTGAATTTTGCTATCGAAACTGAACGCACTAGTAGCAGAAAAGCAGTAGCAACAGCAGCAGTGCCCGGACCAGTAGCACGTGCGAGAGCCGGGGAATGCTACCTCTTGAGCTTGCGTTGGTTTTTTCCTTGAAGAGGAAAGGGTGATGCAGTAAAGTAGATGTGACGCCCTCGATTCAATCGTACACTAATCATACACGCAAATGTGTACGATCAAGATCAAGGACTCACGGGAAGATATCACAACACAACTCTAGACACAAATTAAAATAATACAAGCTTTATGTTACAAGCCGGGGGCCTCGAGGGCTCGAATACATAAGCTCGAATACACAAGAGTCGTGAAGCAACAATATCTGAGTACGACATAAGTTAGACAAGTCGCCTTAAGAAGGCTAGCACAAAAGCAACATCGATCTAAAAGGCAAGGCCTCCGCCTGGAGCCTCCTAACTACTCACGGTCGTCGGCGACTTCCATGTAGTAGTAAGCATCGCGGTGGCATCTAGCTCCTTGGCTTCGATATCTGGTTGCATCAACCGGAAAGAAAAGAAAGGGGAAAAGGGGAGCAAAGCAACCGTGAGTACTCATCAAAGTAATCGCAAGCAAGGATCTACACTACATATGCAACATTATCAAAGGAAGGCTGTATATGTGGGTGGGCTGCAGAAATGCCAGAATAGAGAGAAGGCCTAGTCCTATCGAAGACTAGCATCTTCTGGAAACCACCATCTTGCAGCAACTGGAAGGAGTAGAGTAGCATAAAGTAAAGTAGTAGTAGTGTTATCAACCTCGGCTGGAGATCCTTTCTCGACTCCCTGCGAGAAAGAAATCCCGAACCATACTATCCAGTTATCATCACAATCCAGTTCTCATCACCATCAAATTCTCATCACAAGTATCCACTTCTAGTTGTATCGATCGGGATACAACTCCAAGTGTCCATTACCGTAGGACAGGCTATCGATAGATGTTTTCTTCCCTGCAGAGGTGCACCAACTTACCCACCACGCCGCTTAACTCCGTAGGACACACTTTCTGGGTCATGCCGGCCTCGGCCAAACAATACGCCGCAACCCGACCTAGACTTAATAGAGAGGCCAGCACGCGGACTAAACCTATGCCCTGTGGGTCATGGGCCATCTCCCGGGAACTCCTGCATGTTGCGAGGCGGCGGTGAGCAGACCTAGCTACCTCCTTCAACAAGGCGGCGCTTATGCAGTCCAACCCGGTAGCGCCGCTTTCGCCGCCGACGTCTATTAAGCTTCGGCTGATGTATACGACGCAGAACGCCCATACTATGCCCACGTGATGGTTAGTGCTATCGGGCCGAGGCCACTCGGATCAAATATCCAAATCGTAGTAGATTAGGGCAGCGTGGTAACAAGCAGAGACTCACGAAAGATGTGACCCCGTTGCCCCGTCTCGAGGACTTGCGGCACGGGCTAGGAATGCCCGGCCACGCCTCGTATTTATCTCATGAGCACCCTCCGGTCAACCCGACTCCACATCACTCGCAATTAAGCTCGCTGGTACCCTCGAGGTTGACCCGTCTTTAGTAACATGGCTTAGTGTAAAGTCATAGTAATCATAGTAGCGTGTGTCTAAACATCAAGGGAAAGCCGAGGAATCACCCGGTGAATTCCACTTGATGTAATCATCAAGGTGAGCGTAAGAGGATTCACCCTCGAGGTCCACACTTGAGGGTTGCACGACGTAGTCGTGTCGAAGTGGTTAAGAGGAAATCACCCTCGATGACCACGACCGAATAACTACACTACGAGGTTAACATCGAAGTCGATGAGGTCTCACCCTCGGTACTCGATAGTAACCCAAAGAGTGTCGAGCAACTAAGGGAAGTGATGTGCGGTGTCGGGCCTGGTCTTGATCCCGTTGATCGGTCTTCGATTATCGGCGAGGCGATCGGGACAAAGTGGGGTCCTTGATGGATCTCTAACCAACCTATACTAAGCAGTTTAGGATAAGCGGTAAGGTACAACAACGAGGTTACAAAAGCAGGCTATGCATCGAATAGGTGCAAACAATAACAAGATAGCAAAATCTAATGCAAGCATGAGAGAATGGAATGGGCGATATCGGGATGATCAAAGGGGGGCTTGCCTGGTTGCTCTGGCAAGGAGGAGTCGTCGGTGACGTAGTCGATCACCGGGGCATCAGCGGCCTCGGGGTCTACCAGAGAGAAGAGGGGGAAGAAACAGGAAATACATAGCAACCAGAGGTAACACTAAGCATGACATGACGATACGTAGCGCTAGGCGTGCTCTAACGCGGTACTACATGTTGCAGACGAAGGGGGGAAACATCCGAGGGTGAATTCCCGACGTTAGGTGGATTCCGGACAAAGGAAAAGAGGGGGAAAGTTCCATGTTCAGCATGCTAGGGGCATGTGACAGATGAACGGACCACGTATACGGATTCGTTGGTTTTTTCTGAGCAACTTTCATATAGAAAACATTTTCATCCGAGGAACGGTTTAATTTCTATGAATTTTTAAAGTTTAAACAATATTCTGGAATTAACTAAATTAACAAAAATGGAATATGATGTCAGCATGACGTAGGAGTGACGTCAGCAGTCAACAGGACGGCTGACCAGGTCAAACTGACCCGTGGGGCCCACATGTCAGCCTCTGTTAACTCTAACAGTAAATTAAACTAATCCAGAGGTTAATTAGCTACTGGGCCCCACATCTCAGTGAAAGATTTGATTACTAGTTACTTTTATTTATAAAAACAGTTAATTAGCCTAATTATACGGTGGGGCCTGCATGTCAATGGCACTGGGCTGCCCAGTCAACAGTTGACTGGGTCAACCCAGTCAACTGGGGCCCGCGGGGCCCACTGGCAGTGAGCCAGGGGTGGGGCCCGGCCAGCCACGTCGGCGGAGGCAGGCGTCTCGCCGCCGGCGACGCTAGAACACGGCGGAGCCGCTCGGGCCTCGTCGGAATAGCGTTTTATGGCGCCATTCGACACGCGGCTGGGTCCGTTCGAACAGCCACTCGACGCCGCATCGATTGGTGGTGGTGGCACGGGCGGACTTGGCCGGAAACGGCGCTGGCGACGAGGTTTGCGGTGGAGCGGCTACGGGTGACGATGAAACGGAGCTACGGCGTGCTACGACTCGGGAGAAAGGCTAGGAAGGTGCTACGCGGCGCGGTGAAGCTAACGGGCATACGCCCGTGACCAAAACAATATCAAAGAATTAAAGTGCACTGCCTCAAAAAGGTTGGGAGGCTTTTGGAATAGTTGCCAATTTTATAAATTAAAAAGGGCATTTAATTTATTGATTAGGTCACTGTTTTAAGTAGTTTAGGCCACTTAAACCCTTTGCAAAAAGTGTTGGTTCACCACCAATATTACCAGAAGAATACTTTCCACATGATGAACATTTTAGTTTTCATGTTTGAGCATTTTGAATTTCACACAGAATTTGAATTTGAATTCAACTGGAATGTGAAAGAGCATGAGACAATAATGATCAGGCACATGTTTAGCAAAACAATTAACTTAACCCTAGGGGTTACTGTAGCATCATTACACCGGGGTGTTACAACTCTCCTCCTCTAAAAGAAATTCTCGTCCCGAGAATTAAGAGGTAGAAGGGAACAGGTCGGGGTATTCAGCCCGGAGGTTATCTTCGCATTCCCAAGTGGCTTCATCTTTAGTATGATTCGACCATTGCACCTTGAGGAACTTGGTAACCTTCTGGCGGGTTCGACGTTCAGCTTCTTCAAGAATGCGGATAGGATGCTCTTTGTAAGTGAGATCATCTTGAACTTCAATCAATTCCGGATCCACTTCACGTTTTGGATCCTTGAAGCATCGACGAAGTTGCGACACGTGGAAGACATCATGAACATGAGAGAGGCGAGGTGGCAACTCCGGTTGATAAGCCACCATCCACGACAGGCGAGAATACTGGAAGGACCAATGTAGCGAGGAGCTAACTTGCCCTTGACTCGAACCGATGAGTGCCTCTCAAAGGAGTGACACGCAGGTAAGCTTGTTCACCAAGTTGATAAGTTGAACCCAGTGTTTCCGGTCATAGTTGCTCTTCGGCGGGACTGGGCCGCCTTGAGATTATCTGGACAATGCGAACCTGCTCTTGACTTGTTGAATAATGTCGGACCAATGGCGTCCGTTCCCGATTTCGACCAATTCGAGAGGGTTCGGCACTTATGTCCATATAGCACTTCGAAGGGTGCCATTTTCAAACTGGCTTGATAACTGTTGTTATAAGCGAACTCCGCATAAGGGAGAGATTCTTCCCACTTCTTGCCAAAAGAAATAACACAAGCTCGAAGCATGTCTTCAAGAATTTGATTGACTCGCTCGACTTGGCCTTGGGATTGGGAATGATAAGCAGTGCTCCAGGTAATATGAGTTCCCATTGCCTCTTGGAAACTATCCCGAACTTTGAGGTGAATATACTCGCGGTCTCGAATCGATCTCCTTGAATGCCGTGGGTGACACAATTCGAGATATACAAGTTTGCTAATTGACTAGCAAAGTGATAGTCTCCTTGGTAGCAAAAAGTGAGCAACCTTCGAGAATTGGTCGATGACGACAAAGATAGCATCGTTAACTTTTCGAGACTTAGGAAGACCCGGTGGCGAAGTCCATTTGGATCTTATCCACTTCCATTCGTGAATCGGAAGCGGTTGTAGAAGTCCAGCCGGTTTCGATGTTACGCTTTGACGCGACGACAAATGTCACATTCTTCAATATATCGAGCAATGTCTTGCTTCATATTAGACCACCAAGACTTCGACGGATGTCTAGGTACATCTTGGTACTTCCGGATGAATAGAGAGAGGGTATCATGCGCTTCTTTCATCACCTTCTCTCATCATAAGCTCGAACCGGGTACTACAATGCGATCTCAAGTATAAGGTTCCATCTTCACCAAGTGAGAAATCTCGGATTTCTCTAAGGCAAGATCCTTTTCATCAAATCAACGTGAGCATCTTTGGCTTGAGCAGACTTAATTTCTTTCAGAAGAGTTGGTTCCAGGACAAGGTTATTCAAAGAACCCTGTGGAACTAGTTGAAGGTTTAGTTTGCATAGCTCTTCATAAAGGCGGGGTTGAGCTTTGTAGACCATGTGATTATTGCAATAAGACTTGCGGCTCGGGGCATCGGCCATTACATTAGCCTTACCAGGTATAAGATATACCGCAGTTGTAGTCCATAATAGCTTCCATCCATCATCACGACGGAGGTTCAGATCTGGTTGAGTAAACAGTACTTCGGACTCGATGATCGGTGAAGATCTCATAGCGATTACCGAGAAGGTACTGCCGCCATAGCTTGAGTGCAAAGATAACCGCTGCAAGCTCAAGGTCATGAACGGGTAGTTTTCCTCGTGAGGACGCACTTGACGGGAAGCATAAGCAATCACCTGCGCTCTTGCATTAGAACACAGCCTAATCCTTGGCGTGAAGCGTCACAATAGATCACGAAGTCCTTGCGAGAATCGGGGAACAAGCTTTCGGGCGAAGTCAGCTTGTCCTTGAGTGTCCGGAAACTTTCGACATTTGTCGTCCAATCAAACTTAACGCCTTTGTGAAGCAGATTAGTCGCTGGCTTGGCGATCTTGGAGAAGTTCTCGACAAAGCGGCGATGGCTAGCTAGGCCGAGAAAGCTCTTGACTTGCTTGCAGTCTTAGGAGGGGTCCATCAAGAATAGCTGAGCAGCCTCGGGTTGACGGCAATACCATCCTTGGAGATAACATGACCAAGGTAGGTGACTTGGGTAACCAGAATTCACACTTGGAATACTTGGCATAAAGTTGATGCTCTCGAAGCTTCTCCGAACAAGACGAAGATGTTCAAGCATGTTCTTCTTTATTCTTGAATATACCATTATATCATCCGGATAGACTACGCACGAACTTGTCGAGGTAATCCATGAATATATAGTTCATCGACGAGAGAATGTAGCTGGAGCATTGGTTAAACCGAATGACATGACAGTGTACTCGTAAGAACCATAACGAGTGACGAAGGCGGTCTTTGGAATATCCTCTTCACGAACACGGATCTGGTGGTAACCCAACCTCAAGTCAAGTTTAGAGAATATCGATGAACCAGCAAGTTGATCATACAGATCATTGATCCGAGGAAGGGGATATTTGTTCTGAATTGTAGCTTGGTTGATAGGACGATAGTCTTGGACCAAACGGTTCGTTCCGTCCTTCTTCTTAACGAAGAGAGAAGGTGCTCCCCAAGCAGAGGAACTTGGACGAATGAAACCCTTGCGAAGAGATTTGTCGATTTACTCCTTAAGTTCTAGGAGTTCATGAGGTGGCATCTTGTAGGGTCGTTTAGCAATAGGAACGGTGCCTGCTTTCAAATCGATGACGAACTCAACAGCCCGGGCAGGGGGTATTCCTGGAAGTTCTTCTGGAAATACGTCTTGGAAGTCGCGAACAACTGGAATCTTTTCAATTCCCTCAAGAGGTGCCGCGTTCAACGCATTCAAAGCATAAAGTCGAGCTTCAACATTTTAAACCAGACGAGCATTGTAGCTTACTATCTCATCTGAAGGGTGCAGAAGGTGGATGGTTTTAGTGGCACAAACGATAGAAGCCGTATGTGCTTTCAACCAATCCATTCCTAGAATGAGGTCAATATTGGAAGACTTCAGAATAATGGGAGAGGTATGGAACTCTAATCCTTCAATCTCAATGAGGACGTTGTGGCTAACCATGGTGGTTCGACATTGGCCCCCGGGGTGTTTACCACCAATGGAATGTTGCATCTCTTCGTATTTAATGCCATGCCTGAATGCAAAATCTTCTGACATGAATGAATGTGATGCTCTGAATCGAATAAAGCGAAGCGGTACTGAATTAACAAGGAGAGTACCCATCACAAATGGCAGGCTGGTCTTGAGCTTCATTCAGATCAACATGATTAGCGACCACGACCATAAGGTGCAGCATTGTTGTTATGGGGCTGATTATTACGGTCAATTGAAGACGAGCCACCTGATTCTCGATTTCGAGGGCATTTCTGAGCGGTGACACGAAGGCCACACTTGAAGCATAGACCATCATTGGGATTGGGAGCGAAGCTTGGGGTGGTACAGCCGTAGGGGCTGCCTCTGCGGTGGAGGAGGCGACGAGGTGCAACATAGGACTGTCTTGGTGCAGGTGCGGTTGGATGATACATCTTTGGGGAATCCATATCCGACGCCTGCTACCGACGGGTTCAAGATGAGCCAACGTCGCGACTACGCCTAAGGGATCCTGGTGTTCTGAAGACCAGTCTCAACTGAATAGCCTTGTTCACCAAGGTGGCAAAGTCGGCAAAGTCATGAGCGAGCAATGCTAGCTTGATATCGTGGTGAAGTCCATCACGAAACTTCTCTTGCTTACGAGCATCAGTTGCAATGTCTTCTTTAGCATAACGTGACAAGTCTAGAAATTCCGTTGATAAGCATCTAGACTTGTTGCCTTGGGTGAGGTTCGGAACTCTTGCTTCTTCCTGTCCATGGTTCCCCGAGGAATGAAAGCAGGCACGGAAGGCAGCTTGGAAATCCGGCCAAGTAATGGCCGTTCCAGCAGGTAGGGTACGCCTGTGGCTGTCCCACCATTGAGCAGCAGGAACCTTGAGGAAGAAGGATGCGAAGGTGACATAGCTGGCAGGGGCAACACTAGCAGACTCCATTTCATATGTGATGTCGCGGAGCAGATCATCGACATCAAGGGGTTGAGTTGAGCTGCGGTAGATAGTTGGGTTGAGGCGCATGAAGTCCTGCGCAGAGTTCTTTGGGTTGGCTGTTGATTCATGTTGGACGAGGAAAGCGAGCCATCATTCCTTCCATGAACTGGCGGTTCAGCTCAAATTGTTGCATCATTCCAAAGAAAGAATTGGCGGTGGTGGATCGTTGGCACCACGGCCACGACCGATGGGTCTAACCATCCCGCTAACATGTAACAGGGGTAGTTCAAGATTGAGCATTTGCAAAGACAAGGATCATTCATGATGAAACATGCATAAGGAAAGAGGTACGATGGATACCACTTCGTAGTCAACACGAGAGTGTGTGCACTACTCAAAATGCTATTCTAAGGAATAACTATGGCTTTATCCAACTTCGGGGTGAATGTGGTCACGGGATCCTAATGTTAGTAACTTCGTTTAACCCGAGTAGGAGAGAGTTCAGAGTCCCAGAGTATAGACAAGGAGTAAAAGATCCTAATACCACCCGATGGCGACGTGGGCCCGTAAGCCACACAGCCATGTTAGTAAAAGTTTTTGTAGTGACTAGACTCGACTTCGACCAAGGAGTTGGAAAGGGGGCTACCTACAGGCAGTCGGCTCTGATACCAACTTGTGATGCCCTCAATTCAATCGTACACTAATCATACACGCAAATGTGTACGATCAAGGTCAAGGACTCACGGGAAGATATCACAACACAACTCTAGACACAAATTAAAATAATACAAGCTTTATGTTACAAGCCGGGGCCTCGAGGGCTCGAATACATAAGCTCGAATACACAAGAGTCGTGAAGCAACAATATCTGAGTACGACATAAGTTAGACAAGTCGCCTTAAGAAGGCTAGCACAAAAGCAACATCGATCGAAAAGGCAAGGCCTCCTGCCTAGGAGCCTCCTAACTACTCCTGGTCATCGGCGACTTCCACGTAGTAGTAAGCATCAGCGGTGGCATCTAGCTCCTGGGCTTCGATATCTGGTTGCATCAACCGAAAAGAAAAAGAAAGGGGGAAAAGGCGGAGCAAAGCAACCGTGAGTACTCATCCAAAGTACTCGCAAGCAAGGATCTACACTACATATGCCACATTATCAAAGGAAGGATGTATATGTGGACTGGGCTGCAGAAATACTAGAATAGAGAGAAGGCCTAGTCCTATCGAAGACTAGCATCTTCTGGAAACCACCATCTTGCAGCAACCGGAAGGAGTAGAGTAGCATAAAGTAAAGTAGTAGTAGTGTTATCAACCTCGGCGGAGATCCTTTCTCGACTCCTGCGAGAAACAAATCCCGAGCCATACTATCCGATTATCATCACAATCCAGTTCTCATCACCATCAAATTCTCATCACAAGTATCCATTCTAGTTGTATCGATCGGGATACAACTCCAAGTGTCCGTTACCGTAGGACAGGCTATCGATAGATGTTTTCTTCCCTACAAGGGTGCACCAACTTACCCACCACGCTCGCTTAACTCCGGCCGGACACACTTTCCTGGGTCATGCCCGGCCTCGACCAAACAATACGCCGCAACCCGACCTAGGCTTAATAGAGAGGCCAGCACGCCGGACTAAACCTATGCCCCCAGGGGTCATGGGCCATCTCCCCGGGAACTCCTGCACGTTGCGATGGCGGCCGGTGAGCAGACCTAGCTACCTCCTTCAACAAGGCAGGCGCTTACGCAGTCCAACCCGGCGCGCGCCGCTTAGTCGCTGACGTCTATTAAGCTTCGGTTGATGTATACGACGCAGAACGCCCATACTATGCCCACGTGATGGTTAGTGCTATCGGGCCGAGGCCCTCGGATCAAATATCCAAATCGTAGTGGATTAGGAACACGCGGTAACAAGCAGAGACTCACGAAAGATGTGACCCCGTTGCCCCGTCTCGAGGACTTGCGGCAAGGGCTAGGAATGCCCGGCCACGCCTCGTATTTATCTCGCGGGCACCCTCCAGGTCAACCCGACTCCACATCACTCGCAATTAAGCTCGCTGGTACCCCTCGTGGTCGACCGTCTTTAGTAACATGGCTCGATGTAAAGTCATAGTAATCATAGTAACTGTGTGTCTAAACATCAAGGGAAAGCCGAGGAATCACCCCGGTGAATTCCACTTGATGTAATCATCAAGGTGAGCGAAGAGGATTCACCCTCGAGGTCCACACTTGAGGGTTGCACGACGCAGTCGATCGAAGTGGTTAAAGAGGAAATCACCCTCGATGACCACGATCGAATAACTACACTACAGGTTAACATCGGAAGTCGATGAGGTCTCACCCTCGGTACTCGATAGTAACCCAAGAGTGTGGAGCAACTAAGGGAAGTGATGTGCGGTGTCGGGCCTGGTCTTGAACCCATTGATCGGGTCTTCGATTATCCAATGAGGCAATCGGGACAAAGTGGGGTCAGCGATGGATCTCTAACCAACCTATACTAAGCAGTTTAGGATAAGCGGTAAGGTACAACAACAAGGTTACAAAAGCGGGCTATGCATCGAGAATAGGTGCAAACAATAACAATAGCAAAATCTAATGCAAGCATGAGAGAATGGAATGGGCGATATCGGGATGATCAAAGGGGGCTTGCTGGTTGCTCGGCAAGGAGGAGTCGTCGGTGGCGTAGTCGATCACCGGGCATCGGTGACCTCGGGGTCTACCGAGAGAAGAGGGGGAATAAATAGTAAATACATAGCAAATAGAGGTAACACTAAGCATGACATGACGATACGTAGCGCTAGGCGTGCTCTAACGCGGTACTACACGTTGCAGAAGAAGGGGGGAAACATCCGAGGGTGAATTCCCGACGTTAGGTGGATTCCGGACAAAGGAAAAGAGGGGGAAAGTTCCATGTTCAGCATGCTAGGGGCATGTGACGGATGAACGGACCACGATCTGATTCGTTGGATTTTTCTGAGCAACTTTCATATAGAAAACATTTTCATCCGAGGAACGGTTTAATTTCTATGAATTTTTAAAGTTTAAACAATATTCTTGAATTAACTAAATTAACAAAAATGGAATATGACGTCAGCATGACGTAGGAGTGATGTCAGCAGTCAACAGGACGGTGACCAGTCAACTTTGACCCGTGGGGCCCACATGTCAGCCTCTGTTAACTCTAACAGTAAATTAAACTAATCCAGAGGTTAATTAGCTACTGGGCCCCACATCTCAGTGAAAGATTTGATTACTAGTTACTTTTATTTATAAAAACAGTTAATTAGCCTAATTATACGGTGGGGCCCGCATGTCAATGGCACTGGCTGCCCGATCAACGATTGGCCGGGTCAACCCGATCAGCCCAGGGCTCATGGGCCCATGGCGATGAGCGAGGTGGGGCCCGACCAGCCACGTCGGCGGAGGCAGGCGTCTCGCCGCCGGCGACGCTAGAACACGGCGGAGCCGCTCGGGCCTCGTCGGAATAGCGTTTTATGGCGCCATTCGACACGCGGCTGGGTCCGTTCGAACAGCCACTCGACGCCGCATCGATTGGTGGTGGTGGCACGGGCGGACTTGGCCGGAAACGGCGCCGGCGACGAGGTTTGCGGTGGAGCGGCTACGGGTGACGATGAAACGGAGCTACGGCGTGCTACGACTCGGGAGAAAGGCTAGGAAGGTGCTACGCGGCGCGGTGAAGCTAACGGGCATACGCCCGTGACCAACTGGTCACCGGAGACTCGCCGGCGACGAGCTCCGCGGCGCTGCGTTCGGGCGCACGTGGGGAAAGCAGCTAGGGAGCGCGCCAAGTCGGCAAGGAGAGGGAGAAGGTAGGAGAGCTCACCGGGGAGGCACAAGGTGGCCCGGTGTAAGATTAGTAGCAGCAGCAGTTGCCGGAGACGACGGAGTTCGCCGGCGACAGAGGCGAAAGGGGGCGGCTCGATCCGCACCCCGCAGTGGCTCCCGGCTCGTGCTCACGGACGGGGACGGGGTAGACGACGACGGCAGAGATGATGGGTACGATGGCGAGGCGAACGACGCTCGATGGCCGCGAGGACGGGCGAGGCACGGCGGCGACCGCGTCGGCCTCCTCTCCAAAACGAAGGAGAGGGAGAGAGAGAGAGAAGGGGAGAGTGGGTGAGGGAGAGCCAGGGGGACGGAGTAGCGGGAGCGGCGGTAGGTGAGGGGGAGGACTCGAGGCATCGGAGGGGGGCGCTCTTATCCACCCGCGGCACTACCAGCGAGGTGGTCGGGTGGCGACGAGCCCTGTGTGGTGCTTGCCGGGGAACAGGAGGAGGGCAGTGCACGGGAGCTGGGCGGCTTCTTTGTGGTGGGCCGAGGCCCATGGGAAGGGGCGCGGTGGCCACTGGCTCGGGTGGGCCAAGCTCGAGTGAGGCAGAGGCCTCTCTCTCCCTCTACTTCTCCTTTTCTTTTCTTTGTTGTTTTCTTTTCTTTTCCAGCAGCTTTTGCATTTTCTTTTAGCCACAATTGACTTTGCAAAATTATGCCTTGGCCAAAACAATCTCAAAGAATTAAAGTGCTTTGCCTCAAAAAGGTTGGGAGGCTTTTGGAATAGTTGCCAATTTTATAAATTAAAAAGGGCATTTAATTTATTGCTTAGGTCACTGTTTTAAGTACTTTAGGCCACTTAAACCCTTTGCAAAAAATGTTGGTTCACCACCAATATTACCAGAAGAATACTTTCCACATGATGAACATTTTAGTTTTCATGTTTGAGCATTTTGAATTTCACACAGAATTTGAATTTGAATTCAACTGGAATGTGAAAGAGCATGAGACAATAATGATCAGGCACATGTTTAGCAAAACAATTAACTTAACCCCACGGGTTACTGTAGCATCATTACACCGGTGTGTTACAGTAGAGTAAGTATTTCCCTCAGTTTTGAGAACCAAGGTATCAATCCAGTAGGAGATAATGCACAAGACACTTAATACCTGCACAAACAAACACCAACTTGCACCCAACGCGATAAAGGGATTGTCAATCCCTTCACGGTTATTTGCAAAGTGAGATTTGATATAGATGGATAAACGGTAAAGTAATACTTTTGGTATTTTTGGTTTACGGAACAGAAAGTAAAAGATTGAAAGTAAAATAAATAGGAGACTAAAATTGTAAATCGGAAACTTATATGATGGAAAGTAGACCCGGGGGCTTTCACTAGAGGCTTCTCTCAAGATAGAAAATATTACAGTGGGTGAACAAATTACTACCGAGTAATTGATAGAAAAGTGCATAATTATGACAATTGATACGTCTCCGTCGTATCTATAATTTTTGATTGTTCCATGCCAATATTATTCAACTTTCATATACTTTTGACAACTTTTTATATTATTTTTGGGACTAACATATTGATCCAGTGCCCAGTGCCAGTTCCTGTTTGTTGCATGTTTTATGTTTCGTAGAATATCCATATCAAACAAAATCCAAACGGGATAAAAACGGACGGAGCTTATTTTTGGAATATTTGGAAAATTCCGGAAGAAAAATCCACGCGAGGCGGTGCGAGGTGGCCACGAGGTAGGCGCCCTGCCCCCCATGCGTGCCCGACCTCGTGGGCCACCCGAAGGCGGTTGACTCCCTTCTTCGGCCGCAAGAAAGCTAATTTTCGGAAAAAAAACTCACGGCGAAGGTTTCAGTCCAATCGGAGTTACGGATCTCCATATATACCCGAAACGGTGAAAGGGCACCAGAACAGAACGCAGAAACAGAGAGAAACAGAGAGATAGATCCTATCTCGGAGGGGCTCTCGCCCCTCCCACGCCATGGAGGCCAAGGACCAGAGGGGAAACCCTTCTCCCATCTAGGGAGGAGGTCAAGGAAGAAGAAGACGAAGGGCCCCCCTCTCCCCTTCTCTTCCGGTGGCGCCGGAACACCGCCGTGGCCATCATCATCACCGCAATCTTCACCAAAACTTCACCGCCATCATCACCAACTCTTCCCCCCTCTATGCAGTGGTGTAACCTCTCTCTTACCCGTTGTAATCTCTACTTAAACATGGTGCTCAACACTATATATTATTTCCCAATGATGTATGGCTATCCTATGATGTTTGAGTAGATCTGTTTTGTCCTATGGGTTATTTGATGATCAAGATTGGTTTGAGTTGCATGTTTTATTATTGGTGATGTCCTATGGTGCTCTGCGTGTTGCGCAAGCGTGAGTGATTCCCGCTGTAGGGTTTGCAATATGTTCATGATTTTCTTATGGTGGGTGGCGTGAGTGACAGAAGCACAGACCCGAGTAAGTAGGTTGTTTGCGTATGGGATAAAGGGGACTTGATACTTTAATGCTATGGTTGGGTTTTACCTTAATGAATCTTTAGTAGTTGCGGACGCTTGCTAGAGTTCCAATCATAAGTGCATATGATCCAAGTAGAGAAAGTATGTTAGCTTATGCCTCTCCCTCAAATAAAATTGCAATAGTGATTACCGGTCTAGTAATCGATTGCCTAGGGACAACTAACTTTCTCGTAACAACAAGCTCTCTACTAAAACTAATTTAGTTGTGTCTTTATCTAAACAGCCCCTAGATTTTATTTACGCGCTCTTTATTATCTTGCAAACCTATCCAAAAACACCTACTAAGTACTTCTAGTTTCATACTTGTTCTAGGTAAAGCGAACGTCAAGCGTGCGTAGAGTTGTATCGGTGGTCGATAGAACTTGAGGGAATATTTGTTCTACCTTTAGCTCCTCGTTGGGTTCGACACTCTTACTTATCGAAAACGGTTGCGATCCCCTATACTTGTGGGTTATCAAGACCTTTTTCTGGCGCCGTTGCCGGGGAGCAATAGCGTGGGGTGAATATTCTCGTGTGTGCTTGTTTGCTTTATCACTAAGTAATTTTTATTTGCTGTTCTTAGTTGTTCTTTATCTTTAGTTATGGATATGGAACACGAAATACCAAAAAAATTAGGTGTACTTTCTGCTCATGGAGATGGGGAACCTCCTAAAACCCTCGATGCTGGTTTGTGAAAGATATTACGTACTACTTTAATAATCCTGAGAAAACCCCATTCAATTATGTAATGGGAGTAACATTGGATCAACGTGAATACTTTAGGGATTACAGCTTGACACAAAAAGGGAAACTATTATGGGATCAAATTCATATATTGAAGTGGTATGCTAGGAAACTATGCTTGAGTTATGATTATACTTGTTGCTCTAGGATGAAGGCTCCACACCTTCCCTTTTCATGCAAATTTAATGATAATAAAGCCTTAGATTCTTATGCTAATGGTATATATGATTACTATCATGTGGAGCAAATAGAAGAATTTGTTGCTTTTATGGGTGCTTATGAAATTGAATCTATGTTTAAAGAGTTTGAAGATTTTGATGATGCTGCTTATAAACCTGAAAATTTAGCTATCCTCAAATATTGCTATGAGAATTATGAATACAATTCCGATATTAATGCACTCATTGAGAAAGTCTCCGATGTCCAAGAAGAGATTAATATTTTGCAGGAATCTATGGAAGAAGAAATTGATGAAACTGTGAGCTCATTGGATGAAAAAGATAAGGAGGAGAGCGAAGAACAAAAGGAGGAAGAGCGGATTAGCTACCCGTTCCCACCTTCTAATGAGAGTAACTCTTCAACTCATAGATTGTTTAATTTCCCTTCGTGCTTACCGAAGGATGATTGCTATGATCCTGTTGACTCTTTTGAAATATCCCTTTTTGATGATGCTTGCTATGCTTGTGGCCAAGATGCCAATATGAATTATGCTTATGGAGATGAACTTGCTATAGTTCCTTATGTTAAACATGAAATTGTTGCTATTGCACCCACACATGATAGTCCTATTATCTTTTTGAATTCTCCAAACTACACTATATCGGAGAAGTTTGCACTTATTAAGGATTATATTGATGGGTTGCCTTTTACCATTGCACAAGATGATTTTGATAGATATAATATGCATGTGATTGCTGCTCCTACTTGCAATTATTATGAGAGAGGAACTATATCTCCACCTCTCTATGTTTCCCACACGATAAAATTGCAAGAAACTATTTATACTATGCATTGGCCTTTACTATGTGTGCATGAATTGTTCTTTTATGACATGCCGATGCATAGGAAGAGAGTTAGACTTCGTAATTACATGATATATGTTACTTTGTGCTCACTACTAAATTACAAATCATTGCTAATTAAAATTGGCTTTGATATACCTTGGGATCCGGGTGGATTCACTACTTGAGCACTATATGCCTAGCTTAATGGCTTTAAAGAAAGCGCTGCTGGGAGACAACCGGAAGTTTTAGAGAGTCATTTATTTCTGTTGAGTGCTTTCATATAGTTTAAAAACAACAAAAATAAAGAGGGAACCCAAAACTTTTCAAAAGGAAAGTGAAAGTGAGAAAGACAAGCATTGTTGAAGTGGGAGAGCTCCTTGAACTTTGTTCATGCTCACGGCAACTTTGTGAATCTTGATTACAGAAACTTTTCAACAAAATAATTATCCTTGTACAATTCCATTGTATTATAAAATAATGTGCCAAGGTTTGCCTTTAGGATGTTTACAATACTTGTTGGTTTGTACGGTGCAGGACAGAAACTTTGGCTGTAGTGCGCGAATTTTAATTTTTTACTGGAACGTCAAATGGTTCTGATTCTTTTTGCACTACCTTTCTGTACAAATTTTTTATTTTTCCTAATTTGGCAGAATTTTTAAAGTATCAGAAGTATGGTGAATGTTCAGATTGTTACAGACTGTTCTGTTTTAGACAGATTCTGTTTTTGATGCATAGTTTGCTTGTTTTGATGAAACTATCAATTTATATCAGTGGATTAAGCCATGAAAAAGTTATATTACAGTAGACACAATGCAAAAACAAAATATGAATTGGTTTGCTACAGTACTTAGAGTAGTGATTTGCTTTATTATACTAACGGATCTTCCCGAGTTTTTTGTTGAAGTTTTGTGTGGATGAAGCGTTCGATGATCGAGAAGGTCTCGATGTGAGAAGAAGGAAGAGAGGCAAGAGCTCAAGCTTGGGGATGCCCGAGGCACCCCAAGTAAATATTCAAGGAGACTCAAGCGTCTAATCTTGGGGATGCCCCGGAAGGCATCCCCTCTTTCTTCAACAAATATCGGTATGTTTTCGGATTCGTTTCATTCATGTGATATGTGCAAATCTTGGAGCGTATTTTGCATTTAGTTTTCTTTTTTCTTTTATGCACCATGCTGGTATGAGATGGTCCTTGGTTGATTTATAGAATACTCTTTGTACTTCACTTATATCTTTTGAGTATGGCTTCATAGAATGCTTCATGTGCTTCACTTATATCATTTGAAGCTTGGATTGCATGTCTCTCTTTACATAGACAACCGTCATTTGTAGAATGCTCTTTTGCTTCACTTATATTTGTTAGAGCGTGGGCATATCTTTTGTAAAAAGAATTAAACTCTCTTGCTTCACTTATATCTATTTAGAGAAATGACAGGAGCATGCACGTATGGTGAACCGTTATGTGATGAAGTCGGAGCATGATTTATTTATTGATTGTCTTCCTTATGAGTGGCGGTCGGGGACGAGCGATGGTCTTTTCCTACCAATCTATCCCCCTAGGAGCATGCGCGTAGTACTTTGTTTCAATGACTAATAGATTTTTGCAATAAGTATGTGAGTTCTTTATGACTAATGTTGAGTCCATGGATTATACGGTACCGCGCATTGCCCTCTCTCACCTAGAGAGTTGGTGCAAACTTCGCCGGTGCATCCAAACCCCGTGATACGATACGCTCTGTCACACATAAGCCTTATTATATCTTCCTCAAAACAGCCACCATACCTACCTATCATGGCATTTCCATAGCCATTCCGAGATATATTGCCATGCAACTTCCATCATCATCATATACACGACTTGAGCATTTATTGTCATATTGCTTTGCATGATCGTAAGATAGCTAGCATGATGTTTTCATGGCTTGTCTGTTTTTTGATGTCATTGCTACGCTAGATCATTGCACATCCCGGTACACCACCGGAGGCATTCATATAGAGTCATATATTTGTTCTAGATATCAAGTTGTAATATTGAGTTGTAAGTAAATAAAAGTGTGATGATCATCATTATTAGAGCATTTCCCCAGTGAGGAAAGGATGATGGAGACTATGATTCCCCCATAAGTCGGGATGAGACTCCGGACTTTATGAAAAATAAAAGAGGCCAAAGAAGCCCACCAAAAAAATAAAAAAATAAAAAATATATAAAAAAATGAGAGAAAAAGAGAGAAGGGGCAATGTTACTATCCTTTTACCACACTTGTGCTTCAGAGTAGCACCATGTTCTTCATATAGAGAGTCTATTGAGTTATCACTTTCATATACTAGTGGGAATTTTCATTATAGAACTTGGCTTGTATATTCCGATGATGGGCTTCCTCAAATGCCCGAGGTCTTCATGAGCAAGCAAGTTGGATGCACACCCACTTAGTTTCAGTTTGAGATTTCATATACTTATAGCTCTTAGTGCATCTGTTGCATGGCAATCCCTACTCACTCACATTGATATCTATTAATGGGCATCTCCATAGCCCGTTGATACGCCTAGTTGATGTGAGACTTTCTCTTTTTTGTCTTCTCCACATAACCCCCACCATCATATTCTATTCCACCTATAGTGCTATGTCCATGGCTCACGCTCATGTATTGCGTGAAAGTTGAAAAGGTTTGAGAACGTCAAAAGTATGAAACAATTTCTTGGCTTGTCATCGGGGTTGTGCATGATTTGAATATTTTGTGTGGTGAAGATGGAGCATAGCCAGACTATATGATTTTGTAGGGATAACTTTCTTTGGCCATGTTATTTTGAAAAGACATGATTGCTTTATTAGAAGCCTTGAAGTATTATTGTTTTTTATGTCAAATGATAGACTATTGCTTTGAATCACTCGTGTCTTAATATTCATGCCATGATTAGACATATGATCAAGATTATGCTAGGTAGCATTCCACATAAAAAAATTATCTTTTTATCATTTACCTACTCGAGGACGAGTAGGAATTAAGCTTGGGGATGCTGATACGTCTCCGTCGTATCTATAATTTTTGATTGTTCCATGCCAATATTATTCAACTTTCATATACTTTTGGCAACTTTTATATTATTTTGGGACTAACATATTGATCCGATTGCTCGATGCAGTTCTGTTGGTTGCATGTTTTATGTTTCGCAGAATATCCATATCAAACGGAATCCAAACAGGATAAAAACGGACGGAGCTTATCTTTGGAATATTTGGAAAATTCCGGAAGAAAAATCCACGCAAGACAGTGCCCGAGGTGGCCACGAGGTAGGGGGGCGCCCCTGCCCCCCAGGGCGCGCCCCTGACCCTCGTGGGCCACCCGTAAGGCGGTTGACTCCCTTCTTCGGCCGCAAGAAAGCTAATTTTCGAAAAAAAAATCACGGCGAAGGTTTCAGTCCAATCGGAGTTACGGATCTCCATATATACCCGAAACGGTGAAAGGGCACCAGAACAGAACGCAGAAACAGAGAGATAGATCCAATCTCGGAGGGGCTCTCGCCCCTCCCACGCCATGGAGGCCAAGGACCAGAGGGGAAACCATTCTCCCATCTAGGGAGGAGGTCAAGGAAGAAGAAGACGAAGGGGCCCCCTCTCCCCTTCTCTTCTGGTGGCGCCGAACGCCATTGTGGCCATCATCATCACCACAATCTTCACCAACAACTTCATCGCCATCATCACCAACTCTTCCCCCTCTATGCAGCGGTGTAACCTCTCTCTTACCCGTTGTAATCTCTACTTAAACATGGTGCTCAATGCTATATATTATTTCCCAATGATGTATGGCTATCCTATGATGTTTGAGCAGATCTGTTTTGTACTATGGGTTATTTGATGATCAAGATTGGTTTGAGTTGCATGTTATATTATTGGTGTTGTCCTATGGTGCTCTCCGTGTCGCGCAAGCGTGAGGGATTCCCGCTGTAGGGTTTGCAATATGTTCATGATTTGCTTATGGTGGGTGGCGTGGTGTGAAGCCTGCAGACCGAGTAAGTAGGTTGTTTGCGTATGGGATAAAGGGGACTTGATACTTTAATGCTATGGTTGGGTTTTACCTTAATGAATCTTTAGTAGTTGCAGACGCTTGCTAGAGTTCCAATCATAAGTGCATATGATCCAAGTAGAGAAAGTATGTTAGCTTATGCCTCTCCCTCAAATAAAATTGCAATAGTGATTACCGGTCTAGTTATCGATTGCCTAGGGACAAATAACTTTCTCGTAACAACAAGCTCTCTACTAGAACTAATTTAGTTGTGTCTTTATCTAAACAGCCCCTAGATTTTATTTACGCGCTCTTTATTATCTTGCAAACCTATCCAAAAACACCTACAAAGTACTTCTAGTTTCATACTTGTTCTAGGTAAAGCGAACGTCGAGCGTGCGTAGAGTTGTATCGGTGGTCGATAGAACTTGAGGGAATATTTGTTCTACCTTTAGCTCCTAGTTGGGTTCGACACTCTTACTTATCGAAAACTGTTGCGATCCCCTATACTTGTGGGTTATCAATGATATCTAAGGCAATGATCATGAATATAGGCATCACGTCCGTATCAAGTAGACCGACTCCTGAATGCATCTAGTACTATTACTCCACACATCGACCGACTTGCATCTAGAGTATTAAGTTCATAGAACAGAGTAACGCATTAAGTAAGATGACATGATGTAGCGGGATAAACTCAAGCAATATGATGAAAATCCCATCTTGTTATCCTTGATGGCAACAATACAATACGTGTCGGTTCCCCTTCTGTCACTAGGATCGAGCACCGCAAGATTGAACCCAAAGCTAAGCACTTCTCCCATTGCAAGAAAAACCAATCTAGTTGGCCAAACCAAATCGATAGTTCGAAGAGACTTGCAAAGATATCAAATCATGCATATAAGAATTTAGAGAAGATTCATATAATATTCATAGATAAGCTGATCATAAATCCACAATTCATCGGATCTCGGCAAACACACTGTAAAAGAGTATTCAATCGAATAGATCTCCAAGAACATCGAGGAGAACATGGTATTGAGAATCAAAGAGAGAGAAGAAGCCATCTAGCTATTAAGTATGGACCCGTAGGTCTGTGGTAAACTACTCACGCTTCATCGGAGAGGCAATGGTGTTGATGTAGAAGCCCTCCATGATCGAATCCCCCTCCGGCGGGACACCAGAAAAGGCCCCTAGATGGGATCTCACGGGTAAAGAAGGTTGCATGGTGGAAAAGTGGTTTCGTGGCTCCCCTGGAAGGTTTTAGGATATTTGAGAATATATAGGCAGAAGTGATACGTCCATTTTGCATCATGCTTCTATATCGATATTTATTGCATTATGGGCTATTACTTCACATTATGTCACAATACTTATGCCTTTTCTCTCTTATTTTACAAGGTTTATATGAAGAGGGAAGAATGCCGGCAGCTGGAATTCTGGACTGGAAAAGGAGCAAATATTAGAGACCTATTCTGCACAACTCCAAAAGTCCTAAAACTCCACGAAAGTCAGTTTTGGAATATATTAAAAATATTGAGCGAAGAAAGCACTAGAGGGGGGCCACCCACTGTCCACGAGGGAGGAGGGTGCGCCCCCTGCCTCGTGGGCCACCCGAAGCCCCGATGCCCATCTTCTGATATAAGGTGTCTTTTGCCCTGAAAAAATAATAAGGAAGCTTTCGGGATGAAGCGCCGCCGTCCGAGGCGGAACCTTGGCGGAACCAATCTAGGGCTCCGGCGGAGCTGTTCTGTCGGGGAAACATCCCTTCGGGAGGGGGAAATCGCCTCCATCGTCATCACCGTCGATCCTCTCATCGGGAGGGGGTCAATATCCATCAAAATCTTCACCAGCACCATCTCCTCTCAAACCCTAGTTCATCTCTTGTATCCGATCTTTGTCTCAAAACCTCAGATTGGTACATGTGGGTTGCTAGTAGTGTTGATTACTCCTTGTAGTTGATGCTAGTTGGTTTATTCGGTGGAAGATTATATGTTCAGATCCTTTATGCACATTAATACCCCTCTGATTATGAACATGAATAAGATTTGTGAGTAGTTACATTTGTTCCTGAGGACATGGGAGAAGTCTTGTTATAAGTAGTCATGTGAATTTGGTATTCATTCGATATTTTGATGAGATGTATGTTGTCTTTCCTCTAGTGGTGTTATGTGAACGTCGACTACATGACACTTCACCATTGTTTGGGCCTAGGGGAAGGCATTGGGAAGTAATAAGTAGATGATGGGTTGCTAGAGTGACAGAAGCTTAAACCCTAGTTTATGTGTTGGTTCGTAAGGGGCGGATTTGGATCCATATGTTTCATGTTATGGTTAGGTTTACCTTAATTCTTCTTTCGTAGTTGCGGATGCTTGCGAGGGGGGTTAATCATAAGTGGGCTGCTTGTCCAAGGAAGGGAAGTACCCAAGCACCGGTCCTCCCACATATCAAATTATCAAAGTAACGAACACGAATCATATGAGCATGATGAAAACTAGCTTGACGATAATTCCCATGTGTCCTCGGGAGCGCTTTCCTTCATATAAGAGTTTGTCCAGGCTTGTCCTTTATTATAAAAAGGATTGGGCCACCTTGATGCACCTTGTTTACTTTTGGTACTTATTACCCGTTACGAATTACCTTATCATAAAACTATCTGTTACCGATAATTTCATGCTTGCAGAGAATACCTTACTGAAAATTGCTTGTCATTTCCTTCTGCTCCTCGTTGGGTTCGACAATCTTACTTATCTAAAGGACTACGATAGATCCCCTATACTTGTGGGTCATCAAGACTCTTTTCTGGCACCGTTGCCGGGGAGTGAAGCGCCTTTGGTAGGTGGAATTTGCTAAGGAAAATTTTATATAGTGTGCTGAAATTTACTGTCACTTGTTACTATGGAAAATAAATCTTTGTGGGGCTTGTTCGGGGTATCTTCACCCCGACCAGTAGAGCAAAGAGTTGTTCCTCAACCTACTGAACCTACTGAAAATGTTTACTTTGAAATTCCTTCGGGTATGATAGAGAAACTTCTAGCTAACCCTTTTACAGGACATGGAACATTACATCCCAATATGCACCTAATCTATGTGGATGAAGTTTGTGGATTATTTAAGCTTGCAGGTATGCCTGAGGATGTTATCAAGAAGAAGGTCTTACCTTTATCTTTGAAGGGAAAGGCATTGACATGGTTTAGGCTATGTGATGATATTGGATCATGGAACTACAACCGATTGAAATTGGAATTTCATCAGAAGTTTTATCCTATGCATCTGGTTCATCGTGATCGTAATTATATATATAATTTTTGGCCTCGCGAAGGAGAAAGTATCGCTCAAGCTTGGGGGAGGCTTAAGTCAATGTTATATTAATGCACCAATCATGAGCTCTAAAGAGAAATTATTGTTCAAAATTTTTATGCTCGGCTTTGTCTCAATAATCGCTCCATGCTCGATACTTCTTGTACTGGTTCTTTTATGATGAAGACTATTGAATTCAAATGGGATTTATTGGAAATAATTAAACGCAACACTGAAGATTGGGAACTCGACGAAGGTAAGGAGTCAGGTATAACACCTAAGTTTGATTGTGTTAAATCTCTTATGGATACCGATGCTTTTCGTGAATTTAGCACTAAATATGGACTTGACTCTGAGATAGTAGCTTCTTTCTGTGAATCATTTGCTACTCATGTTGATCTCCCTAAGGAGAAGTGGTTTAAATATCATCCTCCCATTGAAGTAAAAGTAGTTGAACCTATTAAAGTTGCAGAAAAGACTATCACTTATAATGTTGATCCTATTGTTCCTACCGCTTATATTGAGAAACCACCTTTCCCTGTTAGAATAAAGGATCATGCTAAAGCTTCAACCGTGGTTTGCAAGAGTAATGCTAGAACACCTACACCCCCTGAGCAAATTAAAGTTGAACCTAGTATTGCTATGGTTAAAGATCTCTTGGTCGATAATATTGATGGGCATGTTATTTACTTCTGTAATGAAGCAGCTAGAATTGCTAGACCCGATACTAAAAATAAACATAGACTTGTTGTAGGCATGTCTGTTGTTTCTGTTAAAATAGGAGATCACTGATATCATGGTTTATGTGATATGGGTGCTAGTGCGAGTGCAATAACACATTCCTTATATAAAGAAATTATGCATGATATTGCACCGGCTGAGATAGAAGATATTGATGTTACAATCAAGCTTGCCAATAGAGATACTATTTCACCAGTTGGGATTGTTAGAGATGTTGAAGTCTTGTGTGGGAAAACTAAATATCCTACTGATTTTCTTGTTCTTGGTTTCCCACTAGATGACTTTTGTCCCATTATATTTGGTAGACCCTTCTTGAATATTGTTAATGCTAAGATAGACTGCGAAAAGGATATTGTTACTATTGGTTTAGGGGATATGCCTCATGATTTTAATTTTGCTAAATTTTGTAGACAACCCCGTGATAAAGAATTTCCTAGTAAATATGAAATTGTTGGTCTTGCTTCTATTGTCGTGCCTCCTAATGACCCTTTAGAATAATATCTGCTAGACCATGAAAATGATATGTTTATAAATGAAAGTAGGGAAATAGATGAAGTATTCTTACAGGGACCTATTTTGAAACACAACTTTGCCTGTTGAAATTCTAGGGGATCCTCCTCCACCAAGGGTGATCCCGTGTTTGAGCTTAAACCATTACCTGATACTCTTAAGTATGCTTATCTTGATGAAAAGAAGATATATCCTGTTATTATTAGTGCTAACCTTTCAGAGAAGGAAGAAGAGAAATTATTGAAAACTCTGAAGAAGCACCGTGCTGCTATTGGATATACTCTTGATGATCTTAAGGGCACTAATTCCACTCTATGCCAGCACAAAATAAAATTGGAGAAAGACGCTAAACCGGTTGGTGATCACCAACGACGGTTAAATCCTAAGGTGAAAGAAGTGGTAAGAAATGAAATATTAAAGCTTCTGGAGGCAGGTATAATTTATCATGTTGCTGATAGTCAGTGGGTAAGTCCTGTCCATTGTGTCCCTAAGAAGGGAGGTATTACTGTTGTTCCTAATGATAAAAATGAATTGATCCCGCAAGGAATTGTTACAGGTTATAGAATGGTAATTGACTTCCGCAAATTAAATAAAGCTACTAGAAAGGATCATTACCCTTTACCTTTTATTGATCAAATGCTAGAAAGATTATCCAAACATACACATTTTTGCTTTCTAGATGGTTATTCTGGTTTCTCTCAAATACATGTGTCAAAAGAGGATCAGGATAAGACCACTTTTACTTGCCCATTCGGTACCTTTGCTTATAGACGTATGCCTTTTGGTTTATGTAATGCACCTACTACCTTTCAAAGATGTATGACTGCTATATTCTCTGACTTTTGTGAAAAGATTGCTGAGGTTTTCATGGATGATTTTTTCGTGTATGGAACTTCTTTTGATGATTTCTTAAGCAACCTTGATCGAGTTTTGCAGAGATGTGAAGAAACTAATCTTGTCTTGAACTGGGAGAAGTGCCACTTTATGGTTAATGAAGGTATTGTCTTGGGGCATAAATTTTTTGAAAGAGGTATTGAAGTTGATAAAGCTAAAGTTGATGCTATTGAAAAGATGCCGTGTCCTAAGGACATTAAAGGTATAAGAAGTTTCCTTGGTCATGCCGGTTTTTATAGGAGGTTCATTAAAGACTTCTCAAAAATTTCTAGGCCTCTGACTAATCTCTTACAAAAGATGTTCCTTTTGTCTTTGATGATGATTGTGTAGAAGCATTTGAAATACTTAAGAAAGCCTTGATTTACGCACCTATTGTTCAACCACCGATTGGAATTTACCCTTTGAAATTATGTGTGATGCTAGTGATTATGCTGTAGGTGCTGTTCTAGGACAAAGAGTTGATAAGAAATTAAATGTTATCCAATATGCTAGCAAAACTCTAGACAGTGCCCAGAGAAATTATACTACTACTGAAAAGGAATTTTTAGCAGCTATATTTGCATGTGATAAGTTCAGACCTTATATTATTGATTCCAAAGTAATTGTTCACACTGATCAAGCTGCTATTAAATATCTTATGGAAAAGAAAGATGCTAAACCTAGACTTATTAGATGGGTTCTCTTGCTACAATAATTTGATTTGCATATTATTGATAGAAAGGGAGCTGAGAACCCCGTTGCAGACAACTTATCTAGGTTAGAGAATGTTCTTGATGACCCACTACTTATTGATGATAGCTTTCCTGGTGAACAATTAGCTGTCATAAATGCTTCTCATACTACTCCATGGTATGCTGATTATGCTAATTACATTGTTGCTAAATTTATACCACCTAGTTTCACATACCAGCAAAAGAAAAAGTTTTTCTATGATTTAAGACATTACTTCTGGGATGACCCACACCTTTATAAAGAAGGAGTAGATGGTGTTATTAGACGTTGTGTACCTGAGCATGAACAGGAACAGATCCTAAGCAAGTGTCACTCTGAGGCTTATGGAGGACACCACGCTGGAGATAGAACTGCACATAAGGTATTGCAATCCGGCTTTTATTGGCCTACTCTTTTTAAAGATGCCCATAAGTTTGTCCTGTCTTGTGATGAATGTCAAAGAATTGGTAATATTAGTGGACGTCAAGAAATGCCTATGAACTATTCACTTGTTATTGAACCATTTGATGTTTGGGGCTTTGATTATATGGGACCGTTTCCTTCCTCTAATGGGTATACACATATTTTAGTTATTGTTGATTACGTTACTAAGTGAGTCGAAGATATTTCAACCAGTAGTGCTGACCATAACACCTCTACTAAGATGCTTAAAGAAGTTATTTTTCCAAGGTTTGGAGTCCCTAGATACTTAATAACTGATGGTGGTTCACATTTTATTCATGGTGCTTTTCGTAAAATGCTTGCTAAGTATGATGTTAATCATAGAATTGCATCTCAATACCACCCACAGTATAGTGGTCAAGTAGAACTGAGTAATAGGGAGATTAAATTAATTTTGAAAAAGACAGTTAATAGATCTAGAAAGAACTGGTCCAAGAAACTTGATGATGCATTATGGGCCTATAGAACTGCATATAAAAATCCTATGGGTACGTCTCCGTATAAAATGGTTTATGGAAAAGCATGTCACTTACCTCTCGAACTAGAACATAAGGCATATTGGGCCATTAAAGAGCTCAATTATGATTTCAAACTTGCCGATGAGAAGAGACTATTTGACATTAGCTCACTTGATGAGTGGAGAACCCAGGCCTATGAGAATGCCAAACTGTTTAAACAAAAAGTTAAAAGATGGCATGACAAAAGGATACAAAAGCGTGAGTTTAATGTAGGGATTATGTTTTGTTATACAACTCTCGTTTAAATTTTTTTTTGCAGGAAAACTTCACTGTAAATGGGAAGGTCCTTACGTTATCGAGGAGGTCTAACGTTCCGGTGCCATAAAAATCAACAACTTCGAAGGCACGAATCCAAAGGTAGTGAACGGTCAAAGAATCATACATTATATCTCAGGTAATCCCATAAATGTTGAAACCAATGGTATTGACACCATAACCCCGGAGGAGTACATAAGGGACACTTTCCAGAATGTTTCAGACTCCGAAAAGGAATAGGTATGTGGTACGGTAAGCAAACCGACTCCAAACCAGTTCTAATAGCAATTTTTCTCCGTTTTGGAATATTTAAGAAAATAGGAAAATAATAAGTAGTCCGAAAGGGACACGAGGCATCCATGAGGGTGGAGGGCGCGCCCTACCCCCTGGGCGCGCCCCCTGCCTCGTGGGCACCTCGTGTGCCCCCCGAACTCCGTTTTCTTGCACGATACTTATTTTGGTCGGTAAAAATTCATTATATAATCTCCCAAAGGTTTTGACCACCATACCATGACAATACCTCATGTTTTTGTTTTGAGCTGTTTTCTGCCAGATATTTCAAGGCCAGGCATCATGTCGTCTCCCTCCTCCAACAACGCATGTGATGACGCTTGGCTAATGAAGATAGATATGAAAAGAGAAGAACCTGGGGAGATCAACAAGGATGATAGGGTCAAGAAGGCCACGGAGGATCAAGCTCCGGCAGCAGAAGAAGAAGACATCCTTCAACCTCGCTACAATTTTCTTACCCCTACTGAATTGAAGCTTTCAAGAAGATTGAAATAGTTCGGGTGCAGAACAAGTATCTAACTCGTGAAAATATTATATTGCAAGAGCATATCACTGCACTCAAGGGCATTATTCGTAAGTTGGAGCACCTCCTAAGCTCGATGTTGGACGACAAGCCATCATCATCGACAACTCCATCATCACCACCTCCGAAGAAAGAGACATAAATACACGGGTATGGGCACTCCCCTTGGCAACTGCCAAGCTTGGGGGAGGTGCCCCGGTATCGTATCACCATCACACTTCTATCTTTACCGTTTTTCTTAGTTCAATCCTTTTCCTTATATCTTGATCTAGTAGAATAAAGTTTAGTATGATCTAGCTTCATGTTTTTTGTTGATCCTTATCTATGTAATCGAGTCTGTGAGCTATATATAATAAAGATTAGTCTTGAGTCGAGGGCTTGGTTATCTTGCTATGATCTTGAGGGAGAAAAAAGAAAAAAAAGGGGGAAGAAACAAAAAGAAATAAAGAGATCATACTGATCTTATGGAGAGTAATGACTTCACATATAAAGAGTATGATGAATAAAAGTTGTTGGGAGTTAACAAACATAGTTTTGGTAATCGTTGCAATTAATAGGAAGTAATAAAGAAAGAGAGGTTTTCACATATAAATATACTATCTTGGACATCTTTTATGATTGTGAGCACTCATTAAAATATGACATGCTAAAAAGTTGACGTTGGACAAGGAAGACAACGTAATGGGTTATGTTTTCTTATATCCGAAATAAATTATATTGTCATGGATCATCTAACATGTTGAGCTTGCCTTTCCCCCTCATGCTAGCCAAATTCTTTGCACCAAGTAGAGATACTACTTGTGCTTCCAACTATCCTTAAACCCAGTTTTTCCATGAGAGTCCACCATATCTACCTATGGATTGAGTAAGATCCTTCAAGTAAGTTGTCATTGCTGCAAGCAATAAAAATTGCTCTCTAAATATGTATGATCTATTAGTGTGGAGAAAATAAGCTTTATACGAGCTTGTGATATGGAAGAAATAAAAGCGACGGACTGCATAATAAAGGTCCCTATCACAAGTGGCAATATAAAGTGACATTCTTTTGCATTCAGATTTTGTGCATCCAACCATAAAAGCACATGACAACCTCTGCTTCCCTCTATGAAGGGCCTATCTTCTATTTTTGTCTTATACCTTATACAAGAGTCATGGTGATCTTCACCTTTCCTTTTTACACTTTATCCTTTGGCAAGCACTATGTGTTGGAAAGATCTTGATATATATATCCAATTGGATGTGGGTTTTCATAAAGCATTATTGTTGACGTTACCCTTGAGGTAAAAGGTTGGAAGGCAAACTATAAGCCCCTATCTTTCTCTGTGTCCGATTAAAACTTCATACCCATAAGTATTGCGTGAGTGTTAGCAATTGTGAAAGACTAAATGATAGTTGAGTATGTGGACTTGCTGAAAATCTCTTATATTGACTCTTTCTGATGTTATGATAAATTGCAATTGCTTCAATGACTGAGATTATAGTTTGTTAGTTTTCAGCGAAGTTTCTGATTCATACTTTACATTGTGAATAGATTGTTACTTTAGCATAAGAAATCATATGACAATATATATATATATATATATATATATATATATATATATATATATATATTGCTATTCTAAGAATAATCACGATGCCCTCATGTCCGTATTTTATTTTATCAACACCCCTATCTCTAAACATGTGGACATATTTTTCGATATCGGCTTCCGCTTGAGGAAAAGCGAGGCTTAAGCTTGGGGAAGTTGATACGTCCATTTTGCATCATGCTTTTATATCAATATTTATTGCATTATGGGCTATTACTTCACATTATGTCACAATACTTATGCCTTTTCTCTCTTATTTTACAAGGTTTACATGAAGAGGGAAGAATGCCGGCAGCTGGAATTCTGGGCTTGAAAAGGAGCAAATATTAGAGATCTATTCTGCACAACTCCAAAAGTCCTGAAACTCCACGAAAGTCAGTTTTGGGATATATTAAAAATATTGGGCGAAGAAAGCACCAGAGGGGGGCCACCCAATGTCCACGAGGGTGGAGGGCGCGCCCTACCCCCCTGGGTGCGCCCCTGCCTCGTGGGCCACCTGGAAGCCACCCGATGCCCATCTTCTGATATAAGGTATCTTTTGCCGTAAAAAAATAAGAAGGAAGTTTTCGGGACGAAGCGCCGCCGTCTCGAGGCGGAACCTTGGCGGAACCAATCTAGGGCTCTGGTGGAGCTGTTCTGCCCGGGAAACATCCCTCCGGGAGGGGGAAATCGTCACCATCGTCATTACCCTCAATCCTCTCATCAGGAGGGGGTCAATCTCCATCAACATCTTCACCAGCACCATCTCCTCTCAAACCCTAGTTCATCTCTTGTATCCGATCTTTGTCTCAAAACCTCAGATTGGTACCTGTGGGTTGCTAGTAGTGTTGATTACTCCTTGTAGTTGATGCTAGTTGATTTATTCGTGGAAGATTATATGTTCAGATCCTTTATGCACATTAACACCCCTCTGATTATGAACATGAATATGATTCCTGAGTAGTTACGTTTGTTCCTCAAGACATGGAAGAAGTCTTGTTATAAGTAGTCATGTGAATTTGGTATTCATTCGATATTTTGATGAGATGTATGTTGTCTTTCCTCTAGTGGTGTTATGTGAACGTCGACTACATGACACTTCACCATTGTTTGGGCCTAGGGGACGGCATTGGGAAGTAATAAGTAGATGATGGGTTGCTAGAGTGACAGAAGCTTAAACCCTAGTTTATGTGTTGCTTCGTAAGGGGGTGATTTGGATCCATATGTTTGATGCTATGGTTATGTTTACCTTAATTCTTCTTTCGTAGTTGCGGATGCTTGCGAGGGGGGGGGGGGGGTTAATCATAAGTGGGAGGCTTTTCCAAGAAAGGGCAGTACCCAAGCACCGGTCCTCCCACATATCAAATTATCAAAGTAACGAACGTGAATCATATGAGCATGATGAAAACTAGCTTGACGATAATTCCCATGTGTCCTCGGGAGCGCTTTCCTTCATATAAGAGTTTGTCCAGGCTTGTTCTTTACTACAAGAAGGATTGGGCCACCTTGCTGCACCTTGTCTACTTTTGTTACTTGTTACCTGTTATGAATTACCTTATCATAAAACTATATGTTACCAATAATTTCAGTGCTTGCAGAGAATACCTTACTGAAAACTGCTTGTCATTTCCTTCTGCTCCTCGTTGGGTTTGACACTCTTACTTATCGAAAGGACTACGATAGATCCCCTATATTTGTGGTTCATCAGGAAGAAATAGGTCGGTGGAGTCAGGAGCGGCCCACAACGGTGGGGGGCGCGCCTCCCGACCTTGTGGCCGCCTAGTGGCTTTCCTGACGTGCACTCTAAGCCCTTTGGATGTCTTCTAGTCCAAGAAAAATCATCGCGAAAGTTTCATCCCGTTTGGACTCCGTTTGGTATTCCTTTTCTACGGAACTCTAAAACAAGGAAAAAACCAGGAATTGGCACTGGGCTCTAGGTTAATAGGTTAGTCCCAAAAATCATATAAAATAGCATATTAACGCATATAAAACATCCAAAATAGATAATATAATAGCATGGAACAATCAAAAATTATAGATACGTTGGAGACGTATCAAGCATCCCCAAGCTTAATTCTTGCTCGTCCTCGAGTAGGTAATGATAAAAACAGAATTTTTGATGTGGAATGCTACCTAACATATTTATCCATGTAATTCTCTTTATTGTGGCATGAATGTTCAGATCCGTATGATTCAAAACAAAAGTTTAATATTGACATAAAAACAATAACACTTCAAGCATACTAACAAACTAATTATGTCTTCTCAAAATAACATGGCCAAAGAAAGCTTATCCCTACAAAATCATATAGTCTGGCTATGCACCATCTTCATCACTCAAAATATTTAAATCATGCACAACCCCTATGACAAGACAAGCAATTGTTTCATACTTTTAACGTTCTCAAAATTTTTCAACTTTCATGCAATACATGAGCGTGAGCCATGGACATAGCACTATAGATGGTATAGACGGTGGTTGTGGAGAAGAGAAAAGAAGGAGATAGTCTCACATCAACTAGGAGTATCAACGGGCTATGGAGATGTCCATTAATAGATATCAATGTGAGTGAGTAGGGATTGCCATGCAACGGATGCACTAGAGCTATAAGTTTATGAAAGCTCAAAAATAAACTAAGTGGGTGTGCATCCAACTCGCTTGCTCACGAAGACCTAGGGAGATTTGAGGAAGCCCACCATTGGAATATACAAGCCAAGTTCTATAATGAAAATTCCCACTAGTATATGAAATGATATCATAGGAGACTCTTTATCATGAAGATCATGGTGCTACTTTGAAGCACAAGTGTGGTAAAAGAATAGTAACATTGCCCCTTCTCTCTTTTCTCTCTTTTTTTATTTGGGCCTTCTCTCTTTTTTTGGCCTTTTTTCGTCCGGAGTCTCATCCCGACTTGTGGGGGAATCATAGTCTCCATCATCCTTTCCTCACATGGGACAATGCTCTAATAATGAAGATCATCACACTTTTATTTACTTACAACTCAAGAATTACAACTTGATATTTAGAACAAAATATGACTCTATATGAATGCCTCCGTCAGTGTACCGAGATGTGCAATGAATCAAAAGTGACATGTATGAAAGAATTATGAATGGTGGCTTTTCCACAAATACAATGTCAACTACATGATCATGCAAAGCAATATGACAATGATGGAGCGTGTCATAATAAACGGAACGGTGGAAAGTTGCATGGAAATATATCTTGGAATGGCTATGGAAATTCCATAATAGGCAGGTATGGTGGCTGTTTTGAGGAAGGTATATGGTGGGTTTACAGTACCGGCGAAAGTTGCGCGGTACTAGAGAGGCTAGCAATGGCAGAAAGGTGAGAGTGCGTATAATCCATGGACTCGGCATTAATCATAAAGAACTCACATACTTATTGCAAAAATCTATTACTTGTCGAAACAAAGTACTACGCGCATGCTCCTAGGGGAATAGATTGGTAGGAAAAGACCATCGCTCGTCCTCGACCACCACTCATAAGGAAGACAATCAATAAATAAATCATGCCCCGACTTCACCACATAACGGTTCAGCATACATGCATGCTATGGGACTCACAAACTTCAACACAAGTATTTCTCAAATTCACAACTACTTACTAGCATGACTTTTGTATCACCATCTTCATATCTCAAAACAATCATATGGAATCAAACTTCTCATAGTATTCAATGCACTTTATATGAAAGTTTTTATAATATCATCTTAGATGCCTATCATATTAGGACTAAATCTCTCCCTAATCTCTCCCTAATAATAAAGCACGGATTGACTTTGTCGGGTTCACTGTCACAATACGCTTCTTCCCGGGATTTATGCTTTCACTTTTTTAACACGTCCATATTTTTTTCAAAATCCAAGGTGGTACTAATCTATTTATCTTTCCCTCTCTTTTTTTCACTTCTTCCGTACATGATTTTTTCTTGGGCGCCTTAATATTTTTTGTCGATGAGATAGCAGCAAAAATTAGTTGCTGCCTCTGGGATTTGAACTCTAGACCTTCTAGGCTTTTCTAATGACCACAACCAGCTAATCTAGCTATCAGTTCTGTTTGGTAACATGATGTACGTAATCTTATGGGCCAGCGTTGGTGGAGACTAGGACGCTATCGATTGGGGGAGCAGCCAGTGTCGATCAACATATTAGTTCGCCTTTTCTCAACAAAAAAACAGCGTTTGTCTACGCTAAAAAACAGATTCGTTCGTCTATCCAGGTTGCAAAAGTTTGATCAGTCGATCATTCATCCATCAAATAATCCCACCTCGCTTTATTACATCGAATCGCACCAGTTTATATACAAGTTGCTTAGAAAATCAACAAGCTAGCTCCAAAATCAAATAGGCAAAGGGCAAACAGAGGGATTGGTAGCACGAGGGAGAGCTTGGTTGGGCGCGCGGAGGCTGGGTGATGCACCAATGCGGGATGTCCTACTGGCTACCGTAGCCGAGGGATAGGGACGAGAGGAATTGTGCGGATCGGGAAGATGCAGTGACCCATGCAAGGACAGGTCAAGGGGATCGGGATACAGACGAGAGAGGAATTTAAGGAAGAAGGGGCCACAGCGGCGCGCGGCTACGCAGCCAAGACCGGGCGGGCAGGCAGCCAGAGGAACTGATCCATTGGTGTGGTGCAGTCTGGATGGAGAAGAGGTGCAGCGCTGGGTGGCCGGCCTCGCGAGGAGGAACATGGATGGAGGCTCATTGGACCCGGATAGATTCTTCTCTGTGATCACTCTGTGTGCAATGAGAAGAGATGCATGGACTTCTAAAATTTGTATGTAAGTTTCAAACGGCTGTTGGAAGATGATAGGTGTGTAAGTGATGTATACTAAATTCCTAATGAGAAAGATATGTGTCGTGATGTTATTATTCAATATATGTGTCGAGCGCCATCCTTAGGTACGCTGGGGGATCACATACCAAGCTAAATGCAACAACATGGTCGGAGCATGAGCAGCCTTGAAGTAGCAAGCCTTTTATAATTTAGAATTTATTTGAAATTGAAATCTAAAAAAGGCATGAGTTCCGTCTGGGCTTTATTCTTCACCATGATCTTTCACTGTGTTCCTGCAACCATAGCTTCCATCGCCATTACCCTAGGATTTTGTTTTCCATACTTTTATAGAAAAGTGTTGCGTGTTTTATTTTTTATATTATTGAAAGTCAGCATTGATGCATTGAGAAAATAAATTAAGGATGTACCTCCATCTGCACTAGGACCGAAGACTACTTGTGACTTTGTGTATCCTTCAGTTGCCTGCAGTAATTTGAGGAATTGGCAAGCATTCAGTTGTGGCAGTCTGTCATGTTTGTATGTTTATACATGGCAGGTGTTTAGGCGTGAGTTGATTGCATTGTGGCAATTGTCATCGTAGTGTATTTTCTGTCGCTATTTACAGAACAACTACAGAGAGGACATTGTTGCTATTCTAAAGGTAAATGATGCACTTGACATTGTAATATGATTTGTACACCTGTTTCCAGAAAAATAGCAATTGAACATACACAGGGTCAAGTGTAGTTGTTAATTTTTTTTCAAGTAGTACAAATGCGGGCTTTTCTATGTTTATTCCTGATTACATCACACGGTAACTCAATTCCTTGAAGCCATGATGTGTTCTCTGGTTCATTGAATGCACAATTTGGAATCTGATAAAATTTTACTCGTATGATGTAATTTATGTCAAATTTCCTATGCAAATAATTTAGGAACCACATTGCCCGTGTATGTTAAGTTCTTCTGTCAATTTTTCTCACTTCGACAGCAAGACGGACGTGATGCAAAACGGCCATGGACTGCTGACATAACTCATGTATTACTTCATGATGGTATAGTTCCTTTTTGTCGTCTTTTCTGCAATAAGCTCACTCTTTGAGATGTTAGCCAGTAGGGAAATAGATTGAGATCCTCTGGTTTTGCCTGGAGATGTTATGTTATCCATGTTGATTTAGTTTCCAGTCCGTGTAGATTAGTGTGATTATGAGCCATCGGTGACCTTCTGTGCATGTTTAATTAACATAAAAAACTTCTGGAGTACTATACACTTCAACATATGTATAAATAATTTGACCTTATAAAACAAACCATTCATCGGCTAGCTGAATCAGATGATGATCTATGACAATCGACCTAGCAAAAATAAAAAGTAATTTCACTATTTTTTCAATTGCACTCCACTGAACTTTGTTGTAAGTTCTTTTGTCTTAGGGTATTTACATTTTAAATGATATCCCTAAAAAAGTTTCTCATTGATTTAATTCTTATAATTACAAATAATTCCAAAGATCAACTTTACACAATTGAACCCGTACTTAATTCAGAAACAAGGAGTTGACATGGAACAATAAATTTGTAAACATTTTTTCTATTCTATCGATTATTTTGATTTGAAATATTTGTTATTTCAACATAAACATGTTTTGAAAATTTATTGGTGTGAGCCTGTCAACGGACACAACTACGTGACTTGAAATATCTAAAAGGGCAAGGGAGAGCATGGAGATAAGAACACAATGCATAGCTTGTGGTCATATTTTCCTCATGTTGATTAAGCCGCTTGAAGCAATAACTCATGTTCTTGCATTTCCTCTATACCAATGAAGTAGATAATGAAGGCTAGGCTTCTTTTATATCAGCAAGACCTACTCTTTTTTCTTACTGAAAGCGGCCTACAACACTCAATGTACACGCTTGAGTGTACTTGCATATTGTAATGACACATCACACTCACTCACTAATGTGCATCAGGACCGTGACATAGTTGGTTCATTTTAATCCATAATGCACAAGGTAACATGTGCACTACCATAGTTTTTTTCCTATTGGAGTAAATTAAACTTTGATGAAGTTTTACATAGCAATACAATTGGCATTGAATGAAGAACATAATTTGTACCAGGTGCTGAATTGATGAAATATGATTTGGTTAATTCTACTTTCTGTTGATTTTAAAATTGCTCTGAATTGTTGGTGCTTAAAGACATGAAGCAAGGTCCAGAGATGCCGTGTATGTTTCAACTGCTATATTTAACATGTATGCTTAATATAATTTTAGCACAAATTTACGTTTATGTTTACTCAGTTGGCCTTCATGCTATGTTTTTTAGTGAGTTGAAAAGGGGCTTGCTAGGCGGCATGCTGGAGTATATGATGATCAAGCTTATGACCTTGGGATTGATCATGTTCATCATGAATAGCTGGACAATCTGACCACAATCGGCGATGGTGGCGAAGAGGAGAAGTGGCAATAGGAATGGGTCACTAGGAGGATCTGTGTTGCTAGGAGGCTTGTATTTCTCCCGTTGCAACGCACGGGCACATTTACTAGTTATAATTATATTATATTATTATAATATATATATATATATATAATAATAAAGCATGGATTGACTTTGTCGGGTTCACCATCACAATACGTTTTCTTTCTGTGAATTTACGCTTTGGCGTTTTTGCAGAAAAGTCCCTCCGTTTGTTAGTATTCAACCCGCAGTCCAATTTAAAGTTTGTTCCTAAAGAGATAACGATTCATTTTTTGCAAAAAAAAGACCCCGCCACCACTGGCCACTAGAGCTACTTATCCATTTCCGGCCTCCACATACGGGCAGGTGCCGCCGGCGCGCTTGCCGCGGGCGTCCGCTCCGTCCGAGCCCAAGAATGGGGCCAAGCGTCACGGCAGCGAACCTGCGCGCCTTGTCGGCCTCGGAGCTGGCCTTGGTGGGCTGAGGCGTCATGGCGAACGACGCTAAGGCGGCTAGTGTGCTCTCTTGGGGCGAGGCGTCACGGCGCTCCGGCTCCGGCAGATGACAGCAGAGGGCCAGGCATGGCTTGGCGTCGCCAAGAGCCACGTGGCCGAGAGCGACGCCGACTCCTTCACGGTGCCTCAGCCCTACCCCCAACCTCAACGTGGTGGCCGAACGTGCTAGAGGTCTACGTCGTCAGTGTCGAGCCTCGAGCTCGTGTGCAATTACAGGTTCCTGATAACTCACAAGTATAGGGGATCGCAACAGTTTTCGAGGATAGAGTATTCAACCCAAATTTATTGATTTGACACAACGGGAGCCAAAGAATATTCTCAAGTATTAGCAGTTGAGTTGTCAATTCAACCACAGCTGGATAACTTAGTATCTGCAGCAAAGTATTTAGTAGCAAAGCTATATGGAAGTAACGGTAACGATAGCAAAAGTAAAAATTTTGGGTTTTGTAGTGATTGTAACAGTAGCAATGGAAAAGTAAATAAGCGAAGAACAATATGTGAAAAGCTCGTAGGCATTGGATCAGTGATGGAGAATTATGCCGGATGCGGTTCATCATGTAACAGTCATAACATAGGGTGACACAGAACTAGCTCCAATTCATCAATGTAATGTAGGCATGTATTCCGAATATAGTCATACGTGCTTATGGAAAGGAACTTGCATGACATCTTTTGTCCTACCCTCCCGTGGCAGCGGGGTCCTAGCGGAAACTAAGGGATATTAAGGCCTCCTTTTAATAGAGTACCGGACCAAAGCATTAACACATAGTGAATACATGAACTCCTCAAACTATGGTCATCACCGGGAGTGGTCCTGATTATTGTCACTTCGGGGTTGCCGGATCATAACACATATTAGGTGACTATAGGCTTGCAAGAGAGGATCAAGAACTCACATATATTCATGAAAACATAATAGGTTCAAATCTGAAATCATGGCACTCGGGACCTAGTGACAAGCATTAAGCATAGCAAAGTCATAGCAACATCAATCTCAGAACATAGTGGATACTAGGGATCAAACCCTAACAAAAATAACTCGATTACATGATAAATCTCATCCAACCCATCACCGTCCAGCAAGCCTATGATGGAATTACTCACGCACGGCGGTGAGCATCATGAAATTGGTGATGGAGGATGGTTGATGATGACGACGGCGATGAATCCCCTCTCCGAGCCCCGAACGGACTCAGATCAGCCCTCCCGAGAGGTTTTAGGGCTTGGGCGGCTCCGTGATCGTAAAATGCGATGAATCCTTCTCTGATTTTTTCTCCCGAACACGAATATATGGAGTTGGAGTTGAGGTCGGTGGGCGTCGGGGGCCCACGAGGGGGGGGCGCCCCACCCTCGTGCATGTGTGGGCCCCCGACGTGGATTCTTCTTCCAGTATTTTTAATATTTTCCAAAAATAAGTTTCATGGAGTTTCAGGTCATTCCGAGAACTTTTGTTTGTGCACATAAATAACACCATGGCAATTCTGCTGAAAAGAGCGCAGTCCGGGTTAGTCCATTCAAATCATGCAAGTTAGAGTCCAAAACAAGGGCAAAAGTGTTTGGAAAAGTAGATACGACAGAGACGTATCAACTCCCCCAAGCTTAAACCTTTGCTTGTCCTCAAGCAATTCAGTTGACAAACTGAAATTGATAAAGAAAAACTTTTACAAACTCTGTTTGCTCTTGTTGTTGTAAATATGTAAAGCCAGCATTCAAGTTTTCAGCAAAGATTATGAATAACCACATTCACAATAACTCTTAGGTCTCATGTTTACTCATGTCAATGGCATAATCAACTAGCGAGCAATAATAATAAATCTCGGATGACAACACTTTCTCAAAACAATCATGATATGATATAACAAGATGGTATCTCGCTAGCCCTTTCTGAGACCGCAAAACATAAATGCATAGCACCTTTAAAGACCAAGGACTGACTAGACATTGTAATTCATGGTAAAAGAGATCCTGTCATAGTCATACCCAATATAAATTAATACTAATGGATGCAAATGATAGCAGTGCTCTCCAGCTGGTGCTTTTTAATAAGAGGGTGATGACTCAACATGAAAGTAAATAGATAGGCCCTTCGCAGAGGGAAGCAGGGATTTGTAGAGGTGCCAGAGCTCGGTTTTAAAGCAGAGATAAATAATATTTTGAGTGGCATACTTTCATTGTCAACATAACAACCAAGAGATCGCGATATCTTCCATGCTACACACATTATAGGCGGTTCCCAAACAGAATGGTAAAGTTTATACTCCCCCTCCACCAACAAGCATCAATCCATGGCTTGCTCGAAACAACGAGTGCCTCCAACTAGCAACAGTCCCAGGGGGAGTTTTATTTGCAATTATTTTGATTTAGTTTGCATAAAGCATGGGACTGGGCATCCCGGTGACCAACCATTTTCTCGTGAGTGAGGAGCGGAGTCCACTCCTCTTGAGAATAACCCGCCTAGCATGGAAGATACGGACAACCCTAGTTGATACATGAGCTATTCGAGCATACAAAACAGAATTTCATTTGAAGGTTTAGAGTTTGGCACATACAAATTTACTTGGAACGGCAGGTAGATACCGCATATAGGAAGGTATGGTGGACTCATATGGCATAACTTTGGGGTTTAAGGGATTGGATGCACAAGCAGTATTCCCGCTTAGTACAAGTGAAGGCTAGCAAGAGACTGGGAAGCGACCAACTAGAGAGCGACAACAGTCATGAACATGCATTAAAATTAATAAACATTGAGTGCAAGCATGAGTAGGATATAATTCACCATGAACATAAATATCGTGAAGGCTATGTTGATTTTTTTTCAACTACATGTGTGAACATGTGCCAAGTCGAGTCACTTAAATCATTCAAAGGAGGATACCACCCCACTATACCACATCACAACCATTTTAATATCATGTTGCCACGCAAGGTAAACCATTATAACTCATAGCTAATCAAGCATGGCACGAGCAACTATGATCTCTAATTGTCCTTGCAAACATGTTTATTCATAATAGGCTGAATCAGGAACGATGAACTAATCATATTTACAAAAACAAGAGAGGTCGAGTTCATACCAGCTTTTCTCATCTCAGTCAGTCCATCATATATCGTCATAATTTCCTTTCACTTGCACGACCGAACGATGTGAATAATAATAAGAGTGCACGTGCATTGGACTAAGCTGGAATCTGCAAGCATTCAATAAACAGGAGAAGACAAGGCAATATGGGCTCTTGATTAAATCAACAATAATGCATATAAGAGCCACTTTAACAATTTCATTATGGTCTTCACCTATCGACCCCCAAAGAAAAGAAAAGAAATAAAACTATTTACATGGGAAAGCTCCCAACAAGCAAAAGAAGAACGGGAAATCTTTCTGGGTTTTCTTTTTAATTATTACTACTACAGCAAGAAAAGTAAACTAGCTAAAGCTACAACTAATTTTTTTTTGTTTTTCTTAAGGTTTATCAAACACACAAGAAGAAAGCAAGAAAAATAAACTAGCATGGATATTACAGTGAAAAAGTATGAGCACCGACATCTAGCAATGAGTGTGTGAAAATGAATGTAATGTCGGTGAGAAATACGTACTCCCCCAAGCTTAGGCTTTTGGCCTAAGTTGGTTTATTGCCATGGATGGCCTGGCGGATATCCATAGTTGTAGCCGGGGTCATACTGAGATGCCGCGGCTATTGCCTCCTGGGCTGCAGCATGGCGGCGAGCTGCCTCCGCCCTCCTCTCATACTCATCTGCCTCCTCCTTGGTTATAAAATGTCTTCCTTTTGCACGAAAGTCAAAGAGAGCAGGAGCAGGAGAATAATATTGATGTATGCCTTTGTCAAAGATTAGTCGGTACTGGGTGGTTCATTCCTCTCGACAAACTGGTGGTGAACCATAGCATTAAAGTCTAGGTAAGTAGGAGGCAATTCAATATCATCATTACGTATGGTTACACCAAGAAAATCAGCTAAGCGGGTTGCATAAATTCCACCGAAGAAATCTCCATTAAATCTATTATGATGCAACCTATGTGCAACAATGGCTCCCAAATTATAAGATTTGTCTCCTAACACAGCACTCCTAAGAATACTGAGGTCAGGGACACACATATGACATGCTTCATCTTTACCATTTATGCACCTACCTACGAAGAGAGCAAAATAATGTATAGCAGGAAAATGAATGCTCCCTATGGTAGCTTGTGCTATATCTCTAGATTCCCCCATAGTTATATTGGCAAGAAAATCTTTAAATTCGGATTTGCGAGGTTCAAGAGGACTACGCCATTGTGGAAGTTTGCAAGCAGTGGTAAAATCCTCTAAGTCCATAGTATAAGATTTTTCATAAAGATCAAACAGGACAGTTTGAGAATTGCGTGACGATGAAAATTCAAACCTCCTCACAAAGGAACTAGTGAGATAGTGGTACTGGCGGCACTTTTTCCTCCTCGAAGCTCACAAGATCAGTGTTACGCAAATATGCGTTAAGTTCTTCCTTGATTCCCGCTCGATCCATAAAGTCCTCTGAAGGTGATTCACAAGGCCGCACTGGAGCGTTCCTCGGTGGCTCATCGTCAGCATCACTCATTGCAAGCCTGGGTCCTTGCTTCCTTGAAGAACCACCTTGGTACATTTTCCTAAGCATATTTCTTCCTCTGAAAAATTTCTGAAATTTTTAGTAACTTCAAATAAAAGTGAACCAAGCTCAACAAAATTGATAGCAACTACTCCCACAAGTGCCTAGAGCCTATATCATGCATTAGAACTACTTGGAACCATATAAATTTGTCATGCAAGCCCAAGAACATGGTCACCTAGGCAGCACAAATTTACAAAGAATAAAGCACTAGAACAAAAACTAATTGGACCAATGGAGGAGTCACATACCAAGGAACAATCTCCCCAAGCAGTTTTGTGAGAGGTGCTTTGAGCAAGGAGATCGAAAACCGCAGCAAAATGAGCTAGAACTCGTGCTTGAGCTGGATGGTGATTTTTTTGGGAGGAAGAAGAAGTGTGTGGGTGCAGGAATAAGTGGAGGGGAGCCACCATGGGCCCACGAGGCAGGGGCACGCCCTGTAGGGGTGGGCGCGCCCTGGACCCTCGTGGCCAGGTGCTTGCTCCCCCTGCTGTGTTCTCAGTGCCAAATATTCTCAAATATTCGAGAAAAAAAATCATATTTTAATTTCAGGGCATTTGGAGAACTTTTATTTTCGGGTATTTTTATATTGCACGGATAACTCAGAAAACAGACAGAAAAATACTATTTTTGCTTTATTTCAACTAAATAATAGAAGGTAGAAGGAGGGTACAGAAGGTTGTGCCTTCTAGTTTCATCCATCTCATGCTCATCAAAAGGAATCCACTAACAAGCTTGATCAGGTCTTGTTAACAAACTCATTCCGAATAACATGGAACCGGAGAAATTTCCAATAACACTATGTTACCTCAACGGGGATATGCACATCCCCAATAATAAGAATATCATATTTCTTCTTGACAGTAGGAAGAGGAAATTCAAAACCTCCAAAAATAATCGATGGAATTTTTCCAATAGAATTGATACTGTGGACCTTAGGTTGTTTCCTCAGAAAGTGTACCGTATGCTCATTACCATTAACATGAAAAGTTACATTGCCTTTGTTGCAATCAATAACAGCCCCTTCAGTATTCAAAAAAGGTCTTCCAAGAATAATAGACATACTATCGTCCTCGGGAATATCAAGAATAACAAAGTCCGTTAAAGTAGTAACGTTTGCAACCACAACAGGCACATCCTCACAAATACCGACAGGTATAGCAGTTGATTTATCAGCCATTTGCAAAGATATTTCAGTAGGTGTCAACTTATTCAGATCAAGTCTACGATATAAAGAGAGAGGCATAACGCTAACACCGGCTCCAAGATCACATAAAGCAGTTTTAACATAGTTTCTTTTAATGGAGCATGGTATATTAGGTACTCCTGGATCTCCAAGTTTCTTAGGTATTCCACCCTTAAAAGTATAATTAGCAAGCATGGTGGAAATTTCAGCTTCCGGTATCTTTCTTTTATTAATAACAATTTCTTTCATATACTTAGCATAAGGATTCATTTTGATCATATCAGTCAAACGCATATGCAAAAAGATAGGTCTAATCATTTCAGCAAAGCGCTCAAAATCCTCATCATCCTTTTTCTTGGATGGTTTGGGGGAAAAGGCATGGGTTTCTGAACCCATGGTTCTCTTTCTTTACCGTGTTTCCTAGAAACAAAGTCTCTCTTATAATAATGTTGATTATTTGATTGTGGGTTATCAAGATCAACAGCAAGTTCAATTTCTATATCATTATCATTGCTAGGTTGAGCATCATCATGAACATCATCATTAACATTTTCACTAGTTTCATGTTCATTACCAGATTGTGTTTCAGCATCAGAAATAGAAATATCATTTGGATTCTCAGGTGGTTCAGCAATAGGTTCACTAGAAGCATGCAAAGTCCTATCATTTTTCTTTTTCTTCTTTTTAGAAGGACTGGGTGCATCTATATTATTTCTTTGAGAATCTTGCTCAATTCTCTTAGGGTGGCCTTCAGGATACAAAGGTTCCTGAGTCATTTTACCAAATCTAGTAGCCACTCTGACAGCATAATCATTATTCTTACTATTTAGTTCATTGAGCAAATCATTCTGAGCTTTAAGTACTTGTTCTACTTGAGTGGTAACCATAGAAGCATGTTTACTAATGAATTTAAGTTCACCTTTAACTCTAGACATATAATCACCCAAGTGTCCAATCATATAAGCATTTTGTTTTAACTGTCTACCAAAATAAGCATTAAAATCTTCTTGATTAACCATAAAGTTATCAAATTCATCCAAACACTAGCTACCAAACTTAGTAGGAGGGATTTCAGCTTTATCATATCTATAGAGAGAATTTACCTTTACTACCTGTGTCGGGTTATCAAGACCGTGAGTATCTTCAATAGGTGAAGGATTAAGTTCATATATTTCTTCAACAGGCGGTAAATTAAGACCATGTATTTCTTCAATAGGAGGTAAATTCTTAACATCTTCAGCTTTAATACCCTTTTCTTTCATAGATTTCTTTCCTCTTGCATATCTTCAGGACTGAGAAATAGAACACCCCTCTTCTTCGGAGTTGGTTTAGGAATAGACTCGGGAGTTGGCTCAGGAAGTGTCCAATTATTTTCATTTGTCAACATATTATTCAAAAGAATTTCAACTTCATCCGGTGTTCTTTCCCTGAAAACAGAACTAGCACAACTATCCAGGTAATCTCTGGAAGCATCGGTTAGTCCATTATAAAAGATATCAAGTATTTCATTTTTCTTGAGAGGATGATCAGGCAAAGCATTAAGTAATTGGAGAAGCCTCCCCCAAGCTTGTGGGAGACTCTCTTCTTCAATTTGCACAAAATTATATATATCCCTTAAAGCAGCTTGTTTCTTATGAGCAGGGAAATATTTAGCACAGAAGTAATAAATCATATCCTGGGGACTACGCACACAACCAGGATCAAGAGAATAAACCATATCTTAGCATCACCCTTTAATGAGAACGGAAATATTTTAAGGATATAAAGGTAGAGGGATTTCTCATCATTAGTGAACAGGGTGGCTATATCATTTAATTTAATAAGATGTGCCACAACAGCTTCAGATTCATAGCCATAAAAAGGATCAGATTCAACCAAAGTAATTATATCAAGATCAACAGAGAATTCATAATCCTTATCAGTAACACAGATTGGTGAAGTAGCAAAAGCAGGGTCAGGTTTCATTCTAGCATTAAGAGATTGCTGCTTCCATTTAGCTAATAACCTCTTTAGATCATATCTATCATTGCAAGCTAAAATAGCTCTAGCAGCTTCTTCATCCATAACATAACCCTCAGGAACAACAGGCAATTCATATCTATTAGCGGAAGAATCTTCATCATCACTATCTTCAATATTATTAGTTTCAATAATTTCATTCTCTCTAGCCCCAGCAAGTTGTTCATCCAGAAATTCACCAAGTGGCACAGTAGTATCAAGCATAGAAGTAGTTTCATCATAAGTATCATGCATAGCAGAAGTGGCATCATCAATAACATGCGACATATTAGAATTAATAGTGGAAGCAGGTTTAGGTGTCGCAAGCTTACTCAAAACAGAAGGTGAATCAAGTGCAGAGCTAGATGGCAGTTCCTTACCTCCCCTCGTAGTTGAGGGATAAATTGTTGTTTTTGCGTCTTTCAAGTGCTTCATAGTGACCAGCAGATATAAATCCCAACTGACTCAAAGAATAGAGCTATGCTCCCCGGCAACGGCGCCAGAAAATAGTCTTGATAACCCACAAGTATATGGGATCGCAACAGTTTTCGAGGGTAGAGTATTCAACCCAAATTTATTGATTCGACACAACGGGAGCCGAAGAATATTTCTCAAGTATTAGTAGTTGAGTTGTCAATTCAACCACACCTGGATAACTTAGTATCTGCAGCAAAGTATTTAGTAGCAAAGCTATATGGAAGTAACGGTAACGGTAGCAAAAGTAATATTTTTGGGTTTTGTAGTGATTGTAATAGTAGCAGCAGAAAAGAACAATATGTGAAAAGCTCGTAGGCATTGGATCGGTGATGGAGAATTATGCGGATCACGGTTCATCATGTAATGATCATAACATAGGGTGACAGAACTAGCTCCAATTCATCAATGTAATGTAGGCATGTATTCGAATATAGTCATACGTGCTTATGGAAAAGAACTTGCATGACATCTTTTGTCCTACCCTCCGTGGCAGCGGGTCCTAGCGGAAACTAAGGGATATTAAGGCCTCCTTTTAATAGAGTACGGACCAAAGCATTAACACATAGTGAATACATGAACTCCTCAAACTATGGTAATCACCGGGAGTGGTCCTGATTATTGTCACTTCGGGGTTGCCGGATCATAACACATATTAGGTGACTATAGGCTTGCAAGATAGGATCAAGAACTCACATATATTCATGAAAACATAATAGGTTCAGATCTGAAATCATGGCACTCGGGCCCTAGTGACAAGCATTAAGCATAGCAAAGTCATAGCAACATCAATCTCAGAACATAGTGGATACTAGGGATCAAACCCTAACAAAACTAACTCGATTATATGATAAATCTCATCCAACCCATCACCGTCCAGCAAGCCTATAATGGAAATACTCACGCGCGGCAGTGAGCATCATGAAATTGGTGATGGAGGATGGTTGATGATGACGACGGCGACGAATCTCCCTCTCCGGAGCCCCGAACGGACTCCAGATCAGCCCTCCCGAGAGGTTTTAGGGCTTGGCGGCGGCTTCGTATCGTAAAATGCGATGAATCCTTTTCTCTGATTTTTTTTCTCCACGAACACGAATATATGGAGTTGGAGTTGAGGTCGGTGGAGCGTCAGGGGGCCCACGAGGCAGGGGGCGCGCCCCCACCCTCGTGGACAGGGTGTGGGCCCCCTGACGTGGATTCTTCTTCCAATATTTTTAATATTTTCCAAAAATAAGTTTCCTGGAGTTTCAGGTCATTCCGAGAACTTTTGTTTGTGCACATAAATAACACCATGGCAATTCTGCTGAAAAGAGCGTCAGTCCGGGTTAGTCCATTCAAATCATGCAAGTTAGAGTCCAAAGCAAGGGCAAAAGTGTTTGGAAAAATAGATATGACAGTGATGTATCAACTCCCACCTGACTGTCTTTGCATTTTATCTTCCGGTTTGTGTTCAAGAATTTGAGCGTGTGGTAGTTTCAGTCGACTAATCCTCCGAGTGGCGTGTACCGGGTAGGCTCAATGAGAACATCGACTCGATGGCAATGCTGTCTGATGGAGCGAACCGTGTCCTTGTCGAACACAAGCTAATGCAGTGGCCGACCCGGATTGTTGTTTTTTGCTATAAGAAGGAAGGGAACTCGGCCGAAATCCCCATCAGATTAATTTTGGACGAAACAACCAATATCGCAACTGAGTTTGCCGAAGGTACAAGATCCGTCGAGCACTCCAATGTCGCCTGCGGCGGCTACACCAGAGGTATGTATCCCCTTGACCCCTGTTCGATTTATTTTTCTGTCCCTTGTCTCGCTGGTGAGCTGGTGCGCGGCCACTATTGCTGCTCACGCGCTCGTGCGCATCTCTGCTGCTGCCGCCGCCGCTCGCTCGTGCCCGTGCTCTGCAGCAGCCGTGGCTTTGCCTTTTCGTTCCGTTAGTTTCCTCTCTAGCTATCCGAAATTACTCTGAAGCTGTGAACCGAATGTGTGTGTTCTGAATCTTCTGAACTGAATGAATGAAAGATCGTTTTGTCCTTCTGAAAAGATTTGCTTGCTTGTCACTGTTTGAATTTGCTTGGTTATTCTTCAGTTATAGTGCTTGATGGATTTGATAATCTACCAACGCCTTACTCATATAGTACTGATGAAATCCAATTTGTATACTGAAACCATTCATCTATTAGCATTGCAGTGGCATACTGGCATACACATGAATAGATATCTCAGCGTGTACTACAAACAGCTTATGTTGGATATGTGTGCTTTTCAACATATATATGCCTGCAAACATGGACGATCTAACTGGTAAGCTTGCCAGGCCAATAAAAACTATTCGCTTAATTTATTTGTTAAGCATGCTCGGTTATATAACTTGTACCGCGGGTGCAGTTAAGCTATTAGACAATTCGTCCAGAGTAAATAGCACTGGCGGTCTAAGAACTTGTACCGCGGGTGCAGTTAAGTCACACTACTTGCAAACTGAAAAAACCGGTCACAGAACTTGCCTTTCGGGTGCAATCAAGTCACACACGCCAGCTGAACCGCGCCGACGCCCGGTTTTTCTGTTTATTTGTCACCTTGGGCATGCGTGAGGCCTCTGGACTGCATCGTTTTTTGCACAAAGACCCACGGATCGAGCAAAAGGCGATAGCCCCCCTTTCTCTGTTCTCCTCTGTTCTCTGCTGTTCGTGTTCTTTGCCGATGGGAGAGGAGATAAAGTGGCGCTGGCTGGAGCGGCGAGCTGGTCGGCGGCAAGCCGGTCATCGGCGACGACGGAGGATCCGGCGATGGAGTTGCCAATCCCGAGGACGAAGCGCATGGGAGGCCGATATCTGATAAGTTTTTCCCCAATTTAGTTAGGGTTTTCTCCTTCGCCAATAGATGAAGATCGTCGGTGCATCATAGTAGTTTTACTCCATGAATCAATAGTAGTAGTTAGGGTATGTTGGTATTCACCTACGATTTGTATCACACAATATTATTGGGGATGGCAGCTAGGGTTAGTAGTGTCCTTTTTGAATGTATTTATTGAATGCATCGTCCATTGTTGAATGTAGGTTTTGAATCGGTGAAATTCAGTGTGGAGGTGCATTATGGTGGGTTTTTGTGGGAAGGAGTGAATCGACATATTTGGATGAGAAGATATGTTGGTTTGACAACCTAGACAGAAGAACTCTCTGCAAGGACTGCATCTACTACATGCTAGCACTATTGAATTATCCTCGATGACGTGAAAATTATGTATTGGTGCCCACCGGAAAAACACTTGCGATCTGGTGGAAATAAACACGGAAGTATTCGTCGGAAGATGGCCAAAGCCTCTGTTCACTCAAAGGTACTGGTTTTGTTTGTCGGGCATATGAGAAAACCCGAGATGCAGGAGGAAGATGACATTCTGTTCAAAGGTTGCCTGTTCTACCCAAAGTTATCTTGAGTCCACCTAGCAAGAACAAGATTAGGAGATGAAATCGAGGCTGTCAGTAGTTCAAACAATGCATCTAATAGGAAGAATTGAGCAAAAAGAAGATCCAATTGGTACAGAGGAGGCAGAAAATTCAGATTTATCAGAAAATTCAGAAGTTTCAGAAGAAGAGTATGAATGTGATTCAGACATAGATCCTACTTGGTATGACAGTGATTATGGAATGGAGGAGGATGATGAGGAGTATGACAAGAATGTAGATGATGTTGTGCATGATGCTTTGATTGAGAAAGGCAAAAGTATTGGTGCTGAGTACAGGCATGTTCCTGGGACAGATGATGTGTATGAAGATGATTTGCAGCTGCCAGAAGAGGATGATTTGGAGAGAAAACATAGAAGTGACTCTGATGATGAGGAGTATAAGAAGAAAAAAAAGAAGGAGAAACCCATTTATAGGTTTAAACCATTTAACATAGCTGTTGACATGGAAAACCCTCAATTCAAGGTGGGTATGGTTTTTGATTCTGTGGAGCTCCTTAGGAAAGTAGTAGCACAATATGCAGTCAAGAACAGGGTGCAAATTAGGAAGAAAAGAAATAATAAACAAAGATTTGAGGCAGTGTGTGAAGAGGGTTGCCCTTGGAATTTAGTGGCTGTCAATGACAATAGGACACAGTCTTTTCTTGTGAAGACTTTAATTGGAGAGCACACTTGTGAGAAGGTCTGGGATGTCAAAGAACTAACAGCCCCCTTTCTTGCTAGCAAATATGTGGAGAAGTTCAGAGACAATGAGAAGATTTCACAAAACAGATTGGTTCATCATCCAAACATTACAAACTGACAATAACCAAACTGATAGAAAGCGATGTAAATGTACATAACAGGTACAAGTTCAGCTAGTTGAAATGACAATGACCAAACTCACAATACATAACTAAATTGATAAGTACTCGGTGCTTCTCAATTAAGCATGCCCATATTGACCGGGGCAGTGCCATCTATTTTGCGCCATGTGCTGAAAGTATGCTTGCGGGTAAGGTCTTCATCTTCATCGGGAGAAATTCTACAGCCAAGCCTTGATTAGTAGCAGGCCACGATCGACGACCTCTTTGACATGCATAATCACTTTGGAAAATCTACGGTTGCACGCTCTGTGGGAGAATTTGGAGCCGGTGGTGAATGTGCATTCTCGTCGTCGAGTCTGGCTTCCATGGCCCGTGAGGAGGTGCGGAACAGACACGGTGAGCACCTTTGGCACACGGAAGGGTTCTTGCACCACGCGGTGATCGGCAACACCCACTTGTCGGTGGCGGGAGCATGTCGATGAGCTCGCCGTCGACACCGGCGAGCACCAGAGTTGACGGTGTGTGCATCCCAAGCCTCCTCCGGAGCCCTCCAAACTCAGCAACGTCTTGTACTCGAGCTTGTCCGGCTTGCCACGCGAAAAGCTTGACCAGCGCTGGAAAGAAATCAGGCTGCCACAACAACGAAGCTTCGCGACGCGAGCACCACACGAGTGCAATCATCCGTCGAGTCGAAGTGAGCGAAAAAATGGAGCGGTGGGCAAGTGACCTCCACCTTAGTTGTCGTCCGTCGGACAGACACGGTGAGACTCCATCGCCGCCGCTAGTGCCTCGGCGGCCACCACGCTCGCGGCTGTCCAATGATGGTGGCATACAGGACACGGCCATAGAAATCTCGCTCGGCGCCGCCATGCCGGCGGTCGGCGATGACAACCCGCCTGTGCTCGCCGCATCTCGGCTCGCCCGCTGCCACACCTCTTGAGGAAAGATACGCGAGTGCGGGATGCGAGGCCATACCACGGCGGTCTCCGAAGACCTGCCATCGCCGACGCCGGCGGCGGCGCTGCTAGCCAATGCCACGCTCTCTCGCGCCGCCACGCTTGCCATATCGCCCGCCACGATGATTGCGGCCACGGAGGAGGAACACCTCTTGCCGGAAAAACGCCGCCACCGCTCGAACTACCGCTGCCACCGCCGAGCTCCGCTGCCGCCGCCCATCTATCGGCGTCGCCGGAAGGTGTGAGAGTGGGCGAGATCTAGGATTCGTTTGATTTGGGAACTAGGGTTCGATTCGGTTATAAATCTGGCGACTTTGCAATACGGCCCTCACATAATATTGGGAAGGACTTTTAGGCAAAAGAACAGAAAAAACCGGGCGTCGGCGCGGTTCAGCTGGCGTGTGTGACTTGATTGCACCCGAAAGGCAAGTTCTGTGACCGGTTTTTTCAGTTTGCAAGTAGTGTGACTTAACTGCACCCGCGGTACAAGTTCTTAGACCGCCAGTGCTATTTACTCTGGACGAATTGTCTAATAGCTTAATGTTCTGTATATAATTCTCTATTACTAGGGCAATATGCGTGAATATAAAAAGGGTTAGGTGATTTTACCTTTTGTTTAAACCATAAATCTTTTTACATTGCAAGCGTTGACGTTCTGCATGAGTTATCTTCTATGCAGGGCCTCCAAGTTTTCTTTGTAGTCCCAATTTTTTTAGCTGTTGGTGATTAAACATTCCCTGCATCATATGGATATATTTCTTACTTCTGATCATCATAAATAATCTCCAGGCCTTTGGGAGCCAACGAAACGAATAAGTTTTGGAGTTGCTGGGGTGGCTCAGTTCGGCGTGGGAGGGAGGCGCCCCGGCCGCAAGTGGAAGTGGAGCTTCCCTTGCGCTGCAGCATCCGCGGGAGTGTCGAGTGCGGCCTCTTCACATGGGTTAGGGGTCTGGAACACTCCTTGGATCTTCTTCCTCCCCTCCCCTTTCCGCGTGGATCAGTGGGTGGGTAGTTTGTGGATGGCTAGAGGCAAAATTGGCAATGGCTATGATTTTTCATGCATGTTATCGTGGGTCCTAGAGCAAAATTTATCTTATCCTCTGTAGTTAGTCGCCCACACTGGATAGTTTGACCAGATTGTCTGACTGCCCGTCTGGAGAGGATGTGTACAGGAACCTGCAGGAAAACTTCAATCGGAGCAAGAGACGGAGGTGAAGTTGCGCAAGGTTGAACCGTCCACGGAGATCTTCTTCCTTTGCAGCTTGACAACTGCGGCAAGACTTGCATTGATGTGGTTTCCTTGAGTAAGCATGCTCATGTACATGCAAGAGGCAGTATGTTTGTCACGAGCCCGGCTGTGGAAGATACATCCAACAAAAAGGGAATACATTTAACATTACACCTTTACCAATGGTACATTAATGTTGGCAACCTTTCCTGTTTACTAGCATTGACGGATTTCCACTAATTTTAGGCTCATACGTGAAATGCTTATAAAAGGTTTTTTTCTTTTTATCCACAAGGACCTTTCTCTGTTTGCATAGTTATTAACATGTTTAAGGCCCAATTATTTGGATACATCTAATACCTTTGGCTATGTTTCAGCAAAGATTCAGATAAATGATCAATCACTAATTAATCAATCAGTAAAGGATCAATGATTTGGATACATATAATACCTTTGGTTATGTTTCAGCAAAGATTCAGATAGATACTCCATTAATCCAATCAACTGTGAGTGTCAATGGATTGATGCACTACATCCATTCATTCAAATAATTTAATCCTACTAGACTGATACTCCATTCGACACCGAGAGATTTAAGATCGCATATATGTATCAAAGTTTTGATCTTTTTTCTGGTCCATGTGCAGATGCTGCTGAGGAACAAACAATGATCCTGCTTAACCGGATTGGATGTAATTTGGGTCTCCGCCTGAGCTCCAGTTGCCTCATGGTTTTTTTTTTATCATCTACAAGAAGCATTTTTTTTATGCATGGATTTGTGCTCTATCTGCCGATCCATTTGTTTGACGCATATGCTTATTCATGTGCTGCCACCATGAGGATGGTCATTTATATGTTGGGAAGCATTTGGATTGTGAGCAATTTTTGTAGCCTTAAATTGTCATGTGATTTATATCAACGTTTTAATATGGTAAAAAATTGGATTTATGCAAATGCCATTCTCACATTACTAGATTTGCCAAAGTAGCTGACTAAAGTTCAGCAAGAAGTTATTAGATCCCAACACCTGTGAAGTTATATAGTGAAGTGGAGTTAGCATTATAAGGTGAGACACTTAATTTCTTGCCAAACATTTTTACAAGTGATGGAAATGTAGTGGATGTTTATTGTAGTTGAACAAAACCATCACTGATGTCAGAGCGAATAAAAATGATGATAAGAGCATTAGAGATAATGCAACGGTGGAGTCGAGGTAGAAAGACACAAATCACCTCCATAAATAAAACAAAAATGCTTGTGCCATCCTTGTACATCAAGTAGTAATGGCGGCTGATAGATGCACGCACTGATAGTTATAGTCTGCTAGACTGTCAGTACTTATGCCTACTGAAGTAGCAGCAACACCGGAGTTTTGTTTAGCGCAGTCTCTGCAGGCTGCAGCCGACCTATAATCCCGTTCGTTGTGAAATCTCGTGCCAGTACCGAGAGTATTTACTACCCTTTCCTTGTTGAACTTAGCAGCAGGCTTCTACTCTCCTTGGTTTACTTTGTAGTTTGCTGAATGATGTTGGCCCAGGGCGTACAAGATGTGCTTTGTTGGTGACCACCATTAATAATATGTCTGTAATATACAATATAGGTGTGCAATTGTGATACTCGCAGTGCACTAACGGACTGTCTAATTCTGCTTAACTTGAAGCTTGTGTGAGATGTGAGGAATGCATATTTTATTCATCGTTTTTTCTATTTTTATCTGCTTGCCTGCACTGAATTATATACCCACTTGAACTTCTGATTATTATAGAGTAAGTTACATTATATCTGTGACCTGAATTAATTCACGTCAATAAATTGAATTATCGATGCAATTGCGCGGTTAGATAATGTAGTGTCTACTCTTGCTCTCCCGTTGTAACGCACGGGCACATTTGCTAGTCTTTCCCTAATAATAAAGCACGGATTGACTCCGTGGGTTCACCGTCGTAATACGCTTCTTCCCGTGTCATAATGCGCTTCTTGCTGTGACTCGATAATCAATAAATAAACAAATCAGGAAAAAAATTAATGGAGGTTTGATCCGTGCTCGCCTGGGTGGAGGCTCGCTATGGTGACCAGCTTGGGTGTGTTCGCATGTGTATTTTTAATTAGTCCGGAAACAATTTCTTCTATTTGAGTTGACCATATTTTTTGTTCCATGGGCCCGCTGGGCCTGCATCGCGCGATCCCTGCTTGCCTGGGTGGTGGCTCGCTATGGTGACCAGCTTGGCTGTGTTCGCATGTGTATTTTTAATTGGTCCGGAAACAATTTCTTCTATTTGAGTTAACCATATTTTTTGTCCTCTTCATAGGCCCGCTGGGCCTGCATCGCGCTCTTTTTTATATATCGATTGGTGGAGAGCAACCAGCCTCGATCAACTCATCATGCTAGATTAGTTCGTCTATATCCTGGTTGCAAAAGTTTGATCAGTCCTTCCACAAACGTTCATCCTTCAAATAGTCCCACCTCGCTTTATTACACCGAATTACACCAGTTTATATACGAGTTGCTTCGAAAATCAACAAGCCACCATAGAAATCAAGAAAGCAGAGGGAAAACAAAAGGATTGGCTGCAGCGGAGGTTAGAGGAGCAAGATGGAGAGGGAAGCGTGGGAAAAGGGTCGACCCATGGCCACGTTGCAGCAGAGCCAAGGGGAAAGGATGGAAGGGCCGTGGAGGAGGTTGGGTTCCCTATGAGCTTGCATAATGTTTTTTTTAGGGTAGCTCACATAAAGTTAACCTCATCACATGTCACATGTTGGCAGCTCTCGACGAGTAGACTTATCTGAGATGGTGTAAAAAAAAAGGTTTACCTGGCCGCAAAAAAGAAGGTTTATCTGAGACGAACCCTAAATTACGTTACAATTCTTTCTCAAGTATTGGATTGTTCTTAGTTTTTCATTTTAATAAACTTCCAAACAAGGTTTTAATTTTTTTTGACTCATCATTTTTTTTGTTCGACTGTGTTGGATCGGTTTGCACACTATCGGTCCATTAATAAACATCACTAGCTACAACGCTTGCTCATAAGTGAGACAAATTAATCTAAATTTGTTCATTTGTTGGAGATGTACTTTAAGGCCGGAGGGAGGTCAAGCTTGGAGACAACCACTCTGATGCTTGAAGTGTATGGAGGCTATCTTCATAGGACCAAAAATGACTACCTGTGGATGCTAATATGAACTTAGGCGATGATAACGTCGTATCCCTTTTAGTCTCAGTTGCCTTTTAAATGTCCTTATCTCATAAAAAATATCTCCACCACATCACCATAGCCTGATTCTTGAGTCTTGCACAACGTGTTCATTTAGTAGGAGGATGCGGCCATGTGGGAATAATAGTTTTTCACCGGTTGCAACGCACGAACATATTTGCAACATGACTATTGATATTCTTAAAAAAAATTGAAACTTTTGCTGACGGCCAAGCTCATCGCCCTGGAATTGTTCATGTTTACCGTGATTAGGTGGAATATAATACATGACCATCATCAACGAACGGGAGAAGTGTTTACCGTGATTAGGTGGAATACATGACCACCATCCACGAATGGGAGAAGTGGCAAGACCGATGTGCCGGTAGGCTTTTTTTTGAGCTATGTGTTGCTAGGTACGTGCAAGGATTTTGTTCTCCCATTGCAACGCACAGGCCTTTTTGCTAGTCTCTCTAATTTTTTTAATCTTTCCCTAATAATAATAAAGCACGGATTGACTCCTATGGGTTCACCGTCACAACACGCTTTCTTCTTATATCATAATATGTTTTTACGATTTGTATAGACAAAATCGTAATATAAACGAGATAGTACTAATTACTTGGTGTCTATAATTGATCCCAACACTTAAAACTTTCGTTCGTTCCCTGGCTCGGGCCGTCGCTGCCTATTGGGCCTGTGCAAGCAGTTTTGGAAGGAATCAGACGTATCATATTCGGCGCTTTCCCCAGGCGCCTCCATATATGACCAGCCCTCGCCGCTTGTGGATTCCGCACTCGCCCATCCCCCAAAAATCCCCAACCGCAGGCACCCCTGGCTTCAGCGTGATTTCGAAGCCTCCTGTGGTCTTGAAGATTGGAAGGCCGCCGATCTATCGGGTCTGCTGCTGCTGCAAATCAAACCCAGATCCATGCACCCTTGAGCTCCTCCAGTCATCGTCCGCCAGCTCTCTGCACGCCCCACGGAATCCTTGGCGCTTGTTCGGCGTCGTCTGGGGCCCGTCTTCCTGGTGAGCACCACGGTCGCGCCCTCCGTGGCCACGCCGCCTCCCATCTGCAAGATCGCACCATACCTCCCTCTGCTGCGTCGGCGGGTAGGCGGGGCGTCCGCGGCTACAGGGTACAGGGAGAATAAGGACAAGGAGCCCGCCATGGTCGCTGGCGTGGCGGTTGTGGAGCAGGGGTGCGGGAATCCTTCCGTTGAATCATGTTATATTATAGATGTGTTGGTTCAGTATTTATTTCAGAATATTTGAGAACTTTTGCACGTTGAAACCCTTAACTAGTTCTGGGGCAAGCACTTGTAGAAAATCCTACTCATATATATATAAGGATTAGGCAATGTTTGACAAAGGCTTAGAGGACACACGGCAAAGGCTTATATGCTCGCATTTTCAATAAAGCTAGAAAAAAGGAAATTATGATTAGTCCTGAATTGAGGTACAACAGACTAAGTAAAACAAGAAGTTAGAATGTCTATACAACAGGACATCGCGGTTAACACAATGTCTGGACGTTGGACGAAGTATACTATATTTTATTATCCGAAGTCGATAACTCAAAAGAAGTTGTGTGGTATTTTTTTACTATTATGGTAATTTAAAGATAAGGTTGTTCATCCGATTAGTTGATTAGAATTCACTTCCCAAGTTTTGAACTAGCGCCCCAAGGACTCCTATTGTTAACTGATTCATCATTTTTGTTATCATCAAACTTATCATCTATGTATCTAGCCTGATTAATGATAATTGACATTTGCTTTACAGCGAAGCACGTCAACCTTTTTTTCTCCCTATTTTTTTTAATAATAATAATAATAATAATAATTACCTAATAATAAAGCAAATTGGGTTTCGGTCGTCCATCATGGCATTTTTCAAAAAAGTCCATGTGTTTTGATGAAATTAACCTGCGGTCCGGATTTAAGTCACACCCGAACCATTATTTTACATTTTTCGAAAAACCCCTGATGTTTTAGGTAATTCATCCACAAATTATATCTAAGTCAAACAAATGCTTTTTTAAATCATCCATATTTTTTAAGCCGTAACTCCGATTTAAACATGTTATATATGAAATTTGATTAAAAATATGTAGAATATGAATATGAGATTATTTTTACCTGTTATAAGTATTTTAAATATTATTTTGGAATATATTTAAGTCAAACAAATGATTTTCTAAATTATCTGTATCTTTTAAACCATAACTTCGATTTTAAAATATTATATATGAAATTAGAAAAATGTGTGGAATCTAAATATGTTGTTAATTTTACCTTTAAATATTTTTAAAATATTGTTTAGGAAGCAAACTTATAATTTATAGCGCAAGATCCATTTTTTTTCATACCGGCGATGATCCGGATTACAAATAAACACCCCACTTTAACCATATAGGGAAAAGAAAACATCGCTAACTGCACATGCATACCTTTAAAAAATTTCATAGGGGAAAACAATAGATTTCTCATCGCGGGAGTGAGAATAGCGAGAGAGGATTCAAGGAGAGTGATGTCTACGATGGGCGACTCGGGCGACTCCATGGCTCCTCCGCTGGCTCGCCGCCGCTTCCGGCCGCTGGCTTTGCCCTTGGCGCCCCTCCCCGCCCCCCTCCCGGCCTCCCGGCGGCCCACTGGCCGCCCTTGCCGGTCGCCTGGTGGCCCCTTCCAGGTGGGCGGACTACGCCGATGCGCCATTTCCCCTCCTCCTTCCCCCGCCTCCCCACTCCCCTCTCCTCCCTGGCCTGCCTTGCCCCACTGGTGGCTAGCTCAGCCCCCATGTGAGGGCTTGGCTTCCCGATGGCGGGTCTTGGCCGGCCGCCTCGGCGCCCGAGGCCGGCTCGGGTGCCCCCATCAAGGTGTGGCCTTGGCGGTAGGGACCCTCCGCCGCCTTGTGTGAGGCATGGGGCGTGGCAGGGGCGCCGATAGGGGCCCCGCCCACTCCTCTGGCCCGGCCCGGCGGTGGGGCAGACGCCGCCCCTCCCCCCCCCCCGCTATCCTCTCCCTCCTCCCTCCTCCGGCCCCGTCGCCTCGGCGGATCCGTCTTGGCCGTTTATTGCACATTTCGGCTCCTCCGGCTGCACGCAGACGGGCCCGGCCTCCCGGCACCCTAACGCTGGCCTTGCCGGTCCGGCCCGGCCGGCGGCGCCATGGGCGCGCCTGTAGGGTTTCCTCTTCCCCGCGCCCCCCCATGACTGGCCACCCGACGGGGCTCTTTGGCTCTTGGGCCCTGCCCATCTCGCCGGGGCCCACTGCTGCCCATCATGGATCGCCCCACTCCCTCGCAGCCAGCCCAATCCGGGTGGGCCTTCCCGTGCCCTAGGCCCAGTGAGGGAACGTTGGCGTGATGTGGCTCCCCCGTGGCCTCCTTCTTGGCCCGCCCCAGTCTTGCGCCGCCTCCACTTCCATCCCCGCCCGCCCCTGTCCTCACCCTCCCTTGCCTCGCCCCCCGGCGCCCTTGCTGCCCCCCCCTCCTCGTCCTGCCGTCCGGCTTGCCCGCCCCGCCCGCTCCTCCTCGCGCCTCCCTCCCGGCTCCCACTGGCCGAGGTCGGCCATGCCGCTGAGCCCGAAGGACCCGGCTCCCGGCAAAAAAGCAGGCGGGTGAACCTCTCGCGACTCGACCCGCCTCCCCGACTCCTCCGTGGGAGGAGGAGCTCGGCCTTGAGCTCCGGGAGCTGCGTGACAGCCGCCGCCCCGCCCGCCGGGAGGACCGAGCTCAGTCCCGGCCGCTGCTGTGTGGTCCGTGGTGTGGCGCGCGCGCCTGGCGCTCCTCGTCGTCGTCCCACCGGCGGGGCCGCTCCCCATCCCCCGCCCGTCCGGCTCGGCCCGGCTCCCCTCGTCCGCGGGATGGAATCCTCCCGACCCCGGACACTCGCCGCTACGTTCCTCCGCACGCGGCTCCCGCGGGGGTCGCGGCCCCGGCTCCTGCCCAGGGTGGCGGCACCATCCGTGGCCGTCCCGGACCTGCCAAGAAGAAGAAGCTCCGTGGTGTTCGCGTCACTCCGGCTGTGCCACCCCCCGCGGGTCCGGGGTCCTCCTTCGCTCCAGGTCCCGTCTCCGGTCTCCCTCGCCCCCCTTGCTTCAACTGTGGGGTGAGGGGGCATTCCCAGGTTGCGTGCGTCAACCCCCAGTGCTTCTACCTCTGCAAGGATCCCGGCCACCCCGCCCTACTGTGCCCGGATAGACCGGTGGTCTCGGAGCTCATGATGTATGGGCATGGGATCGAGGGGTTGGGCTTCTTCCACCTTGAGGTCCCGGACGCCCCTCCTCCATCGCCCTCCCTTCAGGCGATTGTCACGGTCGTTGATGGGGTCGCCTCCCCTGAGATGATCGAGGCTGAGCTCAACCACCTCTACCGGCACCAGTGGGACTGGGTGGTCACCCCACCGCCGGTCACGTCTTCTCTGTCGTCTTCCCGACTCCGTCGGCACGGCTCTGCTGACGCGTAGTGGCGGATCACTCTCGCTCTCAACCAGCTGGTTGTCGAGATATCCGAGCGGTGCTCGACGCCCAGCCGTGGCTGTCCTCGACACCGCCTGGATCCTCATCTCCGGCCTCCCCGATATTGCGCGGTCCGAGCTTGTCATCCGCCAGATGTCTCGCCTCTTGGGCAAGGTAGTGGTGGTCGACGAGCTCTCACTGCGCAAGGAGGAGGAGGTGCGGGTCAAGGTCAAGTGCCTCGACTCCTCCAAGCTGCGCGACTTCGTCCGGGTCTTCTTCAGCGACTGTGGCTTCGACCTCGAGATCGCCCCGAGCCTCCCAACCACGTTGGGCGTCCCCGCTTCCTCGACGTCGGCCCCCCCGGTGACAACCCGGGGGCTGGCGGAGATTACCACGGCCGCCACCGCTCCCGCTCTCACCGCTCGGATGAGGAGGGGGCGTCTGAGGACTCCCGCTCCCCCTCCCCCTCGCCTCCTCCTTCTGCCGCGGGGGGCAAGGGCCGCCAGGCCGCTTCTCGCCTCCCCGTGGATGTCCCGCCGATCTCTGAGGCGTCGCCATCCGAGGGGGCGACATCTCGATGTGGGTGCGTGGTGCGCGGCTTCCTCCCGCGCTCCCCGCCTCGCCTCCGCCACCGGCGCTAGACCCAGTGGGCCTGCCCATGACCTGCTCTCCGACTCTCCGTGCTGCGCAGATGGGGGGACGCCTCCTGTGGTGGTCCCCCCCCGCTCGGCCGCCTCCCGTCGCCATCTCCTCCCCGCGGCCGGATGCACCTCCGGCCCCGTCGTCTCCGCGGGCTGCCACGGAGACGGTCTCTCCGGCCCCCTGTGCGCCGTCCCTCCCCCCGGCCGATCCTGCTCCCACGGCCCAGCTCTTCCTCGGCTGTGCTGGGCCGGGTCTGCCGCCATCTCCTCCGGCATCTCCTGGGGTGGGGGCGGCCCGGATCATCACCCCGCTAGCGGCCCAGCCTCCCCCTCCTCGGTCCGCCGCCTACTCCCGTCGCGGTCGGTCGGCCTCCTCCCCGGTGGTGGCCTCCCGCCGGAGTGCTCGGCTGGATGCGGCCCATCCCGAGGGCAGCCCGGCGTTGCCCATCCCTGAGCGGGTAGAGCTCCGTGCTGCCGCCCGTAACCTGGAGCCAGGTACGCCCTCCATTCCCCCCTCTGCTTCGTCTTGTTCTTTCTCTGCGCTTGAGTCTGCTCCCCTGGGTCACCTAGCCAAAGTGGCCTCCGACTCATGATCATTTTCCATGGGAAGTTGGCCCCCTCTTGCCAGATCGCGGCCATCAGGCCCGTGAGGTCCTCGATGGGAAGCTCATGGAGGCAGGCGGCCCTCCTAGTTCCCCACCCGCCCACGGGTGGGGACCTCCCTCTCCACCTTTGCCGCAATCGACGCCCCCCTCCCTTGGTGGCCGTGCAGGAGATTCGAGGTCGCACCCGCTCCCATACGGCGGCCCTTCGTGCGCTTAGCGCTTCCCGAGTTCTGGGGTCAAGCAGCCCCCCAATGGCCCCTTAATGCGGGCCCTCTTCTGGAACATCCGCGGCTTCGGTCATGATGGCCGCTGCCGCCAGTTAGTGGAATATATGCGTGATGAGCACATCGACATCGTGGCGGTGCGACCATGCGTCGCGAGTTTGCTCTCCCTGAGCTTGATCGGCTGAGCTCTCACCTATTTGCGTGGCACTGGCTCCCTTCTAGTGGGAGCGCGGGCCACTCGGGTGGCATCCTTTTAGGTGTGAAGGATGCCACCTTTGAGGTGGGTAGCATGGATCGGGGCAAATTCTTCGTCAGCATGGAGCTGTTCGAGAGGTCGCTCAACTTCAAGTGGGAGATCATCATTGTCTATGGGCCGGCGGATCATAGTAGATCGGCCTCCTTCTTGGAGGAGCTCCACCGAAAAATCTCGGCCGCTTCCCTCCCCGTGGTCGTCGGGGGCGACTTCAACTGCTGCTGCGTTCAGAGGACAAGAACAATGGCAATGTCTGCTTTGCCGGATGGACATGTTTAACGACTTCATTGCCGACCTCGCCCTCCGGAGATCGATCGGGTTGGGGCCAGTTACTTGGACCAACCGTCAGCCTCCCGACCTGTCCGTCTCCGGACAGGTCCTAGTTTCCGGATGGGACCTCCGGTGCCCTCTAGCTTCCCTCGCGCCATCACCCGGATTGGCTCGGATCACGTCCCCTTGCTCCTTTCCTCCGCGGACGAGCGTCCGCCGACCCCACCTCGGTTTCGCTTTGAGACCTTCTGGCTCTCCCAGGCTAGGTTTACCGACGCCGTATGTCTTCGGTGGATCGCGGCTCGCCCACCCCACCCTCGTCCCCTTCGCTATTGACACGTGGCACTACGTGCGGCGTGGCGGCAATTTATGAAGGGCTGGGGGCCAACTGGGCCGTGGCGCCAGAGAGCGAAGAAGGCGCTACTCACCGTGATCCAGCGCTTGACTTGTGGGTCGACGGTGGGCCTCTCCGGAGGAGTGGCTTTCCGCTATGATCTCGAAGACCAGCTCTGTGATTTACACGATGAGGAAGCCTTTTGGCGCCTTGGGCGCGCAGCGTTGGGTCTGAAGGGTGATGCGGATCGGCTTACTTCAGCGATCGCCAACGGTCGCCGAGACGCAACACCATCCCCGCCGTGGGATGGGGCAGCCCTCCTTCAGGATCCCCGCGACATTCGCTCCCATGTCGACGGTTTTTATCGGTCCCTCTTCTCTCCGCTACTCGGGCGGCATCTCGCTCCGGATTGTTGGGCGGCGCCCAACTAGTCTCGACGCAGAGAACGCATTCTCGACGGCTCCCTTCTCGGCGGGGAGGTGCGGAGGCCATCAAGGGATGAACTCCTCCTCGCTCCGGGACCGGACGGTCTCCGGTCATTTTCTTCGGACCTTACGGGCGTGATTAAACCAGAGGTCATGGCCATCTTTGATGAGTTCTTTGTGGGTTCTATTGACCTTAGTCGCCTCAACTACGGGACCATCTCCTCATCCCCAAGGTCCCCGGGCGATCGACATTCGCCAGATTCCGCCCGATCACGGTCATTAACGTGATCTTCCGGATCTTGGCCAAGGGTACGCCAATAGGGTGACCTCGCTTGCGGATCGGATTACCCACCTAACCGGTCGGCCTTCATTAAGGGCCGTCATATCTGGATGGTGTCTGGTGCTTCATGAGGTCCTTCATGAGGTCAAGACCCAGCGCTGAAAGCGGTCTTCTTGAAGATTGATTTCCATAAGGCCTATGATATGGTTAGCTGGCCCTTCCTTAGGGAAGTCCTTCTTGGAAGGGCTTCGACGACCGGTGGATCACAAGAGTCATGCAAATGGTCTCTTCTTGTCGACGGCGGTCAATATCAATGGCGAGATCGGCCCCTTCTTCCCTACCCTATGTGGGGTTCGCCAAGCGACCCTTCTCTCCGTTCCTCTTCAATATGGTCGTTGGCCTTTGGCGCCATTACGGATAAGGCGAAGTCGCCGCCACATCCGGGATTACCCCCACCTCTCGGGGCTCGGGATCTCCATCCTCCAATATCTTGACGACACGATCATCATGGTGAAGGCTCGGAGTTGGACATCACCAACCTCAAGTTCCTCCTTCTCTGCTTCCAACAGATGTCGGGCCTCAAGATCAACTTCAATAAGAGTGGCGTTATGGTGATGGGGTACTCCCCCCGAGTCGGTGGCCATTGCCAACCGGCTTAATTGCCGCCTGGGCTCTTTCCCCACTACCTATCTGGGGCGCCCATTAGTGACTCGCGTCTCTCTGTCGCTGACTTGCGCCCCCGTGACCAAGCTCCGGACGAGATCACGAGCCCTGGCAGGAGGTGGCTCTCTAAGGCGGCCCGGACTATCCTTCTCAACTCATCCCTATCCAGCCTCCTCTTGTTTCTTATGAGCTTCTCAGCCTCCATGAATCTCTCCATAAGGAGATCGCCAAGATTCAGTCCGATTCTCTTGGGTGGCGATCGGGGCAAGCAAGTATCACATGGTGGTGGCGGACATCTGCAAGCCGGGAGCAGGTGGATTAGGCATCATGTGCTCTAAGCGGATGAATATCGCCCTTCTCTCCCGGTGGCTTTGGCGTATCGCATGAGGTCGGGGTGGCCTCTGGCTGGACATTATCCGAGTAAATACTGCGTGGTCAACCCTTGCCTTCGCCGAAATCGGGCGGATCTCGGTTTTGGCGTCTCTCGTCCAACTCCTACCGGTGCTCGCATTGGTACCTCTATCTCGGTGGGGTCCGGCCTCTCGGCGCTTTTTGGTTCGACCGTTGGGCGGAGACTCTCCTTCATGCCCGCTTCCCCACCCTCTTCTCTATCTCTGTCGACCCTATGATTTCATTGATAGGGCCCTCGGTGACTTAGGGCGCCTTGCTTTCCGCCATCCTTTTGGGCGGCGGAATCCGCCGCCTGGCGTGAGTTACTTGACTGCGTTGCTCTTCACGAGCCGTTGGTGGATGGCGACTAGGACCTTATCTTGTTGGCGGCTGGAGCCGTCTGGCGATTCTCCACCAAATCGCTTTACTTGGCCATTGCTCCTCATCGCCCCCTCCCCTTTCGATGGTGTGGTCGTCCGCCCCATCAAGATTCGCATCTTCATGTGGCGGTGGATCCGTGGTCGGGTCCCGTCCGGCGTGGAGGTCCATAGCGAAATGGCCCGCACTGTATCTGCCCCTCTGCGATGTTCTGAAGACTCAATCACATTTTCTTCGCTTGCGTTTCCGCCGGTTCCTTTGGAGCTGCTTTGCGAGATTGTCGGTGGGAGTTGGTGCCACACCAATTTCCGGACCTTTTGCTGAACTCAAGTGTCCCCTCGACCTCTCGCCACATTAGGTGGCTGGAGGTTGGGGTCCTGCACTGGACGCTGTGGACCGTTCGCAATAAGCTTGTGATCCAACATTCTCCCCTCCGTCGCGCATTGATGCTCTCTACAAATTCTCGGGTTTCTTGCAGCTTTGGCGGCCGCTTAGCCGCCCGGATCGGGGCGCCATCTCAGCCTTCATCACCGATCTTCGCTCGATGGCCGTCGCTTTGTCGCCGCCGCCGCCGCCGCCGCCGGAGCAGACTAGATATCTGCTATTGGGCAGGCTTTGCTTGTGTTGTGTTTTCTTTTCTCTTTCTTACGGGCTTGTTGAGCTGTGCCTCGCAGAACCTCTGTAGTTTGTTTGTGGTACTTGGGTGGTGTGTGTGTGTGGACCTGCTTTGGTTGTATGTCTTGTGGCGGTTTGCTTTATTTATAAAGCGGGGCGAAAGCCTTTTTCGGTAATAGCGAGAGAGAGAGAGACGCCTTAGGATTAACCATATTCAAACACGTTTTGTTTTGTTTTGTGTTAACATCGTGACCATTGCCGGCGAGGGTGAGAAGAAGGATAAATGGCAACACAAATATGATGCCTCGCAAAAATAAAAAAGATGAACCTATTGTGGTCTTGAGTGATGGTTGTTGGGTTAAGAGCGTGTGTTATGTTTTCTCTCCCGTTGCAACGCACGAGCTCTTTTGCTAGTCTCTCCCTAATCTTACCTACTAATAAAGCAGCGATGGCTTCTGGTCGTACGTCGTCATCGTTTTTACAAAAAAGTCCCTATGGTTTAGAGTATTCAACCCTTGAGTTCATCTAATAAGTCAACGGTGTGGGCGAGATAAAAGAAAAGAAAATTGCATCCCGATCTCATCTCGACCTCCAGCTCAGTAGCGTCGCCAACTCCTGCTGGCCGCCCCCGCCCGGCGCTCCGTGAAGGGGAAGCGAGGAGAAGAGGCGGGGCCGCTCCGTGAAGCGGATGGCGGGAAGAAGAGGGGCGGGGAGAGAGGGTCGGTCTTGAGGGACGGGAGGAAGAGGCGGGGTGGAGAGGGGAGGAAGGCAGGCGGCGAGGGTGGAGGCGGAGGAGGAGACCATGGGGCTGTGGGGCGAGATGGAGGAGGAGCGCCTCGCCCTGCTGGCCAGCGCCGCCAGCAAGGCCATGGCCATGATGCGGCGCTTGTAGAAGGAGAAGGCCGAGGTCCAGATGGAGCTCCACCGCTTCGCTGCCGAGATCGACCACCTCCGCGCCCTCATCGTCGTCGAGGAGCGGGATGCCGAGGTGGAGGAGGAAATCTTCAGGAGCGCGGGCCGAACATTGCTGCTATACATAGAGGACCAACTCAAATCAATTGCATCGCAAATTGCTCCCGGCATCGTCAATTGCATCATAAGTTGCACCCGACATTGTCGTGCCGTAAGTTCTCGACATCTGCCACCGCAGCAGGTTCGTTCCTCCCTCGATTTTTTAACATCCGAGCAAATAGAGAATCTAGGGAGGGAGAGATGGCACTTGACGGCAAGTGGATACATATGGTTTCGATGAGTTTCGCTCTAGGGAAAGAGCAGAGGGCATCTTGGGTGCTTCTGCTGGTGAAATATGTGAGGATGAGAGAGTGCAGAGAGATGAGAGATAGAGAGAGCAGAGAGATGCGTTGATTGCTGCACATTTAGATAGAGGGCTTGATGGAGCTACTGCTGGCCGCTGCTGCTAGAAAGAGAGCGAGAGAGAGAAAACAAATAGGCTGAGACAGGGTTCAATTCCTCTGATCTGATCTCGTGGAGAAAAAAGAGAGATAGTTGAGGAAGAGAGAGAGAGAGAAGAGAAAGAGAGGCGCACATCACTGAATCCTTTCGATTCTATTGCAAGGTCAAACAGTTTTATGTGTTCTAACTTTCTGGGATAATCTGTAGTTATTTGGCTCATCGCCGTGCCTCAAGTTTTCGGCAGCACCGTGGCTGTACACCCTTGAATTCGCCGAAATCCGTCTGCACATACTCCACCGTCCGAGGAACTTCGTTTGACCTGAGGTACATACTACATGGTCATCCATTCGCATCTGTCATCAACTACACTACTTATTAAGAGGGAGAAAGAGAGGATACGTTAGATGAAACAATAGCCATGTGCAAGAATTAATTGGAAAACACTACGTCGGCAATGTCAAGTATAGCATATCTTGGTCCCATATTGATCTGTTGTACCCTAGCTAATTAAATATAGGACATCCTCGATTCTGCTTTCTAAGCGAGTATCTTGGTGCATGCTTGTTTCTGAATAAAATGCAGAGGTCATAAATGAATTAAACCACGCTACTCTAAAATCAGAGAGCAGGCAACAAAAGTAGTATCAGTTCTGTATACCCCATTTGAAAAATAGTATGCATGTACTCCTTGCAAACTACTGCGTATTATTTAAATGTTTTTACATAAGACTGTTCGTCCAGATAGAGTCACTAATTTTAGTATGTTAGTAACTTGAATTGCATGGCTTGATTGCTCTGCTTGGGTCTTCTCTTATGTATGAGTGCACAATGTGCAGGTTAACTAATTTTGGGTTTTCTAAAGCATTGGTGTTCCGTTAAAAAATTGATGTGGAGCATCTAGGAAGATTTGTTGATCTTGCAAGATTCAAATATAAAAAAAATCTATCATTAACCTTGCGTAGGTTCTTCCCTAGAATTTTGTAATGATGTTAAATGTTGCTGTGTAATTTGTTTCTATTAATGTCCTGTCCTAGCCTTGGTTCTCCAGCGGCGGGTCTTCTTATCCGCCAGACACCCTGATCTTCTCCGCGCCACCCGCAACCTCCTCAATCTCCAACTTTCTGCTCCTTGTCGTGCTCCTTCGATCGTGCTCTCTGATTATCACTGTCTATGAGCTGGTATCATGTAGTATCAATGTCTATCAATGATACAAGGCTCATGTTTAATAAGTCTTCTAGGCTGTACAGTTATAAGATATGCAGCTCCAGCTTCGATCTTTTACTGGCAAGAATTAATTGGATATGTAATTGTTGATTTTTTTCACGAACAATATCTTCTGTTGTTTCCACTTCTTCAATCAGGATCATCTAGCCCTATGTTCTGTATCTGAAAACAAACTCTACAATTGTTCCATCTATTACCTCTGAAACTCAGGAATCGGATAAAGATCATTGGCATATCTCTATCTTCAAGGAAGGTTCGTGACAATGCACTGGCATGTTTAAGGGTAGCAAAATTTTCTGGACCTGCCATATTACCTTTTTGAGATAACAGATCAGCCATCATCATGTACTTCTGTTGTAACATCTTTCATCTTTTGTGCTATTATCTAGAAGTAGGGGCGGAGCTTTGTAGGGGCCAAACTGGGCCGTGGCTCGCCCAGGAATTTGGCAGAAAAAATAATTACCTATGCATCTTTCGAGCCCAGCCCACCTGCAGTCAGGCAGCGCATCCCCATCCTCTCCAGTCTCGACCCAGTTCGGCCCGTAGCAGCGCAGCAGGAGGAGCAGGGGGCACACAGGCAAGTGGAACTAGCGCAGAGCCGGCAACAGAGGTAGAGGAGAGGAGATGGCGACCGCGTCCTTCACAGCCGCCAAGTTCAGTGCAAAAATATGATCTGGTGCTGCTTTTACTGTTTTACGTTCTAGATTTACTTCAAGCCTGCATGACTTAGTTGTAGATTGGTTCGATTAGCTTACATGATTCTCTTCTCCAATGTTGGATAATGATTTGACTACCAGATGCTAGCCAGTAGCCTCCTGAATCTTTTGTAATCTTAGCACAATCCCATGCTTGAAAAAGTTCATTTTAGGATGAAGGTGCTGCAAAAGTTCTATGTCTACTTGTTTTGTAGAGTAGTTGAAAGGGGTAATTGTGGATTGATTTTTATTGATGCCTTGTGTAGACAGGAGGACAAACCAACTGAAGAGTGGCTGTTAACGCTCCCTATCCGCAACACCGACCAACAATGGCACGTCCCAGATCACTAGCTATCCGGTAACACTGACCAACAGCAGATGCGTCCCAGATCAATGCCAGAAAATCACATTGTCGATCGTAAGTACTCCAGACATCGGGGAGCTCCTGCTGTACTCCGTCGGTCACATGTACCATGAACATGGAGTGTCTCATGTAGTTCGTTGCTTTAGTACAGAAGATGATGCTTGATTCTTTGTTTTGTTAATGACTTACATCAACAGTACGCTGTTTCAGCTATTGGCCGGGAGCTACAACTACTTCTCATAAAATATGCCAAAGGTTCACTTGGCATTCTATTTATAATAAGAACTCCACAATTTTATGTATCCTGCACAATATAAATACTTTATGCTTATGTCTCTTATGAACTGATCTGTTGATTGAATTATCTAACCCACAGGACATTTAGTCTGGGCGACACAGTATTTTTCTGCAAACGCCCTTACGAGTAATGCTTTTGAAATATTATTATGTATAGAAGGAATATAATGACTTTAATATGTAGAAGTAGAAATAAAATATTATTATGTAATTTCATGTTGAAGAAATACAATGTTTTTGCTATGTAGAAGTAGAAATATTATTTGCACGTCAGTGCAAGTAGTTGTATGTTTCATTTGCACCTTTTCATGGGGAAGAAAAACAAACAAGAGACCCTCCTTAGCCAAGCTTCCGGTGGAAGTATGGAGATGGTCTACTTCAGAACGTTACAACATGAATTATTCTTCCTGCAAAAAAACATGAATTGTTCAATATTAAGCATTGTTTTAAATCAATTTATCGAGCTAGGGACATAAAAAGAATTGATTTTAGTAACAAAGAGTACGTGTTGTCTTTTTTTAGGAGAAGAGAGTACTTTATTTAGCAAAGGGGAAGAAAGAACGTGTTGTCTGTGTATGTGTCGATCAGGTCCTGATTACAAATGAAATATAATTTTCCAAAAAAATGTTCATCATCATAAAAATGATTCCATGTTTTAGAAATGTTCTCAAATTCATGTTTTTTTGAACAACAAAAAATAAAATCGACTTAAGGACTATTCCATGCGACTACTCGTGAATGAAAGATCAAAGCTGAAGTAGGTCTGGCGAACGCCGTTAGGATGGCTTCTTCACATTCAAATTTTATGGTCCAAAATGCTATGCTCAATGTAACTTTATTTCTGACATTTGCAAATTTGGATGTAAGAAGTGTTGCGCAATGTCATGTTTAAACCTTTTGGACCCGTTGCAACGCACGGGCATTTGTACTAGTAATAATAAAGCACGGATTGGGTCTCCGGGTTCACCGTCACAATACGCTTTCTTTCTGTAAGTTTACGCTTTAACTTTGAATTTAAAACATTATGCGAGGTGGTACTAATTAACAGCTGACGTCTAAAATTCGGTGCGCAGCAGTGGCATCGAAGCCGGCCCACCTAATCGATTCCATGGTCTTGGCCCATCTAAAAACAAACCCGATCCGGTCCAGTCTGCAAAAGAAAGCCGAGTAGCGACTATACCAACCAACGAAAGTTTTCCAGCCTCCTATGCAAACGTCTTCCTTTGTGAACTCGTATATTAGTGAGCTGGATCAAATTGCTAATACGGAGACCAAGCCAGTTATGGGAATTCAGCATCAGGGGGGCCCAAGACAATGGCTTCCTTCACCTAGTGGAGTGGCAAAGATTAATGCTGATGGTGCAGTTGCACGCAACATGCGCGGTGGGGCTGTCACCGCTGTATGCCGAGATCACACCGGAGCTTATTTGGGGTCCTCGGCTGTTGTCTTCCGGGACACAAGAGACCCGACAGTTTTGGAAACGTTTGCATGCAGAGAAGCACTATCACTTGCAGAGGATTTACATGTTCAGAACCTGATGGTAGCATCTGACTGTCAGGGAGTTGTGAATGACATAGTTCATGGAACGGGAGGTCTTCACTCAGCCATAGTCCATTAAATAATGAGTCGTAGAGATAGTTTTAATCAGTGCTCTTTTGTCCATGAGCGTAGGAATCACAATTTTGAAGCTCACAATCTTGCCAAATTTGCTTGTAATTTAGCCATAGGTAGACATATTTGGTTGGGTTCTCCACATAACCCAAGACTTGTACCTATGAACATTATCGTGAATCAATAAAGTGGCGAGATTTTCTCAAAAAAAAAAAACCAACCAACTGAGATAGCTACGTCTTTTAGTTTGACTTTCTATTAAATAGTCCCACCTCGCCCTGTTATATTCAACACTTCCAATTTATATACCTTTTTGATGTTCCTGGGTAACAAGGAAGCGGATCGGGAATTAGGAACCGAAGGATAACGAGGCAGAGGAAAAGGAAAGGCCGGTCTGCTGTGGCAGGGATGATGCAGGCGGGAATTAAGAAACGAGGAGGGGCAGAGGAAAAGGAATGGCTGGTTCGTGAGCGCGGCGCTGAGCCACGTGGTCGCGTCGTGGAGGTTGCGCGCCAGCATGCGCGCCGACCCGGCCCGGGCCATGGCAAACTGCACGGAGGCCGCGAAGGGGTCCTTGGCCGCCCGCGACGCCGACGAGGACAGCGCCGTCCTGGAAGCGCCCGGGTACGCCGTCGACGAGCAGATGGCAATGACGTTCACGCCCGACGCCTCCGTCCACAATACTTACGCGACATTGCCCCCGCGGCCCCGCCAACCTTGGAGGTCGTCTCATGTTAGTGTTGCTCTCCGGCGGCAGCAACAACTGCTAATTTCATGAGTGCATCCACTATGTGGAAGCCATGCATCTATATGGCCTGCTACTGCTTGAACAAATTTCTAGACTAGATGAAGGATACACACGCTGCCTGGACCAGAAGTTGAGATGCATGGACGGGGGAGACGAGCTCTTAATGCTGCCGCTGCCTAGATCAGAAGTTGAGATGCATGGACGGGGTAGACAAGCTCGACACTTACCAGCTGGCGCCCGTTGGCATTGACGACCACCAGAGAGAGAGGACGAGGTCAATGGCAGCAAGCAAGAACAAAACGGGCAGGCTGATATTCTGCAGTCGACGAAAAAAAAAACTACTCTAAGACTGCCGGAGTACGAATGGACTGGGCATCATGCTGTGACGCGACGTCGTTGCTTAACACGCACACACGCATGTTTGTGTTTTTTTTCAGGGAATTGTGTGTTTGTGTTTGATGGACCAAGAGTGCCGTTTGGGCGCAGTAAGCTTTTTTTCTTCAGCTACAAACGTCCCTGCTACCAGGTTGATTTACTGCTGCTCCTGTTACACTAGATTTTAGGAGGTGTTTGGTTCAAGAATGGTAACACAAACGTAATCGTAATGGGGTTACAGGGGCACTATAAACGTAATGAGCAAAAGTCCAAACGTGTTTGGTTCAAATCTGAAATTGACGGTAACGGCGGCTGGATCCCTGTTGGGGAACGTAGTAATTTCAAAAAAAATTCTACGCACACGCAAGATCATGGTGATGGCATAGCAACGAGAGGGAAGAGTATTGTCCACGTACCCTCGTAGACCGTAAGCGGAAGCGTTATGACAACGCGGTTGATGTAGTCGTACGTCTTCACGATCCGACCGATCCAAGTACCGAACGTACGGCACCTCCGAGTTCAGCACACGTTCAGCTCGATGACGATCCCCGGACTCCGATCCAGCAAAGTGTCGGCGATGAGTTCCGTCAGCACGACGGCGTGGTGAAGATCTTGATGTTCTACCGTCGCAGGGCTTCGCCTAAGCACCGCTACGATATTATCGAGGTGGACTATGGTGGAGGGGGGCACCGCACACGGCTAAGAGATCTCAATAATCAATTGTTGTGTCTTTGGTGCTAGCCCTGCCCCTCTATTTATATGTTGAGCCCCGGGGTCGAAACTTGGAGCAAAAGCCTCCTCAAAGTCGGTTTTGCCCGAAAGGCAAGAGTCCCACTCGGACTCCAGGACCAAACGCCACAATCCTTGGCGTCTGGCCCAGACGCCATGGGCTTCGGCGTCTGCCCAGGCCGACGCCAGGTCTCCGGCGTTTGGCCCCGGCCTCCATAAAACTCCTTTTGCACCGACCTAAAGCCTCATGGGCTTGACCCTTAGCCTAAACATATCATCCAATATATGAATCTTTACGTCTCGACCATTTCGAGACTCCTCGTCATGTCCCCGATCTCATCGGGACTCGAACTCCTTGGTACATCAAAACTCATAAACTCATAATATAAGCATCGCCGAAACCTTAAGCGTGCGGACCCTACGGGTTCGAGAACTATGTAGACATGACCTAGAACTATTCTCGGTCAATAACCAATAGCGGAACCTGGATGCCCATATTGGCTCCTACATATTCTCTGAAGATCTTTATCGGTCAAACCGCATAACAACATCGTTGTTCCCTTTGTCATCGGTATGTTACTTGCCCGAGATTTGATCGTCGGTATCCAATACCTAGTTCAATCTCGTTACTGGCAAGTCTCTTTACTCGTTACGTAATGCATCATTCCGTAACTAACTCATTAGCTACATTGCTTGCAAAGCTTATAGTGATGTGCATTACCGAGAGGGCCCAGAGATACCTCTCCGACAATCGGAGTGACAAAACCTAATCTCAAAATACGCCAACCCAACATGTACCTTTGGAGACACCTGTAGTACTCCTTTATAGTCACCCAGTTAAGTTGTGACGTTTGGTAGCACCCCAAGTGTTCCTCCGGTAAACGGGAGTTGCATAATCTCATAGTTACAGGAACATGTATAAGTCATGAAGAAAGCAATAGCAATATACTAAACGATCAAGTGCTAGGCTAACGGAATGGGTCATGTCAATCACATCATTCTCCTAATGATGTGATCCCATTAATCAAATAACAACACATGTCTATGGATAGGAAACATAACCATCTTTGATTAATGAGCTAGTCAAGTAGAGGCATACTAGTGACTATATGTTTGTCTATGTATTCACACATGTATCATGTTTCCGGTTAATACAATTCTAGCATGAATAATAAACATTTATCATGAAATAAGGAAATAAATAATAACTTTATTATTGCCTCTAGGGCATATTTCCTTCAATCCCAGCTCGTCGCCCCCTCGCCCCGGCATCTGCTGCGACGGCGGTCGCAGCTCCTCCTCCCCCTGCTCATCCTGCGGTGGGCAATAGATTTCAACCGGAATTATGGGCGCCCGCGCTGCCGGCAGTGGCACCTATGTTCATATGGCGCCACAACTTGCCAAGGTTTAGAATGGTGGCAAACACCGGCGTCGGCTAGGCTGCAAGGGAGGGTAGCCAGAGGAGATCAAGATGGAGCGGAACATGGATGGAGGGTGAGTTTCCATGACTCATGGGAGAGATTGCGAGGCAGCGCGCTGGGCGATGAGCAGGAGGGAGTCGTGGGGAGGAGATCTCGGGGATGAGGATCGTGGGTTGTAATCTGTAACGGAACCCTTACGGTGGAGGTGGGCGGTATCCATCGAGCTGGCCGGACCCGTTTACGGAGGGACCTAATTATGAAGGCAAGTCACCAAACGCCTGTAACGTTTTCTGTTTACAGTGTAAACAGGTGACGGACAGAAAATGTCGAAACAAACACCTCCTTAGTGTAAACAACCGAAAAAAAATAGTGTTAACTAATTATCTGAAACTAACACCGTTTAACTATATCAATTTATTTGGGATAAATGTCTCTTGTATGTCTTCAGTAATTAATCGTTCTTAACCTAGATCAATTAATTTTAGATCATGTCTTGCCGCAAAAAAAAATCATGTCACATGTCCCCAATTAAGTCCAACAAACTCTGTCCTCAATCAAATCATTATTTTTTCTATCACTGACACAAGTCTAGCAACCTAGATTTTTTGTCGAGCAAACCTTGATCCATGGCAACTATCATTTGCCTCATAGAGAAGCACCTGCGAGGTGGCGACCTTCAGTGTGCGCAACTGCAGCGTCTTGACGTATGCTATTTTTTTTCATCCGTTGCAACGCACGGGCATTTTTGCTAGTAATAATAAAGCACGGATTGACTTTATCGGGTTTACCATCACAATATGCTTTTTTCTCATGTCATAATACGCTTTTACAATTTGAATGAATAAAATCGTAATATAAACAAGATGGTACTAATAGTTAAGAAAAACGGATCGTTAAAAACAGAAGACTTACAAAAACGTTGTCGCTGCATTGGGCCTATTTCGGCCTGCCCTATCCCCGTGCTCTTCGGCCCCCGCCAATCCCCGTGCGGTAAACGTTGTCACTTATCCCCTCCTGTCTCTCTCCCTTCCATCGCCGGCGCTGTTGACTGGATCAGGGTGCTGCGGACTAGATGAACCTGGTGGCTGCTGGATTCGACCCCCATTGGATCCACTAGCTTGATGCTCTCCACCACCGCTGCGCTCACCATATGTGTTTTCCATGTTGTGCTCCTACTGCCGTACGGCGGCGGCATGTCGGCGGCGACGTACAGCTCTACGCTCTCCGCCTTCGGCCAGCTCCTTGCTTCCGGACGAGGCATCCTCTGCATCGTACTCATCTTGGTTGCTGGCTCCTCATTCGGGATCGATTTGACCTCCATCTTGCTCTGCCATGGAAGGATCTTCAGTCCCCTGGTACATGTGTTTTCCGTGTTGTTGCTCCTACTGCCCGGCTGTGTGTGTCATTGGTGGCATGACATGCGCACTCTATATGTAGATGAAGCGGGCGGTTGCAGGCTGCTGTGGTACATGCAGAGGAGGATTAGGATTGCATAAATGATTAGGAGAGCTCACTTGATTTGTTTGGGTCTCAATTAGTTAAACCGCGAATTGATATTTATTTCTTGGTGCAGGAGTTTCAAGGCAACAAAGGCATAGGCTTCACGGCAACACATTCTATGATTTTCTTCCCAAATCTGAAACTATTTGGCCCCTAAATTGTAGTCCCCTTAGAAAGTCAGAGTATTGATGGTCTGGTCTATGGATGTTGACAAATTTGATTGCAGCCGGGACTGCAAAGAAAGTGCAGTGCTCACCGTTGTAGATATCTGCAGGGCAACATCAAATTTCAGTGACAAGAACATGGCCAGGCAGGGAGCTTCATGCATCATTGCATGTGGGTATTCTTAGTTAAATTGTAACGTGTGTGTACACTTGTAGTTCCATGTATATAGGATCTCTAACGCCCTGGCATGCGTGCCTATTCTCTTGGGCGCCTCTCTCCCTCTCAGCTGTATATTAGGCAACCCCATGTAACAGATTCAATCAAGGACATAACAATTCTCTCCAACTTGGTATCAGTCGCCAGGAACTCCATGTCTGACACCCACTCCCCCTCCTCCGCTGCCATGGGCTCCGTCACCTCGCCGAGCACCAGCTCCTCGACGGCACCGGCCGTCGACTCCCCTGTGCCACCTCCTCTGCCACCACACCGCGTTCATCTTGATGACGAACCCTCTCTCCTCGGTGGCAGCACCAATGCCGCGGATCTCACTTTGCTCCTCTCTTCGCCTCCTCCTCCCCGGCGCCACAAAGACTTTCCTCCTCGCCTCCATCTTCCAAGACCACATAACCAACCACATCAAGTTTCTCCTTAACCTGCTGATCACAACTACCACAAATGGAAATCCTTCTTCCTCATGGTGCTCATCCGCTACGGTGTTTCCTTCCTCATCGAACACCCTCCTCCTCCCAATGCTACTGCCCAATACCTTGAGCTAGATGCCCATGTTGTTCTCTGGATCTACGCAACCCTTGCGGATCCGATGGTGGACCACGTCGTCGGTGCCACCTCTACCTTTGCCCTCTGGAAGAAGATCAAGGATTACTTCCTCGCCAACCGCGCCGCTAACTTCATGATCCTCAACTAGCAGTACCGGAATCTCAAGCAAGGTGATATCTCGGTCGTTGATTATGCCCGACGCATGAAACAGCTCACTGATGCCCTTGCCGACATCGAGCACGCCATCACCGAGGTCGATCTCCGCACCCAGTTCCTCCACGGCCTCGACAAGCGCCTTGACACTATCCGTGTCGTCCTCGGCGATCAGGAGCTCCCCTTCGACACCGTCCTCTCCCGCGTCATCCTCGCCGAGGAATCTCAGGCTTAGCGCGCCGCCGAGGAAGGTGCCTCGGTGTTCGCTCTCTCCGGTGGTGACCGCAGCCAGAGCAGCGGCTTCGGCTCAGGCGCGCGCGGCTCGGGCGATCGCGGCGATCGCGCTGGTGAGCGCCTTCCCGACCGCTCGTGGTCCTCCCAAGAGCCACCTCCTGGACGCGGTGACCGCGCCTCTGATGGCGGTGGACGTGGTCGCGGGCGCGGGCACGGCCGTGGCCGCGGCGACAACGGTGGCCGGGGCCAGCCCTCTCAGCTCCCCTGCCCCCCTTCACCGGCTACTTTGCGCCTTACGGCATGGCGCTTCCTTATCCACGCTCGGGCTGGGTGCCACCAAACGCTGCCGGCGTCCTCGGTCCGCGCCCTGGCTCACACGCCCATGCCTACCCCGTGTACCAGGCTGCTCCTCCTCCAACACTAGCGGCGTACCAGCAGCCACCGTCTTGGGAGCATCTCGCCATGCTCAACGCCGCCTACAGCAACGGCGGGTTCCCTTCCAACCCCGCCCCGGAGTGGTACCTCGACAGTGGCGCCTCCTCCCATGTGACAGGCAACCAAGGTAACTTGACAACGTCCAGTTCATCGTTACAGCATGTTCCATCTCGCATAGTCGTTGGCAATGGTCACCACTTACCTGTCACAGCCACTGGTTCCACCACACTATCTCCCTCCGACTTCCGTCTCACTGATATACTCGTCTCACCACATGTCGTCACTAGCCTCATTTCTGTTCGTCGCTTTACTAAAGATAATTCTTGTTCTATTGAGTTTTACCCCTATGGTTTTCTTGTGAAGGATCTTCGCACCCGGAGGGTTCTCATGATCTCCGTTAGCCATGGCGATCTTTACCCCTTCATTGGCAATAAACCGACCCCGGCGTCTGCTCTACTCGCCGCCACCTCCTCATCGGATTTGTGGCACCGTCGTCTTGGGCATCCCAGTGCCCGTACCCTAGCTTCTTTGTCTAAGGATTTTCTCACTGATTGTAATAAGCCCGCCCACACGCCCTGTAGTGCGTGTCAACTTGGCCGGCAGCCTCGCCTTCCCTTCTCCTCTTCCACTAGTAAACTTATGCACCGTTTGATTTAATTCATTGTGATCTGTGGACATCTCCGGTTGTAAGTTTTTCGGGCTTTCAATATTATTTGGTTGTTTTAGATGACTTCACTCACTACTCCTGGACTTTTCCAATGCATGCCAAGTCGGATACCTCCACCATACTACAACGTTTTTTCACATATGTCCACACCCAATTCAATGTAATCATCAAAGCGATGCAATGTGATAATGGCGGCGAGTTCATCAACCATTCCCTTCGCTCCTTCTTCTCCTCCAACGGTGTCGTCTTCCGCTTCTCATGTCCTCATACATCACCACAAAACGGCAAGGCTGAGCGCCTCATACGCACCACGAACGACATCGTTCGTACCCTTCTCCAACAAGCCCATCTCACACCACCATTTTGGGTGGAAGCTCTCCACACGGCCACTTACCTACTCAACCGTCGACCATCTCGTGCCATCCATCCCTACACACCCTACTTTCTTTTGTTTGGCTCCCACCCCACGTACGATCACTTACGTGTTTTCGGGTGCTTATGCTTCCCTAACGCCTACTCCACCATGCCCCACAAGCTTTCCCCTCGCTCCTCTAGGTGCATCTTCTTAGGCTACCCTCTCGAGCATAAGGGTTACCGATGTTACGATCTTACCACTCGCCGCGTCATCGTTTCCCGGCACGTCACTTTTGACGAAACAATTTTTCCCTACGTACCGCCCACACCCACGCCCGCATCTACCCCAGCCACACCAAATCCCACCCCCCTGATCCAGCCCGCGGCGGATCTGTCGGATCCCGCACCCCCACCTACCTCGGATGGGCCCCGCTCGCCCCCTGACTCGCCTGTCCCATCCTCTGGGTCCCACAGCCACACTCCCACGACCACGCCCTCCACGCGTTCGCCAACGATCGGCTCGCCCGCCTCGCATGGATCCCACGGCCGATCCCCCTCGACTGTCGTTCCCACCTCCTCCAGTTCCGGCCAATCAGGGCCTCCCTCGCCACCCGCGCCCGATCCGCCTAGCCCGCGATCCACCTCGCGATCCGCGTCTGTCGGCCCTTCTACCACGGTCAGCCTGCCCCACGGATCTACCTCGCAGCCTGCGCCATCCACTCCCCCTCCGCCACGTCTTCCGCGCCATGCAGCGCCGATTGAACCCCCACGTAACGCACACCGCATGTCCACTCGTGCAAAAACCGGCTACTGTATGCCTCGGCGGCTTTTTCTTGCTCATTCCACTTCCCAATCTCCCTCCCCTATACCCGCCACATACAAGTCTGCCCTCAAAGACCCCAATTGGCTACGCGCTATGCAAGATGAGTTTCATGCTCTAACTATTGGGGAACGTAGTAATTTCAAGAAAATTCCTACGCACACGCAAGATCATGGTGATGCATATCAACGAGAGGGGAGAGTGTTGTCCACGTACCCTTGTAGACCGAAAGCGGAAGCGTTATAACAACGCGGTTGATGTAGTCGTACGTCTTCACGGCCCGACCGATCAAGCACAGAAACTACGACACCTGCGAGTTCTTGCACACGTTCAGCTCGATGACGTTCCCCGGACTCCAATCCAGCAAAGTGTCGGGGAAGAGTTCCGTCAGCACGATGGCGTGGTGACGATCTTGATGTTCTACCGTCGCAGGGCTTCGCCTAAGCACCGCTACAATATTATCGAGGAGAACTATGGTGGAGGGGAGCACCGCACACGTCTAAGAGATCTCAAGGATCAATTGTTGTTGTGTCTAGAGGTGCCCCCCTGCCCCCGTATATAAAGGAGCAAGGGGGGAGGGGGCGCGCCAAGGGGAGTACTACTCCCACCGGGAGTAGAACTCCCTCCTTCCTTGTTGGAGTACGAGAAGGGGAAAGAGGGGGAGAGGAGGAAGGAAAAAGGGGCTGCATCCCTTGTCCAATTCGGACCAGAGGGGGGCTGCACGCCTCCTTCCTTTCGGCCTCTCTCCTCTATTCCCGTATGGCCCAATAAGGCCCATATACTCCCCGGCGAATTCCCGTAACTCTCCGGTACTCCGAAAAATACCCGAATCACTCAGAACCCTTCCGAACTCCGAATATAGTCGTCCAATATATCGATCTTTACGTCTTGACCATTTCGAGACTCCTCGTCATGTCCCCGATCTCATCCGGGACTCCAAACTCCTTCAGTACATCAAAACACATAAACTCATAATATAACTGTCATCGAAACCTTAAGCGTGCGGACCCTACGGGTTCGAGAACAATGTAGACATGACCGAGACACGTCTCCGGTCAATAACCAATAGCGGAACCTGGATGTTCATATTGGCTCCCACATATTCTACGAAGATCTTTATCGGTCAAACCGCATAACAACATACGTTGTTCCCTTTGTCATCGGTATGTTACTTGCCCGAGATTCGATCGTCGGTATCTCAATACCTAGTTCAATCTCGTTACCGGCAAGTCTCTTTACTCGTTACGTAATGCATCATCTCGCAACTAACTCATTAGTTGCAATGCTTGCAAGGCTTAAGTGATGTGCATTACCGAGAGGGCCCAGAGGTACCTCTCCGACAATCGGAGTGACAAATCCTAATCTCGAAATACGCCAACCCAACATGTACCTTTGGAGACACCTGTAGAGCTCCTTTATAGTGTTCCTCCGACAAACGGGAGTTGCATAATCTCATAGTCATAGGAACATGTATAAGTCATGAAGAAAGCAATAGCAACATACTAAACAATCAAGTGCTAAGCTAACGGAATGGGTCAAGTCAATCACATCATTCTCCTAATGATGTGATCCCGTTAATGAAATGACAACTCATGTCTATGGTTAGGAAACATAACCATCTTTAATTAACGAGCTAGTCAAGTAGAGGCATACTAGTGACACTCTGTTTGTCTATGTATTCACACATGTATTATGTTTCCGGTTAATACAATTCTAGCATGAATAATAAACATTTATCATGAAATAAGGAAATAAATAATAACTTTATTATTGCCTCTAGGGCATATTTCCTTCAGTCTCCCACTTGCACTAGAGTCAATAATCTAGTTCACATCACCATGTGATTTAACACCAATAGTTCACATTACCATGTGATTAACACCCATAGTTCACATCGTCGTGTGATCAACACCCAAAGGGTTTACTAGAGTCAATAATCTAGTTCACATCGCTATGTGATTAACACCCAAAGAGTACTAAGGTATGGTCATGTTTTGCTTGTGAGAGAAGTTTAGTCAGCGGATTCGTCACATTCAGAGCCGTATGTATTTTGCAAATATTCTATGTCTACAATGCTCTACACGGAGCTACTCTAGCTAATTGCTCCCACTTTCAATATGTATCCAGATTAAGACTTAGAGTCATCGGATCAGTGCCAAAACTTATGCGTAACCCTTTACTTACGAACCTTTGTCACCTTCATAATCGAGAAACATATCCTTATTCCACTAAGGATAATTTTGACCAATGTCCAGTGATCTACTCCTAGATCACTATTGTACTCCCTTGCCAAACCAGGGCAGAGTATACAATAGGTCTGGTCCATAGCATGCATACTTCTATAGAACCTATGATTGAAGCATAGGGAATGACTTTCATTCTCTTTCTATTTTCTGTCGTGGTCGGGATTTGAGTCTTGCTCAATTTCACACCTTGTAACACAGGCAAGAAACTCTTTCTTTGACTGTTCCATTTTGAACTACTTCAAAATCTTGTCAAGGTATGTACTCATTGAAAAAACTTATCAAGCCTCTTGATCTATCTCTATAGATCTTGATGCTCAATATGTAAGTAGCTTTACTGAGGTCTTTCTTTAAAAAAACTCCTTTCAAATAGTCCTTTATGCTTTCCAGAAAAATTATACATCCTTTCTGATCAACAATATGTCACTCACATATACTTATCAAAAAGGCTGTAGTGCTCCCACTCACTTTATTGTAAATACAGGTTTCACTACAAGTCCGTATAAAACTATAACTATATGCTTTGATCAACTTATCAAAGCGTATATTTCAACTCCGAGATGCTTGCACCAGTCCATAGATGGATCGCTGGAGCTTGCACATTTTGTTAGCTCCTTTAGGATTGACAAAACCTTTTGGTTGCATCATATACAACTCTTCTTTAATAAATCCATTAAAGAATGTAGTTTTGACATCCATTTGCCAGATTTCATAAAATGTGGCAATTGCTAACATGATTCGGACAGACTTAAGCATCGCTACAATTGAGAAAATCTCATTGTAGTCAACACCTTGAACTTGTCGAAAACCTTTTTGTGACAAGTCGAGCTTTGTAGATAGTAACACTACTACCAGTGTCCGTCTTCCTCTTGAAGATCCATTTATTTAACATGGCTTGCTGATCATCGAGCAAGTCAATCAAAGTCCGTTCTCATACATGGATCCTATCTCAGATTTCATGGCCTCAAGCCATTTCGCGGAATCCGGGCTCATCATCGCTTCCTCATAGTTCGTAGGTTTGCCATGGTCAAGTAACATGACCTCCAGAATAGGATTACCGTACCACTCTGGTGCGGATCTTACTCTGGTTGACCTACGAGGTTCGGTAGTAACTTGATTTGAAGTTACATGATCATCATCATTAGCTTCCTCACTAATTGGTGTAGGAATCACAGGAAGAGATTTATGTGATGAATTACTTTCCAATAAGGGAGTAGGTACAATTACCTCATCAAATTCTACTTTCCTCCCACTCACTTCTTTCGAGAGAAACTCCTTCTCTAGAAAGGATCCATTCTAAGCAACGAATATCTTGCCTTCGGATCTCTGATAGAAGGTGTACCCAACTGTCTCCTTTGGGTATTCTATGAAGACACATTTCTCCGATTTGGGTTTGAGCTTATCATGATGAAACTTTTTCATATAAGCATCGCAACCCCAAACTTTAAGAAACGACAACTTTGGTTTCTTGCCAAACCACAGTTAATAAGGCGTCGTCTCAACGAATTTTGATGGTGCCCTATTTAAAGTGAATGCAGCTGTCTCTAATGCATAACGCCAAAATGATTGTGGTAAATCGGTAAGATACATCATAGGTTGCACCACATCCAATAAAGTGTGGTTATGACGTTCGGACACACCATTATGCTGTGGTGTTCCATGTGGCGTGAGCTGTGAAACTATTCCACATTGTTTTAAATGAAGGCCATACTCGTAACTCAAATATTCTCCTCTACGATCAGATTGTAGAAACCTTATTTTCTTGTTACGATGATTCTCCACTTCACTTCTGAAATTCTTTGAACTTTTCAAATATTTCAGACTTGTGCTTCATTAAGTAGATATACTCATATCTGCTTAACTCATTTGTGAAGGTCAGAAAATAACGATACTCGCCACGAGCATCAACACTCATTGGACCACATACATCGGTATGTATTATTTCCAACAAGTCAGTAGCTCGTTCCATTATTCTAGAGAACGGAGTTTTAGTCATCTTGCCCAAAAGGCACGGTTCGCAAGCATCAAATGATTCATAACCAAGTGATTCCGAAAATCCATCTTTTATGGAGTTTCTTCATGCGCTTTACACCGATATGACCCAAACGGCAGTGCCACAAATAAGTTGCCCTATCATTATTAACTTTGCATCTTTTGGCTTCAATATTATGAATATGTGTATCACTACGATCGAGATCTAACAAACCATTTTCGTTGGTGTGTATGACCATAGAAGGTTTTTATTCATGTAAACAGAACAACAATTGTTCTCTAACTTAAATGAATAACCGTATTGCAATAAACATGATCAAATCATATTCATGCTCAACGTAAACGCCAAATAACATTTATTTAGATTTAACACTAATCCCGAAAGTATAGGGTGTGTGTGATGATGATCATATCAATCTTGGAACTACTTCCAACACTCATCGTCACTTCCCCTTCAACTAGTCTCTGTTTATACGTAACTCTGTTTGAGTTACTAATCTTAGCAACCGAACAAGTATCAAATACTTAGGGGCTACTATAAACACTAGTAAGGCACACATCAATAACCTGTATATCAAATATACCTTTGTTCACTTTGCCATCCTTCTTATCCACCAAATATTCAGGGCATTTCCACTTCCAGTAACCATTTCCTTTGCAGTGTAAGCACTCAGTTTCAGGCTTTGGTCCAGCTTTGGGCTTCTTCGCGGGAGTGACAACTTGCTTGTCATTCTACTTGAAGTTCCCTTTCTTTCCCTTTGCCCTTTTCTTGAAACTAGTGGTCTTGTCAATCATCAACACTTGATGCTCTTTTCTTGATTTCTACCTTCGTCGATTTCAGCATCACGAAGAGCTCGGGAATCGTTTTCGTCATCCCTTGCATAATAGTTCATCACGAAGTTCCAATAACTTGATGATGGTGACTAGAGAACTCTGCCAATCACTATCTTATCTGAAAATTCCTACGCACACGCAAGATCATGGTGATGCATAGCAACGAGAGGGGAGAGTGTTGTCCACGTACCCTCGTAGACCGAAAGCGGAAGCGTTATAACAACGCGGTTGATGTAGTCGTACGTCTTCACGGCCCGACCGATCAAACACCGAAACTACGGCACCTCCGAGTTCTTGCACACGTTCAGCTCGATGACGTTCCCCGGACTCCAATCCAGCAAAGTGTCGGGGAAGAGTTCCGTCAGCACGACGGCGTGGTGACGATCTTGATGTTCTACCGTCGCAGGGTTTCGCCTAAGCACCGCTACAATATTATCAAGGAGAACTATGGTGGAGGGGGGCACCGCACACGTCTAAGAGATCTCAAGGATCAATTGTTGTTGTGTCTAGAGGTGCCCCCCTGCCCCAGTATATAAAGGAGCAAGGGGGGAGGGGGCGGCCGGCCTAGGAGGGGGCGCGCCAAGGGGAGTCCTCCTACTCTCACCGGGAGTAGGACTCCCTCCTTCCTTGTTGGAGTAGGAGAAGGGGAAAGAGGGGGAGAGGAGGAAGGAAAAAGGGGCTGCACCCCTTGTCCAATTAGGACCAGAGGGGGGCTGCGCGCCTCCTTCCTTTCGGCCTCTCTCCTCTATTCCCGTATGGCCCAATAAGGCCCATATACTCCACGGCGAATTCCCGTAACTCTCCGGTACTCCGAAAAATACCCGAATCACTCGGAACCTTTCCGAACTCCGAATGTAGTCGTCCAATATATCGATCTTTACGTATCGACCATTTCGAGACTCCTCGTCATGTCCCCGATCTCATCCGGGACTCCGAACTCCTTTGGTACATCAAAACACATAAACTCATAATATAACTGTCATCGAAACCTTAAGCGTGCGGACCTTACGGGTTCGAGAACAATGTAGACATGACCGAGACACGTCTCCGGTCAATAACCAATAGCGGAACCTGGATGTTCATATTGGCTCCCACATATTCTACGAAGATCTTTATCGGTCAAACCGCATAACAACATCGTTGTTCCTTTGTCATCGGTATGTTACTTGCGAGATTCGATCGTCGGTATCTCAATACCTAGTTCAATCTCGTTACCGGCAAGTCTCTTTACTCGTTACGTAATGCATCATCTCGCAATTAACTCATTAGTTGCAATGCTTGCAAGGCTTAAGTGATGTGCATTACCGAGAGGGCCCAGAGATACCTCTCCGACAATCGGAGTGACAAATCCTAATCTCGAAATCGCCAACCCAACATGTACCTTTGGAGACACTGTAGAGCTCCTTTATAATCACCCGATTCGTTGTGACGTTTGGTAGCACACAAAGTGTTCCTCCGCAAGCGGAGTTGCATAATCTCATAGTCATAGGAACATGTATAAGTCATGAAGAAAGCAATAGCAACATACTAAACGATCAAGTGCTAAGCTACAGGAATGGGTCAAGTCAATCACATCATTCTCCTAATGATGTGATCCCGTTAATCAAATGACAACTCATGTCTATGGTTAGTAAACATAACCATCTTTAATTAACGAGCTAGTCAAGTAGAGGCATACTAGTGACACTCTGTTTGTCTATGTATTCACACATGTATTATGTTTCCGGTTAATACAATTCTAGCATGAATAATAAACATTTATCATGAAATAAGGAAATAAATAATAACTTTATTATTGCCTCTAGGGCATATTTCCTTCACTAACGACTACTCTACGTGGTCTTTGGTGCCTAAGCCTGCAGGAGCAAACATTGTCACCGGGAAGTGGATTTTTCGGCACAAATTTAACGCTGATGGTTCTTTGGCACGCTACAAGGCCCGTTGGGTTGTCCGCGGTTTCTCTCAACGTGAGGGTGTGGATTATGACGAGACTTTCAGTCCAGTGGTAAAACCGGCAACTATTCGCGTGGTTCTCAGTTTAGCCACCTCACATTCGTGGCCTGTCCATCAACTCGATGTCAAAAATGCGTTCCTCCATGGTGATCTCAAGGAAACAGTCTATTGCTCTCAACCAGCCGGGTTTGTGGATTCATCTCGTCCGGATCATGTGTGCCTCTTACACAAGTCACTCTATGGGTTGAAGCAAGCTCCTCGCCAATGGTTCATTCGGTTCAAAACATTCTTGCTGTCCCTTGGGTTTTCTGGTTCTAAGAGTGACTCCTCCTTGTTCATCATGCATCGTGGCAACTCCATCGCCTACTTATTGGTTTATGTTAATGATATCATCCTCACTGCCAACAATCCTGCCACGCTCCATGCCGTCATCGCCTCTCTCAAGTCAGAATTCTCCATGTCAGATCTCGGAGAGCTCCATCATTTCTTGGGCATCAACGTCACACCAAACAGCTCTGGATTATTCTTATGTCAGCAGCAATATGCCCTTGAGATCCTTGAGCGTGCCAAGATGATGAACTGCAAACCGGTTCCCACTCCCATTGACACCACCGCTAAGTTTCTGCTGCCGATGGCCGCCCTCTGTCCAATCCAACATTTTATCGCAGCCTTGCTGGAGCACTACAGTACCTCACCCTCACCAGGCCCGACATTTCTTATACCGTGCAACAGGTGTGTTTGTTCATGCAAGTTCCGCGAGACACCCACATGCAGTTGATCAGCGGATGCCGCTACTGCGTGGTACTTCACACTATGGTCTTGATTCTTCGGTCATCCTCTTTGGATCTAGTGGCATACACCGACACAGATTGGGCTGGATGCGGACACCCGCAAGCCCACGTCCGGGTTCTGCGTCTATCTTGGGTCCAACTTGGTGTCCTGGTCATCCAAACGGCAGCCAACAGTTTCCCGCTCCAGCGCAGAGGCTGAGTACCGTGGCGTTGCAAATTGTGTTGCTGAGTCTTGTTGGTTGCGACAACTTCTTCATGAACTCAAGTGTCCGCCACCTCGGGCTACTATTGTCTATTGCGACAACATCAGTGCATCTTACCTGGCCAGCAATCTAGTCCAGCACCAACACACGAAGCATATTGAGATCGATCTTCATTTTATACGTGACAGGGTGGCTCTAGGCGAAGCACGTGTCTTGCATGTACCATCGAGCTCACAGTTCGCAAAGGGTTGCCGTCTATCGTGTTCCACGAAACTTTTTGTTCCAAACTGAACGTCCTACCCAATAGCGTTCCGGTTGGGGGGGGAGGGGGGGGGGAGTTAAATTTTAACGTGTGTGTACACTTGTAGTTTCATGTATATAGGATCTCAACGCCCTGGCCTGCGTGCCTATTCTCTCTTGGCGCCTCTCTCCCTCTCAGCTGTATATTAGGCAACCCCATGTAACAGATTCAATCAAGGACAGAACAATTCTCTCCAACTTTCTTTACTATTATGAATTGTTTTTGTTTCTTGGAGACACTAACCGTAGCTTCTTATTAGTGCCTAGCATGGTAAAAGAGCAATATTGTTGTGCCTTTCTTGGAATCAGGTTCTTCTATTCCATATGGCCACTCTCTTCCGCGAGCGCTGTCTCTCGCAAAAGTTTAGTGAGCAGTGCCTGCCGGAGTCGCAGGACTTCTGCTACCCGGAGGAGCAATATTTACGGACACCGCTCGACGTGGCCGACCCCGCCGGCTGCACCTGGTACATGCTCACGCGCATCAACTATACTGACAGTGTCGACGGCGACCCACAGACTTATGGCGTGCCAGAGGTGTCGCTGCTGCTCACCGCCGAGCTGCATCAGTCCATCAATTTCACCTATGAGCACATGTTCGCGCCTGACTGCCTTGGCCCACTCATGGTCATCGCAGACACTGTCATCTTCAAAGATTGATCGATGCCTTTCTCTGCACCATAGCTGCAAACGTTCTGGCACCTTATTTCTGAAAAGTTTCAGAGGTTCTAGACATCACTTCTTCTTGTTAATGCTCGTGAGGCATGCATGCCATGTTAATCACAAATTTGCAGCCGATGGATGGTCGAAACATATTGCGAATGTCACTTCACTCCCTGAATTCGTTTGAGATGCTGCAGCATCTTATGAGACAAGATGACTGAAGAACACTGAATACTTAATTTGGAAAAATCTACTACCTGATTTAGTTTCCGAATGTAAGCATGTTGCTTCATTTAATTAGTGAAGAAATCAGCAACTTGACTAATTAGCTTCTTCAATCAGATTTAAATCATGGTTGTATTTGAAGAATTTTATTTTCACAAGTGATATCTGACAAAAAGGTGTCTAATGGCATGGCCAAGGTCGATTCTTTTGATACTGGCATGATTATGTTTTCAATTCCATGGAGCTTCGTAATTACGGCCTATAATTCTACACTTACTACTATAAGTCATTGTTCTAAGAAACAATTATCAGTTTGCGTGCATCTGTCATAGAACATTCTTACATGTTGATATCATCTCTATACTAGAAAATTACTCACGCACCTTCTGGCTTATTTTCATAGACGATGTGATGCCATGCATTATGATCTGATGTAAATGAGGGGGTGTTTGTTTACAGGGATTTATTTGTGTAGGGACTTAAAAAAGAAACATGTAGGGATTTTTTAGGGACCGGCGACTTTTTAGTTCGGACTAAAAAAAGTCCTAGGACTTATGAACCAAATAGGGCTTAAATAGACAAAAGTGGTTGCCTTTCATACTCGTATTTGTACAGTTTTAGGAGCATAGGAAATCTATGCATGGAAGCTTATTAGTTCCATTTCTAAAAATATATTTTCTGCAATCCAATGATAACCTACAAAAAAGAAACATGCAGAAACTTCCATATGTGGGTATGAATTAGATGATAAAGTCCATACAAATTTAGGAGCACAAAAATTCTATTTATGAGATTTCTGGGTGGCACCCTATGGTATCTTTCTGAGTATTTAAGTCGTAATACAATCATATTATAAACGTACAAACCAAAGATAAAACACAGAAGAAACATAGATAAAACTTTAGATATGGCAATCATGTGTTCTTGGTTCATAGTAAAGGGGATAAATTTTAGGAGGAAGGAGAGATGAGGTGAGTTTCTGAAGTTCACCATACAATCCAAGCATCGCAAAAGGTGACATTACAAATCCAGGAGACGAAGAATTATCCTGTTAATTTCCTTTTAAAGGAAGGGAGTAGCTTGTGAAGGACAGCCCTCACATCTAGCTCGGTGAAATTAGTTTTCTTTAAAATACATTTCCTTGCGCTAGAGCGGTTGAATGACAGGTGCTTGTGGTAGATGAACTAAGCGTCATGGAATTGAGCATGTTCAAAGGCATTGTGATCTGGTGAAAACCACAACCACCGTAGGCGAGGACGGGTGGAGGATAAGCAGTCACATGGGTAACGTAGCACATTAAAACAGAGAGCGTTTGGGTGGGACATGCGCTATATTTTTTTCTTCCGTTGCAACGCACGGGCAGGTTTGCTAGTAATAATATAATAAAATAATAATAATATAATAATAATAATATATAATATTATATATATATCTCCCTATCTCTTCTCTCCCTAATAATAAAGCACGGATTGAGTCTGTCGGGTTCACCGTCGCGGCGTTTTGACAGAAAAGTCCTTATACTTTTTTGTAATGAACCCGCGGTCCTGATGGCTAAGTGAAAAAAAAAACGATTCAATTTTACTCCTCGCCCCGTCTCCTTCTTGACCCACACATGATCCGCCGCCCCTCAGCCTTGCCCTTGATGCTCCGTCGCCCTCTTCTCCATCTTCTCCCCACCTCTAATCCCCAGGCCATACCATGGTGGATGACATGCCCACGGCGCTCCATCCTCCCTCTTCTCCATCTTTCCCTAGCCATCTCCTCCTCCTCCTGTTCCGCCCCCACCCCTACTCGGATCAGTGCGGAACTAGGCGCCGGGGACTTGGAGGCAGAGGACACTCGGCGTTCATACGGATCGGGTCAACTTGGCGCCTTTGCTCGATCTTGGGCCCTGAAGGAAATATGCCCTAGAGGCAATAATAAAGTTATTATTTATTTCCTTATACCATGATAAATGTTTATTATTCATGCTAGAATTGTATTAACCGGAAACATAATACATGTGTGAATACATAGACAAGCAGATAGTCACTAGTATGCCTCTCTTGGACTAGCTCATTAATCAAAGATGGTTATGTTTCCGACCATAGACATGTGTTGTCATTTGATTAATGGGATCACCTCATTAGGAGAATGATGTGATTGACATGACCCATTCCGTTAGCTTAGCACTTGATCGTTTAGTATGTTGCTAATGCTTTCTTCATGACTCATACATGTTCCTGTAACTATGAGATTATGCAACTCCGTTTACGGAGGAACACTTTGGGTACTACCAAGCGTCCTGGCGTAAGCTGGGTGATTGTAAAGGAGTACTACGGTGTCTCCAAAGGTACTTGTTGGGTTGGCGTATTTGAGATTAGGTTTTGTCCTCCGATTGTCGGAGAGGTATCTCTAGGCCTTCTCGGTAATACACATCACTTAAGCCTTGCAAGCATTACAACTAATGAGTTAGTTGTGAGATGATGTATTACGGACGAGTAAAGAGACTTACCGTGCGAGATTGAACTAGGTATTGGATACCGACGATCGAATCTCGGGTAAGTAACATACCGATGACAAAGGGAACAAAGTATGTCGTTATCTTGGTTTGACCGATAAAGATCTTAAGTAGAATATGTAGGAACCAATATGGGCATCCAGGTTCCGCTATTGGTTATTGACCGAGAATGGTTCTAGGTCATGTCTACATAGTTCTCGAACCCGTAGGGTCCGCACGCTTAACGTTTCGATGACAGTTCATTATGAGTTTATAAGTATTGATGCGAAGGTTGTTGAGTCCCGGATGTGATCACGGACATGACGAGGAGTCTCGAAATGGTCGAGACATAAAGATTGATATATTGGAAGCCTACATTTGGACATCGGAAGTGTTCCGAGTGAAATCGAAATTCTGAGATGCAGGGGTTACGGAACCCCGGGAGGTCTATGGGCCTTAATGGGCCATAAGAGAGAAGAGGAAGGGCCGGCCAGGTGGGCTGCGCCCCCTCCCCTCTAGTCCGAATAGGACAGGAGAGGCGGCGCCTTCCCTCTTCCTCCTCCAATCCTAATCCAACTAGAGAGGGGAGTCCTACTCCGGTGGGAGTAGGACTCCTCCAGGCGCGCCTCCCAAGGCTGGCCGCACCCCCCCTTGGCTCCTTTATATACGGGGGCAGGGGGCACCCCATGGGACACAAGTTGATCTACGGATCTTTCCTTAGCCGTGTGCGGTGCCCCCTTCCACCATATTCCACTTCGGTCATATCGTCGCGGAGCTTAGGCGAAGCCCTGCGCCGGAGAAGTCATATCGTCGCGGAGCTTAGGCGAAGCCCTGCGTCGGTGGAGCATCAACATCGTCACCACGCCGTCGTCTTGTGGAACTCATCCCGACACTTTGCTGGATCGAGTCAGGGGATCGTCATCGAGCGAGCGTGTGCAGAACTTCGGAGGTGCCGTGACGTTCGGTGCTTGGATCGGTCGGATCGTGAAGGCGCACGACTACATCAACAGCGTTGTTATAACGCTTCGCTTTCGGTCTCACAGTGCGTGGGACGAACACTCTCCCTCTCGTTGCTATGCCATCACCATGGTCTTGCGTGATCGTAGGAAATTTTTGAAATTACTCGTTCCCAATGATGGTATCGAGCTTGGTTTTATCGTTGATGTCATATGCACGAGTAGAACACAAGTGAGTTGTGGGCGATACAAGTCATACTACCTACCAGCATGTCATACTTTGGTTCAGCGGTATTGTGAGATGAAGCGGCCGGACCGACATTACAGCGTGCGCTTCTGCGAGACTGGTTTCACCGCTGTGAGCACTCGTTGCTTAAAGGTGGTGGCGGGTGTCTGTCTCTCTCACTTTAGTTGAACCGAAGTGTGGCTCGCCCGGTCCTTGAGAAGGTTAAAGCGGAGTCTATTTGTGAAATATCGTTGTGGTTTTGATGCGTAGGTAGAACGGTTCTTGCTCAGCCCGTAGCAGCCACGTAAAACTTGCAACAACAAAGTAGAGGACGTCTAACTTGTTTTTGCAGGGCATGTTGTGATGTGATATGGTCAAGGCGTGATGCTATATTTTATTGTATGAGATGATCATGTTTTGTAACGAGTTATCGACAATGGCAGGAGCCATATGGTTGTCGCTTTATTGTATGAAATGCAAGCGCCATGTAATTGCTTTACTTTATCACTAAGCGATGGCGATAGTCGTAGAAGCAATAGTTGGCGAGGCGACAACGATGCTACGATGGAGATCAAGGTGTCGCGCGGTGGCGATGGTGATCATGGCGGTGCTTGGCGATGGAATCACAAGCACAAGATGATGATGACCATATCATATCACTTATATTGATTGCATGTGATGTTTATCCTTTATGCATCTTATCTTGCTTTGATTGGCGGTAGCATTATAAGATGATCTCTCACTAAAATTATCAAGAAGTGTTCTCCTGAGTATGCACCGTTGCCAAAGTTAGTAGTACCCGGACACCACGTGATGATCGGGTGTGATAAGTTCTCGTCCATCTACAACGGTGCAAAACAGTTACACACGCGGAATACTCGGTTAAACTTGCGAGCCTTGCATATAACAGATATGGCCTCGGAACACGGAGACCGAAAGGTCGGCGTGAATCATATAGTAGATATGATCAACATAGTGATGTTCACCATTGAAACTACTCCGTCTCACGTGATGATCGGACATGGTTTAGTTGATTTGGATCACGTGTTCACTTAGATGACTAGAGATGTCTGTCTAAGTGGGAGTTTTTAATATGATTAATTGAACTTAAATTTATCATGAACTTAGTACCGATAGTATTTTGCTTGTCTATGTTTCTTTGTAGATAGATGGCTCGTCTTTGTTGTTCCGTTGAAATTTTAATGCGTTCCTTGAGAAAGCAAAGTTGAAAGATGATGGTAGCAATTACGGACTGGGTCCGTAACGAGGATTATCCTCATTGCTGCACAGAAAAATTAAATCTGGAAGCACCATTGGGTAGCGAACTGCTGCGAGATCTTGAGCGAAGTTGTGAGCGTCTGGCAAAGCGAGTGATGACTACTCAATAGTTCGATGTGCCATGCTTTACGGCTTAGAACCGGGTCTTCAACGGCGTTTTGAATGTCATGGAGCATATGAGATGTTCCAGGAGTTGAAGTTAATATTTCAAGCAAATGCCCGGATTGAGAGATATGAAGTCTCCAATAAGTTCTATAGCTGCAAGATGGAGGAGAATAGTTACATCGGTGAGCACATACTCAAAATGTGCAGGTATAACAATCACTTAATTCAAGCGGGAGTTAATCTTCCGGATGATAGTGTCATTGATGAATTCTCCAATCACGCCACCAAGCTACAAGAGCTTCGTGATGAACTATAATATGCAAGGGATGACTAAGACAATTCTGAGCTCTTGGCGATGCTAAAAGCAGCGGAGGTAGAAATCAAGAAAGAGCGTCAAGTGTTGATGGTCAACAAGACCACTAGTTTCAAGAAAAGGGCAAAGGGAAGAAGAAGGAAACTTCAAAAAGAACAGCAAGAAAGTTCTTGATCAAGAGAAGAAACCCAAGTCTGGACCTAAGCCGGAAAGCGAGTGTTTTCTGCAAGCGGTGGACACTAGAAGCGGAACTGCCCCAAGTATTTGGCGGATAAAAGGATGGCAAGGTGAACAAAGGTATATGTGATATACATGTTATTGATGTGTACCTTACTAGAGCTCGTAGTAGCACTGGTATTTGATCTTGGTTACATTGCTAATATTTGCAACTTGAAGCAGGGACTACGGAATAGACGAGCAGCGCAAAGGGCGAGGTGACGATCTTGGCGTGGGAAATGGTTCCAAAGTCAATGTGATCGCGATTGACACGCTACCTCTACATCTACCTTCGGGATTAGTTTTAGACCTAAATAATTGTTATTTGGTGCGGCGTTGAGCATGAACATTATATCTGGATCTTGTTTAATGCGAGGCGGTTATTCATTTAAATCGAGAGAATAATGGTTGTTCTATTTATATGAGTAATATCTTTTATGGTCATGCACCCTTGAAGAATGGTCTATTCTTGTTGAATCTCGGCAGTAGTGATACACATATTCATAATGTTGAAGCCAAAAGATGCAGAGTTGATAATGATAGTGCAACTTATTTGTGGCACTTGCCGTTTAGGTCATATCGATTGTAAAACGCATGAAGAAACTCCATCTTGATGGGCTTGGAATCACTTGATTATGAATCACTTGGTACTTGCGAACCGTGCCTCATGGGCAAGATGACCAAAACGCCATTCTCGGAACTATGGGCGAAGCAACTGATTTGTTGGAAATCATACATCTTGATGTTTGTGGTCCAATGAATGTTGAGGCCACGCGGGTATCGTTATTTTCTCACCTTCACAGATGATTTGAGCAGATATGGGTATATCTACTTAATGAAACACAAATCTGAAACATTTGAAAAATTCAAAGAATTTCAGAGTGAAGTGGAAAATCATCGTAACAAGAAAATAAAGTTTCTGATCGATCGTGGAGGAGAATATTTGAGTTCTGAGTTTGGTTTACATTTGAAACAATGTGGAATAGTTTAGCAACTCCGCCACCGGAACACCACAGAGAAATGGTGTGTCCGAGCGTCGTGTCGTACTTTACTAGATATGGTGCGATCTATGATGTCTATTTCCGATTTACCGCTATCGTTTTGGGGTTATGCTTTAGAGGCGGCGCATTCACGTTAAATAGGACACCGTCAAAATCCGTTGAGGCGACGCCTTATGAACTATGGTTTGGCAAGAAACCAAAGTTGTCGTTTCTTAAAGTTTGGGGCTGCGATGCTTATGTAAAGAAACTTCAACCAGATAAGCTCGAACCCAAATCGGAAAAATGTGTCTTCATAGGATACCCAAAGGAGGCTGTTGGGTACACCTTCTATCACAGATCTGAAGGCAAGATTTTCGTTGCTAAATTCGGATCCTTTCTAGAGAAGGAGTTTCTCTCGAAAGAAGTGAGTGGGAGGAAAGTAGAACTTGATGAGATAAGCTGTATCTACTCCCTTATTGAAAAGTAGTTCATCACAAGAAATGGTTCTGTGACAACTACACCAATTAGTGAGGAAACTAATGATGATGATCATGAAGCTTGAGATCAAGTTACTCTTGAACCTCGTGGGTCAACGAGTAAAATCGCACAGTGGTGCGGTAATCTTATTCGGAAGTCATGTTACTTGACCATGGCGAACCTACAAACTATGAAGAAGCGATGGTGAGCCCAGATTCCACAAAATGGTGGAAGCCATGAAATCTGAGATGGGATCCATGTATGAGAACAAAGTATGGACTTTGGTTGACTTGCCCGATGATCGGCAAGCCATTGAAAATAAATGGATCTTTAAGAAGAAGACCGACGCTGATGGTAATATAACTGTCTACAAAGCTCGACTTGTTGCGAAAGGTTTTCGACAAGTTCAAGGGGTTGACTACGATGAGACTTTCTCACCGTAGCGATGCTTAAGTCTGTCGAATCATGTTAGCAATTGCCGCATTTTATGATTATGAAATTTGGCAAATGGATGTAAAACTGCATTCTTGAATGGATTTCTAGAAGAAGAGTTGTATATGATGCAACGAGAAGGTTTTGTCGATCCAAAGGGTACTAACAAAGTGTGCAAGCTCAGCGATCAATTTATGGTGCAGTGCAAGCCTCTCGGAGTTGGAATAAGCGTTTTGATAGTGTGATCAAAGCATATGGGTTTGTCTGAGACTTTTGAGAAGCTTTGTATTTACAAGAAAGTGAGTGGGAGCTCTGTAGCATTTACGATATTATATGTGGACGACATATTATTGATTGGAAATGATATAGAATTTCTGGATAGCATAAAAGGATACTTGAATAAAAGTTTTTCAATGAAAGACCTCGGTGAAGCTGCTTACATATTGGGCATCAAGATCTATAGAGATAGATCAAGGCGCTTAATTGGACTTTCACAAAGCACATACCTTGATAAAGTTTTGAAAAAGTTCAAAATGGATCGAGCAAAGAAAGGTTTTTACAGTATTACAAGGTGTAAGATTGAGTCGGACTCAATGCCCGACCACAGCAGAAGATAGAGAGAAAATGAAAGATGTTCCTATGCTTCAACCATAGGCTCTATCATGTATGCAATCTTGTGTACCGGACTGACGTATGCTTAGCTGTAAGCTTGGCGGGAAGGTACCAAAGTAATCCATGAGTGGATCCTTTGGACAGCGATCAAGAACATCTGAAATACACGAAAAGGACTAAGGATATGTTTCTCATATATGGAGGTGACAAAGAGCTAGTCGTAAATGGTTACGTCGATGCAAGCTTTGACACCGATCCGGACGATTCTAAATCGCAAACCGGATCGTGTTTTTATTAAGCGATGGAGCCGTCGGTTGGTGCAGTTCTAAACAAAGCGTCGTGGCGGGATCTACATGTGAAGCGGAGTACATAGCTGCTTGAAGCAGCAAATGAAGGAGTCGGATGAAAGAGTTCATTTCGATCTAGGTGTCATACCTAGTGCATCGGGACCAATGAAGATCTTCGTGACAATCTTGGTGCAATTGCCTTGGCAAAGGAATCCAGATTTCACAAGAGGACCAAGCATATCAAGAGACGCTTCAATTCCATTCGGGACCAAGTCCAAGTGGGAGACATAGAGATTTGCAAAATACATACGGATCTGAATATTGCAGACCGTTGACTAAGCCTCTTCCACGAGCAAAACATGATCAGCACCAAGACTCCATGGGTGTTAGGATCATTACTTTGTAATCTAGATTATTGACTCTAGTGCAAGTGGGAGGCTGAAGGAAATATGCCCTAGAGGCAATAATAAAGTTATTATTTATTTCCTTATACCATGATAAATGTTTATTATTCATGCTAGAATTGTATTAACCGGAAACATAATACATGTGTGAATACATAGACAAGCAGATAGTCACTAGTATGCCTCTTGGACTAGCTCATTAATCAAAGATGGTTATGTTTCCGACCATAGACATGTGTTGTCATTTGATTAATGGGATCACCTCATTAGGAGAATGATGTGATTGACATGACCCATTCCGTTAGCTTAGCACTTGATCGTTTAGTATGTTGCTAATGCTTTCTTCATGACTCATACATGTTCCTGTAACTATGAGATTATGCAACTCCGTTTACGGAGGAACACTTTGGGTACTACCAAGCGTCACAACGTAATCTGGGTGATTATAAAGGAGTACTACAGTGTCTCCAAAGGTACTTGTTGGGTTGGCGTATTTGAGATTAGGTTTTGTCACTCCGATTGTCGGAGAGGTATCTCTAGGCCTTCTCGGTAATACACATCACTTAAGCCTTGCAAGCATTACAACTAATGAGTTAGTTGTGAGATGATGTATTACGGAGCGAGTAAAGAGACTTACGGTAGCGAGATTGAACTAGGTATTGGATACCGACGATCGAATCTCGGTAAGTAACATACCGATGACAAAGGGAACAAAGTATGTCGTTATCGGTTTGACCGATAAAGATCTTCGTAGAATATGTAGGAACCAATATGGGCATCCAGGTTCCGCTATTGGTTATTGACCGAGAATGGTTCTAGGTCATGTCTACATAGTTCTCGAACCCGTAGGGTCCGCACGCTTAACGTTCGATGACGATTCATTATGAGTTTATAAGTATTGATGCGAAGGTTGTTGAGTCCCGGATGTGATCACGGACATGACGAGGAGTCTCGAAATGGTCGAGACATAAAGATTGATATATTGAAGCCTACATTTGGACATCGGAAGTGTTCCGAGTGAAATCGAGAATTCTAGAGATCAGGGGGTTACGGAACCCCGGGAGGTCTATGGGCCTTAATGGGCCATAAGAGAGAAGAGGAAGGGCCGGCCGGGTGGGCTGCGCCCCCCCCCTCTAGTCCGAATAGGACAAGGAGAGGCGGCGCCCTTCCTCTTCCCTCCTCCAATCCTAATCCAACTAGGAGGGGAGTCCTACTCGGTGGGAGTAGGACTCCTCGGCAGCGCCTCCCAAGGCTGGCCGCACCCCCTTGGCTCCTTTATATCTGAGGCAGGGGCACCCCATGGGACACAAGTTGATCTACGGATCTTTCCTTAGCCGTGTCGGTGCCCCTTCCACCATATTCCACTTCGGTCATATCGTCGCGGAGCTTAGGCGAAGCCTGCGCCGGAGAAGTCATATCGTCGCGGAGCTTAGGAGAAGCCCTGCGTCGGTGGAGCATCAACATCGTCACCACGCCGTCGTCTTGTGGAACTCATCCCGACACTTTCTTTGGATCGGTCAGGGGATCGTCATCGAGCGAGCGTGTGCGAGAACTTCGGAGGTGCCGTCGTTCGGTGCTTGGATCGGTCGGATCGTGAAGGCGCACGACTACATCAACAGCGTTGTTATAATGCTTCCGCTTTCGGTCTCACAGTGCGTGGGCGAACACTCTCCCTCTCGTTGCTATGCCATCACCATGGTCTTGCGTGATCGTAGGAAATTTTTGGAATTACTCGTTCCCTAACAGGAACGACGGGCGGCTGGATCGTCGGCGGCAACAAGAGCTTGCAGAACGACGGCGGCGGCTGGAGCTGGGATTGCCAGCCACAGGAGGAGCGCGTCTCACCGGCGCGGCTTCCTGGGAGGAGCGCAAGCTGCGTGAGTCTGTCGCTCGCGCTTGTTGGGAGAAAGAAGGGACGGTGCAGCGACCTAGGCAGCAGCTCTCGAAGCCAAGCGACGGCATACATTGGCGGGAGGCGAGAGGGATCGGCGGCGGCGCGAATTCCTTCCATGTGGAGGCATGTTGGGTGCCTCTGGCTGTCACCGACGCGCACTGAGACAAGTGAGGAACAAAGCAACATGCTGAGTATTTGAGGTGCCTTCTTTAGTTTCAGAATTGTCTAAACTTCTGCATAACATGGCCTTGAAATACAGAAATAGATTATGTCTTTTGTTAGACTAGATTGTTGCCTATGTTATGCTATTTGCAGGCTATAATTGTTCAGGGAGCCATGCAATTGGAGCTGAGAGAATTATCAGCACGGATTGTAAAGAAGTGTTGAGCCAGTACAAAGGGAGGATCCTCAATTTGTTAATAGCAGAGGTATGCCATTTTCTCTATTTTCCATCGCTTGTTCAAATTTCCATCCATGGATGAGTTTCTCATGAGATGATTCTTTTATGAATTATCCGTAAATTGCAACTGATATGGTAATGCTCTATGTTCGTGCATACAGACCCACATAAAGTAAGGTCGGTCTGTGTTTATTTGATGGTACTCACGCTTTCAGGTTAGTTCCTTATGATGGGTTGTGATGTACATGAATTTAACTGCCCTTTCAGTGCTGCAATTAAACTCATTTTCATGATGGAATAAATTTTGGCATCAACAGGATTGAATCCGTTGTCGGTAAAGAAAATGTTGGCTCAGATGTTATGTGCACAACCTGTGTGAGATGGTTGTTGTGTGGATAGAGAATCAATTCCGTGAAAACAAATAAATGAGTGGATATTGCAATAGGTTAACCAGGTTACTTTGTGATTTGCCTTGCCCTTTACCATTCTCTGATGCAATTAATTCATGAAAGAAATGTAACAGGTGACAATATTTTTGCCTTTTATTCCACCTGTGTGAGCATTTACGGAGCCCGAATTGGGAGTCAACAGTCAGCTGTTGTCAGATCTCGAAAATGCAGGTTCTTTTTTCATTGTTTACAGCGAGAGCCGTCGTGGTGGACGGGAACGACCACCACGGATCCCTCGCCCCAAGTCATGATCCAGTTGCTGATTGTCCAGAAGAAAATTTATGTGTAAGCAACGCTGCAACCCCATCTCTCTCTCATACAGTATTCTATGTTTTGTAAGTTTGTGTTGGCCACCTATTTGTTAATATGCTTCTCAAGGTCTAAAAATACTCTCTTTCTCAGTCATCCATCACGCTCTGCTTTGCAAATTGTGATGGCCACCTATTTGTTAATATGATTCTCAAAGTCTAAACATATTTTGTCATATTTCTCACACATTGTACAAGGATTATACTGAATAAATTTTAAAAGAGCGGAATCACATATCCAAAAGGCCAATTCATATAGAGGCAATGACCTACAGAACGTTGCTAATACTGATGCTACTATTTTTCAGAATAAACCCAAACCTACAGGAACCATATAGTAGTGGTGAAAAAATGTATAGTGATAAACAACTTTTGTATTTTTCTTATTCAGATTAAAGGGACCTCATTCCCCAAGCCACTTGACGAAAAATAAAATGTATGCATGCGCCAATGAAGTCCAAAAATAAATCCTCATGTGTGTCCAAATATTTTGTCTGAGAAGTCCAAATGTTCAGTGTTGGGAACGTATACCTCCCGCTGATAGAACAGGGGAAATACCGTTTTGTTGATGGCGAGTTCATCCTGATGCTGATGACCAGCGCACCTTGGCAGTGTCATGCTGGCTGGTCGGCCTGCAACTACACAGCTAAGCAGGAGGTAGGTGAGGTGAGCCTGAGATCTGGAGCGTCCAGCTAAGAGTGTTGATTTTTGTGTGTGTTGGGTTTTTCTGGTAGTGATACCTATGAAGAAAGTTAGGCGAGCAAGAACATGTGGTTGTGGTGCTTCATCTTCCTTGCCTATAATTTATATCTTAAGCTTCCCTTGCTGTGTGTAATATGGCTAGGTAAAATGTGCACATGACAAGAGACATATATCAATTCATAAGCAATTGATGTTACTTGCCAACCAATAGATGTTTGCAAATTCATCCTGATAGTAACTTCTGTCGCAATCTTAATTGTTCAAGAATCAATATTTGCACATTGAAGTGTATCCATTGATCTTTTTTTAATACTCCCTCCGTTCAGAATTACTTGTCACAAAAATGGATGTATCTACAACTAAAATACATCTAGATACATTCATTTCTTAGACGAGTAATTCCGAACGAAGGGAGTATGTCCTTGCAGATTAGTTGCTGAGAAACAACCCAGCCATCTACATTTGGCTGGACCATCTATGTTTGATTAATGTTTAATGAAACGGTCCATGTTCGAGCAGATCTTTGCATTTTGTGGCACCTACAATGCTAGGAACTGCATCCCGAGGGGCATGAGAGACAGCGCCGGTGCTGGAGCAGGTGCATCGTGTGATTTGGGTGAGATGCAAATAGCATCGTCTGTTCGTTTGTGTTTCTGATGGTGTGTCTACACTGGCTACTACCTGCTGCTCTTCAATCTATACACAACAAAGAAGCATATTGGGGTTATGATGATTCTTTGAAGTTCTATTAGCATAAGAGTACATTACCAATAGTATTACTTGTCAGATGATCTGCTAAACTGGTGCTGACTAAATTTTGTGTTGCGCGACAATGCACCGAATCATCCCGGGGGAAGCATGGGGTGAACGCACCGCCACATGGAAATGAGCATCGCCGGACAGGAAATATAGGGGATCGCCGGACAGGAAACCCAATAATATTTAGTTCTAGCTCGCCATGTATCTTCCTACTTTTGTGGATATTGTCATGCCATGCCTGATGCACACATTAAAGGATAAATTGTTTTCTCCTGTTGCAATGCACATGCATGTGTGCTATTTATTTCTTATTGAGCTTGGTATGTGCCTCCCTACTTTTGAGAGTGTTGTCATGCCACACTGATGCATACATTAGTGGTCACATAAAAAACACGGGCATATGTGCTAGTTTTTTTTTAATAATAAAGCACGGAGTGAATTTATCGGGTTCATCGTCGCGGCTTTTTTGCATAAAGGTCCCTGTGCTTTTTAGTATTTGACCCGCAGTCCAAGTCAAACCGGTACGAAGGAAAAAAAGAAAACGCAGCCAAGCTATGCCTCGAGCGCTCCGCCCCGCCCACCTCACCCCGCACGCCGCGGGCCTCCTCCGATTCCCTTAATCCTCCCCACGCACGATCCCCTTCATCCTCCCACGCACGAGAGGGCGCGCCGCCGCCTTCCTCGCGGAGTCCGCGGCCAAATTCCACGCCGGGAGCAGCGATCTCCATCTCTCCAGCTCCTCCCTCTCCCTCGAGTCTTCGACCTCCCCGGCAGCCTTCCTCCCGTCCCAAGTCCAGGAGATGCATGGGGACGGCAGCGGCGGCGAGGCGTCTCGCGCGCGCGGACCACGCCACTCGACGCACCAAGGCCAGATCGCGGCTTTCTGGGCGGATTCATGGCATCCGCGGCAGGGAGAGAAGAAGGGGCGACCTAGGAAGGAGCTCACCGGAGCCGGGCGCAGAGACGGAGGGTTCCGGCGCGGCAGCGCGAAGTCCTTGCAGGTGGGGCTGGCCTCCATGGCTGGCAGGGAGACCTCCAAGGCCATGGCGGGGCAGATCAGCGCGTCGATGTTGCTGCCCATGCGGTGACGGACCCTCTTCGTACTTCAGCCAGTGGTCATGCTCCTGCTCGGCGGATCCTCTCCGTGCTCAACCGTTGGTTCTGCTCCTGCTCTTATCGCAGGCCCGGACCTGGCGCGAGGCCGCCATACGGCATGCGCACTAGGCAGGGCGGGAGTACGAGCTCATCTCCACCACGCACAGTGAGATCTCTTCATGCCGTATTGGTGGCGCCACACCCTTTCCTCGACCATCAAGCCCAGGTGAGAGAGATTCACCTCAAAGAACAATCAAAGGAGGAATGGAAAAGACATGTGTCAGTACCTTGTGGTCTTTCTATGCATCACTCGCCTGCCGTATTCAGCCGAGTGGATGGCCTGCTCGTGTAGTGCTTGTGCAGCAGGTATGTGGCATGGTTTGTACCAATGGCGGCCATCGCCGCTCCGTAACTGTTCTTTTTATTCTTCGGCCTTTCATCATGCATAGCCCAGTTTGTGCTTTTATTAACAAAAAATACATCAATAGTAGTTTCTGCAAAAAGAAATAGCCAGTTCAGCATAGTAGTTTCTGCAAAATGCATAGCCAGTTCGCTCGAAGAATAGTAGACAAAAAGAAAATATGAAGTAATAAATCTAAAATTCAATGTGGAGAACAGGCGTTCAACTGTGGGGCAGCAAAGAAGGCTAAGCCTGCCTCACCATGTTCAGCGTCCTATCTATCTGTAGGCTTCTGAATCTGAAGAATTCTGAACCATCCGCCCACCCTTCCGTCGGGATGGTGACTCAACAACGAACAGTCCTTGACGTATATGCTATCCTCATCCTGAAAAATATATTTTGTGTATAGAATTCAGTCTTAGTCCTTGAATACATTTTCATGATTCACTAACTCCAGTAGTGAGTAAAAATATATAAAACTACGTGACAATGTTTTGTAAATTTTTATGTCCGCCGTGCGCCCCGTCCGATTCCACCGGCATCGACTCTCCCCTACACTGCCACGGACCGCAGTATTAGCGGTCTCCTTGGAGTCCAGAAGCAGCTCGAGGGCATCGTCCTTGGTGCGCCTCCTCAAGGCTTGATGCTTTCTACAGGAAAAATGGTTCCTTTCTTTGAGATAAGGAAAATTACTTCCCTTTCTACAGGAAAAGATGGTTCTGTTAGATAAATGTCTTCCCAAGCTAAAGGCCCATGTCTCTGAAGTACTAACATTCTGTGAGGTACTGATTCTCTCTGTTACTCATGCACCTAGCTTGGTTGCTTCAGAAAGCATCATGACTATGATAAAAATATGATAGCAATATGAGTTACAGAAATTCTGCTTGTGAGGTGATTTTGTGTCCATGCTCACATTCTATCTTGAGTTTTGTGACCCAATAGAAAAGAAATCACTTCTATGGCTGTCAATTAATTTTCCGAAATGTGATGCTTGAATTTATCCCTTTATCTCCGGCTAATCTTCAGCACTGAATTAAATTAATTTGAGAGCTATAAATGATATTTTTGTTTAGAATCTACCATGTAAAAAAAATTGCCTTGATTGTCAAAATTTATAATGTGAACTTTTTGTTGTTCACCCGTTGCAACGCACGGGCACATGAGTTTAAAAAAATATTCATGATTTCATGAAATTAAGAGTGATAATGAATCTCGCTGATACAGCAAAATGTAATCATGGCCATTGGAGATAAAATTTTTTCTCCCGTTGCAACGCACGGGCCTTTTTGCTAGTATATATATACATATATATATATATATATATATATATATATATATATATATATATATATATATATATATATATATATATATACTACATAAAAAATAGTATATATATGGAAAATGCATCCTACTACGGGTGTAGTTACACCCATTTCTCATATACTACCATGTGGTAGTATATACTCTACTTTATTATTTTAGTATGCTCATATACTATATCTAAGATACTCCAAAGCAAATTATGTGAAAAAATTGCATGTGAGCCCATATTTTTATAATATTTGTAAAATACGTACATATTTATGCGTAAAAAAAGTATGCTCAAAATATACTACATACTACATAAAAATAGTATATATACTACCTAAACATTCTTATATACTACATACTACGCGTACATACTCTCCGATATGATAGATACTACCTAGAACGTATGAAACAAAAGTGGGAGTAACTACACCCGGTAGTAGCACAATACGCTTTTTTTCATGTCATAATACGCTTTTATGATTTGTATAGACAAAATCATAATATAAACAAGGTGGTACTAATTCGGGGAGCCGTGTGTAGTTTCGTCTGTCGTCTATATACCCGTCCCTCGCTAGATTGGGCGAGGCATCGTAGGTTCGCCCATCGCCAGTTACCATATGGGCCGTACTGGGCCGGCACTAACTTTTGTTTAAAAAAGATGGTGCTAGAGGGATATGTGAGGTTCAAACTCACGACCTGGCTCTTCTCGGGCCAGCAGCAAACTGAGCTACTCAAGTCCTTTAGTCAGAAACAAGGTTGACTTACTCATTAAATAGTTCCACCTCGGCCCTTTACATGAAATCATCCCAATTTATATATGATTTCAAGTTCCTGGTATCAAGGCAGCATCGTGGGGATCAATAAACGAAAGGAATTTCAGGATCAGGGACGAGAATCCATCTTAAAGAAGGAGAGAGAGAGAGAGACGAGGCCAAGATTCAGAAAAAATTGGTGCAGCCAGTCATGGGTGTGCCCAGCCTAATAGGAAGGTTGCAGCAAAAGCTTGAGCTCTGAGGACAGGCTGGCCAATTTTCCTTCCCTGTCGTCTATTTTTTCTGAGGAAACAATTTGCGGATCTCCCGTATTCCGTCCCCTCCCCCCGTATGTATTCCCCTTCGTCCCCTTTCTTCCCCTTTCGCTCTCACTTTCGACAGCCGACCGTGGTCCGCGGGGAGCAAAGGCATCGAGTGAATCCAGCGACCGCCCTCTGCTCCCGTCGCCGCACTTCCCCGTCCCTCCCCGCCGCTCACTTTGCCACCGCAGCCAAGCAGGCAGCTATTGCACAAGCTCAAGATTGAATCAGATCGGACCTAGGCCATGGCCTCGAGCAGGTGTGGCGCCACCCCCGTCGCAGATGCCGGCCCTCTCCAATCTCAAGACCACCTCCCCTCTGGTTTTGCTCCTCACCTTGCGACCTTGACCCCTCCTGTTCGATCCGGTTTGTTTCTTCCTTCTTCTAATTTGTTGTCGCTGATTGGATTTGTTCTCGAGACCAAATTGAGGCGGCGCTGTGTGTCCATCACCGACGAGGTAGCGGTCGCGGCGCGCCGACGCCTAGACCGTGGCGGCCGTGGCGGTTGTCGCCGCGGCGACTTGGCTTCTGGCAGCGCCTTTGCGCGTGTTCCTGCTAGTATAGCAGCGAGAGAAGCTAAGCAGCAGCGAAGCGGACGCGACGCCGTGCTCGATCACTAAATTGAGGCGGTCAACTATTCTACAGGTGAAAGACGGCAGATCTCACAGGCCTTGAGCTGACCGTAGTTTTGTGAGACGTACTAATGAAACTGTTTGGTCTGTACTAATGCTAGCCTCACGTTTGAGTCTGGATATGTATCAACTGCAACTCGTTCATTTGTATGATACTATTTGAGCAGGCGTATGCTAGTACTATAAGCATCTCTTTCATTAAGTATTGGTGAGAACTCTGCTCACGCCCGCCAAGGTCGCCATGCTCGGTGAGTGACCCTCTCTGATGGGATTGTCTAGCACAAAATGTTGATCATGTTCTCTACTGGTTGAATGAACTGAATTTTAATTAGTTGATGTTGGTGATATTTACAGACAGCATGAGGCCAGAAGACGTGGGTCAACAATGTCAACGCCGGCGTTGTCAGTGATTAACTACAGTTCTGCTTGTGAGGTTAGATATAAAATCTATGCCGTTGGATGTTGGTCGTGCTACAGTTTGTACCTGATGCAAAGTATTCTTACAACAACATAGTTCATATTGCTTGTTTAGCAGTAGACATACTAGAAATCACAATACTGTTATCGATTTCACAGAAGTTGGGTGTTATCATTGTTTTGCGCCATGTCTTTAGATGGAGTACACCGGTGAACGAGTTGACAATATTTACAGTGCATGAAAAAAAATTGTTGCATTCCATCGACAGTCACATGAACATGTAAGAATTGCAAGCATGGTCGTATACTCATAGGTTCTAATAGAATTGCAAGCAAATACATGAGATAAAAATCTGTAACATCGATTAAGTTGGCTTCTGTTGATGGAAGAATAGTAGATTCTGTCCTGGCATCATCACAGGGGTAGAAGTACCACTCGTGGGAGTCTGTTGTTGGAGGAATGATAGGTTTTGTCCTGGCATCATCATAGGGGTAGAAGTACCACTCGTAGGAGTCTGTTGTTGGAGGAATGATAGGTTTTGTCCTGGCATCATCACAGGGGTAGAGGTACCACTCATAGGAGTCTGTTGTTGCAAGAGTGATATATTCTGTCCTGGCATCATCAGGTAGAGGTACCACTTGTAGGAGTCTGTTGTTGGGAGAATGATAGATTTTGTCCTGACATCATCGTAGGGGTAGAGGTACCAATGGATTGTCGCAGAATTGAGTTGTAATGTGCTAAATAGGGGTATACAAGATTGGCCGGAGCTCCCATATGACCCTATGCAAGTAAATAGCAAAGCTTAGGTCGCAGAGGATTGAAAATGAAAAAAAGTTAAAAAGAAGACTTCTTTTACCATTTGGGTTTGGTTGTACTGTGGTAGATACACAGGCATTTGGTTTGCGGAAGGCATTTCAGGTTGTAGTTGTAAAGAATTGGCTGTCTTCTTTTTCTTCTTCATTTTTGCTTTCTCCGAGCCACCAACGGATCTTGCTGATCCTGGTATAATACTTTCTCCCAAATGACCCTAAGAAGATTAATAGCAAAGCTTAGCGTCATTGTAGTTTGAAAATGAGAGAAAGTTATATGTGTAGACTTTTTATACCATTAACATTGGGTTATGTGTAGACATCTGATTTGTGAAAGGCATTTCAATATTTTCTCCCAAATGACCCTAAGAGATTAATAGCAAAGCTTAGCGTCATTGAATTTTGAAAATGAGAGAAAGTTAAATGGGTAGACTTCTTATACCATTAACACTGGGTTATACACAAACATTTGATTTGTGAAAGGCATTTCAGGTTGTAATTGGAAAGAATCATCTATCTTCATTTTCTTCTTTGTTTTTGCTTTCTCCAAGCCACCAATAGGCCTTGCTGATCCTCGTGCAGTCTTCTCCTTGAACTTCATACCTTTTGGCCTTTCAAGCCCCTCGTTATGTTTTGAAACTCTACTAGAGTCAATGTTTGTACCTGCAACCATAAAGTTAAATGTAAGTCTTAGTTTGAAAATACTGTATGCAACTAGTAGCATAGTATATAACTTGTATGCATATACCTTGTGAAACTGAGGAGTTACCCAAATTCGGACTTGGATCTGGATAAGTTCTAATTTTCAACTGTTTTTCCACATCTCGTGCTAGCTGCTCTGCGCATTTAGCAGCCATATCATAAGTTTCATCTGACTTTGCGGCGCGAGCAGCTATGTGGATAAACATTCTGCATAAGTCCTTATAGAAGCTACACATTCTTGCTTTTAGATCATCATGCAGATTGCGATTGCTTGTTATCTCGAGCACTTTGGCATCAATTGTCCATCTTCTCAATATATATTGTTCAGGGATATGCTTGATATTATTAATATCAAGTATCTTTAAGCAATGGGAGCAGAGGATTCCAGCAAATTCAAACTTCTTGCAACTGCAATTGACTTTTTCTTCGCTTGGATCAAATCTGACGACATGCTCACGCCGTGTGCCATGGAATTTTACTATATAAACCCTCTGCACTTTGTCAGTACCATCACAAAAAAATGTGTCATAGTTCAGGGTCCGAAGCACTTGCTCCTGAAACATCTTGAAACATCTTGAATATTGCTGGAGTATAGGTAGTTGCGCCTTGCCTTAAAACATAGCTACCTTCTGCCATCAGCTTGGGAGTAGTTTGTGACGCCTTGAAGTCACATTTCACCTCTACAAATCTTTTATCCGCAACTAGCCGCTCAAAATGCTCAAAAAAAGTAAGCATGTCATATTTAATACTGATGTACCGCTTTAGTTCGTTATTCATGCTTTCACTTCTTTGGGTAGTGCTCATGTGAGCCGAGAACGTATTTCTGCCATACACTAGAGCCCACTGCTCCCTTTTCTCAAACAACCGCCATGTATTGTCACGTACTCCCTCCGTTCCAAAATAGATTACTCAACTTTGTACTAACTTCAGTACAAAGTTTGTATAAAGTTGGGTCATCTATTTTGGAACGGAGGGAGTAGTCCATGTGAAAATTATGAGATGATTGAATATTGTTGTTGTATGTTGTTTGATCTGACCCTTGTGTAGGGTATATATAGGAGTACAAGATGGGTAGAGACTTGGAATACAAGACAAGTTACACGTGGTTTAAACTAATTCTATCTCTATCTCCTTATCTCTAACTTAAACCCAATTATATTTCTAACATTCCCCCTCAGTTGTAGCGGGAGTGAAGCGGACGAGTACGACTGGATTTGAAGTCTTGCGCTTTCGTCGTCTTCTCCGCTGCGCCATCATCAATGCGTCTCGATGGGTTGGCACCTAGGCGGTGGCTGCGTCCCCTTCGGTGCCTTCATGCCTTCTCCTCTATTCCTCCCATGATCCACAGCGGAAGTGGCGTGGGCGCTAGTGACGACGCAGACGCTGTTGATCGGAGTTGTTGCCGATGAGTTCTTCAGAGGCGTAGCCGTGTGGTCGATGTCGAGGTAGCCGGTCAGGGTGATGTAGCCATGGTCGATGGTGTGGTCGTCGTGGATGATGAAGCCGCACAAAGCCGGAGGCGCAAAAAAAATGCGCTATGACGAGGCTGCAGACGTGGACGATACACCTTGCAGATGTCAGAGGGTGCCGTCGGCGATGAATCCGTCGGTTTTGCCAAGACCGGAGGAAGCCCATCGAGCACACATCGGTTTTGCCAGAACCGTGTGGCCGTGTAGGGTCGTCACTGTAGTGACGCCGTGTCGATGCAGTCGTATTGTCGTGGATGACGCGGTCGATGTTGTCGTCGTGGGCGCGTCTTGCAGAAAAAATCTGTCAGAGAACGCTAATTGTCCATCCTGTGGACGAGGCGGTGGCGGTGTGTCGACGATGATGTTGGTGAAGACCATGTTGATGAAGACCTTGGCGATGAAGTGTCGGCGGTGCAGCGACATGTCGACAATGATGCGTCGCTTGGAGGCGTCCCTCGTGGCGACGGGTGTCGATGTCGCGTCGTGCTGAAGAAGTCGATGAAGAATTGCATCTCGTTTCACACCGGCCTGGCGTGTGAACAGTGCATATAGAGGTCGCTTCCTTCTCGTAGGTGTGGTTGATGAAGTATGTTGGCTCGCGGACGGGCTAGTCGTACAGGTGGATGAAGTGGCATAGATGCAGAGGTGTCGATCGGTGGTGTAGATGTCGATACAATTGCAGCAGGCCGGCTCGGTGTAGAGGCGTTGATGTTGGTGTGGGGTGCAGTGGCGTCAATGTTGGCTCGCTGAAGACGACGCCGAAGCCGCCATGCAGACGCGTCACGCGTGCAACGCTTGGTGTGTGAGTTCGCCCTCCCGTGATCGCATGCTGGAGCGGCCTGGATGGGCACGTGATGCATGGATGGATGCATAATGCATGCATGCTCCTGGTCGCCTAGATGCCTGTCCTGGCAGGCCGACCTGTGCGTTGCCGAGACGTCGAGCCAGCGTGGTTGCTGAGTGCGGCCTTGCGTACATCACCGTGGGCCTGCAATTGCTGGAGGACACCGCGCCGCGTACGCGTTCAGTCGCACACAGTTCGCCAGCAGCGGCGATAACCTCGGTGCGGAGGTCGCGTGCGTGTCACGGTCACCGTGTGCACGGCGGCGCGTTGTGGATGCTGACGGAGCTCATGTGGAGGGGCAGTCGATGCAGGTTGACGAAGTAGAGGCCGGCATCCGGGACGGCAGATTGTCGAGGCAGATCGGATCGACTTGATACGCTCGTACGCCTAGCTGGTTGCTGCTTGACGGGCGCGCATGTGTTGAAGGTCGTGTGGGTCGATAGAGCGGGTCGTGGGGGCGTGCAGATGGAGCCTCTTGTGGTCTTGTACACGTACGCAGCCCTGAGCCCGCATGGAGCCTGGATTCCATGCATATCGCCGGGTGCATGCGTGTGGGTGCTGCTGCGCCGGCGAGACGCGCTGCGTTGCCTGATTGAAGCCGCCTGCTCCAGCGCCGGGGCTCCACGCGCGGCTACGCTCTGCATCATGCACGCGCAGCCCTACCGACCGACCGCGCCCACTTGTAGGCGTAGATGGCTCTCCCGATGTCGATGCCTTCGTCCGCAGTGGATCGGCTGTAGATGCCGCGCTAGAGAGCTGCTGCGATGCGAAGAAGCTTGAGCCGCCCGGCCGATGCTGTTGGGCCGGACGTATGCACGATTGTGGGGTTTATTTGTGGCTAAAGAAATTGATTTACGGGGATTTCAAAATTCTGATCTAATCTAAGGAATTAATCTAAGCTACAAGAACCGATCTAATCTTTGATTGATCGGGTGTCGCGCCCCGGGGGAGAGGAGATTAATCTCTTCGGGGACGGCGCGCTGCGGAAGTGGTAAAGGAACCTAGGATCGGCGTCGCGAGACTAACCGCTCTAATACCATGTGAAAATTATGAGATGATTGAATATTGTTGTTGTATGTTGTTTGATCTGACCCTTGTGTAGGGGTATATATAGGAGTACAAGATGGGTAGAGACTTGGAATACAAGACAAGTTACATGTGGTTTAAACTAATTCTATCTCTATCTCTTTATCTCTAACTTAAACCCAATTATATTTCTAACAGTCCATACTTGTCTATCATTCTATTCCACTCATCTATAAAATCGTCTTCTTCCTCAATATCATATATACAATGCTGAAAATCAGCATTGAACTTCTTGTATTCTACAATAGTTGCTTTGTTCGAAAGGCCTACAGACTTTGCGACCTCGGCGTTTGCTATTTGTGCTTCCGTCACCTTCCTTTGGGATCTTAAGTATAAGGCCATGTCTCCAGTAGCAAGATTATGATTATGTACAGCCTCAAATTCGTACACATAATATAATCCGTCTTTAAGACTTATCTTCATATGGGCTTTACATTCACATCGTGTTTCAGGCCTACTGTAACTCAAAGAATTCTCTCTCTTATCTTCTGCACGGAATCCTGTCAATTAAAATAAGTATCTTAGTGATTCAAAAGTAATAATATAGCCAAAACAAAATACAAGCAGGCCATACCTTCACGGGAGCATGTAAATGTTCATTGTTGTATGACAGCAGAATTCTTTACTTTATGTTGACTCCCTCTTCGGATGCTAAAACCAATGGCTTTTGCATACTTGTTATAAAAGGAGTAAGCTTCCTCTTCAGATAAAAATTGCATGCCAAGCTTTGGTACCCTTTCATTACTGTAATCTGTTGCATTGCTAGGAGCAGATTCATGCACATCCTATATGAATCACTATTCACATTAGTTCATATGCATATGTAGTGTAACTCTTTAATCCTCATAGTCATACTACGTGTCTTGTCTAGAAGGCCGCACTACTGGAATACTAAATGGAAACTAAACTATTCTACAAAAGTCGGAATCTAAATCAATTGGAAATGGACATAATGTTAATTTTTTCAGACTAATATAGATTAATGATAAGAACAATTAGACATCTGATTTTATTACATGTAGTACGCTGCGAATGGATACCAGATTCTTGCATATGTACAGTCGAAATTACATGAATCACCTAACGAACTAAGTTGTGTAAAACTGCTATGCCCAGTGTATCTACATGGTTGTACAGTAGTTTTAATCAGATTTGAATAGATCTTACACAATTATGATTGGTTGATTTGTTTGTTAACAGGGAAAAGCAACCAGTTCAACAAGAAGGGCAGGAACAACGAAAAGAGATCAAGAAGAATATGAGTCAGATTTCTTACTTTTCGTCCTTCAGATTCATTGTCCTGTTGATGGTTCCCATAGTCCGTGCTTGAAGAAGAAGCCATAGGGGACAATAGAGCCCCAGTCCGCTTGATGTTTGCACAGTTGATGTTCTCCTTGAAATTAATTCATCGCAGCTGTTGATGTTTGCACAGTTGATGTTCTCCTTGAAATTAATTCATCACAATCAGCTGCGATTGCAATTTTTCTTCTTCCTGTGATTTAAGATATCTCTGTTTTATGGGATGGGCGTCCCTGCTTTTTGGCGCGCAGAAGTGAGATTGGCGGTCATTTTCCCTCCAGATTTTTTTTTGCGGGCCTTTTCCATATAGAATCAATCACGAGTATTACCTGCAGGAGAGTAAAATACGAGATACGTGGTCGTTTCCTTGTTTTTTGCGCCAAAAAAGGGACGTGGGGAAGGAAAATTGGCCCAGCCGTTCGATGCGATTTTAACGTTTCGGGAGCACCAATGGGAGCACGGCCCCGTCCTACGCAGCTGCGCTGCAACCGGTCCGACGAACGCGAGTCTCCAGATCTGGCAAGCAACCGAGCGACTGCACATCGGCACCGCAGTCCCCGTCGCCCAGCCACCAGCGAACCCACCGGGGAGGGGTTCCACCACCACGGGACGGGAACGGAACACCACTCCACAGCCCCCTGTGTGAGCCGACGAGCAGGCCGCCGCGGCAGCAACACGTCCACGCTGCGAGAACCTCCTGCGCCACCTTTGGCAGTTGGGCCCGCAACCGCCCTAGCGAGTGCCAGCGGCAACGGCAGCGCGGTGGCCTGCGTAGAAGGAAGTGGTCGGCGACGCTGGCTGAGTTCGCCCCTGTTGCCGCCCTGGGGCACGACACGTCAGGAAGGGGAAGAGAGATGGGGTGCTTTCTTCAACTGTTTCCGTCATGGGTGTACGTGGCTGCCCTGCCGCTCCACCCGAAAATTAACATCTGATGAGAAATAGATGTAAAGTTCGAAAATCTGTTTCTGAGCTCGAGCTCAGATGCTCCTGAAATCTATGCCGCTTGTCCGCGTCAAGATCTGTGCGTCTTCTTGTATTCCATGGAAGTATATGTTGTTTTATCTCCGGCTGTAGACGATCATTTATTGAGACGCGCCGTTATGCCGCCGTACTGGCTCAGAAGCCTCGCAATGGCTCGGCTCATAACCTGAGCCATCAGCGGACGGCTCGGGCACGCCCTCACCCAACGGCGTCGCCCCGTCATAAATGCATCCACCTACTCGCTCGCCGTCCGCCCACTCCATCCATTTACTTTCCAAGCATCCACTCGTCGCCGTCCGCCCACTCCATCCATTTACTTTCCAAGCATCCACTCATCGCCGTCCGTGCAGCTACTCGCTCATCTATTCCCATCTCCAACCTTATCCTCTCCGCCACGTCTGCCTCGTCGTCAAGCTCTCTCCCCGCCCCAGCAGACTGGCCCCTCCCCTCATGTCGTGCCCATTCTGCGGGGATGAGATTGTCTCCAAGGTAGCGAGATCCGATCAGCAGGCAGGGGATCGGTTCTACAAGTGTGTGCTCTACGATGTAAGTTTCTCTTTTAAATCACAAAAGAATTCGCATTCGCCAGATGAGTCGCCTAAGATGAGCCCGCGCTAGCGTGTGCAAATCAAACTTTCTTATTATGCGGTAGCGGCGGTGCGTTTTTGAGTTTCAGCAAGTGTACTGCAGGAGGATGACACCTCACCGGATCGCCACCGCTCGACGGCAAGCAGAATGAACCCAGCCGGCCCGGCGGTTGATGCCCACCAGGCCAGCGGATGGCTCAGATGGTCCCCGCCGCCAATCACGCCCAGATCCAGCGCAGCAACCCCTCCAAGTGCAACCCCCCACCTCTCGCGGCGGCGAACAACCTGATTGCTGAAGCAGTTAGGCCGGATGATGCTCTGATAATGATTGTTAACTCCAAAAATAACCTGAACGGCATGTCATAGAGGTTCGTACGGTACGTCGTGTCAAACGTGACAACATCCCCAAAGAATTTGTACTGCATGCGGCTGCTGCCATTAGCCCACATTAGGTTCTTCACCTTACTTGTCTTGTCGGCCAGCACCACGTACGTGAAGCCAGGATCTCTTGAACGTATGTCTGCAAACACTTCAAGCGTTTTTCGGACATCATCTTCAGCTTGTTCACGGCTAATCTTTCCACATATATTCCTGAGTGTCCTCTTTGTGAACGGCACCTTCTCAACAGATCCAAAGAAACTTCCAATTATGCTGTATACTTTTCCCAAGTTGACATTGTTTTCCCTTAGCTGCCTAATCAGATCTTTTGTATACACGTCTATGTGCTTATGAGACGGCCAGTGCACCTTCTCCCCCATACTTAGTGACAGAGAATGGTTGTGATTTTCCCTGTGCTCCGTGATGTACCAACTGTTGTAGGATGCTCGCAGCAGCCTAACCAGCGCTGGACACTTGCATCTGCAGGACCTGCTGTTCTCCGCTTCCGGATTGCCCTGCAGGGAAATAACAAAACAAAGAAAACATGAAAACTTGATTTTTGCAACACCCGTGCGACCCCCTGGATCGACAGTTCATACGTGCGGGGCTGGTACCACTTACCGAGCAGCCACAAACAATCTCTTGCATCATTTTCGTTCTCTGAGCATTCAGTCTGCTTTTGCCGTATCTAATTCCGAAACCGATCTCCTAGGAATAAAGATTGTATAAATCGTAAGCCTCCCCCAACGAGTCAAAACTAAGACCTAGTGCAGGCCGCATCACACTCTTGTCAGGGTTTTCCGCATATTTGCGTATTGTCAACTCCAGAGCACTCATCCTGGATGGGCATGGCACACGGTCTGGCGGCGCACTGCCAAGACGCAACCTGCATTGGTTCGGAAATCATTCGATTAAATTCATACACACTTAGCAGTGCAAACATTCCCCTTCCGCAATATATGCTGTCAGTCTGAATGACCACACTATAGTTAAACTGCAGCAGCCTGCCGAGCAGCCGTCTGACGCAAGTTTGGTGGCATATCAGGTTTCCTTCCTTTCAGCTGGTTTATACATAGGATTGTGGACTAAACACACGAGAACCTTCTAGCTTGTTCATGCGCCATCTCGTGATTTGCAAGCAAAATTAACGCAATAGAGTTGGTTGCTAACCGTTTAGTCCAGCCGGGGGCCTCTGGGTTAACCCGGTCGGTAGACTGCGCGGACCTCGTCGGAGACGCAACTCGCCGCCGCCGGCTATCGCCTAGCTCGTCCGCCGACGCATCTCCTCCGCCAACTGAGCCACCTGACCCTTGTTGGCGCAACAGACTCGCTGCTCCTGTTGCCCCATTCGTAACAAGTACATGAGAGGGACCGGATCTGGCTGCTCCGGGTTGTCGGCAAACTCCTCCCGCACTGGGGACCTTGCAAATGGGAAGCGAATCGAGCGGAGTAAATCTTCATAGACCAAGCACAGCACAAATCGACGGCGCGGTGAGAAGGGATTCACCGACTGTCAACCGCATCAAGCAGAAATTCCATGCCTTCCGCCTCCATGAACACGCAGCGTCTGCGGATCGGCGCCCACCGCCCACCCAGACCGAAATCACCTCTCCTTGACCTTCGTTGTTCTTCCTTTTTTTCTCGTCTGAAGCTGGGTGAGGACGGCCGGCAACCGCGGTCTCCGGAAGGAGCGAGGTAAAATCTTTCGAGGCGTTTTTTTCTCACCCGCACGTGCACGCTAGGGGTGGCCCCCGGACCGGCGGAAGGCTCAGATAGGGCCACCCATCACCGGACCCATTATCCGATCCTCGGCCCTGGCGGAAAGCTAACGGTCTGGGCCACGGCCCACTCGCGGCGTCCACGTTTTGATCCGCGGCCCAGCTGGACAATGACCGACGGCCGTCAGCCCTTCCCACGTCCTTCGGCACTGTTCGCTACTGTATTCCATCGTATGTCCCATTTATCGACCACCGCAACCACCAGGCAGCTGGATTTGTTCAGATCACGAGACTGGAACAGACGGGGGAGATATCGAGAGCAGCTGAGCACGGGCTCCAAATCGCCCCTCTCATGTAAAGTTTCCTTTTATTGTTGATGGGGAATAGGAACATACTCGTGTTTGGGGAAAGTCTAAATAGTGCAAAAGAAAAGGAACATAATATAATTTTGCAAAACAAACAAACAACATTTTCTAAAAAAACATACTAAAAACCTCTTTGCTTTTGAATATTAACAAAAAAAATATAAACAATCCCACTTCAATCGACCACAACTCTTCCATTCAGTGATACTGTGATGCTGAAGGAGGCGTCATCAAAGACATGGATGTGGCTTCATCATTTTTTTTTGAATTGCGGACACTAAAACTCCTACCATCATCGACGGCGGCGGCGTCAAACACGAAAAGTGGCAATATGAATGAAGCACTAAAAATGCGCGATATTTTCTTCTTCTGATACAACACATGGCACATTAAATTGCAGCATACAAAGGTTAAAGCAACTCTTCTTTTGAGAAACACAGTATAACAAAAAATATACATATACTTACGCCTAGAGAGACTGAGCCGACGGGTCTTCAGATTGATGAAGTCGCCACAAGTATTTCGCTATCGATGCAAATGCCACCTTCCACTGAAAAAAGAATCCATCTCTTGACGAGACATTGAAGTGTCCAACTTGATTTTTAATTTCTGATGGTATTGGGGTACCACCATCCTACTAATCCTTCAAGCAAAGGTTGGTTCTAAGGGTTGAAGCGAAATCGGTCAACCCATATATGGCCACGCATGCATGCGTTGCGGTAATGGACATTAAAGTAGGATATGCATTACTTCCACACCTCGGCATGCGCCTCCATGCTCCCATCATGTTGCGCTGATGGGTGTTTTGGTGAACACATCAATTTTCTCTCTCGTTGCTATAAAATAATCTTCCAAACCAGACAACTAATCACCTCTAAAAAGAACATAATAAAAATCATGTTTGCATTCAAAACTTTTGAAAATTCTAATACAACTTTGGACTACATTAAACCCTTCAATAGTATATACAACATTTCCGCCCTCTGTGTATCCCACTAAAGATGTGTTCAAAATTGTTCATCTTCAAAGCATTTTCCAGTTCTATTTTTTTTCAAGATTGTTCAAAAAAATCAAAATAAAGAAATATTTGTTTTTTTTAAAAGCAAAAATAAAACCGATTGACAAATTATTTCATAAACCACTACCGATGTTTATCAAAACTAAATGTATGAAATTGTGCATAATGGCACACGGAGTAGATTTTATAAGTTTCTTCGCCCGTTGCAACGCACGGGCATTTTTACTAGTTTATAACCAAAGCAAATTACCATGCTGTTTAGAGACTCTCAAATAATATAAGTGAAGCACGAGAGTTCATCAATTTCTATAAAATAAAACCACCCATGTGCTCTAAAAAGATATAAGTGAAGCACTAGAGCAAAATTGCCTAGCTCAAAAGATATAAATGAAGCACATAGAGTATTCTAATAAATCAGATTCATGCGTGTCTCTCTCAAAAGGTGTGTACAGCAAGGATGATTGTGGCAAACTAAAAATCAAATACTCAAATCATACAAGACGCTCCAAACAAAATACATATCATGTGGTGAGTAAAAATATAGCCTCAAGTAAAGTTACTGATAGACGAAGACGAAAGAGGGGATGCCTTCCGGGGCATCCCCAAGCTTAGTTTCTTGGCTGTCCTTGAATATTACCTTGGGGTGCCTTGGGCATCCCCAAGCTTAGGCTCTTGCCACTCCTTATTCCATAGTCCATGAAATCCTTACCCAAAACTTAAAAACTTCACAACACAAAACTCAACAGAAAATCTCGTAAGCTCCGTTAGTATAAGAAAATAAATCACCACTTTTGGTACTGTTGTGAACTCATTCTTTATTTATATTGGTGTAATATCTACTTTATTCCAACTTTTCCATGGTTCATACCCCCCGATACTAGCCATAGATGCATCAAAATAAGTAAACAACACGCGAAAAACAGAATTTGTCAAAAACAAAACAGTTTGTAGCAATCTGGATATTTCGAATACTTCGGTAACTCCAAAAATCCTAAAAACTTAGGACGACCTAAGCAATTTGTTTATTAATCTTCTGCAAAAAATAATCAGTATTTTATCATGCTCCTGTCAAAAATGAGAATTTTTTTCCTGAGCGCAAAAGTTTCTGTGTTTCAGCAAGATCAAATCAACTATCACCGTAAGCTATCCCAAAGGTATTACTTTGCATAGACACTAATTAAAGTACAAAACCACATCTAACCAGAGGCTAGATGAAATATTTATTGCAAAACAGGACCTAAAAAGCAAAAAAAATAAAGTTGGGTTGCCTCCCAACAAGCGCTATTGTTTAACGCCCTTAGCTAGGCATAAAACACGAATAGATCTGAGTATTATTATCTTTGGCATGCAATCCATAAGTGGCTCTCATAATAGATTCATAAGGCAATTTTATTTTCCTTCTTGGAAAGTGTTCCATGCCTTTCCTTAACGGAAATTGAAATCTAATGTTTCCTTCTTTCATATCAATAATTGCACCAATCGTTCTAAGGAAAGGTCTATCAAGAATAATAGGACATGTAGGATTGCAATCTATATCAAGAACAATGAAATCTACGGGCACATAATTCCTGTTTGCAACAATAAGAAAATCATTAATCCTTCCCATAGGCTTTTTAATAGTGGAATCCCCAAGAAGCAAATTTAAGGAACAATCATCAAATTCACGGAAACCTAACACATCACATAAAGTTTTCGGAATCGTGGAAACACAAGCACCCAAATCACACAAAGCATGGCATTCATAATCTTTAATCTTAATCTTAATAGTAGGTTCCCACTCATCATAAAGTTTTCCAAGGATAGAAATTCCAATTCAAGCTTTTCTTCAAAAGATTGCAACATAGCATCAACAATATGTTTAGTAAAAGCTTTGTTTTGACTATAAGCATGAGGAGAATTCAACATGGATTGCAACAAGGAAATACAATTTATTAAAGAACAATTATCATAATTAAATTCCTTGAAATCCGAAAGAGTGGGTTCATTGCTACTTAAAGTTTTGACCTCTCCAATCCCACTTTTATCAATTTTTGCATCAAGATCTAAAAACTCTGAATCACTGGGACGCCTTATAACTAAAGTTGACTCATCTCCAGTCCCATCTTTATCAAGATTTATATTGGAAAACAAAGATTCAATAGGAGTCACATCAATCACCTTAAGATCTTCATCATTATTTTTCACGGAAACTAGAAGAACACGCTTTTATAAACCAATCTTTCTTTGCACGCATCTTAGCAGTTCTTTCTTTGCACTCATCAATGGAAATTCTCATAGCTTTAAGAGACTCATTGATATAATGCTTGGGTGGAATAGATCTAAGTTTCAAATAATCAACATCAAGAGAAATTATATCCACGTTCCTAGCCAAATCATCAATCTTAAGCAATTTTTCTTCAATCAAAGCATTGAAATTCTTTTGCGAACTTATAAATTCTTTAACACTATTCTCAAATTCAGAGGGCATCTTATTATAATTTCCATAAGAATTGTTGTAGGAATTACCATAATTATTAGAGGAATTACTAGGGAGCGACCTAGGATTAAAATTACCTCTATATGCGTTATTACCAAAGTTGTTCCTACCAACAAAATTCACATCCATAGATTCATTATTATTTTCAATCAAGGTAGACAAAGGCATATCATTAGGATCAGTAGGGGCACTCTTGCTAGCAAATAATTTCATAAGCTCATCCATCTTTCCACTCAAAACATTAATCTGTTCAATTGCATGCACTTTTTTACTAGTGGAAGATCTTTCGGTATGCCACTGAGAATAATTAACCATAATATTATCTAGGAGTTTAGTAGCTTCTCCTAAAGTAATTCCATAAAAGTACCTCCCACGGCTGAATCTAAAAGATTTCTAGAAGCAAAATTCAATTCGGCATAAAAATTTTGTATAATCATCCACAAATTCAAACCATGAGTAGGGCAATTCCGTATCATCAATTTCATCCTCTCCCAAGATTGTGCAACATGTTTGTTCATGATCAAGTTGCTTAAAATTCATAATTTCCTTCCTAAGGGAGATGATCTTAGCAGGAGGAAAATACTTGGAAATAAAAGCATCTTTACACTTATTCCATGAATCAATACTATTTTTATGCAAAGATGAAAACCAAGTTTTAGCATGATCTCGAAGTGAGAACGGAAATAGCTTCAATTTGACAATATCATTAGCCACATCTTTTTTCTTTTGCATATCACACAAATCAACGAAATTATTAAGATGGGATGCGGCATCTTCATTGGGAAGGCCGGAAAATTGATCTTTCATAACAAGATTCAGCAAAGCGGTATTAATTTCACAAGATTCTGCATTAGCAGCGGGAGCAATCGGAGTACTAATAAAATCATTGTTGTTGGTATTGGAAAAGTCACACAATTTAGTATTATCTTGAGCCATCATGACAAAAGCAAGCAATCCAACACACAAGCACACAAAAAGCAAGCGAAGAAGAACGAACGAAAGAGGGGCGAAGAAAAGGCGATTCTTTCGAAAATCGTTTTAGAAGTGGGGGAGAGGAAAACGAGAGGCGAATGACAAATAATGTAATGCAAGGGATGAGAGTTTATGATGGGTACTTGGTATGTCTCGGCTTGGCGTAGATCTCCCCGGCAACGGCACCAGAAATCCTTCTTGCTACCTCTTGAGCTTGCGTTGGTTTTTCCCTTGAAGAGGAAAGTGTGATGCAGCAAAGTAGAGTAAGTATTTCCCTCAGTTTTGAGAACCAAGGTATCAATTCAGTAGGAGACAACGCACAAGCCACCAAATACCTGCACAAACAAACACCAACTTGCACCCAACGCGATAAAGGGGTTGTCAATCCCTTCACGGTTATTTGCAAAGTGAGATCTGATATAGATGGATAAACGGTAAAGTAATATTTTTGGTATTTTTGGTTTATGGAACGGAAAGTAAAAGATTGCAAAGAAAATAAATAGGAGACTAAAATTGTAGATCTAAGCGCATAATTATGATGATATCTAAGGCAATGGTCATGAATATAGGCATCACGTCCGTATCAAGTATACCAACTCCTGCCTGCATCTACTACTATTACTCCACACATCAACCAACTCCTACCTGCATCTAGAGTATTAATTTCATAGAACAGAGTAACGCATTAAGTAAGATGACATGATGTAGCGGGATAAACTCAAGCAATATGATGAAAACCCCATCTTGTTATCCTCGATGGCAACAATACAATACATGTCCGTTCCCCTTCTGTCACTAGGATCGAGCACCACAAGATTGAACCCAAAGCTAAGCACTTCTCCCATTGCAAGAAAAACCAATCTAGTTGGCCAAACCAAATCGATAGTTCGAAGAGACTTGCAAAGATATCAAATCATGCATATAAGAATTCAGAGAAGATTCAAATAATATTCATAGATAAGTTGATCATAAATCCACAATTCATCGGATCTCGACAAACACACCGCAAAAGAGTATTACATCGAATAGATCTCCAAGAACATCAAGGAGAACATGGTATTGAGAATCAAAGAGAGAGAAGAAGCCATCTAGCTACTAGCTATGGACCCGTAGGTCTGTGGTAAACTAATCATGCTTCATCGGAGAGGCAATGGTGTTGATGTAGAAGCCCTCTATGATCGAATCCCCCTCCAGCAAGACGCCGGAAAAGGCCCCTAGATGGGATCTCACGGGTACAGAAGGTTGTGGCAGTGGAAAAGTGGTTTCATGGCTCCCCTGGAAAGTTTTGGGATATTTGAGAATATATAGGCGGAAGAAATAGGTCGGTGGAGTCACGAGGGGCCCACAAGGGTGGGGGCGCGCCTCCCGACCTTGTGGCCTCCTCGTGGCTTTCCTAACGTGCACTCCAAGCCCTCTAGATGTCTTCTGGTCCAAGAAAAATCATCGCGAAAGTTTCACTCCGTTTGGACTCCGTTTGGTATTCCTTTTCTGCAAAACTCTAAAACAAGGGGAAAAAACAGGAACTGGCACTGGGCTCTAGGTTAATAGGTTAGTCCCAAAAATCATATAAAATAGCATATTAATGCATATAAAACATCAAAATAGATAATATAATAGCATGGAACAATAAAAAATTATAGATACGTTGGAGACATATCAGGCAACTGGTTGTGTAGCAGCATCTTGGGTAACAGCTGAAGGGGCTCGAGCAAGAGCAGGATCTGCTGCTCATGCAGCAGCAGCAGCGTGCAAGAGTAGAGCAGCAACGCAAGCAAGAGCAAGAGCGAGAGCAGCAGCGCAAGCAAGAGCAAGGTCAGACCAGGCAGGGGACTGAGAGCAAGAGCAGAGCAGCAGCGCGAGCGAGAGCCAAAGCAGCAGCAGCTCCTACTGATGTGAACATCGCCGCCGAGGGAGCGACACCGTGGAAGAAGTGGCGGTGACGCCGCCGTGGATGGAGCCGCACCATTTCGGCTCGGGACCGAGCGCCGGCAGCACCATGAGATCGAATCAAGAAGAAAATGCGGCGATTAGTGTAGAACCCCTTTGGTGGCGTCGATTAGGCCTCAGCTTCATCCGAGGAATCGGTGATGATGCTGCTCTTCCGGTGGTGCAGGTGAAGACGGCGGTGTGGGAATGGAGGTGGCGCGAAAGATGAGGGGAACGTCGGGGCAACTCCTTGGAGGTGGAGGACGGGGTGGCTGAACCAGCGGGGACGAGGATCCTCATCCGGTGTGGTGGATGAGGGACGTCGAGGTGTTGCTGTGGACGATGTCGTCGGGGAAGAGGCTCCTGCTGGGTGGCTGACGGAGGAGGGTGTGGGGCATCGCGGGTTTTCGCGGCCTCATTGTACGAATGGGTGGGCGAATGGGATGGGAGGGGGAACCATGGCTTAGGGACGCGCTTTTCCAAAATGTGGGCTAAGTTACGAAAGTACCCCCACCGATTTGAGCTAGGCGGTTCTTTCGGTTCATGGTATCACGGGCATTTCGTGTGTTGGGATTTCGCAGGAGGTGAGAGTTTTCGCGCGCGTTGTAATTTTGGGATAGCAAGGCGCAGGTTGAGATGGAGGGAGTTTTCGGAGCACAACGAGACAAAGATATATCTTAAAATTTTGGGGTAACAAGGCGCGGGTTGAAGAGGCGTGAGTTTCGCGGCACGATAGACAGAGATGCTAGCTTGAAATTTTGGCATCACAAGGCGCAGCTTGAAATTTCGGGAGAACAAGCTTAACGTGTACAAAAAAAGACAATTCGCACCTCATCACTAGAGAGAGTCATGTCCTATTTTACTATATTACTAGAAATGCATTCAAATACAACAAAAAAACTAAAAAAAATCGAGACAACAAACATAACATGTAGAGTGCCAAATCAATTTGCACTTCCATCAACAATAAAAAACAATTCGTGTTGTCTAGCATATGGATTAAATTGGAGTACATTTTCCCTGTTTGAATGGGATTGTACTCGGGTTAGTTATACAACCATCTAAATATTATCTTCACAACACATGACATGAATATAGGAATAGTAAATTCCTATATAAATACAAACTACATGTACATACGATTTCAAATTCAAATATATGTATCCATTTTATGTTGAATTCAAATCATAGTACATGTATGCTCTAGCTAGATGTTCGGAATCTAAACTATGTCTGATACTACGTACAATGTGTTTAACAAGCACATCACACACACAAACACCATTCAGACTAGTAAGGTACACGTGCATTGCACGTATGAGATTTGGCAACCAAATTATAAATATACCACATTATAGCATGTTAGCTTTGAGTCATATATACATGATGTAGATGTTCGTTTAATTCTTATAGTTCATCTTATACAAAATCAATTAGTTTTTATAAAAAAAGTAAATCTATTTTAAGATTCATGGAATTGTGTGTTGTAAAGCATAAAGTAAAAAACAAATAATGGCAATTCATGTAGAAATTTTTTGGGCAATTATGATACGAAAGATTCTAGAACAAAAGAGAAGTGTTTGTGTTTTAAGGTTTGTGCATTATTCTTAAGTTCAACCATGGAGTCTTCTAGATTGTACATGTGGCAAAATATGGTGGAATGTAGATGATATCCAACGACCAATAGTGCTCGGATTTGACATCTCTGCACCGTCGGATTGGCTTCATCCAACGACCATCTTTCAAAGTTATTTGCACACTATATAGGGGTATAGACTAGTAAGGTACACATGCATTGCACTCATGATATTTGGCAACCAAATTATGAATAAATACCACATTATAGCATGTAAGCTTTGAGTCATATATGCATGATGTAGATGTTCATTTAATTCTTATAGTTCATCTCATTCAAAATCAATTAGTTTTTATAAAAAGGCTAATCTATTTTAAGATTCATGGAATTGTGCATTGTAAAGCATAAAGTAACAACAAATAATGACAATTCATGTAGAAAAAAATTGGGCAATTATGATATGGAAGATTCTGTATATCTAGTCGAGTCTCACCCTCTTTCCCACGTACACATCGATCAATCTATACCTTTCTATATAGGATTACATAGCTAATACACCCACATTATATATCCATCGTCCCCCTCTCATCATCCATGCCTTCCGCTTTATCTCTCAGACGCGCGCACAGTGGCGAAGACAGGGGCAGCAAAGGCCCTGGACCCCCCCTAACATCACTATATATTGAGGCTAATATGAATGCGATCAGTAGATCAATTGTTGCTAAAATGGTTTAAGTTCATGAATTGGCCCTCCCCATAATGGATTAGCAATGCTTGGCCCCCTAGCTCATTTATTTTTCATGGCTCTGCCACTGCGCGCAACTGCATGCTCACCCCCTCTCTTTAAATATCGATCTCGCACTTGTGCACTCATACATAGTCTTTGTCCACTTGGCCCCTCGCACCATCTTCCAGCCCCCACCCCCATATCCCGGTGCCTGTACGCTCGTAGATCTATTCCCTCTATCTGTCTCTATCGATATCTCACGCGGTCGACCCCTCCCCTCCCTTCTCGTATATCACCCCGGCCCCATGCACATACATGTATATATATAGGCCTCTCCTTCACACAAATTGCATTGACACGTATTCCCTCACCATATCTTAGTATCTCTCGCACACACAGACTACGTGTGCGAAAGAGAAGAGGTGCACACACGCACGCGTTCCCACATACAAATGTGCGGGTGCACGGTGGAGAACATTTGTATAAAAATGAGCGTGTAGAAAGCCTTTAGATGATGTGCCAAACTAGTCTATATCTATACCTCTATATCTATATTTATACCCCTATATTGAGTGCGAATAAATATGAAAGATGGTCGTTGGATGAAGCCAATCAGACGGTGTAGAGATGGCAAATCTGAGCACTACTGGCTATTGAATATCATCTACATTCCACTAGATTCTACCACACATAAAATCTAGAAGACTCCATGGTCGAACTTAAGCATAATGCACAAACCTCAAAACACAAGTACTTCTCCTTTGTTCTAGAATCTTCCGTATCATAAGTGCCCAAACTTTTTTTCTAGTTGAATTGCCATTATTTGTTTTTACTTTATGCTTTACAACACACAATTCCATGAATCATAAAATAGATTAAGTTTTTTTATAAAAACTAATTGATTTTGAATGAGATTAACTATAAGAATTAAATGAACGTCTAATCATGCATATATGACTCAAAGCTTACATGCTATAGTGTGGTATTTATTCATAATTTGGTTGCCAAATCTCATGTGTGCAATGCATGTGTATCTTACTAGCACTTCCTTTTTCAGTTAATATATTATGATTAAAATGATGTGGGGGCATCCATGAAGCCACGTGGCACATGTGGAGGCGTTGTCGCGACCTCCTTGTGTGGATTGATCACAGTGACGTGCTGCTGGTTCCAGAAGAATGTACTCGTCCTCTCTCACGCACACTGGCAGTACATGCACGAAGTGAAGATGTGCACGCACGCACTCATTCCCTCGCACGCACACGCGGGTACATGATGGGACGCATTTTTGTATGAAGATCCACCCCATGTGATAATTTGACACCTGTAAAGTCGTTCACTTCATTGATGGCCAATTAATACAGTGCATGCAAATTGGCGTGGACGTGAGGGAGGAAGTAGTTGAGAAAGACATTACTACTCCACTGCGTGCATGTAAGTAGTTAAATCATGGGTTGCTACTTCCATTGGTCTCCTTTGTATTTTGTGCCAATTTTGACCATAATTTTAAGTAACACAATATTTATGCATGTCATAAAAATTAATGTCATCAAAAACTACTTTCAAATGTGATTCCAATGATATAATTTTTGGTGACATGCATTAACATTTTGTTAGATAAATTTTTGGTCAAAATTGGCACAAAATAAAAAGGGGGCCAATAAACCAGGACGCAGGTAGGATGATCAATTTTTTCCTGGGTTACTGTTGGTGGCCTTTGTATTTAAATATGGATGGAGTGGAGTAGTACTATCTTTATCTTAGCCTCGTAGGGCTCTCCCAGCGCCTACGCTCGCCTCCTCGCCTCGCCCACCGGAACCCGCCATGGATAATCCCTTAGATCCCAGGATCCCGCGGGCTGCCCTCTCGCTGCGGCCCGCAGCACTCCCGCCTTTGAGCGAAACCCACATGTGTTTCAGAGGGGATCCATTGCTCTGGAATCACAGATCGGTGGCGCTGGAGGACATGCCAAGGCTGCATTTCAAGTGGTGGGTAGTAAGGGCAAATCGGATCAAGGAAGCGCCGCATCGATTGGAGACAAGTTTGAAGGAGCTGCGCCTGGCGAAGCACAAGGCGGAGGCGCAAGTCGATCTCAAGGGAGATATGCTAAGGGATGTCAGCATCTGGCATGAGCAGCCGGTGCAACTATTCAAATGGGTGGTAGGAGAAGCCAAATCCCGGGACCAGCTGCGGCGGCGCTACTGGGCATGCATCGTAGGCGAGGTGAGCTGCCATCCTTCGCCGCCAGCGATGCAGTGACCTACTCGGTTGCTGCTACAGTGAACTTGCAACGCCATGTCAGATTTGCAACCTTGACAATCACTCCATCTATATCTATTGTATTCCTGTGAAAATACTTGGTCGTTTGGAAAAAGATGGTAATTGATTTATCACTAGTTTTTGAATGCTTGGTCGTGACAATCACCCGAAGCCACAACCAGAAGTCTCCATCGCGTAATATTTACGGTTGGTCGCACCAACAGATGGTCGGTCGGACCCGCGTCTCAGAAGGGACACGAATCGGCTTGGTCTGACATGTACGACCAGTTACATCACTGACTTGTGCGACCGCATTTGAGCAGTAATACTTGAAATTTATGTTCCACTAAACTCATTGGGAGCCATTTCGGGCCTCGAAACCAAAACCATCAATTAATCTTTAGCTTGTTCCCATCACATTCCAAAGTAGTACTACCATGCTATAATTAAGTGCAAACCTGCTCACACCTAGTACGTATCAAACCTGAACGTGTTCCCGCTATGCAGGTTTTAGTACTAGTGCTAGTACTAGGTTATAAAAAGGGGAACTACCTAGCCGAAACTTACTCTACCTTCCCCCTCATAAGTCTTTCTTGTTCGTCTGTCCTTGCCATGGCCGGTGTGCAAAGCTCTAGGTCGAGTACTACTCGTAACAAGGCAGCGGTGACCAAGGCCGCGGAAAAAAAGAGAGGGCTCGCCGCCTCGCAGAGACCTCGAAAGATCTCTCACGCGCAGGCGAGGGCTCCCAGGAGCGCCCTAGTCGCGGAGGTGAATATGCCGAGCTGGCGGCGCTGGAGTCGTTATTCCTCAACGACATGCCCGATCAGCTCAATAAGCAGAAGGAGTTCATCGACGGCTTGGTGGAGCTGCTGAAGGAGAGCCTCGATGAAATGCCCACTGAGCTCAATGAGCAGGGGGGTTGACCGCCGGCTTGGTGATACTACTGAAGAAGAGCATTGCCTCGGATAAGAAGGCGACCGACGAAATCCTGTAACTTTAGGAGGACAATGCGAAGCTCCGCCACGAGCTCGACCTGCTGAAGGAGGAGAACGCCGGCTGGAAGAAGCTGCATGAGAAGAGTAGTTCCTCGGTGAAGATGCTGCACGCCCTCGTGATGTCTACTACACAACCTTCTTCTTGTAGACGTTGTTGGGCCTCCAAGTGTAGAGGTTTGTAGGATAGTAGCAAATTTCCCTCAAGTGGATGACCTAAGGTTTATCAATCCGTGGGAGGCGTAGGATGAATATGGTCTCTCTCAAGCAACCCTGCAACCAAATAACAAAGAGTCTCTTGTGTCCCCAACACACCCAATACAATTGTAAATTGTATAGGTGCACTAGTTCGGCGAAGATATGGTGATACAAGTGCAATATGGATGGTAGATATAGGTTTTCGTAATCTGAAATTATAGAAACAGCAAGGTAACTAATGATAAAAGTGAGCGTAAACGGTATTGCAATGCATTGAAACAAGGCCTAGGGTTCATACTTTCACTAGTGCAAGTTCTCTCAACAATAATAACATAATTGGATCATATAAATATCCCTCAACATGCAACAAAGAGTCACTGCAAAGTCACTAATAGCGGAGAACAAACGAAGAGATTATGGTAGGGTACGAAACCACCTCAAAGTTATTATTTCCGATCAATCCACTATTCCTATAAGTGTCACAAACAGTCCTAGAGTTCGTAGTAAAATAGCACCTTAAGACACACATCAACCAAAACCCTAATGTCACCTAGATACTCCAATGTCACCTCAAGTATCTGTGGGTATGATTATACGATATGCATCACACAATCTCAGATTCATCTATTCAACCAACACATAGAACCTCAAAGAGTGCCCCAAAGTTTCTACCAGAGAGTCAAGACGAAAACGTGTGCCAACCCCTATGCATAGGTTCATGGGCGTAACCCGCAAGTTGATCACCAAAACATACATCAAGTGAATCAATAGAATAACCCATTGTCACCACGGTTATCCCACGCAAGACATACATCAAGTATTCTCAAATCATTAAAGACTCAATCCGATAAGATAATGTCAAGGGGAAAACACAATCCATTACAAGAGAGTAGAGGGGGAGAAACATCATAAGATCCAACTATAATAGCAAAGCTCGCGATACATCAAGATCGTATCACCTCAAGAAAATGAGAGAGAGAGAGAGAGATCAAACACGTAGCTACTGGTACATACCCTCAGCCCCGAGGGTGAACTACTCCCTCCTCGTCATGGAGAGCGACGGGATGATGAAGATGGCCACTGGTGAGGATAACCCCTCCGGCAGGGTGCCGAAACAGGGTCCCGATTGGTTTTTGGTGGCTACTGAGGCTTGCGGTGGCGGAACTCCCGATCTATTCTGTTCCTCGAAGGTTTTAGGGTATATTGGTATATATAGGAGGAAGAAATACGTCAGGGGAGCCACGAGGTGCCCACGAGGGTGCAGGGTGCGCCCAGGGGGGTGGGCGCGCCCCCCTGCCTCATGCCTTCCTCGTTGCTTTCTTGACGTGGACTCCAAGTCCCCCGGATTGCTTTCTTTCCAAAAATAACTTATCCAGAAGGTTTCATTCCGTTTCGACTCCGTTTGATATTCCTTTTCTTCGAAACACTGAAACAAGGAAAAAACATGAACTGGCACTGGGCTCTGGGTTAATAGGTTAGTCCCAAAAATAATATAAAAGTGCATAATAAAGCCCATAAACATCCAAAACTGATAATATAACAATAAAAAATTATAGATACATTGGAGACGTATCAGCATCCCCAAGCTTAATTCCTGCTCGTCCTCGAGTAGGTAAATGATAAAAACGGAATTTTTGATGCGGAATGCTACTTGGCATAATTTCAATGTAATTCTTCTTAATTGTGGTATGAATATTCAGATCCGAAAGATTCAAGATAAAATTTCAATATTGACATAAAAATAATAATACTTCAAGCATACTAACTAAGTAATTATGTCCTCTCAAAATAACATGGCCAAGGAAAGTTCATCCCTACAAAATCATATAGTTTAGTCATGCTCCATTTTCGTCACACAAGAATGCTCTCATCATGCACAACCCCGAAGACAAGCCAAGCAATTGTTTCATACTTTAGTAATCTCAAACTTTTTCAACCTTCACGCAATACATGAGCGTGAGCCATGGATATAGCACTATGGGTGGAATAGAATATGATGATGGGGGTTATGTGGAGAAGACAAAAAAGGAGAAAGTCTCACATCAACGAGGCTAATCAATTAGCTATGGAGATGCCCATCGATTGATGTTAATGCAAGGAGTAGGGATTGCCATGCAACAGATGCACTAGAGCTATAAATATATGAAAGCTCAACAAAAGAAATTAAGTGGGTGTGCATCCAACTTGCTTGCTCACGAAGACCTAGGGCACTTGAGGAGGCCCATTGTTGGAATATACAAGCCAAGTTCTATAATGAAAATTTCCCACTAGTATATGAAAGTGACAAAACAAGAGACTCTCTATCATGAAGATTATGGCGCTACTTTGAAGCACAAGTGTGGTAAAAGGATAGTAACATTGTCCCTTCTCTCTTTTTCTCTCATTTTTTTGGGCCTTCTCCCTTTTTATGGCCTTTCTCTTTTTTTTATTCCTCACTTGGGACAATGCTCTAGAAAATGATGATCATCACACTTCTATTTATTTACAACTCAATGATTACAACTCGATACTAGAACAAAGTATGACTCTATATGAATGCCTCCGGCGGTGTACCGGGATATGCAATGAACCAAGAGTGACATGTATGAAAGAATTATGAATGGTGGCTTTGCCAAAAATACTATGTCAACTACATGATCATGCAAAGAAATATGACAATGATGAATGTGTCATGATAAACGGAATGGTGGAAAGTTGCATGGCAATGTATCTTGGAATGGCTATGGAAATGCCATAATAGGTAGGTATGGTGGCTGTTTTGAGGATGATATAAGGAGGTTTATGTGTGAAAGAGCGTATCATATCACGGGGTTTGGATGCACCAGTGAAGTTTGCACCAACTCTCAATGTGAGAAAGGGCAATGCACGGTACCGAAGAGGCTAGCAATGGTGGAAAGGTGAGAGTGTGTATAATCCATGGACTCAACATTAGTCATAAAGAACTCACATATTTATTGCAAAAAATCTACAAGTCATCAAAAACCAAGCACTACGCGCATGCTCCTAGGGGGATAGATTGGTAGGAAAAGACCATCGCTCGTCCCTGACCGCCACTCATAAGGAGGACAATCAAAGAACACCTCATGTTTCAAATTTGTTACATAACGTTTACCATACGTGCATGCTACGGGACTTGCAAACTTCAACACAAGTATTTCTCAAATTCACAACTACTCAACTAGCACAACTTTAATATCACTACCTCCATGTCTCAAAACAATCATCAAGCATCAAACTTCTCTTAGTATTCAACACACTCATAAGAAAGTTTTTACTAGTCTTGAATACCTAGCATATTAGGATTAAGAAAATTACCATGCTGTTTGAGACTCTAAAAATAATCTAAGTGAAGAATGAGAGTTCATCTATTTCTTCAAAATAAAACCACCGTCGTGCTCTAAAAGGATATAAGTGAAGCACTAGAGCAAATGACAAACTACTCCGAAAGATATAAGTGAAGATCAATGAGTAGTTGAATAATTATACAACTATGTGGAGACTCTCTAACATTTAAGAATTTCAGATCTTGATACTTTATTCAAACAGCAAGAAAAACGAAATAAAATAAAATGACGCTCCAAGCAAAACACATATCATGTGGTGAATAAAAATATAGCTCCAAGTAAAGTTACCGATGAATGAAGACGAAAGAGGGATGCCATCCGGGGCATCACCAAGATTAGGCTCTTGGTTGTCCTTGAATATTACCTTGGGGTGCCTTTGGAATCCCCAAACTTAGGCTCTTGCCACTCCTTATTCCATAGTCCATCGAATCTTTACCCAAAACTTGAAAACTTCACAACACAAAACTTAACAGAAAATCTCGTGAGCTCCGTTAGCGAAAGAAAGAAAAACACCACTTCAAGGTACTGTAATGAAATCATTCTTTATTTGTATTGGTATTAAATCTACTGTATTCCAACTTATCTACGGTTTATAAACTATTTTACTAGCCATAGAGTCATCAAAATAAGCAAACAACACACGAAAAACAGAATCTGTCAAAAACAGAACAGTCTGCAGTAATCTGTAACTAACGCAAACTTATGGAACTCCAAAAATTCTAAAATAAATTGGTGGACCTGAGGAATTTGTCTAGTAATCATCTGAAAAAATAATCAACTAAATATCACTATCCAGTAAAAAGTTGAAGCAAATCTCGTGAGCGCTAAAGTTTCTGTTTTTTACAGCATGATCATAAAGACTTCACCCAAGTCTTCCCAAAGGTTCTACTTAGCACAAACACTAATTAAAACTTAAAACCACATCTAAACAGAAGCTATATGGATTATTTGTTCCTAAACAGAACCAAAAAGCAAGAAACTAAAATAAAATTGGGTTGCCTCCCAACAAGCGCTAACGTTTAACGCCCCTAGCTAGGCATGATAATTTCAATGATGCTCACATAAGACATAAGAATTGAAACATAAAGGGAGCATCATGAAGAATATGACTAGATATTTTAAGTCTAACCCACTTCCTATGCATAGGTATTTTGTGAGCAAACAACTTATCGGAACAATAATCAACTAGCATAGGAAGGCAAAACAAACATAACTTTAAAACTTTAAGCACATAGAGAGGAAACTTGATATTATTGCAATTCCTAAAAGCATATATTCCTCCCTCATAATAATTTTTAGTAGCATCATGAATGAATTCAACAATATAACCATCACATAAAGCATTCTTTTCATGATCTACAAGCATAGAAAATTTACTACTCTCCACATAAGAAAAATTCTTCTCATTCGGGATAGTGGGAGTATCATAAGAGACTTGAATACTATGAATTGTTTCCATATTAAAAGAGTAATGTTCAGAAAAAGGGTAACCATAATAATGACAAGTTTTATAAATATAATCATCACTACTTTTTATAGCATAAGTTTCATCACAATAATCATCGTAAGTAGCAACTTTGTTCTCATCATAATCGATTGAAACCTCTTCCAAGATAGTGGATACATCACTAAATAAAGTCATGACCTCTCCAAATCCACTTTCATAAATATTATAAGATTCAACATCCTCTAAAATAGTGGGATTATTACTTCCTAAAGTTGACACTCTTACAAACCCACTTTCATAAATATAATCATCATAAGTAGGAGGCATGCTATCATCATAACAAATTTGCATATCAAAACTTGGGAGACTAAAAATATCATCTTCATTAAACATAGCATCCCCAAGCTTGGAACTTTTCATATCATAAGCATAATCACTCTCATCATTAATAGTATGGATAGCACCAATAGTATAGAAATTATCATATTCTTCCAAGCAAGTCCCAAAAAGATTTTCAAGATCATAAGAAGTATCATCATCTTCCCAATCATAATCATCACAACAAGCAATAGGCATAACGAGATCATCATCAAGTGCATCATATTCCACAATTATTTTTGATTCATTTTCATGAGGCACAAAATTAATAGGAGCAACATTATTTGGGAGAGATATATTTTTACCTCTCTTCCTTTTTCTTTTCTTCTTCTTCACCTCATCTGTGGGTTCAATCCTCCTTTTGGAGCTCATTATTAATGATATTGGTTGAATAGAATGCTCCTCCTCGTTACCTGATTCATCATAAGAAATAATAGGAGAATATTGGGAAGTATCTTCCCTTTCGTTAGTATTCTCTTCATCCTCTATTTGTTTTCTTTTCTTTATGTAATTGTCAATATAAGGATTTTCAATGCAATTCACCGCACAATACATATAAATTTCTTCTAGATCAATATCAAGGAATTTCTCGAGGTTATATTCTGGAATAAACTTAGTTTGACATTTCAATTCATCATAACCCAAAAGCAGACTAAGTTCATTATGATGTGCAAGGGAAATCAAGTCATCATAATTTTTGAACACGATTCGATCATGAAACAATTTGCATTTGATATTTAAATGACCATGTTCATTGCAAAGTTCACAAGTACGGCTAAGATATTTTAAATTTTTAGCACTAACATTTAGCCTTTCTTATGCCTCTTGCAATATCTATCTTCCCTATTTGGTGTGTACTTGCAAACCCAATGTACTCCACAAAAATTGACATGTTTATAGGAGACATTTTCATCATAACTAGTGCAATCATCATTAGTACTATGGATATTCAAGGAGTTCATACTAACAACATTGCAATCATGCTCATCGTTCAAAGATTTAGTGCCAAACATTTTAATGCATTCTTCTTCTAACACTTTGGCACAATTTTCTTTTCCATCATACTTACGAAAGATATTAAGAAGATGAAGCGTATGAGGCAAACTCAATTCCATTTTTTTGTAATTTTCTTTTATAGACTAAACTAGTGATAAAACAAGAAACTAAAAGAATATATTGGAAGATCTAAAGATATACCTTCAAGCACCCACTTCAAGAACGGCGCGCTTTAAAAGAGCTTGATGTCTACTACACAACCTTCTTCTTGTAGACGTTGTTGGGCCTCCAAGTGCAGAGGTTTGTAGGATAGTAGCAAATTTCCCTCAAGTGGATGACCTAAGGTTTATCAATCCGTGGGAGGCGTAGGATGAAGATGGTCTCTCTCAAGCAACCTGCAACCAAATAACAAAGAGTCTCTTGTGTCCCCAACACACCCAATACAATGGTAAATTGTATAGGTGCACTAGTTCGGCGAAGAGATGGTGATACAAGTGCAATATGGATGGTAGATATAGGTTTTCGTAATCTGAAATTATAAAAACAACAAGGTAACTAATGATAAAAGTGAGCGTAAACGGTATTGCAATGCGTTGAAACAAGGCCTAGGGTTCATACTTTCACTAGTGCAAGTTCTCTCAACAATAATAACATAATTGGATCATATAAATATCCCTCAACATGCAACAAAGAGTCACTCCAAAGTCACTAATAGCGGAGAACAAACGAAGAGATTATGGTAGGGTACGAAACCACCTCAAAGTTATTCTTTCCGATCAATCCATTGGGCTATTCCTATAAGTGTCACAAACAGCCCTAGAGTTCATAGTAAAATAACACCTTAAGACACACATCAACCAAAACCCTAATGTCACCTAGATACTCCAATGTCACCTCAACTATCCGTGGGTATGATTATACGATATGCATCACACAATCTCAGATTCATCTATTCAACCAACACATAGAACCTCAAAGAGTGCCCCAAAGTTTCTACCGGAGAGTCAAGACGAAAACGTGTGCCAACCCCTATGCATAGGTTCATGGGCGGAACCCGCAAGTTGATCACCAAAACATACATCAAGTGAATCAATATAATAACCCATTGTCACCACGGTTATCCCACGCAAGACATACATCAAGTGTTCTCAAATCATTAAAGACTCAATCCGATAAGATAACGTCAAGGGTAAAACTCAATCCATTACAAGAGAGTAGAGGGGGAGAAACATCATAAGATCCAACTATAATAGCAAAGCTCGCGATACATCAAGATCGTATCACCTCAAGAAAATGAGAGAGAGAGAGATCAAACACATAGCTACTGGTACATACCCTCAGCCCCGAGGGTGAACTACTCCCTCCTCGTCATGGAGAGCGACGGGATGATGAAGATGGCCACTGGTGAGGATAACCCCTCCGGTAGGGTGCCGGAACAGGGCCCCGATTGGTTTTTGGTGGCTACTGAGGCTTGCGGCGGCGGAACTCCCAATCTATTCTGTTCCCCGAAGGTTTTAGGGTATATTGGTATATATAGGAGGAAGAAATACGTCAGGGGAGCCACGAGGGGCCCATGAGGGTGGAGGGCGCGCCCCCCTGCCTCGTGCCTTCCTCGTTGCTTTCTTGATGTGGACTCCAAGTCCCCTGGATTGCTTTCTTTCCAAAAATAACTTATCCAGAAGGTTTTATTCCGTTTCGACTCCGTTTGATATTCCTTTTGTTCGAAACACTGAAACAAGGAAAAAATAGGAACTGGCACTGGGCTCTGGGTTAATAGGTTAGTCCCAAAAATAATATAAAAGTTCATAATAAAGCCCATAAACATCCAAAATAGATAATATAATAGCATGGAACAATAAAAAATTATAGATACGTCGGGGACATATCACCTCGTCATGGAACAGAAGGAGGAGTTGGCGAAGCTCCGCATCGAGCACCCGGCTGCTGTCAAAGGTACGTAATGCGGTCGTGGAAGAGATGATGAAGGGTCGTGTCGAGAAATCTCGCGTCATGGATAGAATGAAGAAGATGGCGAAGGAGATGCGCGAGCAGATGGAGGTCATGGAGGCGATGAAGAAGTAGTTACGACTCCGTGGCCAGGAACCCTTCATGTAGTAGAAAGTAGTGCCCCAGACTTGTGTGTGCGTCTTCCTTCTTTTTTGGGGGAGGGGGGGGGGATAATCTTCCTTCTTCTTTTTCTCTTGTGTTTCTTCTTTTGCTTCGGGTGTTTCGCCGCACGTGTCACGTTCTCTGTGAGGCATGAGGAGAACAATGGTAATGATGAGCGGCGTTGTGGGATCGATGACTAGCAAATTAGATCATTTTTTATCGCCATATCGCACTGGGCTGCCGTGTTTTGTGCTCCTCCGTCGTACTAGTACTCCAGTGGAAAACTTGAGTATACCGCACGGTTCTTTTCTCCTCCTCAAGTCATCGGCAACATTTATAAGAGCAAACAAATCACAAGGCCCCGCCTTCCAGCAGTAATGAGCCGTCAAATCACAAAGGCCCTCGCCTCTCATGAAACCGATCAAGCGAGATGGCCCCGCCCTCTAGCCTTTTAAATGTATACTTTTGTACAGTAGCAGTATCGATGGATTACGCCATGGAGCAAAACTAACAAGATGAAATTAAATAAAAAGGTGGTACCTATAGAGAGTGCTCATCGCCAAATTATGCATATAGTACTATTAAAAAAGCTAGTACATGCTTAGATGGAGTGCTAAATTCTATTGAAGAAATTAGCATACCTATTTAATTCTTGGGTGTTTATTATTTATGCCGCTAGTTGTGTCTCACTACTCAGCTTTGCCATTAGAAGTTATAACTACTCAAAAATGCCATCGATCTGTGAGATGCTTGCTCAAAAATGCCATTAGATATCTAAAAAATGCTATCGTTCCGTTAGATGTTTGCTCAAAAATGCCATTAGACATTGTTATTTTCACGTCAAACCCATTGACCATGTTATATGACAAAAATAAGCCTAGACCCACATGTCGATTCTCTCTATCTCACAATGATAAGTGTGGCCCCGCTTGTCAGGAGTAACCAAGCGAATAATTTTACAGGAAAATAAGAACGTTGTTGGGATCAAGTACGCCCCGCACTTTATTGTAGTGAGATAGAGAGAGAGCTGGCATGTTGGTCCATAGGTATTTATGTCATTATAACATGGCAAAATAGATTTGAGTCACAATAATGGTGTCTAGTGGCATTTTTGAGCATGTGTCTAATGAAGCGATGGCATTTTTGAGCGGTTGAAATTCCGAGTGGCAAAACTGAATAGTGGGAGACAACCGGTGGCATAAATGATAAAAACCCTTAATTCTTTGACAACTAAACTGCTGGCTATATGATGTTGGCCATATATATTGTATGTATATAATGTGAAGAAACGAGTGGTAGTACTACCAACTACAAGATGAACTATAAGAAATACTAGTATGTACGTACTAAAGAGTTAAAGTAATGAGAAGGAACATAACATAGTTCTGCTGGGGGCTCAGCACAACACACCCCTCAAATAAAACTAAGCACCTTGAATTTAAACTAAGCAACTAATCCGGTAGACACTACATTACAACCACCATGAGAAACGACGCTGCCACCTTACTCGGACTCCTCGTCCACGTGATCGACTTCGCCCTTGTCCCTCTTCCTCTTGGCCGATACTTCTTTGCTTGAACCGCACACTTGGCTCTCACTCTTCATCCAACCCTTGTAGAGATCGAAACAAAGGTAGGCATCCATTGCAGCGTAATGGATGTGGTCTCTATCTAGTACATTCCACTGCCATGCAAGATGAAACTTGGGCGGAGGTTTCAACAGTTTACCGTACGAAGGATCAACCATGGCTGCTGCCAGGGTCATCATTGAAGGCTGACGGGAGGACACCAGCACATTCCTCTGGAGGTCGAAGGGCTGGCCTACAACGAGGCCTATCCGGCCAGGACTTCTTTGTCGTTCATAAAGTCTACATAAATGAATTTGACTTTGCCGCCCCCGAGGAAGTTCTTAAAATCCTCGCACTCAACATTGGCATGGCATATGTGGTAGACCAAGCACAAGTTATGCACGCAAACCTGGATCACGGTGGGCTTCTTCTTCTCTTCCTCCTTTAGATTCTTCTCTTTTCCCAGGACTGTGGTGTACTCAACATCTAGCCCAGTGACCCACTCATCACCCTTTGACTTTTCAAACATGTGTCTGAAGCGAGCAAGGCATCCTTTCACCGTCGCAGAAGAATGGGTGTAGATGACGTTGAACTCATCGCCGGTGATGGCTCTAACCTTGTACTCACCGCCGATCATGGAGATTTGGGACGCCATGGATTTGGGAGGAGGGTTAGGATTAGTGGAACTTCTATAATGTGAAAGGACGGGACGACTAGGAGCGAATTGCCGTAATGTTAAAGGACAGCTGGGGACGAGTAGGAGCGAACTGCTAGCGATTTTTCAATTGTAGAAATGTTGAGTGGGGCGTGTGAACGGCAGGGTAGTGGCTTGCCCGGTGGATAAATGGATTCATGCACAGTACTATGGGGGCCCAATTAGATGTCATGTCTACTAGACGCCCAATTAAATGGCTTCACGCATCTGCGTGTTCGCACGTCAAGCGTCGGGAAAATTACAGGTGATACGAAGCTTTCCATGCTCCCATGATACGGGCTACCGAGAGCCCTTGGATCTGAGATCGAACGGTTGCATGGCGTGATTCTAGACCTATGGGTGAATATCCTATCCTGGAGGGTTATTCTGCAAATTTTCAGCAACTTAGCATGCGACCATTTGATCTCAGATCCAAGGGCTGTCAGCAGCCCGTATCATGGTCACGCCTACCACGACCGTCGCCTTGCTCGCGCGGTCGTGCCCTTGGAGATTTCAGACGGCTATAAATGAGCATTTTTTTGCCTACTTCGCATGCATGAAACTACTTCCTCCGTCCAAGTGTGTTAGGCTATCTTATGTTGGCATGCCATACATAGTCATCACTTAGTCACTCATACAACAAGGTTAGCTGTAAGGTTCGCTATAAGAGTATTTTTTTACTTCTCTATATCTCTTTCTTCGTAGTATTTATTGCATTTGCCGAGGAGTAAGGAGTATAGTACTTGGCACGTGTATACCATGGAGGTGGTCAGGAATCAGGAGACTCATGCTGGTCGTAGCGACGCAGTTAAAATGATAATGGCAAGTCAAATCATACGGCCCACCCGTCCAGCAGTAACTCGCCATCAAATCACACAACCCTATGTTTGCAGCAGCCTACTCCCTCATCTTCTCGCCTCTCTGTCGAAGCGACTAGGCGGAACTGCCCCGCCTACCGTGCGGTAAAAGCCCCGCCCTCGACTTTTAAATATAATTTTGTATCCATGGATTGCAACATGGAGCAATGCCACAAGAAAACGGCGGTACACATGTATACAGCACGCCCGTCGCGTTCGTGTCGCACCCCAGACGGTTGGTCAGTCTGGCACGCTACTCTCCGAATGGAATGCGCGTCATATAGCGTTTGCACACACATGTGGGACCACAATTGAGAATCGACCATAGGCACACTCCCCGGCCCCGCAAGTCGGCTGAGTTAATAGAAGAGATAAGCGAGCGATAGTGCTGGAGCAGTGTTGTACAGACGTCAGTGCCTGGACGATCCCTGCATGACACAGAAGATCAGTTCGTCCATGCATGTGACCAAACTCCAGCAGACGGGTGGATTGGCTATCGTCTACATATCGTGCAGTCTGTGTTGTACAGGGCTATAGTTCTGATGAGAAATCTCAAAAAGGTTTCTTGTCATCTCGCAATATTAGGTATCATATACTTCAGATCACTGCGAGGGTTAATTAAATAGCGACAATTGAGTTCCTCCAAGGCGCTGGTCATTGGGGGCACATGCACGAAGACTACTCGGCTGCCATCTAGGTCAAGCCGGCTATGTTAATTAGGACATCTATCGATGGACCCCTTTCAACGAGTTTATCTTTAATTTTAGCTTTGATCCTCGTATAATTTTTCCGTCAGGATTCATGTTGTCTCCTTGGGCAGTGAGGTTATGGTTTCCTGTCATGTGGCATTTTTTCGTGTTATATGTTAATCCGATGCTTAAGATCAAAATGACGACAACTGTGCCTCCAGGGCACGTGCATGAAGACTTCTCGATAGTCATTGACGAGGTCAAGCCATCTCCGGTAGATAAAAGAAAACTACTCCACTATATAGGCAGGAGCCTCTGCGCTTGCTTCCTAGTGTTGCTCTCTTCACACTGTCTCATCCTCTCCAGATCTAAACATGACAACGGTGGCCACACTCTCTCTCTCTCTGCTCACTGCTGGTCACAGATCCAGCCGGATCCCCTCCGCTAGGGAAGGTGAGAAGGTGCAATGTTCACGCGGTCGTCCTTTGCAACGACTCTTACCCACTGCCCGCGCGTCTCAATCAACGTGCTTGCCGTTCTCTCCCATGCAGCACCGACTAGGGAGGGCCTCCGACCCCTTCTTCCTCGCTGTCGTAGTGTGGGTAGATCTGGCCTCCCGCCGCCCACCTAGCGGCATCCCGGCGACCCTCAGGTATAACTTCCTTCAAAACCGGTCTTGCTCTACTTCCCCAGCTCCTGACGTCGCTGCATTTGTACCTTTTACTCTTTCTCAGGCTCCCTCGTAGATAGGATCGATCGGCTGTTCGAAAGCCATCGAAATTTTTACTGTTAAGAGGTAAAACTAGTTCATGCAGTCGAATCTAGTACTACTTGGTTCAAACAGGGAAGAAAGGGGGTGGGGGTGGGGGAAGATTTTTTACCTGAATCTAGGACTTGGTCGAAAGAAGAAATAATGGGGGGGAAAAGTAGCAGAGACTGGCTATCCAACTGGTCTCTTGGTCTAATAGGGAAATAAAGGGAAACGTAGTACAAACTCAATATAAACCGGTCTATTGGTTGACAAAGTTAAGAAAGTGGGGACTGGGGGGCAAGTCAACAGAGTATGTCCATCACTAGATTTGCTAGCCTCACACAGTATAAGGTGGCTATACCGAACAAAAATGGGATCAACCCAGATATCCTGTTCTGATGTTTGTTTTCCCGAGCCCCTCTTATATAATGCCACTGGTAAAATGTAGCAGTCGCACTATTAAAAGTAAGGACACATTAAACCAATGTTGTTTTCAATGTAATGCCTCTAGTAATATGAATCAATGGCACTGTTTTTGATGTCCTGGTAAATTTCCCATTAAGATAAGTTGCTTCTTTTTGTTAGAAATGCAACTGTCCTAGTCCACCTACTCTCCCGTGCCCAAATACCAACTCTTTAGCAGCTGATAATGTAATGTTGCTGGTAAAATGAGACAATGGCACCATTAAAGTAATGTCGTACTTAACAGTTGTCATAGTTAATCCTAATGCCCACACTAATATCTAGCAATGCTGCTGCTTTAGAAATTGCTACTGTCCTTTTAGGATCGCCATTCAGATAAGGAACATGCTTCTTTTCATTTGATGTATGTTTCATCACTTATTAGTCACCCTCCTTTCCACCTTTTTATGCAAACAAAGATATACATTTCACGCTTGATCTTAGTTGAACTGCACAAATGATATCCAAGTTATAGTTGAACATTCCACGAGCTTCACAACCAACCTTGATGTTGCTCAATTTTATTGCAACTAATGAAGAAGAAGCTGCTAGCTCATGACATTGCTTCATTTTAGGTGAACTACACAAAAAGGTCCCATTAATTGAATCATCCATGTTAGTGACTGGTGTCATCCCTTCTACGATGGCGTTGATTGCAGATAGGGTTCCCATTGCGAGGTATGTTCCTTTTTGGTCCGATCGTTTGCCAAAGATCCCACAAGTTGAGTCTGCTCTTGTGCTACTGTTTTGGCACTACCATGATAAAGCAGTAATGTTATTATTTTGCACCTTAATCTAGTGGCACTATTAATTTGAGGCAATGTTTTCGCACCGCTAGTGCCACTGATTTTTTTTATATATCGAAAGAGGGGGTTTCCTCCGATTTTATTAAAGAAACCCAACCATAGAGAACCATTATCCGACATCATCTCAGTGTAAACGGGCAGTTATGCAACTACTACTAGAATGGACTGAGTACTAGAAGGAGACAAAGTTCGCCACATAAGCTAGGCAGCTAGGGGGACGCAGCACCAGCTCGACCAAGTTTGGATTACAACCCAAATGCTACCATAGAAACATCAGGGGGGGAGATAGGGACTGAAAGAGCCAGCTTCAGCATCCCAGTCTAAGCACCCCCGGCCTCCATCCTTGTGACGCACGATACACCTCGCTTGCCACCTGCTCGACCCTAGTGCCACTGATAAAATGAAGTAATAATATAGTTAAAATAGAGCGAGTGTCCTCTCTATCATTTCATTCCAATGTAGATAAAGAAAGTGCTTCTCTTTGTTATTATATGTTTCATCAACTAGTCCCATTGTTAATGTTTAAGTGTTTCTGCAAACTGGGGTGCTTAATTTAGTTGATCTGCACAAAAATAGAGATTGGAATGTCTCAAGGCCCTCCTTGTACTACCGATGTACACTGATGTTCATCACTGGCAGAAGGTGTACCGAGGAGAATTGGGTCGATTTCTAGTACGAGGCCTACCGTATGAGGCGTTGCAGGGCCCATCTCGCCCTCGCAGCATGGCATACTACGATACTATCGCAATATTTTCTAGTGTATGTTTCATCAGCTAGTGCCACTATAATGTAATCACACTTTTTCATTATCTGTGCAAACAGGGTTATTCAGCTGCATTTTGGTGTGACTGCACAAATGTATGGATAGAACCGGCATATATGCAGAGTGCGAGGTGTGCCAAGTAAAAATTACCGACACCAAGCATGCTCCATCTAAGCATTGGCATCCACCACCACCAGTGGGATGTGTGGCACTCTCTATGGACGGATCTTTCTCGGCAGCAAATCCTCTAACCAAATACCAGTAGCTTATATTGGCACTTTTCTAAGGAGTACTCTTTTCTGAAAGAAGCACCAATCTATTTTTCTTTATTTGTACAGACTGTCACAACTTTTTTTGGTCTAGAGCTATTTTAGGGTGATTGGCATAGTACTCGGAGACTGATTGTAAGCATGATTTTCGTTAGCCGTGACATTGATTGTAACCATGAGCAGATGGAAGATTAGGTTAGTGCGAAGCTTACGTTAAACCCTACCGCCGCCGTTGAAACGAGGCGAGCGGCGAGGGAACCAAGGAGAATGGCGGGGAAGCGATGTCGCGCCATCCAGCCTCCTCTTGCGGTGGGAGAACGAATACTCCCGTGGCTCCGGCTGGCCCCGCACCCTCACGAACGGTACACCATACTCGATCGATTCGTTATCCTCTGGATGCTCGACCTTCGACCTATACACCTACCACCTCCGCCTGACTTTTGCCTCGGGCGAATCGGTCTGCTCCATCACCCAGAGGAGATACTCGATGAACTCAAAGGATCTGCGTGACCCCGATTCAATCGTACACTAATCATGCACGCAAATGTGTACGATCAAGATCAGGGACTCACGGGAAGATATCACAACACAACTCTAAAACATAAATAAGTCATACAAGCATCATAATACAAGCCAGGGGCCTCGAGGGCTCGAATACAAGTGCTCGATCATAGATGAGTCAGCGGAAGCCACAATATTTGAGTACAGACATAAGTTAAACAAGTTTGCCTTAAGAAGGCTATCACAAACTGGGATACAGACCGAAAGAGGCGCAGGCCTCCTACCCGGGATCCTCCTAAACTACTCCTGGTCGTCGTCAGTGGCCTGCACGTAGTAGTAGGCACCTACGGTGTAGTAGGAGTCATCATCGATGGTGGCGTCTGGCTCCTGGGCTCCATCGTCTGGTCGCAGCAATCGGGTAAAGAAAGGGGGAAAAAGGGGGAACAAGGCAACCGTGAGTACTCATCCAAAGTACTCGCAAGCAAGGAGCTACACTACATATGCATAGATATATGTGTAAAGGGCCATATCAGTGGATTGAACTGCAGAATGCCAGAATAAGAGGGGGATAGCTAATCCTGTCGAAGACTACGCTTCTGGCAGCCTCCGTCTTGCAGCATGTAGAAGAGAGTAGACTGAAGTCCTCCAAGTAGCATCGCATAGCATAATCCTACCCGGCGATCCCCTCCTCGTCGCCCTATTAGAGAGCGATCACCGGGTTGTATCTGGAACTTGGAAGGTTGTGTTTTATTAAGTATCTGGTTCTAGTTGTCATAAGGTCAAGGTACAACTCCGAGTCGTCCTGTTACCGAAGATCACGGCTATTCGAATAGATTAACTTCTGCAGGGGTGCACCACATTACCCGACACGCCGATCCCATTTGGCGGACACACTTTTCGGGTCATGCCCGCCGCTGAAGATCAACACGCCGCAGCCCTACCTAGGCACAACAGAGAGGTCAAGACGCCGGTCTAAACCTAAGCGCCACAGGGTGCGGGCCCATCGCCCTTAGCACACCTGCACATTGCGAGGGCGGCCGGAAGCAGACCTAGCCTAGCAGGCGTTCCAGTCCAATCAGGCGCGCGCGGCTCAGTCGCTGACGTCACGGAATGCTTCGGCTGATACCACGACGTCGGTTGCCCATATCTTGTCCCACGTGGCGGTTAGTGCGTATAAGGTCAACGACCCAACTCAGATCAAATACCAAGATCTCGTTAAGCGTGTTAAGTATCCGCGAACGCCGAACAGGGCCAGGCCCACCTCTCTCCTAGGCGGTCTCAACCTGCCCTGTCGCTCCGCCATAAAGATCCACACAGAGGGCCGTTGGGACAAAGGTCCTTTTAGCCCCCAATCCGTGAATCACTCGCGGGTGCTCCTCGAGACGACCCGACTTTAGTCACCAAATGTATCATGTATAAAGTATATAGTATATACCCGTGATCACCTCCCGAGTGATCACGACCCAATAGTATAGCATGGCAGACGGACAAGAAGGTAGGGCCACAGATGGAATACTAGCATCCTATACTAAGCAGTAGGATAGCAGGTAAGGGTAACAACTTTAGTAACAATGACAGGCTATGCAGCAGAATAGGATTAACGGAAAGCAGTAACATGCTACACTACTCTAATGCAAGCAGTATAGAGAAGAATAGGCGATATCTGGTGATCAAAGGGGGGCTTGCCTGGAAGCTCTGTTGTACAGGGAGAAGGGCCGTCGGTGACGTAGTCGTACTCGGTGGCATCAACGCCGGTCTCGGGGTCTACCGGAGAAGAAGAGGGGGGAAGAAACAGTAAATACGGAGCAAACAAAGCATCACAAGACATAACATGACAATACGCGGTGCTAGGTGTGCCCTAACGCGGTAGGAGGTGATACCGACGAAGGGAGGAAACATCGGGGAAAGTATCCGCGGTGTTCCGCGTTTTCGAACAGATGAACCGGAGGGGAAAAGTTGCGAGTTTGATAGGTTAGGGATGCGCGGCGGACGAACGGGCTGTGTATCCGGGTTTGTCTCGTCGTTCTGAGCAACTTTCATGTTGAAAATAAATTAATCTGAGTTATAGATTATTTTATATTAATTTTCAAAGTTTTTAAATGATTTTCTAATTTCAGGATTTAATTTAATTCGAAATTAAATTAATATTTAAATGCTAGGGGTACACAGGAAGTGTACCCAGCCATATGCAACAGAGGCTGACAGGGGGCCCAGTTGACTTGGTCAACTTCCCAGTCAGCAGAGGCTGGCTAGTGGGCCAGGGTTGAGTCAGCAGCCCAGTCAACAGTTGACCCAGTCAGCGTTGACTGGGAAACAGGGCCATGTGGGTCCCAGTCGTCAGTGGGGCATTTGAGTTAACTAATTTAAATGTCCAAAATTGTTAATTAGCGCGGTGGGGTCTATTAGTCAGTGTCTAATTAAGGAGGTTTATCACTAATTAAGCCAGGCCCGGCCCCACTGGCAGTGGATGTGCCCAGACACGGGCGCACCCAGGGCAAGGCCTCGGCCATGACCGCCGAAGGGAGCGACGGGCAGTGGCGGACGCAGCTGGCGCGGCCGGCCGGAGGCAGGGCGCCGTCGGGGTGATGCGCGGCAGGGGGAGCGAGGACGTAGGCGGGGGAGGGCAAAGCCCTGGTGCGTCCGGGGAGGGCGCGGTCAGCGCCGGCGAGCGCAAGGCGCTGGAGGCGAGGCCAGTGGCAGGGAAGCGGCGACCGGAGGTGGAGGCCGGAGGTGGCCTCACCGGCGTTGGAGAGAAGCGGGGCGGCGAGGCTCGGGGGCGACCGTTGTGGAGGAGGATGGGGACGAGGCGTCGTCGCGGCGTCGGGGAGGCGGGCGCAGTCCGGCGGGGAGGGGGACGGGGACGCAGCGACGAGGACGGCGCGGCAGCTTCGGGGCGGCGGCGGTAAGGTGATGGCGCCAGGGATGGGCGCCTACATCGGGGTCGGGCGCGACCCTGATCTAGATCGAGCCGAGGGGGAGAGAAACGTGGGGAGAGGAGTGGGGGCGTCGTGTGAAGTGGGGGAGGGTGTTAGGGTTTCTGCGAAGTGTGGGGGTAGGTGTAGTGGGGGTGCTGGGCGGCCAGATGGCTGGTATCCTGTTAATGAACGCCTGTGGGAGGGGTCTTCCTTCGTCCTTTTTTTTATTTTTGCTTTGTTTTTGTTTTACTTTTTTTTCTACTGTTTTATTTTAGTTTCCTTTTGAATTTGGTTTTATAAACTACACCACTGGTTCCTAACTTAGTTTTAATAAGTATGCCACTACCCCATAAGTTTTTGGCAATAAAACAAATAGTTTAATATTTTATCAAATTGAAAAGGGTAGTTAGTTAAATGTTTTGCTTCTGTTTTAAATATTTTAGGGCACTTAAACCTTTTATAAAATTGTTGTTTCTCCACTAGTATTATCCATGATTTATTTGACACATTTTGGACATTTTAGTTTTAACGTTTGAAAACTTCTATTGTTTGCCTGATTTTGAATTTTGAATTTGAATCGGTTTCGAACTAACTCGAGTTTATCAACAGTAACCAAGGTGACGTGGCACCATTAGCAGAGGTTTACTTTAGATTGAATATCCGGACGTCACAATTCTCCTCCACTACAAGAAATCTCGTCCCAAGATTTAAGCGATGGAGTAAGGGGGGAAGGTGTTGGTAGCGAAAAACCTAACGAGTCTTCTCGGTCTTGGCTGCCCTTTCGAAGAGGTTGATCCCTTTTGTTGATGTCTTCATTTCTCTGCTTCAAGTCACCATGATCAATTTGTCATCCTTCCTTCGGGATCTCCATCATCCTACGAACGCGATCAAGGGGAAAAACTCCGGAAGAACGCATCTCCACAGAGCTGGGCATCTGACGGTGAACTCAATGGGAAATACACAAGGTACCACACGAGTTGTATTTTAGTGAATTCGTTGAGTGCAATATACGATGGTACCAAAATTTCAAATGGGTAGGCAATCATTCGATGACTAGAGAGAAGCTGGAATGGGGGTTTGAACAACGAGAATAACATTGTGTCTGATTCCAGGATGAATAATGGTATAGCATTCCACTCGCGAATCACATACGAAGCCAGGTGCAAATGATACCTTAGAATTCGGGTTATAAAGAAGAGTCAGGTTTCAATCCAGTGGACCTGTGGGTTATGGGCCCACCATGTGGGTGGAAAGTAGGAAGGGTGGTGACATTTTGCACAGCCGCGACAGGGAGGCATGTGAGTGAATAGCTTGTCAGCTATGTTGGCAACAACGTTGGTACCAAGGGCGAGGGACGAAGAGAACCATTTTCCTGCTCGTTGAACGAGGCGGACCATTAGGCAAAGTTCTCGTCCATCGGTGGTTACCATAATGTCATCAGCAAAAGTAACATGGTCTTTCTGACAGATTTGTACACAGAGTTGGTTCACATAAGCAGGGAATTGTTACTACTTAGATCATATTGATCGCAAGAAAGGTTAAAGAAAACAATGGAGAGGAAAAGTGATTATCAGGTTTAAGCAGAACAAAGGAAAGGAAAATGTGTTTAACACATATTTCAAGGGTATATCCTTCCCAAGGACAAGCAGAGCATGATATCCAGGACAGGATATAATGTAGAAAACTCTTTAGGTAATGTGAGAGAAATTTCATGACACTACCCATACATCGGTGTTTGGATAATTGAGCAAGAAACATTTAGCATTGGGCTTCAAATGTTCCTATTGAAAATCGGAGTACCATAGACATGCTTCGATATAGCATTGACATGGTCAACAGGTGAAGATTAGACTTTGGAAACAAAAAGGATCCATCAGGAACAACTTATAGAATAAGTCTTACAATTTCCTCACGGAAGAATGACTAACCTTGCCAAAAAGGAAACTATAACAATAGATCCTCCGGCCAGGTGTGCTAGGCATGACATCACCTTACCGGGTCATATAAAGACCAATGTTATAACTCTAGGAAATATGTTCCAACCATCATATCTGACCGAGATTCAGATATAATTGGTGTCAGGATACCTCAGACTCAGGATCCTGAGATAAAAAGGGGCGACACGAATTGACGAGAAGACATCATAAGATTCTCGGGAAATTAACTGTGGAAGCAAGTTCTGAAACAAGAGTTCATCGGTAAGCCAAGGAGAGGATGAGGAGGTGGCTGATGGACTCAGCGACAAATCATCGAGATTTCCAAAGGGTGGATTTCCCCAATTATGTGAACAATGAGATAACATTTGTCAGATCAGATGATATAATGAGATACGCTTGAGGAAAACATACCCAATTAAACATCAGTTGAAAGGTGCACCCGAAATATGGGCTTATGTAGCATGACCGATGTTAGAATGGTGATTCAATAACCAATAGACTAAGAATCAAGCTATCAACCAATAACTTCAAGCAATGGGTTGCTAGAGTTTTGAAATTCCACATCAAAGTTAAATGGCTCGTATCCCGGTTAGAAACAACAGGGGACCAAGATATGAACGGAGATGGCGAGAAGTATTACTATATCAAGAATTCTTAAGAGGTGGTGAAATTCTCACCATATTCTTGACATAAAGGATGGTAATACTCCAAGGTAATTAAGAACAAATGCTGGATAGTAAGGAACTCAAGGTATAACACAGATGTGTTGGAGGGGAGGCATTAAAGTGGTCGATGACAACTCAAATCATCGAGGGCAAGGATGGTATTTCTCATCATGAATTCAATTGATATCCTGGAAGAGCTCCGAATGCTGATGATGATCATGACACATTTGTCGAGAGACTTCATGAACATGTAATTGATCAGCGACTACATCAAGCAAAAGGACTGATGCAGCAAAAGATTATTGGAGCCACAGATACTACACAAACTCAGGGTCAAGTTTGTTGTTCGAGGTGAAACGATAAGACGAGGAAATTGACGAAAGCTTAGTTCATCGCCGAAAGTTGTGCTCCGGGAAGAAGGACCAGGTAGCACAGTTAAAAGTTGCACGATAATGATATAGCCGATAAGGCTAGGAATGACTTGAACGATTATTAAACTCGTAAGCAACAAGAATTACTGAGAGTTATTGAATAGGAGTCGGGAATTGATTCACTTATTGGGGTTCTCGAGTGACTAATAACTCAGAACCTGGGGGTCCGAGATCGGTGAGAAGCAATACTAGATGAAGACTCGCAGGAAGCAACACAGTTCTCGAGATACCAGAGGTTAATACTCGAGGAAGATCAAAAATAGAGGTTGCGGAGATGTATCGATCAATAAAAGACAAGTGCTTTAACTTGTCTGAGAAATGGAATCAAGGAGAAAATGTAGTCGGGACCACGATTGCAAAAGGCCAGATCTCGGATATAAGATGAACTTATACCAAGGGAATAATTAATTTAAGAGAAGCTTTTAATGATAGGATCTACATCGTGTCCACGGGCATGAACACAAAGTTCAAGGTCGACTCCCACTTCTTCAATGTATAACCTTCCATTCACCTCTCACTTTCGAAGGAGTTGTAGTGTTGAAATTTTACCTAGCAAAATACCAGAAGAGTATGACTCATGAAATCTTTCGAGTTCACACATATTAAGGAAGGCATAGGTTCAACCCGTCAGGGTATCGTGGAAACATATACCACAAGCTTGAATAGTAAATACCACCACCTCGAAAGCAGAGCATGGTTGGCCAAATCAGAGAATAGGATTTGCTAATGGCATTATGTATCAGGGAAATAACTTCCAAAGTGACTGAATATGAAAGGTGATGTCGGACAAAATCCAACAAAGGATATGTCGGTCCATAGCGAAGCTGATGCGAACATCGGCACACAATCAGAGGAAGAAACAATGCAAAGGCATTGGATTATAGAAGCAACTGAATAATTCAAAGATCAAATGCAAAGGAATTTACCATTTCCAAATCAAGGGATCAGAAGCCAACGGTCTGATTCAGAATGAATAAGTTGAATAGACTTAGGGGTACAATCGATGGCAATTTGATTGGTCGAGAACCAGCTCCTGTTCAAAATGACGTCTGAGCTGGATGAATTCTAGGACCTGATTGTGGATTGCGAGCATTCACAACATATTGAATCAATGGACCCAAATGATAATGACAAGGGAAGTCAATAAACGAGACTTATGGAATTAAGCATAAAGCAAGCAAGCAAGAATTTCAAGAGCAAAAGGCTCCTGGTGATTTTCGGAAGATCGAATGGTATTTCAAAGACTGTTGTGAAATACATGAATCAACTGGGAATGAACGGATACTCGATAATTACGAGAAACTATCCATAGGGGTATTCAGGTGGCAAAGAACTGCAAGGCAGTGGTACAAGGGATTCTTAAAAGTCGGAGAGCAATTCGATGTATCTGGTAATAACAAGAGAAACTCAGAGTAGTTGTATGAACAAGTGTATGTCGTTATCCATATGGATATCTCGGTAGTATGGAATTGAAAAGGCAGAGGGCACAAGGGTCTCGGGAATGATCGAAGAGTATCTTCAACATCTTCTGGTGCAGTCATCGATCATCTGCGATAAGGGGCTCTCCGAGAGAAGTAGTTACGAGAACCTAGATTCAGATTTAGTGAAATCATTTAACCCGATTAGAAGAGAGATCAGTCCCAGAGTATATACGAGGAGTAAAAGATCCTAATACCACACAATGGCGACATGGGCCCGTAAGATACACAGCCATGTTAGTAAAAGTTTTTGCAATGTCTAGACTCGACTTCGGCCAAGGAGTGTGGAAGGGGGATTCCTACAGCAGTCGTCTCTGATACCAACTTGTGACGCCCGATTCAATCATACACTAATCATGCATGCAAATGTGTATGATGAAGATCAGGGACTCACGGGGAAGATATCACAACACAACTCTAAAACATAAATAAGTCATACAAGCATCATAATACAAGCCAGGGGCCTCGAAGGCTGGAATACAAGTGCTCGATCATAGACGAGTCAGCGGAAGCCACAATATCTGAGTACAGACATAAGTTAAACAAGTTTGCCTTAAGAAGGCTATCACAAACTGGGATACAGACCGAAAGAGGCGCATGCCTCCTGCCTGGGATCCTCCTAAACTACTCATGGTCGTCGTCAGTGGCCTGCACGTAGTAGTAGGCACCTACGGTGTAGTAGGAGTCGTCGTCGATGGTGGCGTCTGGCTCCTGGGCTCCATCGTCTGGTCGCAGCAATCGGGTAAAGAAAGGGGGAAAAAGGGGGAACAAGGCAACCGTGAGTACTCATCCAATGTACTCGCAAGCAAGGAGCTACACTACATATGCATGGATATATGTGTAAAGGGCCATATCAGTGGACTGAACTGCAGAATGCCAGAATAAGAGGGGGATAGCTAATCCTGTCGAAGACTACGCTTCTGGCAGCCTCCGTCTTGCAGCATGTAGAAGAGAGTAGACTGAAGTCCTCCAAGTAGCATCGCCTAGCATAATCCTACACAGCGATCCCCTCCTCGTCGCGCTGTTAGAGAGCGATCACCGGGTTGTATCTGGCACTTGGAAGGGTGTGTTTTATTAACTATTCGGTTCTAGTTGTCATAAGGTCAAGGTACAACTCCAAGTCATCCTGTTACCGAAGATCACGGCTATTCGAATAGATTAACTTCCCTGCAGGGGTGCACTACATTACCCGACACGCTCGATCCCATTTGGCCAGACACACTTTTCTGGGTCATGCCCGGCCGCGGAAGATCAACACGTCGCAGCCCTACCTACGCACAACAGAGAGGTCAGCACGCCAGTCTAAACCTAAGCGCACAGGGGTCTGGGCCCATCGCCCTTAGCACACCTGCACATTGCGAGGGCGGCCGGAAGCAGACCTAGCCTAGCAGGCGTTCCAGTCCAATCCGGCGCGCGCCGCTCAGTCGCTGACGTCACGAAATGCTTCGGCTGATACCACGACGCCGGTTGCCCATATCTTGTCCCACGTGGTGGTTAGTGCGTATAAGATCAACGACCCAACTCAGATCAAATACCAATATCTCGTTAAGCGTGTTAAGTATCCGCGAACGCCGAACAGGGCCAGCCCACCTCTCTCCTAGGCGGTCTCAACCTGCCCTGTCGCTCCGCCACAAAGATCCACAGAGAGGGCCGTTGGGACAAAGGTCCTTTCAGCCCCCAATCCGTGAATCACTCGCGGGTCCTCCTCGAGCCGACCCGACTTTAGTCACCACATGTATCATGTATAAAGTATATAGTATATACCCGTGATCACCTCCCGAGTGATCACGACCCAATAGTATAGCATGGCAGACGGGCAAGAAGGTAGGGCCACAGATGGAATACTAGCATCCTATACTAAGCAGTAGGATAGCAGGTAAGGGTAACAACTGTAGCAACAATCACAGGCTATGCAGCAGAATAGGATTAAGGAAAGCAGTAACATGCTACACTACTCTAATGCAAGCAGTATAGAGAAGAATAGGCGATATCTAGTGATCAAAGGGGGGGGGCTTGCCTGGAAGCTCTGTTGTACAGGGAGAAGGGTCGTCGGTGACGTAGTCGTACTCGGTGGCATCAACGCCGGTCTCGGGGTCTACCGGAGAAGAAGAGGGGGGAAGAAACAGTAAATATGGAGCAAACAAAGCATCACAAGACATAACATGACAATACGCGGTGCTAGGTGTGCCCTAACGCGGTAGGAGGTGATACAGACGAAGGGGGGAAACATTCGGGAAAGTATCCCCGGTGTTTCGCGTTTTCGGACAGATGAACTGGAGGGGAAAAGTTGCGAGTTCGATAGGTTAGGGATGCGCGGCGGACGAACGTGCTGCGTATCCGGGTTCGTCTCGTTGTTCTGAGCAACTTTCATGTTGAAAATAAATTAATCTGAGTTATAGATTATTTTATATTAATTTTCAAAGTTTTTAAATGATTTTCTAATTTCAGGATTTAATTTAATTTGAAATTAAATTAATATTTAAATGCTAGGGGTACACAGGAAGTGTACCCAGCCATATGCAACAGAGGCTGACAGGGGGCCCAGTTGACTTGGTCAACTTCCCAGTCAGCAGAGGCTGGCTGGTGGGCCAGGGTTGAGTCAGCAGCCCAGTCAACAGTTGACCCAGTCAGCGTTGACTGGGCAACAGGGCCATGTGGGTCCCAGTCGTCAGTGAGGCATTTGAGTTAACTAATTTAAATGTCCAAAATTGTTAATTAGCGCGGTGGGGTCTATTAGTCAGTGTCTAATTAAGGAGGTTTATCACTAATTGCCAGTGCCCGCCCCACCGGATGGATGTGCCAGACACGGCGCACCAGCAAGTCTCGCCATGACCGCCGAAGGGAGCGACGGGCAGCGGCGGACGCAGCTGGCGCGCCGGCTGGAGGCAAGGCGCGGGGTGATGCGCGGCAGGGGGAGCGAGGACGTAGGCGGGGGAGGGCAAAGCCCTGGTGCATCCGGGGAGGGCGCGGTCAGCGCCGGCGAGCGCGAGGCGCTGGAGGCGAGGCCAGTGGCAGGGAAGCGGCGACCGGAGCGGGTGTCGCGGGAAAGGGAGACGGGAGTGGAGGCCGGAGGTGGCCTCACCGGCGTTGGAGAGAAGCGGGGCGGCGAGGCTCGGGGGCGACCGTTGTGGAGGATGATGGGGACGAGGCGTCGTCGCGGCGTCGGGGAGGCGGGCGCAGTCCAGCGGGGAGGGGGACGGGGACGCGGCGACGAGGACCGACGACGGCGCGGCAGCTTCGGGGCGGCGGCGGTAAGGTGACGGCGCCAGGGATGGGCGCCTGCGTCGGGGTCGGGCGCGACCCTGATCTAGATCGAGCCGAGGGGGAGAGAAACGTGGGGAGAGGAGTGGGGGCATCGTGTGAAGTGGGGGAGGGGGTTAGGGTTTCTGCGAAGTGTGCGGGTAGGTGTAGTGGGGTGCTGGGCCGGCTAGGAGGGCCTGGTAGCTCTGTTGGGCCGAACGGCCCAGGGGAGGGGGTCTTCCTTTGTCCTTTTTTTTATTTTTGCTTTGTTTTTGTTTTACTTTTTTTTCTACTGTTTTTATTTTAGTTTCCTTTTGAATTTGGTTTTATAAACTACACCACTAGTTCCTAACTTAGTTTCAATAAGTATGCCACTGCCCCATAAGTTTTTGGCAATAAAACAAATAGTTTAATATTTTATCAAATTGAAAAGGGTAGTTAGTTAAATGTTTTGCTGCTGTTTTAAATATTTTAGGGCACTTAAACCTTTTATAAAATTGTTGTTTCTCCACTAGTATTATCCATGGTTTATTTGTCACATTTTGGACATTTCAGTTTTAACGTTTGAAAACTTCTATTGTTTGCCTGATTTTGAATTTTGAATTTGAATCGGTTTCGAACTAACTCGAGTTTATCAACAGTAACCAAGGTGACGTGGCACCATTAACAGAGGTTTACTTTAGCTTGAATATCCGAACTTCACAAAGAGGGAGCGTGCGGTAGCGATTTAGGATTGGACGAGAGGGCCGACGCGCTATGACTGGATCAAAATCAAAATCAATTTACCCTTCAATTAAGAAAGCGACCCCACATTAACTAGTTTCCCCTTTATTCTGGTTCATAATTGACCATGATTTTCACAAATAAAATATATGTTATACGTTGCAAAAATAATATAATTTGAAAGTACATTCAGATACAAACCAAATGATACAATTTTGGTGACATGCATTCACATTTTGCTTGTCAAATACAATACGTGGTCAAATTTTGACCCAAAATACGCAAAACAAAAAATACTTCCAAGACCAGCGCCGCTCCTCTCCTCTTAAACCACCGCCGCTCTCTCATGTTCCAATCTAAACCAAATACCGCCCTCTCCTCTTCCATTTCAAAACCACCGCCCCTCCTCTCCTGTTCCATTCCAAAACCAGCGCCGCTCCTCTCCCGTTCTAATCCAAAACCAGCGCCGCTCCTCTCCTCTTCCATTCAAAAACCACCGCCAACGAGTGAAGATGTTGTGGAGAAGTAGATCGATGGAGGAGTACAACCGATACGTGAGGATCGCAGACAGCGGCCCTATGAAGCTAGCTAGGATGTTGGAGATACAGTCTTGATTTGACAACAAGGACCAACTAGTGGCGACGGTGACATCCATGGCCAAATATCTGCAACAGAGCGAAAAGGCGGCGATACTCCCAAAGGGAGTCATGTGGGAGTACATAGAGCTGCTCCTCTGGGCCATGGAGCGAACAGTTCACCGAATCCGTTCGTGAGGCAGCGGTGGTGGGAGTATCGATCCACGATGGAGCATCCACCAGAGATTGAAGGATCATGCATCTACAGGGTGATGTTTGTTAGGGTGGTATGTCAGAGCGAGCCGGTGGAGTCTTCGTCAACCGAACCCAGCTGCAAGAGGAGAAAAGCAGTTGGCCCGATGACGCTTCCCCGCCATTCTCTCCCTCGCCGTCCACATCGTCTCACGGGGCGGATGTCTACCGCCGAGGAATAGGAGGGGACTGCCCACCAACCCAATAGTTGGGCAGGTTTTGAATTGTCAGGAGGAGCTTAGGGTTGTCAGTATTTACAGTTTGTGAATTGTGTTTTGTGTTGTGTATTTTGAGAGTACTTTCAGATATAAATGTCTTTTGAATTTCAGATTTGCAGTATTGAGCATATGAAGTATTTTATGAATTCTAGAGATCTATTTTTAGCACCTAAAATTTTTTGTTTCATATAAAAGTGCAGAGAATGTGATTCTCAGAGAAGAAACTGCAAGTTTCAGTTTCAGATAAGAAACTGTAAGTTTCAGGGGCAGAGAATTTATATTAACACGCCCTTTTCATACAGGGATAACATCATGTTGGAAGTTTTATTCATGGTCGAAAATGGAACTACCAGCCAGTTAACATCATGCTGATGAACATTCATGCATAGCACATCTTCTTATGATGCATAGTCAAAAAGACATGCTATTTCCAAAATGCCCACACAATGTTGAGTGTGCAAAAAATAGAGAAAACGAGGGATGAAGTTTTGGCAAGTGTTGGACGTGGTGTGCGTAGATGAAAATGGGGACCCACATGTCAATAATGGTAGAGGCAAAAAAAATGGAGATATTTTCGCTGCATCAGGTGGAATCGGACCCGGGCGTAAGAGCGGTCAGGTAGTGTCACTTGGCCACTGAGCTAATTCAGTAGTTTCGCTAGAAATAAGGCACAACATCTACCATTACTGTAGCATGCCTTCCCCGACTCCAGTTCGTTCTCGTCCTCCGCCTTTGTGCGCTCACCGCGGCCCCGCTGTCTGCCATTCTGAACATGCTGAACAAACGAGAGGAATCGAGAGAATCAGATGTGGAGAGGCGGACGGTCAGACCCACTGTGTCTATGGTCGACGCAAGCAAGTGCCTCATTGAAAAAATACTTCCTCCTAATGCTATACTGACGTTGGGGCCCATGGGTTTGTCAACATATTTACATTTTTTTGAGGTGCTTCAATGTAGTTACTAAAGGAGATAAATTTACAACAAAGCCGGGGAGCTGACAGGTATCATTTATTATCAGTGGGCCAGCAAGTATCAGCTGGGTTGTGGGCTGCCCCGTCTAGGCTTTCTTTTTTAACATGCGCAACCCATGACATGCCAGTATGTATTTTCTTGAGGGGCGTCATGTATCGACCGGCCTATCGACCTCCCATCCTAGTTTTATTTTTCCTGAAACATCCGCAGCCCAACTTATGTATTTTTTTGAAGAAAATGCAGAGGTTTGTTCTATTTTTTATATAAGAATAGGAACGCCAGGTCCAACTTATGTTTCCCTTCTAACTATATTATATATATTTATATTATTTTATATGTTATTATATATTATTGTTATTGTCATCATATATTTAACAGATACTTACATATATAAGAAAACAATATCCCACGTCTTATTAACTTATAAAAATAATTTTTCAACAATAAAATCCTGTATTTTTTTACATTAAGGCAACGAAAATCCTGGTGATTGTGTACAAAAGCTTGGTAAGATTTAAGGACCAATGTAATGATAAAGCACTTATTATTTAACTATATTTATAACAAAATGCTCAACCCTTGTTTATTTTTTTATAGCATTGTTGCGCCCAACCCAACATTATAATTAGAACCGGCCCACCAAAATCGTGTATTTCGAGAAAGTGCAAATGGGCTGAAATTTTTTAGGAAAAAAATAAATGGGCCACATGGACGCTATATTATTTGTTTAGCCAGCCCAGAAAATTTGTGTATTTCGAGAAAGTGAAAATGGGCTGTAGTTTTAAAAAAATGGGCCGCATGGACGCTACATTATTTGTTCACCCAGCCCAGCAAATGGACTGTAGTTCTCAAAAAAAGATCAAATGGACTGTAAATTCTGAAAAAATGGGTTGAATATGTTGGAGGCTGAATTGTGGGGCCAATAGGTCGAAGCCAGCGCAAGTCGTTGTCAACTTAGTCAACAAATGATTCTGACATAGATAGCCATTGGATTTACATCCAAGGACCATCATCCATCTTCAATCTCTCGTCTTCTTCCTCTAGTGCCACCGAGACCACCTGCTCCCACCTCCTGCTGCTAGCAGCTCTGCTTAGCACGCTTCGCTGTGAAGCGCTACCCCACCGCTGGCCAGGCCATCCCTCCATCCCTCCACACCTCATGTTCTTCTCCACCGACTGCCAAACCACGGCGCACCAGAACCAGTTAACCCTCGTACGCCTCTCTGTCTGATACTCCACTCCCGCATCTTCCCATCTCCGGCTCGTTGCTGTTCGGGGCCTCGCCGTCGTCCACCACCTAGAATGCACTCGGCATGGCGTGGTTAACAAACGAGATTCATCGGAAGAGGACTGTACGTGGAGAGGTTGACAGTGGGGACGCATGAGGTCCATGGACGCACGCATGCAACCGCCTCCGTATTACGCAAAAATAAATTATTCCTCCCCCTGAAAGTTGGGACCCACCACGTATATCTTCGCACGGAAGGAAGTGCCTCCTTATTCCTGCCACTGACAGCTGGGACCGACCAGCTACATCTTCGCACGCAAGGAAGTGTGTCCATAATATGAAAAATCTGGTTCTTCCCCCTGACAGCTGGGACCCACCAGCATAACTTCGCACGCAAGGAAGTGCCTCCTTATCATCCCTGATAGCTGGGACCCTCCCGGTCGAACCGTACGTAGGGTTGTCTGTCTGGTCACGAACGTGTATGTACATACTGGTCGACCGGTCTCTCTGCAGCGATGAACCGTGACCGAGTAAGGAGCAGCACATGTCGTAGTAGAGGCACGGAAGTAGCATGTCACGCAATCCCTACTATATCATGTACATGTATGTACAACCATGCAGCAAGAAAGTAAATACGGCTACGTACGTACATATGGGCGGGGTCTCGAACACGTACAGCGACGGCGTGCTGTTCATCGGCGGCCAACTGGCTAGGTCGGAACAGAGAAACTGCGTAGTGTTCATCGGGAGGCAATGGAATGTGTCCTGTTCATCGGGAGCCAACCAGCTTGGACGGAACAGCCGAAACGAGGCCTGGCGTACCGCAGAACAGAGGAAACAGCCTTCTGTTCGACCGCTACGATCGAAACGGGATCCTGTTCACCGGGAGGGGTTTGGCATATCGCAAAACAGAGGAAACGGACTTCTCTTCGACCTCCTACGGTCGAAACGGGGTCCTGTTGATTGGGAGGGGTGTGGCGTACCACAAAACGGAGGAAACAGACTTCTCTTCGACCTCCTACGGTCGAAACGGGGGTCCTATTCATCGGGAGGGGTGTGGCGTATCACAAAATGAGACTCCACGGGCTATTGTTCATCCATCGTCTATACTGCCTCGCTCCAGCCTCCACGGGCTACTGTTCATCCACCGTCGACCTCCTCCAGCCTCCACTTGCGACTGTTCATCCACGGCGTCTCCCTCCTACCTCCACCAGCTAATGTTCATCCACGGGCTCCTGTTCATCCAGCCTCCACCGGCTACTGTTCAACCAGACCTCCATGGGCTACCATTCATCCAGCCCTCCACCGGCTACTCACTACTGCAGGATACTGCTAATGCGACAGTTCGATCAGAGACCCTTTGCCGAAACTATGTGCGATGCAATAATCACAAACGGTGGTGTAAAACCCGTCAAAAAGGGTGCAAAACGTTTGCAATGGCAGAGCCATCAAACACGGTTCAGATTTTTAGTTGCACGTGCGATGCAGGACACACGGTTAATCCATTCAAACTGTCTGCGATGAGGCAGAACAACAGAAATGGGCAGCTATAACAATGTGTGTGCGATGCAGGACACACAGTTAATCCATTCGAACTGTTTGCGATGAGGTAGAACAACAGAAATGGGCAGCCATATCAATGTGTGTGCGATATACGGCATACGGTTAACTCGGACGAACTGTTTTCGATTAGGGAACACAATAGAAACGGTTCAACTTAACAAGATGTGTGTGATATGCGGCATAGAGTTCACATGGATGAACTGTTTGCGATGAGCCAAAAGAACACAAATGAGTCATGTAAACAATATATGTGTGATACGTGGCAAACAGCCGACTCGGATGAACTGTTTGTGATGAGAAATTACAACACAGACGGTCAATGCAGTTACTTCGTGTGTGATTCTGTGTGTACAAAAAACTTTGAAACATGCAAACTAGTTACTTGCGGTGGCGGAGTATCGCACACGATGCGTCTGCAAGTACTCGTGTGCGATGATTAGTATGTTACACATACGTTCCCTTATGTTAACATGTGTGTGAATTGGCAATATGGACAGTTAATATGCAAATGCCTTTTGTTCATCGGGCACACGCTTAAACTCAATGAACTGTGTACGATACTAATACTTTCCATGAAAATTTATGAACTTGGGTAACAACATTTGAGTAACATATATATATAGTGGTTACACTATTCGACAAAAGGAGGATCTTCGTAACACGGTTTTGACAACCATATGGTCCATATCTACATACTTAACATAGTGACAACTATCACATTTTAAGAGGCTAAGGGCCAACAACCATATGGTCCATATCTACATACTTAACATATATAGTAACAGCTAGCACATTTTAAGAGGCTGAGGGCCAACAACCACAACTATCCACTGGAAGCATCTTGATCACGGCGACTCGGCATCTCGTCAATGAAAAGGAAGAGCCCTCCTGTGCCTTGGTAGATCATGAGTAGAACAGTGTATCCAATTTTCCAATATGAATGCATTGCCACGAGAAGCGAGAACTTGTTAATTTGAATGGTTCCATTTCTGCGGGAAATGCAGTACCTTGCAATCACTTTGGCGTTATTAGCAGGCACAAGTTTAATTCGATCACGCCGGGAAATCGATCCAGGAACTGCTACACGTGGCAATTTCTGTTGACATGTAGAATAAAAGACAATTGTAACATATCGTTGAAGATATATATAGTTTATGAGCATCAACATTAAAATAAAACTTTTTACCAGCGTTTTGTGCACACAATTGGTCTTGTTCAGTGTGTGCACCATAGGTCTAATTAATCCCATCCAAAATCCAGCGTTCATACGTTGTGCTATCTCTGTCAGATTATCAACAAAGTTTATGACATGCTTCAAGTCCTTCCAGTGAAATTTGGTACGCTTAGTAACATACACATCATTCACTATGCATCCAACATATCCTGTGTAAAACGTGGAAAGGTATTATTTATTCAGAACATGGCAGAAGAATATATATAGTGCGCATAAATTGGTAAATAGAATTTGTTCCTGCCTAGGAACGGAGTCAGAATATGATATCACAATTGGTTGCTTAAATAGTGATCAATTGGTTGCTTAAATAGTAATATGACAACAAGGAGAAAGTTGAAAGGACACTAACCTTGATCAGACTTTGATCGTGATGACGCTAGAAGTAAACATCCATGTTAATTAAACCAGGTTGTGGTGCACGCACTAGAATTTTATTGCCGCCTTTCAGTTCATAACACTTAGACATTTTTCTCCAAAGGTCCGCATTAAAATAGGAGTGACCATCTTTATCAAGTTTTACGCTAACCTTCATTGTAAATCCATGCTGCGTTGTCAATATGACATCCTAGGAGTCATCAGCAAAGTAAAGCCCAAGATTTCCTTCTACTCCTGTTCTTGCAAAGCAAGGGATGTACCGCTTGAAATGAAAATTAAGATCGTAAATTAGATATATTGAAATAACAGAGCAAGATGCAAATATGGGAGTAATCGATAGAACGAGATATATATATATATATATATATATATATATATATATATATATATATATATATATATATATATATATATATATATATATATATATATATATATATATATATATATATATATATATATATATATATATATATATATATATATATATATATACACACACACACACACACACACACACATAAACACTATTCTGATCACGGGATCAGAATAATATTCTGATCACAACCTAACCTGCCCCGCTAGTAGTACATTGAACTTCCCTGTGAACTAGGTTGAACTTCCGCCAACATTGCCCAAATGGGGCTTGCGATATACCGTTGGAAAGCTATGGACACCAATATCATGACCCAACTTAAATTTTTCGCAAAATGTAAGCGGTTTAAGAGCAGTTTTGAAAACCGTTTTTTCTTCACACAAAAAACGTGAATCGTATTTTCGATCGCATTTCTACACCGTTTATCGTAATTAGGCATATAATATGGCGTTGGAAATCTGCTGCAAAACCGCTTCTTCCACATGTTGAGAGTTTTCTCTAATTCCCTACCGTTAAAGAGTAATTTGAAAAAAATGTAAAATTTCGTAAACCGAACAGCTGAGTTCGTATTTTCAATGTCATTTCTAAACGGCTAATCCAATTGAGGCATATGATATGGCGTTGGAAAGCTTATGAAAATGCGCTAACTTTTCATTTTGAATTTTTTCTAATCTTTAAGGGTTTAAGAGTAATTTAGAAACGGTACAAATCCTACCGAGTTCGTATTTTCAAGCTCATTTTTTAACCGTGCGTCTGAATGCAGCAAACGATATGGCGTTGGAAAGCTTGAACAAATGCGAAACTTTTTGGTATGTATTGTTTATCCCAATTCTTTACGGTTTTAAGTCAGTTTCGAAAATGGCGAAAAACATATTTTCGCTATATTTTCTACAAACTTGATCGGAAAGGCGCAAATAATATACCATTGAAAAGCTAGGAAAAATGCGAAACTTTTTCATGTTGATGGTTTTCTCTAATTACTAGCCGTTTTCAAGTAATTGCGAAAATGGCGAGATCATTCGTTATGCCTTTATCGCGAAACTGATTCTTCGAAAATGCACCGCGTGAAGAACCTGAACTTCTTGGCATGTGTACTTGAACTTCACTCTGTTTTTTCACGTGCTTTTTTGGCTCGTAGCTCTCCATCCACTCACCGGAATTGAGCAAGTGATGTACCGATGGAGAGCTGCTGTGAACACACAACTTTCCCGTGTTGATTATTTTTTCATACTCGTGGCGGTTTTAAAAGTTTTTCATCCGAAATTCATTCAGTGTAGTAATTGAACTTCCTGTTGTTTTCACGTTGAACTTCTTGCTGTTTTCACTCTGACGTATTTTTAATAACAAGGAAAATCTGAGTTTTATATAATCATCGAACTTCTCCATCTTTTTAATATGACCTTCTTGGTTTTATTTCTTAATCATTTTTTATGAATTAAAATATTTTAAGAGACCAAAACAACATTTTTATGTGTGTTTTTGCATGGTTTGCACATCAAACCGCGTCATCTTTAGAAATTGAACTTCTCCTTTTCTTTTTATTTTCTTTCAATATTGTTTAGCACGTCGAACCACGTCATCTTTAGAAATTGAACTTCTCCTTTCTTTTTGTTTTCTTTCAACATTGGGTTGCACGTCGAACCGCTTCATCATTAGAAATTGAACTTCTCATTTCCTTTTTGTTTTCTTTCAACATTGGTTTACACGTTGAACCGCGTCATCTTTAGAAATTGAACTTCTCCCTTTTTGTTTTCTTGCATGTTTTACCTTGCATGTTTAAATTTATTTTGAACTTGCTGAGATAACACACTTGACCTTCTCGACCACAACATTTTGACCTTAAAACATAAATTAAAGCCAAACTTTTGACCTCTGAGCATGTATAATTTTCTCCACTTTCTCAAGAATAAGCTATTTGAATCACCCCATTAGTTTGACTTGAACTTCTGCACATGAATAAGCTGTTGAAAACACACAACTTTCCTGCTCCGTTACTTAAATTTGAACTTCTAGTTTTTTAAGAACGGGATTTTTTTAAACTTTTTTACTTGTTCCTTTTATTCTAATTTGAACTTCTAGTTTTATAAAGGCTCAAGCACGAAGTTCGCCCTTAGACCTCGGACAGGTCGCCGCTTAGGCTTTGGCGGGTCGCCAGCAGCACGAGGTGAGTGGTCATGGTGAGGGATCCGGCAAGCATGGATCGGGGCCCTTTTTCTGGTGAATTGCTGCTGCTCAAAACTACTGTATTGATGCCATGTTGCAAGCACGGACCGGCAAGCACGAAGTTCAATATCAGTATCCAAGCATCAACAAACAAAATTCAATAGCAGCACTCCTCCTAGCATTAACACAAACATGTTGTGGGCAACAAACACAAACCATCGCCAGGGGGCTCGATGAAGGAAACTAGTATGCAATAGGAAGTTCAGGGAGCAAAGATCTGGCGGGGTGTGGAAGTCCAGTGCCGGGCGTGGCGATGGTCGTCTGCAGTGGTCACCAGTGGAAGTCCGCGGCCGGGGCGCCTCGGGATGGGAGTCGGCGGTGGAGTCTGCGTGCGGGACCGAGCGGCCGCAGCGGAGGCGCGTTAAGTCGGGACGGCGACGGGCCAGAGCAATCGGCGGCGGAGACGCGGCTGGGATCGGAAGGCGCGACGGGCTGAGCAGCCGATGAAGGGCAGCGGCCTGTGGCGCGTGATGGCGGGGTGGGGGGGTGGGCCGATTGAGTCATGCGAGGATGGTGGGATGGGGGGCGGTGGTGGCATGGCGGTGGGGTGGTGTGACCACGGCGGGTGATCATGTGTGCTGGGGTTGGGGGCAGGGGTGAGAGCGATCTGGGGCGGGACAAGAGGTTGCGAGCAATGGGATCGAGATTGGGTTTTTTTCATTCGGTGGCATTTTGGATCTCGGGAACCTCGTGGGCCTTATATAGGAGCTGTGATTCAAATAATTATTCTAATCCTAGGATTAGAATAGTGTTATCAATATATATATATATATATATATATATATATATATATATATATATATATATATATATATATATATATATATATATATATATAAAGCAAAGTACAAAAATATAGAATTAAAAATAGATAATGTAACAAAGATTTGATGCAAATATATAGATAGTGTAGCAACAGACGGTATATGTTCACAAATTTAGGCCATGCCGACCGTGGTAGGTTGAGATTGAACATACCGAGAGCACCCTAAAGTCATCCGGAATGGTGAGATAGAACTTCATTTCCGACTAGCCACGGCCACAATTGCCCAATTTGTGCTCGCATTGTGGACACATGAATGAACACCCACGAATCAGCTAGAACAAAAATGATTCCACGGTGATTTCCGCCGGTTGATTAACACCGACGGACGGACTAAGATAAGGGATGAGTGAATATTTCGCTAATTAAGTTGGTTACCTTCTCAATGAGAAAAATCCCCAGCCCATTCCCGCAGAAAACCCTAGTCGACCAGAGTCTAGAATGTCGGTGCAGATAGGCGGCGGAAAGCGATGGAGGCGAAATCTGGTGTCGTTTGGAGCGCGACCTACGCCCGCCACCAACAACCATCGAGCTTAGGGTGCGGAGTTGCGGCGGAGTCCGCGGCGAGTGAGTGGGGACGAAGTGGGCTAGGGTTTTCTTTTCCTTTTGCATGTGTGAGTGAACACACACGGTTCCCAGAGGCGATGGAGATGAATCGTGTGCGATAGTAAATCACCGAGATTGGATGGGAATCCAAAATTCCTTTATCCTTCATCCATGAGTTTTTTTCTATGATGAACATAAACCCTGTTAATCACCGTGTTCAAATTTGACACTTTTCCAGGTTCATTTACAATATTTAGGGGATTATGTGCATTTTGTAGGCATTAATGCACGTAATTCAAATTCAAACAATCGGTGCATGAAAGGGTGCACAATAACGGTCTGGAAAAACCATACTCGTGGTATTTAGTAATTTCTCAAGCCTTTTACAAGGAATGGGCAGAGATTTCAATGGAATGCGTGGCAATTGTTGTTGGGGAACGTAGTAATTTCAAAAAAAAAATCCTACGCACACACAGGATCATGGTGATGCATGGCAACTAGAGGGGAGAGTGTGTCCACGTACCCTTGTAGACCGAAAGAGGAGGCGTTATGACAACACGGTTGATGTAGTCGTACGTCTTCACGATCCGACCGATCCAAGTACCGAACGCACGGCACCTCCGAGTTCAGCACACATTCAGCTCGATGACGTCCCGCGGACTCCCGTCCAGTAGAGCTTCACGGGAGAGTTCCGTCAGCACGACGGCGTGATGACGATGATGATGTTGCTACCGACGCAGGGCTTCGCCTAAGCACCGCTACGATATGACCGAGGTGGAATATGGTGGAGGGGGGCACCGCACACGGCTGGGAGAGATCAACAGATCAACTTGTGTGTCTATGGGGTGCCCCCTGGCCACGTATATAAAGGAGTGGAGGAGGGGGAGACGGCCGGCCCCTATGGCGCGCCCTGGAAGAGTCCTACTCCCACCGGGAGTAGGATTCCTTCCCTTCCAAGTAGTAGGAGTAGGAGACAAGGAAGGGGAAGAGGAAAGAGAAGGAAGGAGGGGCGCCGCCCCTCCCCCTAGTCCAATTCGGATTAGTCATTGGGGGGCGTGCGGCCTGCCTCTCTCTCTCTCCTAAAGCCCAATAAGGCCCATATACTTCTTCCCCCGTATTCCCGTAACTCCCCGGTACTCCAAAAAAATACTTGAACCACTCAGAACCTTTCCGATGTCCGAATATAGTCGTCCAATATATCGATCTTTACGTCTTGACCATTTCGAGACTCCTCGTCATGTCCCCGATCTCTTCGGGGACTTTGAACTACCTTCGGTACATCAAATCACATAAACTCATAATACAAATCGTCACCGAACATTAAGCGTGCGGACCCTACGGGTTCGAGAACTATGTAGACATGACCGAGACATGTCTCCGGTCAATAACCAATAGCGTAACCAGGATGCTCATATTGGCTCCCACATATTCTACGAAGATCTTTATCTGTCAAACCGCATAACAACATACGTTGTTCCCTTTGTCATCGGTGTGTTACTTGCCCGAGATTCGATCGTTGGTATCTCAATACCTAGTTCAATCTCGTTACCGACAAGTCTCTTTACTCGTTCCGTAATACATCATCTTGCAACTAACTCATTAGTTACAATGCTTGCAAGGCTTATAGTGATGTGTATTACCGAGTGGGCCCAGAGACACCTCTCCGACAATCGGAGTGACAAATCCTAATCTCGAAATACGCCAACCCAACAAGTATCTTCGGAGACACCTCTAGAGCACCTTTATAATCACCCAGTTACATTGTGACGTTTGGTAGCACACAAAGAGTTCCTCCGGTAAACGGGAGTTGCATAATCTCATAGTCATAGGAACATGTATAAGTCATGAAGAAAGCAATAGCAACATACTAAATGATCAAGTGCTAAGCTAACGGAATGGGTCAAGTCAATTACATCATTCTCCTAATGATGAGATCCCGTTAATCAAATGGCAACTCATGTCTATGGCTAGGAAACTCAACCATCTTTGATCAACGAGCTAGTCAAGTAGAGGCATACTAGTGACACTATGTTTGTCTATGTATTCACACATGTATCAAGTTTCCGATTAATAAAATTCTAGCATGAATAATAAACATTTATCATGAAATAAGGAAATAAATAATAACTTTATTATTGCCTCTAGGGCATATTTCCTTCAGTCTCCCTCTTGCAGTAGAGTCAATAATCTAGTTCACATTGCCATGTGATTTAACGCCAATAGTTCACATCACCATGTGATTAACACCCATAGTTCACATCGTCATGTGACCAATACCCAAAGGGTTTACTTGAGTCAATAATCTAGTTCACATCGCTATGTGATTAACACCCATAGAGTACTAAGGTGTAATCATGTTTTGCTTGTGAGAGAAATTTAGTCAACGGGTATGCCACATTCAGATCCGTATGTATTTTGCAAATTTCTATATCAACAATGCTCTGCACGGAGCTACTCTAGCTAATTGCTCCCACTTTCAATATGCATCCAGATTGAGACTTAGAGTCATCTGAATCAGTGTCAAAATTTGCATCGACGTAACCCTTTACGACGAACCTTTTGTCACCTCCATAATCGAGAAACATATCCTTATTCCACTATGGATAATTTTGACCGATGTCCAGTGATCTACTCCTAGATCACTATTGTACTCCCTTTGCCAAACTCAGTGTAGGGTATACAATAGGTCTGGTACACAGCATGGCATACTTTATAGAACCTATGGCTGAGGCATCTGGAATGACTTTCATTCTCTTTCTATCTTCTGCCGTGGTCGGGCTTTGAGTCTTACTCAATTTCACACCTTGTAACACAGGCAAGAACTCTTTCTTTGACTGTTCCATTTTGAACAATTTCAAAATCTTGTCAAGGTATGTACTCATTGAAAAAACTTATCAAGCGTCTTGATCTATCTCTATAGATCTTGATGCTCAATTTGTAAGCAGCTTCACCGAGGTCTTTCTTTGAAAAAAACTTCTTTCAAACACTCCTTTATGCTTTCCAGAAAATTCTACATTATTTCTGATCATCAATATGTCATTCACATATACTTATCAGAAACGTTGTAGTGCTCCCACTCACTTTCTTGTAAATACAGGCTTCACCGCAAGTCTGTATAAAACTATATACTTTGGTCAACTCATCAAAGCGTATATTCCTACTCCGAGATGCTTGCACCAGTCCATAGATGGATCACTGGAGCTTACATATTATGTTAGCACCTTTAGGATCGATAAAACCTTCAGGTTGTATCATATACAACTCTTCTTCCAGAAATCCATTCAGGAATGCAATCTTTACATCCATTTGCCAAATTTCATAATCATAAAATGCAGCAATTGCTAACATGATTCAGACGGACTTAAGCATCGCTACGGGTGAGAAGGTCTCATCGTAGTCAATTCCTTGAACTTGTCGAAAACCTTTTTCAACAAGTCTAGCTTTGTAGATAGTAACACTACTATCAGCGTCCGCCTTCCTCTTGAAGATCCATTTATTTTCTATGGCTTGCCGATCATCGGGCAAGTCAATCAAAGTCCTCACTTTGTTCTCATACATGGATCTCATCCCAGATTTCATGGCCTCAAGCCATTTCGCGGAATCTGGGCTCATCATCGCTACCTCATAGTTCGTAGGTTCGTCATGGTCAAGTAATATGACCTCCAGAACAGGATTACCGTACCACTCAGTGCGGATCTCACTCTGGTTTACCTCGAGGTTGGTAGTAACTTGATATGAAGTTACATGATCATCATCATTAGCTTCCTCACTAATTGGTGTAGTAGTCACAGAACAGATTTATGTGATGAACTACTTTCCAATAAGGGAGCGAGTGATTACCTCATCAAGTTCTACTTTCCTCCCACTCACTTCTTTCGAGAGAAATTCCTTCTCTAGAAAGGATCCATTCTTAGCAACGAATATCTTGCCTTCGGATCTGTGATAGAAGGTGTACCCATCTGTCTCCTTTGGGTATCCTATGAAGACACATTTCTCCGATTTGGGTTTGAGCTTATCAGGATGAAACTTTTTCTTATAAGCATCGCAACCCCAAACTTTAAGAAACTACAACTTTGGTTTCTTACCAAACCACAGTTCATACGGTGTCGTCTCAACGGATTTAGATGGTGCCCTTTTTAACGTGAATGCAGCTGTCTCTAATGCATGACCCAAAAACTATAGTGGTAAATCGGTAAGAAACATCATAGATTGCACTATCCAATAAAGTACGGTTATGACGTTCGGACACACCATTATGCTGTGGTGTTCCAGGTGGCACGAATTTGTGAAGCTATTCCACATTGTTTTAATTGAAGACCAAACTCGTAACTCAAATATTTGTCTCCGCGATCAGATCGTAGAAACTTTATTTTCTTGTCACGATGATTTTCCACTTCACTCTGATATTCTTTGAACTTTTCAAATGTTTCAGACTTATGTTTCATCAAGTAGATATACCCATATCTTCTCAAATCATCTGTGAAGGTCAAAAAATAATGATACCCGCCGCGAGCCTCAACACTCATCGGACCGCATACATCAGTATGTATTATTTCCAATAAGTCAGTTGATCGCTCCATTGTTCCGGAGAACGGAGTCTTAGTCATCTTGCCCATGAGGCATGGTTCGCAAGCATCAAGTGATTCATAATCAAGTGATTCCAAAAACCCATCAGCATGGAGTTCATGCGCTTTACACCAATATGACCTAAATGGCAGTGCCACAAATAAGTTGCACTATCATTATTAACTTTGCATCTTTTGGCTTCAATATTATGAATATGTGTATCACTACGATCGAGATCCAACAAACTATTTTCATTGGGTGTATGACCATCGAAGGTTTTATTCATGTAAACAGAACAACAATTATTCTCTAACTTAAGCGAATAACCGTATTGCAATAAACATGATCAAATCATATTCATGCTCAACGCAAACACTAAATAACACTTATTTAGGTTTAACACTAATCTCGAAAGTACAGGGAGTGTGCGATGATGATCATATCAATCTTGGAACTACTTGCAACACACATCGTCACTTCACCCTTAACTAGTCTCTGTTCATTCCGCAACTCCCGTTTCGAGTTACTAATCTTAGCAACTGAACTAGTATCAAATACTAAGGGGTTGCTATAAACACTAGTAAAGTACACATCAATAACATGTATATCAAATATACCCTTGTTCACTATGCCATCCTTCTTATCCGCCAAGTATCTAGGGCAGTTCACTTCTAGTGACCAGTCCCTTTGTAGTAGAAGCACTTAGTCTCAGGCTTAGGTCCAGACTTGGGCTTCTTCACTTGAGCAGCAACTCGCTTGCCGTTCTTCTTGAAGTTCCCCTTCTTCCCTTTGCCCTTTTCTTGAAACTAGTGGTCTTTTCAACCATCAACATTTGATGCTCTTTCTTGATTTCTACCTTCATCGATTTCATCATCATGAAAAGCTCAGGAATCGTTTTCGTCATCCCTTGCATACTATAGTTCATCACAAAGTTCTACTAACTTGGTGATGGTGACTAGAGAATTCTGTCAATCACTATTTTATCTGGAAGATTAACTCCCACTTGATTCAAGCGATTGTAGTACCCAGACAATCTGAGCACATGCTCACTGCTTGAGCTATTCTCCTCCATCTTTTAGCTATTGAACTTGTTGGAGACTTCATATCTCTCAACTCGGGTATTTGCTTGAAATATTAAATTCAACTCTTGGAATATCTCATATGGTCCATGACGTTCAAAACGTCTTTGAAATCCCGATTCTAAGCCGTTAAATGATACGTCTCCAACGTATCTATAATTTTTGATTGCTCCATGCTACTTTATCTACTGTTTTGGACTATATTGGGCTTTATTTTCCACTTTTATATTATTTTTAGGACTAACCTATTAACCGGAGGCCCAGCCTGTAATTGCTGTTTTTGCCTATTTGGTGTTTCAAGAAGCGGAATATCAAACGGAGTCCAAGCGGAATGAAACCTTTGGGAACGTGATCTTTTCACGAGCGTGATCCAGAGACTTGGACCCTACTCCAAGAAGCACCAGAGGCGGTCACGAGGGTGGAGGGCGCCCTACCTCGTGGGCCCCCGACGCTCCACCGACGTACTCCTTCCTCCTATATATACCTATGTACCCCAATAGATCGAGATCGGAGCCAAAAACCTAATTCCACCCCCGTACCTTCCTGTATCCACGAGATCCCATCTGGGGGCCTGTTCCGGAGCTCCACCGGAGGGGGCATCCATCATGGAGGGCTTCTACATCAACACCATAGCTCCTCTGATGAAGTGTGAGTAGTTTACTTTAGACCTTCGGGTCCATAGCTAGTAGCTAGATGGCTTCTTCTCTCTTTTTGGATCTCAATACAATGTTCTCCCCCTCTCTCGTGGAGATCTATTCGATGTAATCTTCTTTTTGCGGTGTGTTTGTTGAGACCGATGAATTGTGGGTTTATGATCCAACTTATCTATGAATAATATTTGTATCTTCTCTGAATTCTTTTATGTATGATTGAGTTATCTTTGCAAGTCTCTTCGAATTATCCGTTTGGTTTGGCCAACTAGATTGGTAGTCCTTGCAATGGGAGAAGTGCATGGCTTTGGGTTCAATCTTGCGGTGTCCTTACCCAGTGACAGAAAGGGTTGCAAGGCACGTATTGTATTGTTTCCATCGAGGATAACAAGATGGGGTATTTATCATATTGCATGAATTTATTCCTCTACATCATGTCATCTTACTTAAGGCGTTACTCTGTTTTTAACTTAATACTCTAGATGCATTCTGGATAGCGGTCGATGAGTGGAGTAATAGTAGTAGATGCAGAATCGTTTCGATCTACTTGTCTCGGACGTGATGCCTATATACATGATCATACCTAGAAAACCTCATAACTATGCTCAATTTTGTCGATTGCTCAATAGTAATTTGTTCACCCACCGTAGAATATCTATGCTCTTGAGAGAAGCCACTAGTGAAACCTATGGCCTCCGGGTCTATTCTCATCATATCAATCTCTATCACTTTATTTACTTGCTTTGTTTTTACTTTTTACTTTGCATCTTTATACCAGAAATACCAAAAATATTATCTCTATCAGATCTCACTCTCGTAAGTGACCGTGAAGGGATTGACAACCCCTAATCGTGTTGGTTGTGAGTAGCTATCATTTTGTGCAGGTACGAGGGACTTGCGCGTGACCTCCTACTGGATTGATACTTTTGTTCTCAAAAACTGAGGGAAATACTTACGCTACTGTGCTGCATCATCCTCTCCTCTTCGGGGGAAACCAACGCAAGCTCGAGACGTAGCATTAAGCATGGTGCACTAAACTATCAAGTAGTCATAATATTGAGCTAGCCAAACGTTCATAATGTCTGCATCTGCTCCTGCAATAGGTCTATCATCTAGCGGTGCATCAAGGACATAATTCTTCTGTGCAGCAATGAGGATAATCCCCAGATCACGGATCTAATCCGCATCATTGCTACTAACATCTTTCAACTTAATTTTCTCTAGGAACACATATAAAACATACGGAAGCAACAACGCGAGCTATTGATCTACAACATTATTTGCAAAATACTATCAGGACTAAGTTCATGATAAATTAAAGTTCAATTAATCATATTATTTGAGAACTCCCACTTAGATAGACATCCCTCTAATCATCTAAGTGATCACGTGATCCAAATCAACTAAACCATGTCCGATCATCACGTGAGATGGAGTAGTTTTCAATGGTGAACATCACTATGTTGATCATATCTACTATATGATTCAATCTCAACCTTTCGGTCTCCAGTGTTCCGAGGCCATATCTGCATATGCTAGGCTCGTCAAGTTTAACCTGAGTATTCCGCGTGTGCAACTGTTTTGCACCCGTTGTATTTGAACGTAGAGCTTATCACACCCGATCATCACGTGGTGTCTCGACGAAGAACTTTCATAGCGGTGCATACTCGGGAGAACACTTATACCTTGAAATTTAGTGAGAGATCATCTTATAATGCTACCGTCGATCTAAGAAAAATAAGATGCATAAAAGATAAACATCACATGCAATCAAAATATGTGACATGATATGGCCATGATCATCTTGCGCCTTTGATCTCCATCTCCAAAGTACCATCATGATCTCTATTGTCACCGACATGACACCATGATCTCCATCATCTTGATCTCTATCAACGTGTCGTTACATGGTCGTCTCTCCAACTATTGCTCTTGCAACTATTGCTATCACATAGCGATAAAGTAAAGCAATTATTTGGCACTTGCATCTTATGCAATAAAGAGACAACCATAAGGCTTCTGCTAGTTGCCGATAACTTCAACAAAACATGATCATCTTATACAACAACTTATATCTCATCACGTCTTGACCGTATCGCATCACAACATGCCCTGCAAAAACAAGTTAGACGTCCTCTACGGGCTGAGCAAGGACCGTTCTTACCTACGCATCAAAACCACAACAATAGTTCATCAAGATAGTGTTGTTTTAACCTTCTCAAGGACCAGACGTAGCCACACTCGGTTCAACTAAAGTTGGAGAAACTTACACCCGCCAGCCACCTGTGTGCAAAGCACGTCGGTAGAACCAGTCTCGCGTAAGCGTACGCGTAATGTCGGTCCGGACCGCTTCATCCAACAATACCGCCGAACCAAAGTATGACATGCTGGTAAGCAGTATGACTTGTATCACCCACAACTCACTTGTGTTCTACTCATGCATATAACATCTACGCATAAAACCTGGCTCTGATGCGACTGTTGGGGAACGTAGTAATTTCAAAAAAATTCCTACACACACAGGATCATGGTGATGCATGGCAATGAGAGGGGAGAGTGTGTCCACGTACCCTTGTAGACCGAAAGCGGAAGCGTTATGACAACACGGTTGATGTAGTCGTACGTCTTCACGATCCGATTGATCCAAGTACCGAACGCACGGCACCTCCGAGTTCAGCACACGTTCAGCTCGATGACGTCCCGCGGACTCCCATCCAGTAGAGCTTCATGGGAGAGTTCCGCCAGCACGACGGCGTGATGATGGTGATGATGTTGCTACCGACGCAGGGCTTCGCCTAAACACCGCTACGATATGACCGAGGTGGAATATGATGGAGGGGGCACCGCACACGGCTGGGAGAGATCAGCAGATCAACTTGTGTGTCTATGGGGTGCCCCGTGGCCACGTATATAAAGGAGTGGAGGAGGGGAGAGGGCCGGACCCTATGGCGTGCCCTGGAGGAGTCCTACTCCCACCGGGAGTAGGATTCCTTCCCTTCCAAGTAGTAGGAGTAGGAGACAAGGAAGGGGAAGAGGGAAGAGAAGGAAGGAGGGGGCGCCGCCCCTCCCCCTAGTCCAATTCAGATTAGTCACTGGGGGGCGGCGCGTCCTCTCTCTCTCTCTCTCTCTCTCTCTCTCTCTCTCTCTCTCTCTCTCTCTCTCTCTCTCTCCCTAAAGCCCAATAAGGCCCATATACTTCTTCCCCCGTATTCCCGTAACTCCCCGGTACTCCGAAAAATACTCGAACCACTCGGAACCTTTTCGATGTCCGAATATAGTCGTCCAATATATTGATCTTTACGTCTCGACCATTTCGAGACTCTTCGTCATGTCCCCGATCTCATCCGGGACTCCGAACTACCTTCGGTACATCAAATCACATAAACTCATAATACAAATCGTCACCGAACGTTAAGCGTGCGAACCCTACGGGTTCGAGAACTATGTAGACATGACCGAGACATGTCTCCAGTCAATAACCAATAGCGGAACCTGGATGCTCATATTGGCTCCCACATATTCTACGAAGATCTTTATCTGTCAAACCACATAACAACATACGTTGTTCCCTTTGTCATCGGTGTGTTACTTGCCCGAGATTCGATCGTCGGTATCTCAATACCTAGTTCAATCTCGTTACCGGCAAGTCTCTTTACTCGTTCCGTAATACATCATCTCGCAACTAACTCATTACTTACAATGCTTGCAAGGCTTATAGTGATGTGTATTACCGAGTGGGCCCAGAGACACCTCTCCGACAATCGGAGTGACAAATCCTAATCTCGAAATACGCCAACCCAACAAGTACCTTCGGAGACACCGCTAGAGCACCTTTATAATCACCCAGTTACGTTGTGATGTTTGGTAGCACACAAAGTGTTCCTCCGGTAAACGGGAGTTGAATAATCTCATAGTCATAGGAACATGTATAAGTCATGAAGAAAGCAATAGCAACATACTAAACGATCAAGTGCTAAGCTAACGGAATGGGTCAAGTCAATCACATCATTCTCCTAATGATGTGATCCCGTTAATCAAATGACAACTCATGTCTATGGCTAGGAAACTCAACCATCTTTGATCAACGAGCTAGTCAAGTAGAGGCATACTAGTGACACTATGTTTGTCTATGTATTCACACATGTATCAAGTTTCCGGTTAATACAATTCTAGCATGAATAATAAACATTTATCATGAAATAAGGAAATAAATAATAACTTTATTATTGCCTCTAGGGCATGTTTCCTTCAATAGTCAACCACAAACGCGTCGTTTTCTGGGTTATCAACTATAGAACAATGAAATATGTGCTTGAAAAACATGACGGCTGGCATGGTGCCATGGTATGGCCTCACCGTGCCCTAGTTAAAAGCTGAGAAGGTTTGATTTATTTCGTCATGCACGCCCTTCATAAATCAAACCATCATCGAGGAAGTTCAATGAGTTCGAGAGGGAAATCACCAAGATTGAAGGGGAATCCAAATTTCCGTCCTAGTTTGTCATTCAGTTTTTTCCAACGATCAACATACCGCCTCAAATGCAACGAGTTCAAATTTGACATTTTTCCGAACTCATTTACCATATTTAGGGGATTATGTGCATTTTCTAGGTATTAATTATGCACATAATTCAAATTAGAACAATCGGTGCATGAAAAGGTGCACAAGAACGGTCTGGAAAACCATGCTCGTGCTATTTAGTACATTCTAAGGCCTTTTACAAGGAATGGGCAGATATTTCAAGGAAATGTGTGGCAATAGTCAACCATAAACGTGTCGTTTACTGGGTTAACAACTATACAAAAATGAAATACATGCTTGGAAAAACAGACGCCTGGTGTGGTGCCATGGTATGACCTCACTGTGCCCTGATAAAAGTGTCGTCATGAATGCCTTTCATAAAATGAACCATCACCGAGGAAGTTTCATGGTTTCGAGGGGGAAATCACCAAGATTGAAGGGGGATCCAAATTTCCTTTGTCCTTTGTCCACAAGTTTTTTTCTGTGATGAACATACAACCTGCAAATCACCGTGTTCAAATTTGGCACTTTTCCGGGTTCATTTGCCATATTTAGGGGATTATATGCATTTCCTAGGCATTAATGCACATAATTCAAGTTCAAACAATTGGTGCATGAAAGGGTCCACAAGAACGGCCTGGAAAACCATGCTCGTGCCATCTAGTAAATTCTCATGCCTTTTACAAGGAATAATGGATAGATATTTCGATGAAATGTGTGGCAATAGTCAACCACAAATGTTTGTTTGTTGGGTTTTCAACTATACAAAAAATGAAATAAATGCTTAAAAAACATGACGCCTGGCATGGTGCCATGGTATGACCTCACCATGCCCTGGTAAAAATTTGAGAAGGTTTGGCTTATGTCGTCATGCACGCCCTTCATAAATCGAACCATCACCGAGGAAGTTCCATGCTTTCGAGAGGGAAAATCCCCAAGATTGAAGGGGAATCCAAATTTCCGTCCTAGTTTGTCATTCAGTTTTTTTTCAACGATCAACATACCGCCTCAAATGCAACATGTTCAAATTTGACATTTTACCGGGCTCATTTACCATATTTAGGGGATTATGTGCATTTTCTAGGCATTAAAGGACATAATTCAAATTCGAACAATCGGTGATGAAAAGGTGCACAAGAACGGTCTGGAAAACCATGCTCGTGTTATTTAGTACATTCATGCCTTTTATAAGGAATGGGCAGATATTTCAAGGAAATGTGTGGCAATAGTCAACCATAAACGCGTCATTTACTCGGTTAACAACTATACAAAAAATGAAACACATGGTTGGAAAACATGACGCCTGGCGTGGTGCCATGGTATGGCCTCACCATGCCCTGGTAAAAATTGGAGAATGTTTTCCTTATATCGTGATGCGTGCCTTTCATAAATCGAACCATCACCGAGGATGTTTCATGGTTTCGAGGGGGAAATCACCAAGATTGAAGGGGGATCCAAATTTCCTTTGTCCTTTGTCCACGAGTTTTTTTCTACGATGAACATACAACCTGCAAATCACCGTGTTCAAATTTGGCACTTTTCCGGGTTCATTTGCCATATTTAGGGGATTATGTGCATTTCCTACATTAATGCGCATAATTCAAGTTCAAACAATCGATGCATGAAAGGTTCCACAAGAACGGCCTAGAAAACCATGCTCGTGCCATTTCGTAAATTCTCATGCCTTTTACAAGGAATGGACAGATATTTCGATGAAATGTGTGGCAATAGTCAACCACAAATGTTTGCTTGTTGGGTTTTCAACTATAGAAAAAATGAAATAAATGCTTAAAGAACATGACGCCTGGCATGGTGCCATGATATGACCTCACCATGCCCTGGTAAAAATTTGAGAAGGTTTGGCTTATGTCGTCATGCACGCCCTTCATAAATCGAACCATCACCGAGGAAGTTCCATGCTTTCGAGAGGGAAATCCCCAAGACTGAAGGGGGATCCAAATTTTCTTTGTTCTTTGCCCTGGAGTTTTTTTCTACGACGAACATACACCCAGCAAATCACCGTGTTCAAATTTGGCATTTTTCCGGGATCATTTACCATATTTAGGGGATTATGTGCATTTTCTAGGCATTTAGCGCATATAAATCCAATCCATCTATAGGTGCACGGGTGTGATGTGAGGGACGTGGATTGTCGTTCGATCGCGGCGCATCCAACGGTGCACACGCGCGATCCACGTGGCTGGGGTTCCGACCAATCATAACGCAACACACTGCGCACACTGTTTCCGGAAGCGACGGAGATGAACCGTGTGCGATAATGAACGAGCAAAATTGTAAGGGAAGCCAAATTTCTGTTGGCGTTTGTCGTTGAGCTCTTGAATACCACCGCACTGTATGGCTGCCCGGCCTCTCCGGCCCAGAGCTCTCTCCAGGCGTCGTCCATGGCACCACGGCGCACAGTAACTGGCAAGGAAGCGATGGCATCCCGCCGCGCCGCGTTCCTCGCCGCCCGTGACCGCACACATGGTAAGGAAGCGATGGCATCTCACCGCGCCGAGTTCATCGCCGCCAGCGGCCAGACAGTTACATGGGTAGATTTTGAGGCTGCCATGGCTGAATGGGTGGTGGATCTAGAGGCGGCCAAAGCCGCACAGAAGGAGCAGAAAAGGCAGAAAGTAGTCAATAAAAGAGAGTCTCGCCGCCGCAAGATAAAAGAGGCCGCACACCGTGGTGAGGACAGCTTGTCGGAGATCGAAGCACGGTGGGTTGCCGCCTACAAGGCCGGGAAGGAGAACGTCGGCGTCTCACTAGCATGCCCTGATGGCAGCATGTGAGAAGTAGTTTAAGTTTCTAGTATTAGAGCAAATTACCAGTAGTACTTTAAGTTTGTAGTATTAACGTACAATGTCGGTAAGATCATCCTTTGAGGGCTTTGAGCGTTGATTAGCATGTGTGCCCGTGTGTGTTTTTTTGCGTTAATCATTAGAAGATCACAAAACACACGGTTTCTATGCCGTACTCGTCTGCGTTTTTTTGCGTTAATGACCCATAAGTCAGTTACATGTGCGATATTTCCTAATAAACCAGGCGTACCATTGACCGAAAAAAATCAAGTACAAGTGTACATTTTTTGGAGACGGGATCTGCCAACTTTCTTTTTTCTCGCACACGAGTATTTTACGTGCTTCGTCCGCGTTGCGTGTTTCCCCCGCCCAAGTTTCAAGTTTCGCACCGAAATTTTCATTAGGCACGTGATTTCAAAATTTATTCCTCCAACCACATCCCCTTCCCCTCAGTATCCCCCTCCCTCGCGCCTCCCCCTACCGGCATCTCAAACCGCCGCCGCCGCAACCATAGCTTCAACCACATCTACATTCTACTCCCCCCCCCCCCCGCCAGGAACTGATGGCGGTCCATGGCGCGATGGCCGCTGTGCGTGTTGACCCGGAGGAACACCTCACCTCCGCCGCCGCTGCCGACATGGTGCAGGCTCTGGCCTAGATGAAGTCCCCCAGCGACTACCCCCCAGGACTTAACAGGTAAGATCTAACCAGCTAAATCTTACCAATACCACTTGCAATGGCTATGATTTGTACGATTGATGTATTAAGCATGTTCGTGCCTTGTTTATTTCAAGATCTTGCACCTTGTGTGATGTTCAAATATTCGTGTCCAGCTCAATTTAACCAATACCAACAACAAACTTACAATACATGACTCAGAATATCACTAGAGATGCTGCCCATTTGCTATTTTTAGTGGATGCTAACCCTGTTGTACTTAACATGCCTGTCCATGTACTTACGCAGGGTCATAACGGCCGATGCTTTTGTTTGCCGTCGAGGTGAGCCGCATCCCATGTCTTACAGTATTTCACATAATTTGTGCAACTACAGTTTAACTTCTACCATTTACAGGTTACCTATAGGTACACATGTCAGTGGCACTGATCCATGCTTCGACCCGGAGGAACAGCTCACCTCCGCCGTCGCTGACTTTGGGCGAGCTCTGGCCAAGATGAAGTGCCCCAGTAACTACCTCTCAGGACTTACCAAGTATGTGCTCACCAGTTCAATCTTACCAATACCAGTTGCAATTAATGGCTATGTTCTGTACGGTCGATGTATTAAGCATGTTCTACTACACATGCCTAACACGTTTTTGCTAATTTCCCTACCTTTTTATAGAAATCTTGGCCATTCTCTGCTCTGGCAGCACCTGCCTTGTGATGTTTAACTATGCCAATAGCATTTTAATCAGTATCGGTTTCAATGTCTATTTAGCCTGCTGCAATTAACAGTTGAATCCATTTTTAAACAGTTGTATTTCAATGGCTACAAACTTACAAAATATGACTTAGGATGTTGTTAAGCGTGTTGCAATTAACATTTTGTATCCATTTTTTAATCTGTCCATTTGCTACCATGCTACTCTCCGCAATGAAGATATACTAGAGATGCTGCCTCATTTGCTATTTTTGGTGGATGCTAACCCTGTTGTACTTAACAAGCTTGTCCATGTACTTACGCAAGGTCATAACAGCCGATGCTATTGTTTGCCGTCGAGGTTAGCTGCATCCCATGTCTTACAGTATTTCACATCATTTGTGCAATTGCAGTTTAACTTCTACCATTTACTGGTTGCCTGTAGGTACACATGTCAGTGGCACTGATCCACACTTCGACCTGGAGGAACAGCTCGCCTCCGCCGCCGCTAACTTTGGGCAAGCCTGGCCAAGATGAAGTGCCCCAGCAACTACCTCTCAGGACTTACCAAGTATGTACCCACCAATTCAATCTTACCAATACCAGTTGCAATTAATGGCTATGTTTTGTACTGTCGATGTATTAAGCATGTTGTAGTAAACATGCCTAACACGTTTGAGCTATTTTCCCTACATTTTTATAGGCAACTGGGCCATTATCTGCTCTGGCAGCACCTGCCCTATGATGTTTAACTCTGCCAATTGCATTTTTATCAGTACCGGTTTCAATGGCCATTAAGCTTGTTGCAATTAATAGTTGTATCCATTTTTAAAGAGTTGTATTTCAATGGCTACAAACTTACAAAACATGAATTAGGATGTTGTTAAGCCTGTTGCAATTAACAGTTGTATCCATTTTTTAATCCATCCCTTTGCTTCCGTGCTACTCTTTCGAAATGAAGATATCACTACAGATGCTTCCGTTTTATTACCATTTGCTATTTTTGGTGGATGTTAACCCTGTTGTAGTTAACATTGGCTTTCCATGTACTTACACAGGGCTACAATGGGCGATGTTGTTGTTTGCTGTCGAGGTTAGCTGCATCCCATGTCTTATACACCATATGTTCCTAAATATAAGTATTTTTAGAGATTCCAATATAGACTACATAAGGAGAAAAATGAGTGAATCTAGATTCTAATCTAAACTATATCTATAATTCTATATACATCCATATGTAGTTCATATTGAAATCTCAAAGAAAAAATACTTGTACTTAGGAACATAGGTAGCTGTATTTTACATCATTTGTGCAATCGCAGTTTAGCTTCTAACATTTACTGGCTTCTTGTAGGTACATATATGAGCGGTACTGATCCACGCTTCGATCCCTTTTGTGTATGGGGCAATAAGATATTCATGAACAAGCATCAAGTGAGGAAACTAAAAAAGATTGTTAGGCAAAAGAAACGGGTGATTGGAATTAAGCTCTTTATTTACACTTTGTCGAAAACAACAGTGAACTTTAGGATGGCAAGTAATGTGTTGCCTTTTCCCCCTTCCCACAACAAGTTGCTCTTTTAGACCTTAATATCTGATATTTTTCTCATTTCAGTGGTTTCCGAAGCTATTTACTGATGATTACCTTGCAAACTACATGACCAGAGTGGAGGCAACTAAGGTTAAAGTACATAATTCATGCTACCATGATAATGCTCTAGAAGTCTTCCTGAAGGCGGTGAAAGATGGATGGGCGATCGTCACAAGGGGTTGGAAAAAAGTGGTTCGTGCCTATGGCATGCAGGAAGGCACATTATCGGCATTCCGCTTCTTCAACACTGTCGGTAGTCAAAATGATTTACACTTGTCTCTTCACCTTTACCGCCTTTAAATAATGTGGTTCATCATAGTTAATTGCTGCCTAATCCTGTAATTACTGAACATATTGTACTGGCAATTTTATTTATGGATTCGTTGTTAAACCATTGTACTGAGAATTTGAATTGCACGTTTCATATTTCAAAATTTCCAATTAGAATAATAAATTATAGGCAAAAATAAAAGAACAGACGGTCATGGAACTTTGCAAACGGTTCTGACAGTAAAAGAGCTTGTGATGAATAGCCCAATGCCACACAGTTTTCTACATCAAATCATGTGTGATGTAGTTAATGAAAGCAAACAGTTAACCAAGGCAGAGCGTGTGTGATAGTTACACCTTTCACACACGAGCGTATACATAAAACTGTGTGAGATGTAAATCTGAACGAAAATGTTTTCCCTGGATTGACTGTGTGGGATGTACATAAGAACGGAAATGTATTCCTTAGATTGACTGTGTGTGATATACATACGAAAGGTAGTGTTTTTCTGGGATTCACCGTGTGGGATATACATACCTACGGAAATGATTTTCTTGGATTACCGTGTGGTATGTACATACTTACGGAAATGATTGGGTTTCGATGCCTCGCCCGATCGCACACGGCTGACACTGGTCCCGTGGAGGGCCTATCCTCGATGATTTTCGGGTGGTGTGGGAAGGACACCCTATCGCACACACTCACTTGGCGACGGTTCCAAATGCCGTCGCGGGAAGTGGTTAAAAACCATTTGTTTAGGACCGACGTGTACCACTAACTGTTCAACCAGCCCTTCACTGGGTCCTGTTCATCCAGCGGCAACGACCTCTACTACCATGGGGTCCTGTTCATCCAACCCCCACCGGGAACTGTTCATCCAACCCCCAACAACACTCACTATTCATCAAGAGGCAGCAGGTTCAATCATCTTTAGTTAGCAGCAGTAGCAAAGGAAGCGCTCTATCGGGTTCAGTTAACAGCCAGGGATCGATCGATCGCTCGGATTCAGTAACGCGTAGCCAGTGCAATCGCTCGGGTTCAGTAGGCGAATGCCTCGCTCGGGTTCAGTTAGGGCCCAACGCCTCGCACCCACGCACGTACGTGTGCGAGAGAAACCCGCAATCCTTCCGTGCATCGCTCGTCCCCGACCACCCACCGCAAGTCCCCGATATTTTCCTCGCCCTCGCTTCTACCACGGTTTTTGACGGCCCAAAGAATGTCATGCGGCTGCGTCTCCGGCCCGCCCAGGATGAAAAGCCCATTTTCTGTCATGACTTTTTGTCATAGAAGTATGAGCCCACCACATCTATGATGATATCGGGTTTTGTCACAATTATCATCATAGAAGTCTCATAAGCATGACAGAAAAAATTCTTTCGGCCCAAAATGTCACGGATGTGTCTTTTTTTAATAGTGATCGGCGCCAGCGAGACGAGGTTTGCCCTAAGCCCTAACACATCAGTTCCACCGAGTTTTTCCCGTCGATCCCACCAAGATTCCTAACGTTCATATTTTTTGAACAAATCGGTGCCACCGAGTTTTCTGTTCGGTGCCACCGATATGGGTCAAAAGTGTGTAACGGTTGGTTTTTGTGTGGAGGCTATATATACCCCTCCACCACCACCACCACCCCTCTTCTCATAAGAGAGAGCCATCAGAACATGCCTACACTTCCACCATTCATTTTCTGAGAGAGAACCACATACTCATGTGTTGAGGTGAAGAGATTCCATTCCTACCATTTGAACCTTGATTTCTAGCCTTCCCTAAGTTGCTTTCCACTCAAATCCTTCTTCCACCATAGCCAAATCTGTGAGAGACAGTTGTGTGTTGGGAAGACTATTATTTGAAGCACAAGAGCAAGGAGTTCATCATCAACACACCATCTATTACCTTTTGGAGAGTGGTGTCTCCTAGATTGGTTAGGTGTCGCTTGGGAGCCTCCGACATGATGTGGAGTTGAACCAAGAAGTTTGTAAGGGCAAGGAGATCGCCTACTTCGTGAAGATCTAGCCGAGTGAGGCAAGTCCTTCATGGGCGATGGCCATGGTGGGATAGACAAGGTTGCTTCTTCGCGGACACTTCATGGGTGGAGCCCTCCGTGGACTTGTACAACCATTGCCCTTTGTGGGTTGAAGTCTCCATCAACGTGGATGTACGATAGCACCACCTATCAAAACCACACCAAAAATCTTCATGTCTCCATTGCGTTTGCCTTCTCCAAACCCTTCCCTTTACCTTCATATGCAATGTTTTTACATTCCGCTGCTATACTCTTAGAATTGCATGTGTAGGTTGATTGCTTGACTTGTCATAATTGCTAAAATCTGCCCACAACTAAAATTGGGAAAAGGAAAGATTTGTATTTGGTCAAGTAGTCTAATCACCCCCCCCCCCCTCTAGACATACTTTCGATCCTACACCATCTATGCATAAGAGAGAGTCGCTTACAGAACATTTATTTATCGTAGGGACATGTTGCACGCTCTTCAGGCACGCGGTCTTTCCTAAAGTAAAGCTCAGATCGACCATACCAACACCATGAATAAAATCATTGTCATGCTTCCCATCAGAACGAATGTAGTCCTTGCGACCTGATGAGAAGAAAACATTGAGAAATCAACACACACACACACACACACGTATATTATTACCTGTGTCAATCCACCAACCAAGAGAATGACATACGGAAAGAACAGTAGGAAATCTAGCATACCTGACATCTTTCATCGCAATATCACCAATAAAAGCATTAGTATTCTTGTCGTTGTTTTGAGGCTAACACATGTCATAGCGGTTTTCGCAATCGGGAGCCCATTGTCCTTCCTTACCACGGACATGGCATTTCATTTCTTCTTAAAGGTCTCCTTATTTTTTTCTCATAAAAGGTCTCCTTGTTCTTATTGAAGTTGGCAGACTTGAGGCATTGCTCTTGCCTTCAAATTTTCTTTACCCTAATAGTTGTTCTTGTTCTTGAATTTGTCGGATTGAAAATTCTTCTTGTGTACCAAGTTGGCACTAGAGCTCCCCTCATGAAAGCGAGCACGTCTGTCTTTCACCCTCGCCTTCTCTTCCAAATAAAGAGTGCAATGAGATTAACAATAGAAAATCATGTCTCTTGGTTTTAGAAAAGTGACAAAAAAATCACCACACAGGAGGAAGCTTGGCAATGGTGCGTTCATCAATAAACTCGTCTAGCAACTCACAGTTAAAGTGCTCAAGTGACTTAGCGAGTGATTGTATCTCATGAGCCTGCTCAACCACAGAGTGGTCATCAGTCATCTTTTAGTCATGATTCGTTCCATGACATATAATTCCCTACATGCGTCCGAGAGACCCCAATTTTGGCCTTGAGCACATTCCACATATCTTTGCCGACCATAATGGTCATGAAGGGATTAACAATCTTGACGCCAAGAGCACTCAAAACAACAGCTCGAAAGAGAATGTATGTAAAGTTTGCTCATGTTTAGGAGTAACAGGCCCCACTGGCTTGCCCTTGGAGGCATGAAAAAAAATTATAGTGGTAAGCCAAACAACTACCCTTTGATGGCATCTCTTGTAATTCACACCCTCAATCACGGGAGGCTTGAGAGTCGCATGAAAAGAAATTGGAGAAAAATTCCTACATCCATCAGGTTTTTGGTTTGATGAATATTTGAACAATTTTCCATTAAGATTAATCCAAAAAGTTGGTAGATAAAACTTGATATTCATATCTATTGCTACTGCCAATATTTCAAACATGATCACTAACAAAAGGGGCGGGAACACATACGGTGCGGTGGAAGAAGAGTCGGGCACATTAGTCGCCATGTCGCTGAATGGATCGGCGGCGGCAGGGAAGTAGTCATGATGGGGGAGAAGTCATGTGTTGGCACGATGGAGAAGAATCCAACAATCGCGCGAGAGCGCTCCCTAAAAACATGATAGCACGTCTCCCGCACAGGATCACATGAGGCGAGATTTTGGAGGCTCATTGTCTCACTTGGCGGTGCACACCAAGAAGCTAGATGGGAAAGTTGTAAACGAAACAAAGCTCTGGAACGAGGCAAAATGCATAGGAGCCGAGGTGAAATCGTCTACGAAAGAGAAACAACCTCTAATAGACAGGAAATGAAACTGAAGGGACTAACAAGGAGACAAGCAACCCAATAATTGTTAGTGCAAAATATGTTTCGACTTTATATGTCGGTCCAACACATCCTCCATAATTAGGATAGGACTAAACTTTTCACACACCCTTGTCATGTATGAATAGGACATATGGACCTCAGGATTTTTCTAGGAATTACCGGAAATATTAAATAGGCTAGAGCTCAATAATTACAACAACAGTACCACGTTAATTGTCCATAGACATATTTGTTAGATCACTAAACAATCTTTTCTATCAGATAGAATGAATGCAGGGCTCCTCTATTGTGTATTACGGTAGAAGAAATGATTGAGAAATCATCTTGCTTTGTTTGCACCGCTTCTTCACCGCGACACCACATCCAGTCAAGCTTTGTCGCAACCCGTATCATGATGTATTTCATGCTCCCACTTCCTGATACCTTTAGTACTTTTTTTGACGTGTCAACGGCGGGTTTACGCCTGCCTGAAGCATATATTACCAAAACATTGTAACCATTACAAAGAAGAGATCATAGTTTCATTGTTGGGGCAACGGCTTGACCAGAGCACGAGGTCGGCAGCAGCGGACCGAGCGATGATGTGGATTCCTTGGGTTTCATTCGGAAAACCTTGGTGTTTGTGCGTTTCCAAATATTCCAGAGGATCCCAAAATAACCGAGGATCTGATTTTATTTGTCAGTGCTCACAAACGAAAGACGCTTCAAAAGAAACATTGCTTCCTCAGATACTGTAGCGAGCAGGAGAGTATTGGCCATCTTTTGTTCCACTGCCGATCACTCAAACCCCTCTGGGACGAGCTGGATAGTGTACATGATACCTTTAGTACTGTAGAACGGATTTGCTTATTCTCACTTAGCCTCGTGTAAAACGGCTTTCAAAAACGTCTTATATTGTGGGACGGGGGGTATGTCATTAGACTTTTACGCGAGTAGACATTTTCTAGCTGACCACCACCCTAGAAGCCTTTTCTAGCAGAGCTCTGCACTCCAAATGCATGTCTTTGTTCGAAAAACAAGGGTAACAATGAAACGCTTCAAAGGAAGAGGAGGGATATTGCCTAAGAGTTTTGTGGACCACACAAACCTCAAGGAAACCCGAGTCAAATTTCCTCCTCCGTTGGGTCGACGGACGGTTGCCCTGCTCACATCCGCCCTACATCCATGCGCAACCATGGAAACCCTCCTGCCACCTTGGTTATTTAAGCGCAGTAGGTGGTATGCAGAAACCGGTGAGTTTCTTTGCCCTCCTCTCTGCATTCACCCCCAGGCCATTCAGCCTCCGCCGAGGCAGAACATTCACCGGAGGTAGAGGGGAAACGCGCAACAGCCATGGCCTCGCTCCGCATCCTTTCAGTGATCGCTGTGGTCGCCATCTTTGCCCTCGCCGGCATCGCCGTCGCCAATGACCTCCCCGACTACATTGTTCAGGGACGGGTCTACTGCGACACGTGCCGTGCCGGGTTCGAGACAAATGCCACCGAGTACATCAAGGGTAAGCAAGGCATATCTGACCCATACTATTACTACACATCTCTGAACCTGTGAACAGCTGAAACCGGACATGCTGCACTCAGTGGTACTTAATTTGTTGATGGACTGCAGGTGCCAAGGTGAGGCTGGAGTGCAAGCGCTTCGGCACTGAGAAAGTTGAGCGCTCGATCGACGGCGTAACCGACGAGACTGGCACTTACAAAATCGAGCTCAAGGACAGCCATCCGGAGGATATCTGCGAGATGGTTCTTGTCCAGAGCCCCCTCCCAAACTGCAACGAGATTCAGGAACTCAGGGACCGCGCCGAGATAGTCCTCAGCAGGAACGTTGGCATCAGCGACAACATCCGCATGGCCAACCCGCTCGGCTACCTCAAGGACAAGCCGCTGCCCGTCTGCCCTGACCTGCTCAAGACGTTCAACCTTACTACTGATGATGATCACTGAGCAGAGCAGGCAGACAGCCAACATGGTACCACTGGAGAGGCTGCTGCACCACACCACACCAATAAATCTGTTATCTGGCATGCAAATAGCATGGTTGTATCAGCAGAGTACAGCATCAATGCATAGCTGTCTCTAATGCTACTTACAGCCTTGTGATGTACCAGATCTTGCCATCGATTCTTCTTCTGCAAGCTGTAACAAATCTTGTCAACAAAAGTCACCATCCACCTAACCTGATAATAACAATGCCATTTCATTTCTTTCTAAATTACCAACTTCAGAAATCGCTCATGTTAGATAACGCCTTGGGTGTAATTTACACCCGTGGCACTGTGTTTCTATTACATCACATAAGAGGAAGTATGAACTATTTCTATGGGGCTTATGTGGCAAAGAGGATGGGAAGCTCTTGACTCTTCCCTACCACGGTTTCAGATCTCCAACAGGTCCAGCAGTCCAGTTGAGATGCTTCTCGCCGGGTGGCAAGTATACACCCTCAGGGTGTGGGAGCTTACGAGCAAGGCCATTCAAGATCTGGTGGAATGCATCTCGTGGTTGGGCTGGCTGTGGGAACAACATGGCCTGCTTCATTGATGGATTTGCGAGCAATCTTTGCTTTCTTAGAATATCCTCGATGGGCATTGATGTCAGGATTGTGTCCAACTTTGGGACATCCTTCTCCTCCACAAAAATACCAATTTCTTCCCATGGGATAGCATCAGCAAATGGCAGCACAATATCGTCAGCTATGATGACTGGAATGCAGCCAAAGACCACAGCCTCAACCAACCTAGGGCTCCATGGTGCCCAGCCCAATGGGCACAGGCAGAAGACCGCACGCTGCATGTCTTCATAGTAAGTGGCAGGGTGGTCGGTGGAAATGTCAAACAGAGGATTGTTCTTGAAGTTCTCCCACAGGGAAGCCCGCGCACCTCTGTACAACAACACCACTGAAGTGAGTAAATAAATGGAACCAGACCATGAGGAAGAGTTCAGATTGGTCAAATTTTAGAAGCATTGATACCTTGCATAGTAACCACCCTCAGGGTCATTTCCGGTGTCATAGAACAGACCCCTAAAGTAAACGAAGATTGACCGTGGTGTGTCCGGGGGAATAAGGTGAGCCTGCATTTTCTGAGGAGGAGCAAAGGGTGGAATGATGATAGACCCCTCCTTCAGGCAAACATGATTCTCCTGTCCAAAAGTTTGCACCAATGTAGCACGTCGCAGCAATGGGAGAATGCCACGTTCAATAGCTTTTTCTTCCTGCAAATACCAGCGTAACTATTACACAGAGAACTTTTGAGCAAAACGCAAAATAAAGGAAGATATATTCCTAATTACTACCTTTGTAAACAAATATAAGACGACCTTTGCAGACGTCTTATATTTGTTTACAGAGGGAGTATGACCTACTGACCTCCTTTAGTTACAAGTTGTACTAGAAGAAATAACAAAGTCAGGCATAAGGAAACCCTTAGTGAATATGTGGGTCCGAGGGACTAGTGAATTCACCTGATAATGGAAACAAGCTCCAAAATCATGTGGGACAACAAAGAAGTGATCTGCGCCATCAGTTCGGTTCCAAAAGGGCCACTTATTCGAAATATACTGGATCGAACTCCTCATCACCCGTGGTGACTTGAATGGCAAGGGAAGACCAGCAAGAGTTAGGTCACATGTAGTATAAACTGGTGTGTAGAACCAATCAGCCTCTTTGGGTTTGAGTGTCCGCACAGCACTTGAGAGCAAGAAACGATGCATGAATATTTCCGCAGCAAACATGTGATTGAGGCACCGGGGATCCTTGGTGACCATCTTCTTGTTATACTTTCTTGGCAAGTCATATATGAAAACCTTTAACTTTCCCACAGGATTGTCTTCTAGCACATCACCAGCACTTCCTACAAGTTAAATAATCGCAAATTCAGCAAACAGATGAGCGAATTATCTGAACAAAATTTGAAGTAATTAGGTTGTGCAACAGCAAAGCATACGACTATCTCTATCAAAAATTGTGAGATTATATCAAGTTTATTTAAACTACTTGAGAATGGTAAACTGAACCTTTGTGATTATAATTGATCAATTCTATCTCAACCAAATATATTTGTGTACAGACGCATAAACATAATCTTGGCACAATATCCAACACGAAAGGCAGAAAAAAAAAGGCGTATCAACTGAACGGAGGAACTGAACCAGAACCAATCTGGACTCAGCGGCCCTCAAAAGATGACCTAGTCCACAACTCGAAAAACAGCAGGAGAACCAATCATCTCCACAGATCAGAACCAAATTAACAATCATACTAACTCGCAGTTTAAAGCGTGTCAACAGGTGGAACAGGAGCGAAGAAATCCTAGTTTCTGAAAACATCAAACTTTTGAGAAGGAAGAAACAAAAAAGGAAGAGATTTGGAGATATGGCCGGACCTGAGATGCGCTCGCTGTGCTGCTGAACGGCGTGGTCGGCCTCGCCGGACTCCGTAGCGGCCGCGGCGGCCGACGGCGTCAGGACGGACGAGAGGGCCACTGCCGCCAGGAGCAGGGCCACGGGGAGCCATACCGCCTTCGATCCCATCGTGGACGGCACCGCCCTGCCGAGTCTCCGGCACCCAGAGCCGAGTTTAATTAACTATGAGATTGGATTTGGGAATTCGATAAAGGGAGCAGATTGGGTAGCAGAGCGAAGCAAGGAAGGAGGTCAAGAAGATTTTGTTAGGACAAATGGAGATCGGAAGTACTTCGCGGACGACGTTTCGCTGAACGACACATGCACGACAGCTAATCCCACCGCATGCTGCTGTCTAGACTAGCAAATGGATGGTGCGATGGGCATGTCGTGCATGTTTTGGCTGGACTAGTGTCTTCCGTGTAGCAGTGCTCAATGGAGATTTCGTCCGTGTAGCAGTGCTCAATGGAGATTGGAGAGAGGAGAGAGAATGGCTCGAGTCTTCCCAGATAAAAAGTCTGCAGTAAGCGTACAAAACCACTTTCCTTGACCAGTTATCTCTACTATCTAAAAGAAACGGAACGTTCTGTTTCCCCTCTTACGTCGCTCGCGATGACGATCTTAAATCCGCCTTCCCTCGTCGCGCTTCGTTCGGTTGTCTGTGTGGTCAGCGTCGCGAGGCCGAAGGCCGAGACAAAGGCCCGTGCTTCTCTCGCCTCGCCGACCGCTTCTTCCCACGATCCAATCGATTTGACACCATCGCTCCCATCTTAGCCATGGGCTGCCTCGCATCCTAAGCACGGTGACCACATACCCATCTCTTCTCTCTTGATGCCGCCCGTCAGCACCTCTCTCCGCCCGGTGGGCGTCGGTGAGGCTCTCCCCCTCTCTTTGTAATGATGGGATTGGGAGCGATCTTGGTGGTCGTGGATCTGCGGTATGTGGCGACATGGTGGCGGCGAGAGACTAACACGCGTGCTCCCCAGTCGAGCCGCTCGCCTCCAAGATGTGCCCTAGATGAGGTCATGGGCCCGTCTTCGTCTTTGCCATCGGTGGCTGAGCGAGGATGCCTTCCTACTCCTTTCCTCTGTACCTAGCTCGCCTCCCTCGCGAGAACCTACCTCGACAAGTCTTTGGTGTCCTTTGCTCGTGCGTGAGGCGTAAGCGGGGTGGAGGGCGTCGCGAGGAGGCGCAGACGGCGAGAGTGGGCGCTAAGCGGCGGCGGAGACTCCACGTCTGCTGTCGAGCGGCGTCTTTGGATCTGCGAAGAAGAGCGATGATGGCGGGTTAACGAAGAAAAGAAGAAGCGAGAGAGGAAGAGAGGAAGGAGGAAGCGGCGGGTGGCGCGTTGATCCGTGAGGCTTCATCGAAGCGGTGAGTGCGAGAATGCAAAGGAATAGGGGAAGGCCCTTGAAGCAGCCTTTGCTTTAACTCAATTGCAATTGGCTTGACTTGCATATCTTGGTGAAAGCGAGATGCAGATGGAGTAAAACGAAACCACAAAGAGGATTATCGCGTCGCATCCATCCCGTCCTGCGCCCATTTGCTGTTGGAGCAATGCCTCGGCCACATCATATGCTTCGGCGAAGCGGCCTCGCTGCAAACCTCCGCTTGCATTCGTCCCACGCGAAGCGAGGGCGACGGGACGGTCGATGATCTTGTCGTAGCTGCTCCGCATGGAGGTGAGGGAGGTGGTGGTGGCGGTCTGACGTCCGTGTTGGTGGTGGCGGCGGCGGCGGCATGACGAGGCTCCCTGCGCCGTGCCCTGCTCATGGCCAAGTGAAAAAAGAAAGAAGCTGGGAGGAAGAGAGGAAGAAGGAGAGAGAGAGGATCTGGAGGCGGTGGAGTTCGGTGGTGCGGCGTCTTGTGAGGCGAGAAGAATAAGAAAGGAGAGGATCGGGAGGCGCTGGAGTTCCGGTGGCGGCGTCGTGGGGGCGCGGGAGAGGTGGTGGATCGGTGGCGTGTGGTGGAAGGAGGCGCTCGGGAGGCTCGGGAGATTTGGGCTGCGGGGAGAGGCGTTGAAGCGGCGGTGGCCGTTGAAGAGTGGGAGTGATGTGCATTGTCCCTCGCTAGACAGAGAGGGAGTGAGAAGAAGGCGTTGGGAAGAGAGAGACAGAGGATGATTAGGGAGGGGGATGAGAAGATAAGTTTTTTTTAGCATGATGAGAAGATAAGGTTGGAGGAATAGACAGCGATGGGTGCGGCCAAACGATACGCGTCACGGGCGTGATACAGTTGATGGAATCGCGTTGTCATCTACAGCTAATATGCATGCACGCGTCCCTCCTGGGCTTTTCTCGCCGTGCATGCATTTGTTTGCTTATGCGAATTTACATGCACACAGTTGCCGGGTTTGGTTCAACTTTTTTCATTTATAAGTTGGATTTGCATATGTTTGTGTTATCATTTTTTTGCTTTCTAAATTGCTTGGAGGAAAAACGTGATGCTCATCATGAAAACAACACATATATTCTGATGTTTATCTCTAGCGTAATCAAATTTATTTATAAGTAGCTATAAACAATCTATTTATGATGCAAATTTATATCAACTTTTTAATCAACAACATATTCATATAATATACAAAACTCTCATGCATGCAAGCAATTTGGATGGCAATCTCATGGATGCCAAGGAATGAAGATGGAAAAAAGATAAAGAGCGGTATGTACCGATGACCAATAAAGAAAAGCTGAAAAAACTGAAAAAACATCTGAAGACTATCAACCTAATAAAACAATAAAAGATTTGACCCAGTTGCAAAAAATGTTAGAAGAAATATGCAAACATGGAGCCAACACAAAAGTAAAAAAAAGTGTGCATGAAAAAGGGAGAAACGCAAATATGCAAGCAGGAAAAGAAGATAGAATAGAGCAAATTACAGCTAGCCGTGAATTGAGGCGCAACACACTAACAAAGATTCAATTGCGATGAAGAATCCTGCTTATATCGCGACAGAACACGAAGTCAGTACATCTATATGAGAAGGACTTCGCGGCTAGCGCACACACACCATGGTTGGGCGCTAGGCGAAGTGTACAACATTTTTATTGTGTGATATCAGTAACTCAACATGAGTGTTGCGTGTATGGAGTGTTTAGATATGCGGTGTCACTATATATTGACACTCTAATCTATAATATCATCTTGAAGTCTGGCAAAAAACATCATATATGCCCTTACTTCAAAATATTTGAATTAGTAATTGAACTCTTGAAAAATGTGCTTCAAAGTCGAGAAAAATGCACTTCGTGAAAGTCATCAGGGCACCCCTCTCTATCTCCAACCACTGCCCCTCCATCCCGTAGCAACGCACGGGCATGTTTCCTAGTGAAGTAAAAGATGGGGCTTAATTAGAGGTACCGAACTGATGGCGCAGATCACTGTGTTATCTGACCTCCGAAAAAAACATTGTTGTCTGTTTGGTTGAAAATCATTGTTGTTATTAATGCTGCATTCACTTTTTTTAGGAAGTCATGATGGCTTACTTATCTAGTGCCATATAAGGAGAGGGCCCAAAAGCGCTGGCACTGGATAATAAGGGTAGTCATAATACTCCATCATAAGAGCAATTTCTGAAGAAAGAAACAAAGATTGTATGGTATCTTGTCTCAAACTTCAATCTATGAACTAGTTTGTGTGCAAACAAATAAAGATTACTGCCAACTCAAAAGAAAAAAAGATACAAATGACAAGCTGAATTTAATTGTGAGCTCGAATCCAGGGCGACGTTCGCGTCACTGCCTAGACGCATAACACATCATGAGCAATCCGTCGATCCAACATGTAGTGCATCCAGCTGGCCCCGTCTAGTGCATTGTCGGATCAAGCGGCGCATCACGCTAGAGGCTCTCAGTCTCTTAGACGCTATGCCAATATATATTCTACACCCTGGGTGCTGAATAATAACACTATATATATATAGCCGGTCTATTCTACTAATATTAGCAGAATAACTATTCTGATAACACTTCCGCACTGCATGCTCAACGCGAGAGCACTGCACTTTCAGTACCAAATGCACTGCAATAGAGACTAGTGAACTTCGTGTCGAGAAAAACTGCACGCGGTGCTTTTTCGGTATTGTTTTCGCTCCAGTTTTTTGACCTTTATTGGAACGACGCGTGTAATATACCGCTGAGGAGCTATGGATTAGGTGCAACTTCGCCATGTTGAACACTTTCTGAGATACTTCATGGTTTAGGAGCAGTTTCAAAAAATGTGCGGCACACGACGAATGTCAGCGAGCGTTTTTTCCCGTTTTCTTCTAAACCGCTCGTCAGAATGAATCAAATGATACACCGTTGGAAAGGTATCGTTGAGGCGTATCTTTTTCATATCTATTATTTTCTCTAATTCGTTACATTTTAAGAGCAGTTTTAAATTAACTAAATCGCGGAATTCTGTTTTATGAAATTTTTGAAATTTTTGGTACTGTTTGCGCTCTAGTTTTTAAACCGTTTGTCGAAAGCGAGGTGTGTAATCGCCCTTGAAAGCTACAGACGAGGCAACTTTCATATATATATATATATATATATATATATATATATATATATATATATATATATATATATATATATATATATATATATATATATATATATATATATATATTGAAATTCCTTACAATTTTATGTTAATTTTGAAAATCATGCGACAGACGACGAGTGGCAGCGGGCGTTTTTTCATAAAAAAATTTAAACCGCTCGCCGGAATGATGCAAATGATACACCGTTGGATACATATCGATGAGGCACAACTTTTTCATATAGAGAACTCTCTCTAATGCTTTACGGTTTAAGAGAAGTTTCAAAATTACCGAAATGCGGATACTCTGTTTTTCGCGAGACCAAAATCAACGCGTGTACTGCATCAGTCACAAGAACGCACTGCTTCAGACTGAAAAGCACACTACATCAGACAAGCAAGAGAACTGCATAGTTTTTAAAATGCATATTGTTTTTAAAATGGATATTGTTTTAAATGGAGTGTACTGAAAAGTCTTTCGTAGTGGACTTTTGTGAAGACCAAAGTGCACCGCATTTGCATGTTTTTTAAACGCATTTTGTTCTAAATGGATTCTACTGAAAAGTCCTTCGTAGTGGACTTTTCTAGACCAAAGTGCACCACATTTGCATGAAACGCATTTTATTTTAAATGGAGTCTATTGAAAAGTCCTTGGTAGTGGACTTTTACTCTAAATGAAGTGTACCGAAAAGTCCTTCGTAGAGGACTTCTTTTAGACCAAAGTCCACCGCATTTTTATATTTTCTTAAATGTATTTAATTTTAAATGGAGTGTACTGAAAACCTGTCCATAGTGTACTTTTTGTAAGACCAAAGTGCACTGCATTTGCATGTTTTTTTAAATGCATTTTATTCTAAATGGAGTGTACTGAAGAAGGATTCCTTCGTAGTGGACCTTTTTTTTATTTTTTAGACCAAAGTGCCCTGCATTTACATGTTTTCTTAAATTTATTTTATTTTAAATGGAGTGTACTGAAAAGTCCTCCATGGTGGACTTTTTGTAAGACCAAAGTGCACTTCATTTGCATGTTTTCTTAAATTCATTTTTGTTCTAAAGGGAGTGTACTGAAGAAGGATTCCTTCATAGTGGACTTTTTTTAGACCAAAGTGCACCGCATGGTCGAAAAGAATGAACCACAACACCACGCGATATGAAAAACATTTTTTAAAGAAAATCATGCATGTGTTCGCCATACTGAACTGCATGTTTCTATATGTATTTTTTCTAATGTGTTCTGCACTGCAGGGTCAAGAGTAGTAAAATCGCATAAATTTTCTTAGCTATTTTTATAATGTGTTCTGCACTGCATGGTCCAGAGAAACACAACAACAATGAACAACACATGCACACGGCACGCAACTCCTCTCGCCCACTCCTCGGCCATCACAGAGCAGAGAAAGACGGTCAACCATTTAACTAAACTTCATCGTGTGTGCGGTCAACTTCTTTGTTTTATGTATCTCCTTCCCTGCAAAAACAACAAAATTAAATTTGCATAGATGAGCGAGGGGACTGCATGTTGTCACTGGCCAATTGAACTGAAGAACACAAAAAAAATCAACATAGATGAGCGAGCGGGGGTTGGCCATGTAGTTCTGCCCACGGGGGCGTGCAACTCAACCAACGGGGGTGTGCGGTTCTGTCCACTCTCCGGCCAGATCCAAACCTTCCTCACAGCAAGATGTTAGATTGATGGAGGCTGGACGAACAATCCCCCCATAGCCACGGACGAACATAAGATAGTTCAGTAAAAATTGGCCAAGACGAGCACCATTGGGGCGCCTAGGTGGTTGCTAGGATCCTCACCGGAGGGAGCTCGTCCTGCCCGCTTAGGAGGAAGGGTAACACGAGGGGGATAAGGAGGAGGATGTGGCAGAGGAGGAGCAGCGACTCACCGGCCCTATCTCCACGGCTCGTTAATGGGGCTGGGGGGGATTCAGAGGTGTGTAGAGCGGGTTGAGGGGATCTCAGCGGAGGAACAAAACCATCCTCTGTGATTCCCACGCACGACCAAACCGCACGTGCGTGCTGCTCGAGTTGCATAGTGTACCCTGCTGAACTTCATGGTGGCGTGGAGTCAAGGAGTAATCGAGGGGGCACGCGCCCACTGTACTGCACGCGGAGTTGCGGTGCACTGCACCGGCACGACCGTGCTGCTCCAGCGGTGGACGTGGGCAGATGACCTGCTCACCGGCGGGGGTGTGGCACTGGTGTGCATCTCGTAGCAAGGTCCTCGTGGGGAAGGCCCGATCTGCAATCTCAAGAGCGTGTGAGTCCCGATCCGGCGGCGTTGTAAGGGTGCGGCGGGGGCGCGGGGTGCGGGGAGGGGCGCGGGGTGCGGGGAGGGAGGCGGCGGCGCGGGGGCATGGGAGGAGGCGGTGGCGCAGGGGTGCGGCAGGGGCGCGGGGTGCGGGAGGGAGGCGGCGGCGCGACGGTGACGCGGGGAGGAGGCATCGGCGCGGGGGCATGGGAGGGAGGCGGCGGCGCAGGGGGTGCGGCGGGGGCGCGGGGTGCGGGGAGGGAGGCGGCGGTGCGGCGGTGGCGCGGGGAGGGAGGCGTCGGCGCGGGGGCATGGGGAGGGAGGCGGCGGAGCAGGGGTGTGACGGGCTAGGAGGGGCAAGTCGGGGATGAAGGAGCACCGGGAGAGAGTAGTGGGGTGGGTGGCACCATGGGAGGGATAAGGTGTGTGTTTTTTCCTTTTGTGTGCGCGGTTCGGTCGGCCATCGTGCGTGGTTAGTTTGTAGCTGCGGGGTGGGTCGGAAGGTGTTATGAGAATAAGCTTTTTGTTATTAGAATAAGACGCTTAAAGATGTTATTAGAATAAACCCACCCTATATATACATACATGAGTTAATCTATAATGGTGTATGTATGTCAGTGATTTCAAGTGATAGATACAATATTTTAGAAACAACTCAACGGGTAAGGCCAAACGGACGACGAACATCATTTTTTTGTCCGTTTGGGTGACAGCCGCCCAATCTGGCAAACCCATTTTCATGTCCGCACTCAATTTTTAAAAAGGCCATGACCATAGATCATGCCAGTGACCATGTCTCATCTTGGCACCATGCCGGCCTTGGCATACATTACGGCTTCAAAAATATCACCACGATTGTTGGCGGCACACATGCCAACACACAAAAAGGGGTGTGACTTGAGTTCGACCACGCCATCGCGGCCCCGTGGTCATGCCAGCACACAAGCCGGCATACAAAAAGGAAGGCGCTCGCGGCCACGAGATCACTCGTCGGTGAAGTTGACCATGTCGGCCTGCATCTTCTCGAACCACGGCCTCTTCCTTGGCGACACGGTGTTGGGATCCACCTTCATGATCTCCACCCCGGTCATCATGCTCGCGAGAGCCACTTCTTTCGCATTGGTCTTGGCGTTGGCGGCCTCGATCTCTAGCATCTTGGCTTGCTTCTCTGCCTCCAGCTCAAGCATCTTGGCTTGCTTCTCCGCGTCCATCTCAAGCCTCCTCCTTTGGATCTCCATGAAGGCATTCATTTGCTCTTCTTTGAAACGTCGGTGCTCCTCCTCCCTTGAGTCCTTCTTATTCATCATGCCCTCCACGCTTGTGATCAAGGCGTTCGATGCCGCATCCCGCTTGTCCTCCTTTTTGGAGTTGGTCTTCCCATGGCCGTCTTGCTTCATGATCTAACATCCTCCGGCTTGCTTCCCCACCGCGACTTGAGGCGGCATATTGCATGTGAACTTCTCCTCGTCTTTGATGACCCTGAAGCAATGGGAGAGGTTGAAGCACTTGCCATTGTGTTGGACCTTGAATGCCTCCAAAGCTTGAAATGCCTACAAATGTTTTCATGCAAGCATATTGGCAAATGGTATCACGAATGAAAGCATAAGCATAAACAATGACACAAAGAGGCGACTTGCTAGCATACCATGTCTTGCATGCGATGCCACTCCGCAGGCGGGCCTTGATGCTCTCAAAGTGGCACAAAACTTGTTGCACTCTTGTTGGATCACCTCCATCGCCGAAATGGACACCCACCCGTGCGTGCTTACAATTTGGTAAGGCGGAAACTTCTTGCGCTCATGAAACTCCGGTGGACACGAATCCAAAAGTTGAATGCTTTTGTTCGGCACCGTCTTGGGGTCTTGTCAATGTCTACGCCAACACTTTCGCAAAGAAGCTTGTCCTCGGCCGCCGTGTATGCCTTCGTGCGCTTGCTCTTGCGCTTGACGGACCGGCGGCTTGGTTGGCGAGCTTCGTCCTCAAACAAAGGGTCCATGTCTATATCGCTTTTCGTCCTCTTCCTCTTGCCGTAGTCGTCCGAAGCTTCGTGGTCAAGTGGGAAGCTATCGAGTCCATGTCGACTGACCACGCATGAAGGCCGCTGATCGGTATCATAGCCGGTAATTTGGCGTGAAACGCCCGGCCGTCTGGCTTTCTGTCTCGTCGGGACCATAGCGGTGACGGCGCCACCCTCGAAGATGAGGTTACGCATGTAGTCCTCGCGCGCCGCGGACGGCATTCCCTCGAGCAGAGTTGCGGGCGTCAAGAACGCAGCCGTGCGGCATCTGCGCAGGTGTTTCCTCGCGCCTCGGATGGCGAGCCACCGCCATCGGTGTGGCGTTGAGTCGATGGTAGTGAGTCTTGGCGTGGAAAGCGCCCTGCGCTCGCGTCGGTGAGCACTCCCTAAAGAGGCGAGAGGCCTGCGGGTACACGTGGAAGCCGGGAATCGGGGTGCAAGTCGACGCGCGGGGCGAGTCGGGCAGCACCATCCGAGGGAACACCGATGAGCCAGTGCTGGCCGCGGCAATGGCGGCATTGACAAGGCCATGCTGGCTAGGGTTTAACCCTAGCATATAGAGCGCCTCCCTTGTTGCCGCCGCGACGCGGGCATTGGTGACCTCCTACTGCGCGGTGGCGGCGACGGCGGCAGCCGCAACAGCTTCATCTCTCGCGTCCGTGGCGTGCCGCCGGCCCTTCCTCTTGGTCAACTCCCTTGCCCGTTGTTCGGGCGTTAGTGCCTTCTTTGGCTTGGGCGTGGCGGAGGTCTTGCGTGGGGCACGACGCTTGCCTTTGCCGGAGGGGGCGGTCGTCATGCCGGATGAGGCGAGGCGGATGTCGGCGTTACAGGGTGGGGTCCCAGACTTGCTGTCTGCGGCCTGGCGTGCTCTGCTGGCAGGCCCGTCGACCCATCTTCACCGGCAAGCACTCAAGACCCTCGCGAGGCCAAGCCTCGCCAGGAGACGACACAAGACCTCCTCGAGCATCCTCACGGGGTGGCTCGCGAGGGAGAGATGAAGGCAAGGCAAACCTCACGAGGTTCTCATAGCGTGAGCCATGACGATCAAGATCGGTAGGCGCTAACGCGCAAAAGTGTCCTGTTTCCTCTTTGGTGCTAAGGAAGCAAGTGCGGTTGAGATGCCGGCGTCAAGCAAAGTTTCCATATCGATTGCTGAGACCAAGACCAGCGGAGACGATGTCTGGAGGTCACCATGGAGCCCAAAGCGGCGTCACCACGAGCCTTTTGCGGTGAAGACTGCTTTTGCCGAGATAAGTTGTACTAGCTGTCCCTTTCAAATTGGCGTTGTTGGCTCCTTCCGCTCAATATTTGGGGAGAGGACCAGGGCCTATATAAATAGGACTAGCCACCACCGTAGGAGACAACTCTTTTGGAGGCAACTGGTCTCGAACTCATTTAGTTCATCCTCGCACCCACCAAACACAAGAGCACCTCGCCTCAGGAGGTTGTTCTTCCCCTTGTACTGTTCATCCTCGGCCCGAGAGGCAATCCACCACCACCACCTTTGGGTAGGGTATTACACCACGGCGGTGGCCGAACCGATATAAATCTTGTGTCCCTTGTGTTGCGAGTTCGTCGAGTTAGCCTTTGAGATCTTAGAAGCTGGGGCGTGGATCGGTGGGGAGATCTTTATGCGAACCCTAGTGTTGAACCTTGAGGTTTTGCGGAACCGTGATCCGATATTTGGCGCGCCCGGTAGAAGTCGCCGGGCTCTTCTTCCACCAGTCGACCCGCTCGTTGATCCTTCGGCGCTCCGCGGCTCCGATGTCGGGCGACTCAAGAGCCAATACCGACCACCGGGCGGCCTGGCCGACCCGGGCGGCGCTGTCTTCCCAAGAAGACCCCAACCCCGCGCCTCAGGCGGCGCGGTCACTCACCCTCTGCTCTTACTCCACGACAAGTGCGAGCGGCCGCGAGGGCCTCCAGCTGTTGGGGAACGTAGTAATTTCAAAAAAATTCCTACGCACATGCAAGATCATGGTCATGCATAGCAACGAGAGGGGAGAGTGTGTCCACGTACCCTTGTAGACCGAAAGCGGGCGTTAACTGCTTAGCGGTTGATGTAGTCGTGCGTCTTCATGATCCGACCGATCAAGTACGAGCATACGGCACCTCGAGTTACGCACGTTCAACTCGATGAAGTCACTCGAACTCCGATCCGGCAAAGGTTTGAGGAGAGTTCCGTCGGCCTGACAGGCGTGGTAATGATGATGATGATCTACGGCGAGGGCTTGAACCGCCTAAGCACCGCTATGATATGATCGAGGTGGAATATGGTGGAGGGCACGCACATGGGTAAGAGATCAAGAGATCAATTGTTGTGTCTATGGGTGCCCTATCCTCCGTATATAAAGGAGGAGGAGAGGGCGGCCAAGGAGGCGCGCAAGGGAGTCCTACTCCCATGGGAATGGACTCCTCCTTTTCCTATTGGAGGGAGAGGGAAGGAAGAGGAAGGAGGGAGGAAGGAAAGGGGCGGCCCCCCTCCCAGATTGGGCTTGGGGCGCCCTCCTTGCTCCTTTCCCTCCTTTCCACTAAAGCCCATTAAGGCCCATATACCTCCCGGCGGTTCGATAACCTCCGGTGCTCAGTATTATCGATCTCACCGGAACCATTACGGTAACCAAATATAGTCGTCCAATATATCGATATTTACGTCTCGACCATTTGGAGACTCCTCGTCATGTCCGTGATCACATCCGGGACTCTGAACTACCTTCGGTACATCAAAACACATAAACTCATAATATAACCATCATCGAACTTTAAGCGTGCAGACCCTACGGGTTCGAGAACTATGTAGACATGATCGAGACCGTCTCGGTCAATAACTAATAAGCGGAACACGGATGCTCATATTGGCTCCCACATATTCTCTGAAGATCTTTATCGGTCGAACGCGCATAACAACATACGTTGTTCCCTTTGTCATCGGTATGTTACTTGCGAGATTCGATCGTCGGTATCTCAATACCTAGTTCAATCTCGTTCTGGCAAGTCTCTTTACTCGTTCCGTAATACATCATCCATAACTAACTCATTAGTTGCAATGCTTACAAAGGCTTAAGTGATGTGTATTATCGGGTGGGCCCGAAGATACCTCTCCCACAATCGGAGTGACAAATCCTAATCTCGAAATCGCCAATCCAACAAGTACCTTTGGAGACACACAGCAGAGCACCTTTATAATCACCCGATTCGTTGTGGCGTTTGGTAGCACACAAGTGTTCCTCCACTAAGCAGGAGTTGCATAATCTCATAGTCATGGGAACATGTATAAGTCATGAAAAGCAATAGCAACATACTAAGCGATCAAGTGCTAAGCTAACGGAATGGGTCAAGTCAATCACATCATTCTCCTAATGATGTGATCCCATTAATCAAATGACAACTCTTTGTCTATGGCTAGGAAACATAACCATCTTTGATCAACGAGCTAGTGAAGTAGAGTCATAATAGTGACACTCTGTTTGTCTATGTATTCACACATGTACTAAGTTTCCGGTTAATACAATTCTAGCATGAATAATAAACATTTATCATGATATAAGGAAATAAATAATAACTTTATTATTGCCTCTAGGGCATATTTCCTTCACAAGCCACGCTGCCGCCACGGCGCCGCACATCCGGCGGGAGCAAGCGAACATGAGGGCCGCGCTCACAGTGGCTCGAGAGCTGCTGCGATGCCGGTTAATGGAGAGCGGTCAGGATGCTTCGCTAGAGCGCGTCGCCAAGATCTTGGGCCTTGCGGCAGGGGCACCACCATACAGTACTCCTCTCACGCTGCAAGCTGCGGCGGGTGCGCATGGTGGACCACGCCCGTGCCAGCGTGCCCGGCGCACCACGAGCTTCGCCGACACGGGCGCATGCGCGGGCTATGCGCTGCTTGCGCCCGCGCCACCTACGGTCGAGGCGGGATGCCTTCTACCATCCTCAAGGCAACTACTAGGGCGGCGACATGGTGCGTGGGGCACTACGGCAAGGTCTTGAGGAGGTGGCCACAGAGGCCTCGTGCCCGCATGGTGGACCGGGGAGCACATCTGGAAGGCGACCACAGCTCGTTCCTCGAGGCGGGCTGGGAAGGAAGGCGCTAGAATCGGCACCCCGCCGGAGCCATCCGGAAGCATCACCAACAGCGCTGGCGACAAGCGACTACTGAGGTACCACTAATTCCTCGAGGAGCGAGGCTTCGCTAACCATGGTGCGTGGGAGGATCAGTCCACAGCGATGAAGCGGCAGTCCTAGCTCGTCGGCCTCCCTCCCACGAGGAGAAGCCTGCTGAGAGACTGAGGAAGGAAGCGGACGAAAGCCCGCCCTTGGCCATGTGAGCAAGCGTCCTCGGAAGTGAGCCCTGTCGGGGAGGTGCTTGAGCCTACCCAGCAGAAAGGACCCGTGGTCGGCAGTGCAGCTGGCGTCCCCCTTGCCCCTTTGGCATCGTCACGGTTTCAATCGCCGCTAGCGGTGGGCGAGGGAGGCGCAAGCGGGGCCTCGTCTGGCGATATGAAGTAAGGCTCACGCCTGTGAAGGTCTCCGCCCGTGACACTCTCACGTAATAATGAGTGGGGCTGTACATGCCCCGAAGTCTTAGGAGTGCCGCCGTCGGGCCTCGGGGCTCCCTCCCACGTCCTAGTGGCAGCACTTAGCTCAGCGCTAGTGAGAAGACTCGAAGACAAGAAGACTAGACTAGGTGCCGGACGCGGCCATTTGCTTTGGATCCCTTTTCTGTAGCCTTGCCTTTTGGATTTGGATTTAAGTTGAAGTTGAATTTTCATTGATGCGCGCGGGGGGTGCCTTTTCTTGTTCAAGCGATTTCTTGCTATCTGGTTCTTGCCTTATTCTGAAGCTCGCGCTCGCTGCCTCCCCCTCGCGGGCCCCTCGCGAGCGGGGCTGGGTGCAGCATACGCACCGCACGCGTCGATACCATGATCGACACCTGATTCTCACGAGGCCCTTTCGGGCGAATCAGCAGACCCTTCAGGAGTTCCTCGGGAGCTTGCGACCTCCACGATCGATTAAGGCACCCCAGCTAAGGTGGCCGTAACGACAAACTTGCCACCGGACTCATGGATTCACAAAGGCGCACACTCAACTTGACATAAAGAATAAAGGCAGCGGTTTGTTTACGAGGGCCCCCTCTCAAAATGCTCTTACAACCTCTAGGGCCGCCCAAACCTCTGCGTCACGAGACAAACAGGCAGGAAGCGCGGGGATCGATCGGACATGTCGCTCGCCGCATCGCCTTGAACCTTGCGCGGCAGCATCCGCTGTCGCCCGTGACACCACCATCGCCTCCTCCGGCGCTGTCAACATCATTATGGACCACGTCACCTCCATCCGCCGCGACCACCACCACGTCATCATCAAAGGAGAAGGCCCTGACCAGCGGTTCCACGTTATCATCCACCCACCGCGCTAGGTCGCCCCCGGACGGCCACCGGGACTGGAGCAATGGCGGCGTCAAAGTCGAAGTCCTGGTAGGTGTTTTGAAGATGGCTGAAGACACGGGAGAATGCGTGCCCCAGCAGGCTGCGGCTCCTCTCTTCGACAAGCAGGCGAGCTCTCACGGAGCGGTTCTCCAGGCGCGTCACCACATCGGCGAAAAAGTGGAAGTGGCATGTGGCGTGATCGTTCACGATGGGGGTGAGGCGTTCTCATCACGAATGTGGCCCGAGGCAGTATTGGCCTTGTTACGAAGGTCTTGAAGCATGGGGATGCAAAGCGCTCGGCGTCCTTGGCTGAAGCACTTCTTTCCTGATACGGCATGCGACGGACTCGGCGTCGAGGAACCCATTCTGAAGAGAGGCAGCTCGGCACGGCGGAGGCCAATTCCGCTGCCCCGTGACCGGCGGCTGCCGTGGCCTCCTCGCGCTGTCCACCTCAGCTAGCTTGGGCCTAAGGGCGGCCCTACCGCAGCCTCCGCCCATAGCTTCAACTTGGTCATGCCTACCTTCAAGACCCATTACGAACCTCGGCCCAGCGTCGACCTCCTCCTGGGCCTTGCCTCGCATGCCTGCGCGTCATCTTCCGCTTGGGCAACAGCGCTCCCTCGTCTCCGGTCGCTCAAGCCCGAGGCTCGCTCCGGCTTCCGGTGCTGCGCGCCTCCTCGCATCTCGGATCTCTTCTTCTTGTGAGGCGTCCCCTCGATGGCCAAGAAGCGGCTCTCGCGCCTCCACCTGCCACTCCAAGGCGCTCAGGCTTGGAGCTCCCACGCGCTTCTCCCGGCCTCGCGGCGGTCAGCTTCTCGGGCCTCTTCCGGATCTCGGGGGCAGGCTTCATGCGAGGTTGAAGCCTCAGCCCGTGTTATCAAGCTCCACGCTGGGCTTGAGGTTGATGGCCACCTTCAACTTATGCATCGCTCCATGGCGAAGACCCTCGGCCTCGGCGTGCATCGACACACTGAGTTCTTCACCGAGGCTGGTTCCATCACCCATGCCGCCTCCTGGAAGAGCTCTGACGAACAACGCTCCATCCATGCCTCGAACTCATGCATGCAGCCCATCTCGTCCTCCA